>OY740781.1:63695403-64295403 GCA_963514005.1 Raja brachyura
GTGGGTTGTCACTCAATAATGAATGGTTCATTATGTACAATAGTTCTTACCACTGTCTAAGTATTTTTAACATTTGATTGTTTTATGTTGCTTATTCTCACTCCTGGTTCCCACACAATGATTGCAATGGGCCTTCTCCTTGAACTGATGCAATCCTCATTCAGATGGTACTCCCATGGCAGTACTTTATATTGTAGACCTTTGCAGTTTTATAATGTATTGCATTTGAAACCAAATCAGAAACAATTAAGAGTGACATGAGCTGTGTGGGACTGGAATCACATTTCTGCCAGGCAGTGCAGACAGAAGTTTCTCTTCTCTGACGAACAATTGGAAGTGATTCTGGGGTGAAAGCGTGTCAGGTTTTTGGGAGCATAACATTTGGCACATCTCTCTTACTGAATATTTTGGGGCCTGAGGAAGTATCACCAAATAAAAAAGTACAATGCTTCAAGCTATAAAGTCAACTCTATGCTTGTATTACCGCACTGTTGTTTCTGGCTGTTTGCTGTTTATGCCCTGCTGCTAATGTGATTTAATGTACACACTTCCCCAGAGTAGATTTTTTGGAAGAATAGCAACAAAGGATATGTTTCCAAAAGTCATTTTCGTGTAAAAATGACCTGACATATTTGGCAGTGTAGCAACCTTGCAATCTATTATTCTTGGTTTATTCTGGA
The DNA here is from genome assembly GCA_963514005.1 of Raja brachyura. Next base: position 63,696,084 of record OY740781.1, read on the forward strand.
GCAGATTCCACAGTTTGCTCTGATGATTCCCATACTGATAGCCTTTTGAAGGCTGTCTTTAGGTATCATAATATCTACTAAACTGTTTCATATGCTATCCACTCACTTCCAGTTGTGTTGGGAACAAGGACAGAAGTGCACAGACAGCGATCACTGACAGTATTATTCCCTTTCATGGAGGTTATGCATCAAAGGCTGATTCAGGTCACACATTAAAGTATTAGTAACTAATGGCCTGACTGCAGCTGTTGCATATGCTCCAGGAATTTTGATTGTTTCACCATCATCGCAGCTGATAAGGTGCTAGGTCCAAGAGTTACAGTGTTGGGGTTTCCACAAGGAATTGCACTTGAAGGGATCAGCAAAAATAACAATCATTTATGTGGTTTCCTTCACAAGGTTACAAGCTTTCTCCAAAGGTTTGGTAGGAAATGCTTTTGGAAACTCAAGGTCTATGCTTGGCTTCCACTAACTTTACATCAACAACAATGTTTTGTATCTCATAGTTTCAGCAATTCCTCCCCTTTAGTTTAGTTTCGTTTAGAGATACAGTGTGGGAACAGACCCTTCAGTGCACTGAGTCCACACTGACCCCCACACGTTAACACACGTCTACACACACTAGAGATAATTTAAACTTATACCAAGTATACAAACACAAGCCAATCAACCTACAAACCTGTATATCTTTACAGTGTGCAAGGAAACCGGAGATCTCTGAGAAAACCCATGCGGTCATGAGAGAATGTCCAAACTCTGTACAGACAGCATCCGTAGTTGGGATTGAACTCGGGTCTCTGGCGCTGCAAGCGCTGTAAGGCAGCAACTCTACTGCTGCACCACCGTGCTGCCCATCTATTGTTCCTCTATTTTAATTCATCACTTTCTACTTACATCCTTTGCAGACCCACAGCCAACACCACCTCCACTTGTATCATTTAATTAATCTTAGTCCCTACCCTATCACAGACATTCCTTTTGTTCTCTTCAACCTTTCTCTCCAACATGTTTGATTTTGATTTTGAAAGTCCATCAACTTTAAACGTTCAAAAAGATGCACAAAATCCTGGTGTAACTCCACGTGTCAGGCAGCATCTCTGGAGAACAGGGACAGGTGATAATCTCAGGTCGAGACGTCCGAAGAAGGGTCCTGAAACAACATGTCACCTACCAATGTTCTCCAGACATGAGGCCTGACCCACTGAGTTACTCCAGCACTTTGTGTCATTTTTGGTAAACCATCACCTGCAGTTCCTTTCACTAGGTTTCTCTCTCAACAACTGCTGTCTGACCAGCTACATATTTCCAGCAAAATACAAAGTCAGCATCTGTGGAGGGAATGGTCAGGCGATATTTCAGGTCGGCATCTGTCTTCAGATTTCCAGTATTTTAAGCTCTCATCTGCGTGTGCAAAGTTGGGTTTGATGGTGAGTTTTATCATACCAGTGATCGGGATCTGATAAATGGCCATAGTTTGTAACTTCATTCAACTTTAAGCTACTAGGAAATTGAAGCTGGTTGGTATGAAAGTCATAGAGACATAGAGTTCGAAACAGGCCCAACGTGCCCACACTTACCAACATGTCCCATCTACTCTAGTCCCACCTGCCTGTGTTTGGCAAATTTCCTTCGAAAGCTGTCCTATCCATGTACGTCCAAATGTTTCTTACACATTGGTTTACTACCTGCTTCAGCTACCTCATGAAACTTTATTAATGATCTTTAATTAATCTGTTTCCTAAAGCATCTAATGTGATATATTAGGACATAAATAAACACATGAAATGAAAGTAGGTCTATTATACTAATGAATAATTTATTCTGATTTCACAATTTATTTGCAGTGATTCCTTTGCCCATCATTGTCAAAGAAGTTATCAGGTTTGTTCCAATAGAAAGAGATTTTAATATTAAGAGATTTTAATAATTGATCTAGAAAAATAAATTCAAAACACAACAAAGCTCGAAAATAATTTAAATTCTTGGAAATAAATAAATCCTGAAGGAGTAACAGATTTTAGTAAAATCTCATTTGGTCCATTAAGGTCCTTCAGGGAAGGAAATCTGGCCTCCTTCCTAGTCTGCTCTGTATCTGACTGATCACCGATGTCAATGACTCTCTGCAGCCTCCTCGGGAGCAATTAGTAATGAACAATGGACCTGCCTTCTTAAATTGCTGTAATCCTTTTCGTAAAGGCACTCTCACAGTACTGGTGGGATTGTAGTTCCAGGATTTAGACTTAGTAAACATGAAGAAGCAACAATATATTTCCAAGCCAAGGCCCTCAGTGTGATGTTCTCATGGCCTTTTTGGTGGATTGATGGTAGTTTATGTGGTTCTGTTGGAGGAGGAGATGTTGGCAAAGTAGTTATGAAGTGTTGCGATACATGCAGTCTTGAAGTGTAGCCTCTTACCACATCGCAACAAAGTTAACATAACACTAACCTGCATAAAACAATAAGTTCATATAGTTTTCAATATTCATTTTTAAACTTTATATCTTGTTCAAGAGTCAAGACAAAATAGTTTTATTGTCATATGTCTCAAACAGGACAATGAAAATGTTACTTGCAGCAGCACAACTGAAAATATAAACATCTATATAATTAAAAGTCTCATCTTGACCACTTCCTCTCTGCACTGTATATTGATTTTAGAAAAAACGCTACACTGATTTTTGGCCATCTTACTCACAGACCTCCGCTGAGCCAGCCCCGAGGAATTTTCCCATTGATGAAAAATAAAAAAGTTATGAGTGTTTAAAAAACCTTCAGATCAGCTGATTGGTCCTCTCGCCTGTCAATCACCACAATAAAGGTAACGGCCCTTTCGGGGGGGGGGGGGGGGCAGGACTATAAAACCCCGGATGCCTGGACATGAGTCAGTCACTCTGCAAGATCGCGAGAGAGAGGCCACGACTGTCAATCTAAACTGTGAATCAACTGAACTGTGAGTCTGCAATGTATTTGCAATAAATGATTTGTTAGCCCTTAATGAAAATCAAATTAGTTGTTTGGCCTGCCCTGTGCTTGAAACTGCAATGGAAATGAAATGAAAATGCAATGAGTTGTTTGGCCTGCCCTGTGCTTGAAACTGCAGTGGAAACAAAATGAAAATTCAATGTTGTTTGACCTGCCCTGTGCTTGAAACTGCAATGGAAATGAAATAAAAATGCAATGAGCTGTCTGGCCTGCCCTGTGCTTTAAATTGCAATGGCACTGGAAATGAAATGAAAATGCAATGAGCTGTTTGGCCTGCCCTGTGCTCGAAACTGCAATGGCAATGGAAATGAAATGGAAGTGCAATGAGCTGTTTGGCCTGCCCTGTGCTTGAAATTGAAATGTAAATGAAATGAAATGAGTTGTTTGCCCTGCCTAAGTTCGGCCCACAAGGCCCCTATTAGCCGAAAAACCATTCCCTTTTGCCCAAAATGCCCGTATTAGCCCAGGAGGAGCATTTTGCCCTGAAGGCCCGTGCCAGGCCATTAAAAGTCCAGAAAAAGTGCCTTTCACTTAGATTTCACTCAGATTTTTTTCGAGCCACTTCGACCCATCAGGCCTGTACTAGCCCAGGAGGAGTTCCTTTGGCCCATCAGTAACTATTCCCCCCTATTTTTTTCATTTATTATATTATTTATAGATTCTGTCTGTCTGTCTGTCTGTCTGTCTGTCTGTCTGTCTGTCTGTCTGTCTGTCTGTCTGTCTGTCTGTCTGTCTGTCTGTCTGTTGTATCTATTTATCAACAACAGTGTGGTAACAGGCCCTTCAGCCCAACTTGCCCACATCGTCCAACATGTCCCATCTACACTAGTCCAACCTGCCTGCATTTGTCCCACATCCCTCAAAACCTGCCCTATCCATATACCCGTCCAAATGTTTCTTAAACGTTGCGATACTACATGCCTCAACTACCTTCTCCAGCAGCTTGTTCCAGACACCCACCACCCTCAGGTGAAAACGTTACTCCTCAGGTTCTAATTCTATCTTTCCCCCCTCACCTTAAACCTATGTTCTCTGGTTCTTGATTCTCCTACTCTGGGCAAGAGGCTCTATGCTGGTACCCGATCAATTCCTCTCATCATTTGGTACACCGCTATAAAATCACCCCTCATCCTCCTGCACAAGAGCCCTAGCCTGCTCAACCTCTCCCTCTCGCTCAAGCACCTCGAGTCCTGGCACATCATCATAAATCTTCTCTGCACCCTTTCCAGCTTGACAACATGTTTTCTATAACAAGGTGCCCAGCTATCTCCTGTCCCCTTTTTGCCCTTCTGATTTATTTTTTAGCTTGCTCCTCAGTTCCCAAAACTCCTCCAGGGATACACTTGGTCCCATCTGCCTCTACCTGTCCCATGCCTCCTTGTTACTCTTGAGCAAAGCCTCAATTTCCCATGTCACCCTTACATTTGCCTGCCTTGCCCTTCACTCTAACAGCGATGTGCATGTCCTGAACCCTTGTCAGCACACTTTTAAAAACATCCCACTTTCCTGATGTTCCTTTTCCTTTAAACAACCATCTCCTATCAACTTGAGTGAGTTCCTGTCTCATGCCCACAAAGTTGGCCTTGCCCCAACTTAGCATTTTAACTTATGGGCCTGCTGTGCGTCTGTCCATAACTATCTTAAACCTAATGGAGCAGTGGTCGCTGGTCCCGAAAGTCTTCATTCATCAGGAGAAGCAAGTATTCTCTTGAAGGCTCGCTCAGTAGAGTCTTGCAAACTCGAAGTACATTGTTTTTATAATCTTAAAATCAAATTCAACAGTAATAATTCAATAAAAGTTCAATTACCACAGTGATGTTGTTGACTTAGATATTTTGAGTCTGACAATGGTTTCATTGAATGACCCATTTACAATGGGAGCACATTGTAACCGAACATGCCACTCTGACTGTTCAATCAACGTTGCTGAGTTGTCTAAAGGCTTCTGAGGACAGGAAACCCAGACAGCCAAAATTGCAGTTCCTTCTTACACCGTCAAAATTAATATTGTAAGGACGGACTCTCTTGAGTATAAATGCCCCAATTATGGATAGCCAAACAAATGTTGCTCAGCACTTCAACTCCCCTCCCATTCCGTATCCGACCTCTCGGTCCTGGGCCTCCTCCACGGCCAGAGTGAGCAACACCGCAAGTTGGAGGAACAGCACCTCATATTCCGCTTGGGGAGTCTGCATCCTCTGGGCTTAAACATTGAATTTTCTCAATTCTGTTAACCCTGGCCGCCTCCTCCCCTTCCCACCTCTCCCTCAGCCCTCGGGCCCTGTCATTCCTTCTCTCTCTATCTCTCCCCCACCCAAGTCGCACTAGCTTCTCATTTTCACACTACAAACAGCTTACAATGGCCTGTTTCCTTTATCATCGATACTTTTTTGCATATCTTTCATTCATTGTTCTTTATCTCTCCACATCACTGTCTATATCTCTCGTTTCCCTGATCCATGACCAGTCTGAAGAAGGGTCTCGACCCGAAACGTCGCCTATCTCCTTCGCTCCTTAGATGCTGCTGCACCCGCTGAGTTTCTCCAACTTTTTTGTGTACCCCAATGACCATGTTTGATGTGCCAAATGGGGAAATAAGCCTGGACTGCAACTTTCCATTATCTTTCTTTGAGTGTAGAAGGCTGAAAGGAACCGTATCATGAAAGGCTTACGTAAACCACAGCAATCTTTCAAGGGTGGAACAGTCTAAAACTTAATTTTAAGGTGAAAGGGGAAAAATTTGAAAGGGAGTTGGGGTCAACTGTTTCAAACAGAGAATAGTGTGTATATGGAATGAGCTGCCAGAGGCAGGAACAATTATGACAATTTAAAAGACACTTGAACATATATAGGAAAAAGAAGGGTCTCAACCTGAAATGTCACCCATTCCTTAGCTCCATTGATGCTACCTGTCCCCCTGAGTTAATCCAGCATTGTGTGTCTATCAACCTTTGGAGGTATGTGGATTAGTAAGATTGAACGAGAACTTACCAGTTCGAAGGTTGATCTTTATTTTATGAGGAGTCGAAGTGAGGGATTTCGTGAAGAGCCCGCCGGCGCGCATGCTCGACATACTTCAAAGTAGCGGCGTGGAATCACAGAAACCAACAAAAGAAATGACTTCGCATAATATGATTGAATTGACTAAGATTACCAGATGAAGGTGATTGAGGGTTGGGCGAGGAGGGCACGAAATCCCTCACTTCGACTCCTCATAAAATAAAGATCAACCTTCGAACTGGTAAGTTCTCGTTCAATCTTACTATTTCATTTCGGAGTCACGTGAGTGACTTTGTGAAGACTTCAAAGCTTCTGTGATTACACGCCCTGGACCACGTCCATGCTGACACACCACTACCAGGGATGGATGGGAGGAACAAACTTGCTCACTAGTTCATACTGCAAAACAAGAGCATATTTATTAATAACAAATCAAAACCCCTCAAGCGGGGACATCTCCACGTTCTTGACCTGCATTCAGCACGGCTTCTGCGAACTGTAGAGGAGCAGCAACAGGCTTGTTATAAAAACGCTGGAACACAGCTTCATTCGCCCATCCTGCTGTGGCGAGAATTTGGTCCATGGGCACCTCCATGACCCTCGCCGCTGACGTCGATGCAGCCCTGGTGGAATGAGACTTGAACACATTAATGTCGATACCTGACTTACCCAAGACGACTCGAAGCCACCTGGATATCGTCTGGACTGTCACTCGATGATGAGGTCTCTTATGAGTGACAAGCAGGTATCTCTCCATTCCTCTGATGCGTGCCGTCACTTTGACATAATGGCGGATATGTGAGGCTAAACATAGCCTAGCATCTGCGGGGTATGCCGGGAACTTCAGCTGCAGCCCTGTGCACCCAGGTCTATGCTGCTTTACATAGAAACATAGAACATAGAAAATAGGTGCAGGAGTAGGCCATTCGGCCCTTCGAGCCTGCACCGCCATTCAATGTGATCATGGCTGATCATCCAACTCAGTATCCCGTACCTGCCTTCTCTCCATACCCCCTGATCCCTTTAGCCACAATTGCCACATCTAACGCCCTCTTAAATATAGCCAATGAACTGGCCTCAACTACCTTCTGTGGCAGAGAATTCCAGAGACTCACCACTCTCTGTGTAAAGAATGTTTTCCTCATTTCGGTCCTAAAGGAATTCCCCCTTATCCTTAGACTGTGACCCCTTGTTCTGGACTCCCCCAACATCGGGAACAATCTTCCAGCATCTAGCTTGTCCAACCCCTTAAGAATTTTGTAGGTTTCTATAAGATCCCCCCTCAATCTTCTAAATTCCATCGAGTACAAACCGAGTCTATCCAATCTTTCCTCATATGAAAGTCCTGACATCCCAGGAATAAGTCTGGTGAATCTTCTCTGTACCCCCTCTATGGCAAGGATGTCTTTCCTCAGATTTGGAGACCAAAACTGTACGCAGTACTCCAGGTGTGGCCTCACCAAAACCCTGTACAACTGCAGTAGAACCTCCCTGCTCCTATACTCAAATCCTTTCGCTATGAATGCTAACATACCATTTGCTTTCTTCACTGCCTGCTGCACCTGCATGCCTACTTTCAATGACTGGTGTACCATGACACCCAGGTCTCGTTGCATCTCCCCCTTACCTAATCTGCCACCATTCAGATAATAGTCTACCCTCATGTTTTTGCCACCAAAGTGGATAACCTCACATTTATCCACATTGTACTGCATCTGCCATGCATCTGCCCATTCACTCAGCCTATCCAAATCACCCTGCAGCCTCCAAGCATCCTCCTCACACCTAACTATACCCCCCAGCTTGGTATCATCTGCAAATTTGGAGATGTTGCATTGAATTCCCTCGTCCAAATCATTAATATATATTGTAAATAGCTGGGGTCCCAGCACTGAGCCTTGCGGCACCCCACTAGTCACTGCCTGCCATTCTGAAAAGGACCCGTTTACTCCTACCCTTTGCCTCCTGTCTGCTAGCCAGTTCTCTATCCACATCAATACTGAACCCCCAATACCGTGTGCTTTAAGTTTGTATGCTAATCTCTTATGCGGGACCTTGTCGAAAGCCTTCTGAAAGTCTAGATATAACACATCCACTGGTTCTCCCTTATCCACTCTGCTAGTTACATCCTCGAAAAATTCTATCAGATTTGTCAGACATGATTTACCTTTCGTAAATCCATGCTGACTTTGTCCAATGATTTCACCACTTTCCAAATGCGCTGCTATCCCATCTTTAATAACTGACTCTAGCAGTTTCCCCACTACCGATGTTAGACTAACTGGTCTGTAATTCCCCGCTTTCTCTCTCCCTCCTTTTTTAAAAAGTGGGGTTACATTAGCTACCCTCCAATCCTCAGGAACTACTCCAGAATCTAAGGAATTTTGAAAAATTATCACTAATGCATCCACTATTTCTGTGGCTACCTCCTTGAGTACTCTGGGATGCAGACTATCTGGCCCTGGGGATTTATCGGCCTTCAATCCGTTCAATTTACCCAACACCACCTCCCGGCTAACCTGGATTTCACTCAGTTCCTCCATCTTATTTGACCCCCGTTCCACTGCTATTTCCGGCAGATTATTTATGTCTTCCTTAGTGAAGACAGAACCAAAGTAGTTATTCAATTGGTCTGCCATGTCCTTGTTCCCCATGATCAATTCACCTGTTTCTGACTGCAAGGGACCAACATTTGTTTTAACTAGTCTCTTTCTCTTTACATATCTATAAAAACTTTTGCAGTCAGTTTTTATGTTCCCTGCCACTTTCCTTTCATAATCTATTTTCCCTTTCCTAATTAAGCCCTTTGTCCTCCTCTGCTGGATTCTGAATTTCTCCCAGTCCTCCGGTAGGCTGCTTTTTCTGGCAAATTTGTATGCCTCATCTTTTGTTTTTATACTATCCCTGATTTCCCTTGTTATCCATGGATGCACCACCTTCCCCGATTTATTCTTTTGCCAAACTGGTATGAACAACTTTTGTACTTCATCCATGCAGTCTTTAAATACCTTCCATTGCACATCCAATGAGCTTTAGTAGCTCGTCAACGAAAAAGTCTACTTCTGTAGGGGTAGATGTCATTCTGTCGACACGCAGTTTGTGTAGTGTCTGTACCCTCTGAGCTGAAGTCAGCGCTAGTAACATCACCAGCTTCATGGTGAGTTGGTCCAGTTGGAGCCCTTCCATGGGAGACCACGTCCTGAGCAGGGTTAATACGTCCCTGACATCCCAGGTGTTATTATAGCGTGGTGTAGGCGGATTCATATTGAATATACCCCGCATGAGTCTGGACACTAGCCTGTTGGATCCTACCGCAATCTTGAGGTAGAATGATAGCGCACTTCTGGCGCTGTTGATGGCACTGTAACTTAAGTGTTCATCATGGTGCAACCCCGCGAGGAATTCCAGGACGTCGGTTATTGTCACGTCATCGTACGTGATGCGAGAGCGGCTGCAGTAGGCTTCCCACTTCTTAATATGCGAGCGGTATCTTCGCCTTGTGGACTCTCGACACGACGCCCCGATGGTATCCATGGTCCGAGCCGAGAGGCCGTATTGGACTAACGGCCTGTTCAGAACCTGCAAGCCAACAAATTTAAATAGCCATGGCAGGGATGTGGCTCCCCTGAGACAGGGTGAGTAACCAATTGTGGGCAACCCTTCAAAAGGACCCAAGGTTCGTTGAGCATGTCAAAGACCACCGGATACCAAGGCTGTGTGGGCCAGTCGGGTATAATAAGGATGCCCTTGGCAGCATCTGCCTGAATCTTTCGCAATACCCGACTGATGAGGCAAAACGGAGGGAAGGCATAGAAAAACCAATTCCCCCAGTCCAGCGAGAATGCATCTAGCGCTATTGCCCCAGGATCTGGTTCCCATGAAACGTAGGCTGGTACCTGATGGTTCAACCGTGACGCAAAAAGGTCAATGTCCGGTTTACCAAATTTGGCTGTGATTTTAGAAAAAATCTCAGGATGCAACATCCATTCAATGTTGTCATTAAATTTGCGTGACCTGGTGTCCGCCACAGTATTAAGCTCACCTGGCAAATAGGTAGCTGAAATCCAAATGTCTCTTTGAACACACCAGAGACAAATTGAGTTCGCCAATTTGTCACACGAAACTGACCTGGTACCACCCATATGGTTTAAATATGCCACAGCTGTGGTGTTGTCTATTTGGAGACGGACGTGTGCTCCAACAAGCTTGGAACAATATGCACGAAGTCCGTGGAATGCTGCCAGCAACTCCAAATAGTTAATCCCTTGAGTCAACAACATCGATGCCTCAAGGGTGTCCCATCTGCCCCCACAACTAGAGCAATTATCAGTAGCTCCCCAGCCATTGGAGCTTGCATCAGTCTGTAAATATACCACCGGATTAGCCTCCCTGACAGGCTTAAATGAGTTGCTAATGTGACACACCCACCATTGCAACTCAGTTATCGCTTCGGACGGCAGCTGCATTGATCGATCGTAATGACCAGCGTTCCGTTTTAACGCAGTAATTTTAGCTCTTTGCAAATTCTGATAATGCAAAGGTCCATATCGTGCTGCCGGAAACAAAGCCACTAACTTGCCAATTACTGTGGCTGTATGCCGAATCGATGGTATATTGGTGCCAATTAAATCTCTGCACACCTTAGTGACTTCCTCAATTTTGTTAATTGGTATAGTTATCCTCATGCTCATTGAGTTCACCGTGAACCCTAGGTAATTAATTACCTGGGCAGGGCAGAACTTCGATTTCTCTGGATGGACAATGAATCCTAATTGTTGAAATATATTGACAGCAGCTGCAACACCCTGTTCAGCCAATTGCAGGGTGTGGCCCACAATAAAGACATCATCTAAATAGGCCATAACTATATGATGTCGTTGTCTCAAATAAGCCATGATTGGCTTCACCAATTTAGTGAACAATCTAGGAGCTGTAGTAAGCCCATTAGGCAAAGCCTTATACTGCCAAAGTTGCCCCATCCAGATAAATTTGAAAAACCTTCTATCATCTTTCTGGATGGATACTGAATAATATGCATCCCTCAAATCAATGCATGCCATAAAGCAGCCATGAGAAATCAATGATTTGGCTGTTTCAAACGTATCCATTTTAAAATGAGTATATGTTACAAACGTATTCAAACGGGTTAGATCAATAATGACACGACAGCCTCCATCCTTCTTAGGTCTAGTAAATATGTTCGAAACAAATTCAATTGGCTCATGCACCGTTTTCTCAATCACACCCTTCTGTTCCAAACTTAAAATTTCCTTGTAACCTGCTGCCTGTTCTGCAGCAGACAATTTGAACGTACGACCAGGCATGTGCTGGGATGGAGGAATGTCGCCATTAATAAACTCAATTTTATGCCCCCGAATATTCCGCAACACATACTCATCACCAGTAAAATTACCCCATGCATCCAAAAACAACCGTAAACGACCACCAACATGGGAAGTTAAACAGAGAGAAAAAAGAGAACCAGACCCCCTCACCTCCGTGGTTACCGGCGGTCCTTGACACGTGTGGGTGGCCGTGGAGGTGCTGGGTTGGCTTGAGGGCGCGGCGTCTTCGATTTCCACAAAGGTCTCTGCCGACCCTGTCCTAAAAAAGACCCTTGGTGCTGGTTCTGGTGCTGTTGTCGTTGTGGAGCTAGAGGGCGAGTCCTCGTCGAGGCACCGGCCGACCCTCGTGAGCGAATGTATGGAGCTTTTGAGCCTGACGGTGTGGGGGCACTCTGAGAGCGCATGATCCCCACCGTTTTGGCTTGTTCGTCAAGCTCTTTGACTCTCTTCGAGAGGTCCTCACCAAAGAGCTGACGGGGCGGCGGCGGCGGCGGTGGTTTGCACAATCCTGCAAACTTCGGGTTGAGTGCTGGGCGGATGCTGTTTTTGCGAAACCCGTTGATTTCGTGCTGTGTCGCGCACAATAAGGCCAGAGCATCTTCCTGGTCCAAATTCAGTTCGTCCCCGTCCACCGACCGCGCAAAGGCGGTAATACCGGCCGTGAGGAGTTTCAGGATCCGCTGCAATTTTAGCTCCTGTTGACGGATAGCCGCACTGATGTTGCCCCATATTGGCGTATTGACCACAGGCACGTTGAGGGAGTTGCAGTTTGATGGAGCCTTGTGCCGGCTCATAGCCTGGATGAGGACTTCTTCCTGCAGCACCTGATTATTAAGAAAGTCCACTGTGGCTGCCAGCTTTGTATTTAGAGGAAGACCAGCCGTATGTGGGGCCGCGAATTTGGTCGCCACATCCAAGAGTTCCTCCGCTGGCACCTCCAACGGAGTTGGTACGGGATCCACCAGAACCTCCTCCTCCTGCTGCTCCAGGCTGATAGTAGATGTTGGTGAAGACGCCCTGTGCCTGTTGCTGCCCTGCTGTTGTTGACGTTGAAGCAGGAGCTCCAGCAGCCGCTCCATACGGTCAATACGCCCTTCACCCTGAACACTCAGGTGGTCGGAGTCCTCCGGCTCTGAAAAGAAAACCGGGCTCCTGTCATCGGCCCGCACCTCGTCGAGGCCCTGCCGGTGCCGGTAGTTGTCGCTAACAGCCGCCGAGGCGAAACTGCGCGATTCCTGCGCGGGCGTGTTCAATCGCCTCCGTTTAGCGAGAGCTGAAGCCGCTGCCACTAAGGGCACTTGCGGCGAGGTATCGGCACCAGCCGAAGCATGGCTGCCTGGGGCCCGCGCAGTCTTGCCGGCTGCCCACATCGTGGACGTTGCCGACGCATGGTCTCGCCCACCCATCCATGGGGGGCTCGGCGACCGTTACGAGACCCGACTCGACCGACCCGTCCCGGCGTCGAGAGTCGGGGTGTGCCGGCTGGACCTCACAGCCGCCCCGGGTCTCGCCCTGGAACCTGACCGCTCCTCCGCGATAGGCAATGCCTTAGCCCTAACAGGGTTAGGCTTCTGGGCTCCTGCCCTCCCCCTTCTCGGAGGGCTGAGTGGAACAGACCGTGCAACGGCACGTGCCCTGCTCGAGGTCGCCAGCGAGCCCGCTGACGACCTGACTGCCATGGCAGGGTCCCCCTGCTCTGGCGGCACACCACACTCCTCCTCGTCAAACTCCTCCGAGCTGTGGTGTGCTGGCGGACCTGGACCTGTAATCACAGGGCTTACCCACATCTCCGCCTGAGTCCCAGCCTGCGCTGCAGGTATTGCCGATGGTAAAGGCCCCGGAACTGTTGACCGGCGAACTCGTCCTGACGTCCTCCGGCCCTTCGAACTCCCATCCATGTCCTTGCTGCAAGACATAAACAGACAACAAGGACCACCAACTAAAGGTAGAATACTCACCTCCGTGGCCCCTTATGAAGGGCTGGCGAGGAGCGCGCTCCACCGCCAGCCGTCGCAGCAACGCGTTACGACGATATGTCGAGCATGCGCGCCGGCGGGCTCTTCACGAAGTCACTCACGTGACTCCGAAATGAATTAGGTGTGGGTAAGTGAGATGATGTCGGTGAGTGACCGTAAGCATGGACAAGTTGGGCTGAAAGGCCTGTTTTCATGATGCAGAGCTCTATGACTCTAGTATCACTCTGATGATATTAATGTGCAATAGACATTATGATAGTAGCCACCCAGTACCTGAGTTACATGACATTATTTAGATACAATCTTAAATTGTGCATATTGATGTTATCTAACATACATACTTTTGTGATGATTACTTGACAATAGACAATAGACAATAGACTATAGGTGCAGGAGTAGGCCATTCGGCCCTTTGAGCCAGCACTGCCATTCATGGCTGATCATTCACAATCAATACCCCGTTCCTGTCTTCGCCCCACTTCCCTTGACTCCACTTTCTTTAAGAGCTCTATCTAACTCTCTCTTGAAAGCATCCAGAGAATTGGCCTCCATTGCCTCCTGAGGCAGAATTCCGCAGATTCACAACTCTCTGGATGAAAACGTTTTTCCTCATCTAAATGGCCTACCCCTTATTCTTAAACTGTGGCCCCTGGTTCTGCACTCCGCAAACATCGGGAACATGTTTCCTGCCTCCAGCACGTCCAATCCCTTAATAATCTTATATGATTCAATAAGATATCCTTTCATCCTTCTAAATTCCTGTGTATACAAATCCAGTCCCGCCATCCTGGGAATTAAGCTCGTGAACCTACGCTGCACTCCCTCAATAGCAAGAATGTCCTTCCTCTAATTTGGAGACCAAAACTGCACACAATTCTCCAGGTGTGGTTTCATTAGGGCCAATCATTGGACCCAATCAGAGCAACCCAATCTGAGCAACCCTATAAGAGTATTTACCTAATGAGTCATCAAGAAATGATTTTATGAATATTCATAATGTAATCTAGAAGCTATTGTAAGTTTGAGATGAATGTTACATCTCAGTGCCAGTTGGTCAACATGAAGTAAACTGACTTTTGACATTCCCATAGAACAATGGTAAATGTGTGAAGAGTTTATGACTCATTAAAAGACCAATCAGGAAGGCTTATCAATCTTTGTTAGAATTTATTTTACTATTTCAGTTTTCCCAACCATCGTGCAACAGAATGGTTTTGTAGAAGCAAAGGAAGGTCACGTCTCACACCTTCTGTTCTTATCACTGGCCTTTGTTCCTATCATCTGCCTATCAAACCCCCCCCCCCCCCCCTTCACTTCTGTCGACACATACTTGCCATGCTGTCTAGCCTTTCACCTTTTCCAGCTTCCTTCTCTCCCCCTTACAATTAGTCTGAAGACGGCACTTGAATGAAACAACACCTACTCTAACACTTTGTGTCCATTTATGTACTAACCAGCATCTGCAGTGCTTTATTTCTCCTCAATGATGACAGTTCATTTTCAGATATCAGGGCAAACTATCTTCCAGGTTGTGCGTGAGGTTCATATCTTTACCAAGATCTTCCAGAAGTTGATCACTAGCCTCAATCTTTACGCTAAAAGAGAGCATTGTTCAACAACTAGCTCTGCAACATGTTGAAGAACTGCCCAGTCTGGTCCCCCTTCGAAAGATAATAATGTGATCGTATTACATAAAATATTCCAATTGTTTAGTTACAACTGATGGAGCAGGTTGGCTCTGCAAACAATCCCTTAGTAAAGTACTTAGACTCCAGGATTTATGTGTAATATTTTTTTATTTGAAGTAAACCGTTTACAATGTATAGCTTACTTTATAAACTAACACCTTAATTCAATATTACTACAAATAACATATCAATACTTAATAGACTCCAGGATTTAGAGTCATAGAGTGATACAATGTGAAAACAGGCCCTTCGGCCCAACTCGCCCACACCGGCCAACAATGTCCCAGCTACACTAGTCTCACTTGCCTGCGCCTGATCCATATCCCTCCAAACCAGTCCTATCCACGTACCTGTCAAACTGTTTCTTAAACGATGAGAATGTCCCAGCCTCAACTACCTCCTCTGGCAGCTTGTTCCATACACCCACCAACCTTTGTGTAAAAAAGTTACCCCTCGGATTCCTATTGAATGTTTTCCCCTTCACCTTGAACCTATGTCCTCTGTGCTCAATTCCCCTACTCTGGGCAAAAGACCTGAACTATTCCTCTCAAGATTTTGCATATTCCTCCCATGATTTATTCTCCATATATTCTAAAATACTAGTATTCAGAACTCATAATAATAGGAGCAGTATTGGGCCAATTGGCCCTTCAAGTCTACTCTGCCATTTAATCATGGCTGATCTATCTCTCACTCTTAACCCCATTCTCCTGCCTTCTCCCCATAATCCCTGACACCCGGGGTGTAATTGGGTATGATGGCATGGGTTAATGATGTGTTGGGGGAAGAATAGAGCAGGCCAATGGGTATAAACCCATTCCATTCAGAGTGTGACCCTGTGGGGTAGAGGGCGAGGGTGGAAGAGGATATTTCAATGTACTATCCTCCCAAGCCTTGGTAGAAACATCTTTATAAATTCAATGAAAAGGAAAGATATGAATGTGTTAAACTGGATTCGCAAAACAATCATAATTCAAAAAATACTTTTAAAAAACTTTATTAATAGACTTTGCACTGTTTTACTTTGTTGAGTTTAAATTGAAGTGAATAATTTCCACCATTATATTTTATCTGCATGAATGTTTCTATATTTATATATGCAAATTAAAGTAACGTGCTTTGTTTTGAGTAATTTCAGGCAATCTTCTTCCTGATCACACCACCTTGAAAAGCAAGATGTCATTCTCTGGTTTTTGTTTGCTTAATGTAAGCTTACATAATGAGGGTGAAGTTGCTCATGAACATTTATTTGTGTGCTACAATAAAAGAAAGATTTATGTAGTCAAAGAAGAATAAAAACAAGTTGGTATTCATATCCAACCAATAGAACCTTTTGAATAAGTGGCGTGAGTGTTGAGAGTGGCAGATACAAGGGTGGGGGAAGGAAATACAATCGTGAGGAGGGAAGGTACGATGGTCAGGGATGGAAGATATGAGTGTAGGTAGCGGAAGGTGAAGCTAGGAAGCAGAAGGTATGAGGGTAGGGAGTGGTAGGTATAATGGTGGGGGGGGGGGGTGGGGGGGAGGAGGGGGAGCAGAAAGTCGTGATTGGCAAGTGAATTCATGAAAACAGAATTCTTACTGCATGGCGAGAGGCAGCACAGTAGCACAATAGTAGAGCAGCTGCCTCACAGTTCAATCCTGACCTCGGGTGCTGTCTGTGTTTGGCTAAGTTTGATCGTACTCCCTGTGACTGTGTGGCTTCACTCCGGGTGCTCCAGTTTCCTCACACATCCCAAAGATGTGCGGATTTGTCCAGTAATTGGTCTCTTTAAATTGCCCTGGTATGTATGGAGTGGATGCAAAAATTGATGGTCGGCAAGATATAACTTCACCTGTCTTCATAGAAACAAAGAAACATGGAAAATAGGTGCAGGTGTAGGTCATTCGGTCGTACGAGCCAGCATCGCCATTCAATATGATCACGGCAGATCATCCAAAATCAGTATCACGTTTTGGCTTTTTCCCCATATACCTTAATTCCTAAGAGAGCTTAATTCATAAAGAGCTAAATTTAACTCTCTCTTGAAAACATCCAGTGAATTGGCCTCCAATGCTTTCCGTGGTAGAGAATTCTACAGATTCTCAACTTTCTGGGTGAAAAGGTTTTTCAGCACCTCAGTCCCAAATGGCCTAACCCTTATTCTTAAACTGTAACCCCTGGTTCTGGACTCCCATAACATTGGAAACATTTTTCCTACATCCATGCTGTCCAATTCTCTACGAATTATATATGTTTCTATAAGATATCCTCTCATCCTAAATTTCAGTGAATACAAGTCCAGTCGACCCATTCTTTCATCACATGTCAGTCCTGCCATCCCGGGAATTAACCTGGTGAACCAACGCTACCCTCCCTCAATACAAATAATGTCCTTCCTCAAATTAGGAGACTAAAATTGCACACAATACTCCAGGTGCAGTCTTATCAGAGCCCTGTACAACTGCAATAGGACCTCGGGGGTACACAAAAGGCTGGAGAAACTCAGCGGGTGCAGCAGCATCTAAGGAGCGAAGGAGATAGGTGACGTTTCGGGTTGAGACCCTTCTTCAGACCTCCTTGCTCCTAAACACAAATCCTCTCGCAATGAAGGCACATTAGCTTTCTTCACTGCCTGCTGTACCTGATTTGATTTGATTTAATTTATTGTCATTGTCTTCAATGAAGAGACAACAAAAAATGTTTTCCCTTAGTCATACCAAAAAATGCAAATAAAAAACACAAAACACGGAACACAGTAGTCTACAACACAAACATCCCCACAGCAGCACCAAAGTTCCCCACTGTGAGGGAAGGAACCAAAGTCCAGTCAACCTCATCGCCGATGTTCCCCAATGTTCACCCGTGGACGGGGCCTCCCGAGCACCACGTAGCCGCCGCTACGGGCAGCCTGATGTTCAGGCCCTCTCGCCGAGAACCTCTCGTCGGCCACCTTCTAGGCTGACTCCGCCCTCCTTGGTCCCCTAGTATTTCTGGGAGATTGTTTGTGTCTTCCTTATTGAAGACAGAACCAAAGTACTCGTTTAACTGTTCTGCCATTACCTTCTTTCCCATTATAAATTCTCCTGTCTCTGACGGTAAGGAATCTACATTTGTCTTCACTAATCTTTTCCTTTTTAAATAACTAAAGAAACTTTTACAGTCAGTTTTTATATTCCCCGCAAGTTTTCTTTCATGCTCTTTTTTCCCCCTCTTACTTAACCCCTTTATCCTTCTCTGTTGAGTTCTAAATTTCTACCAGTCCTCTGGTTTGCCGCTTCACCTGGCCATTTATATGCCTCATCCTTGGATTTAACACTATCCTTGACTTTCCTTGTCAGCCACAGTTCAGCCGCCTTCTCAGTTTTATTTTTTCGGTTTATTTCTGCGGTTCATCCATGTGGTCTTTAAATC
This sequence comes from Raja brachyura, assembly GCA_963514005.1. Next base: position 63,714,469 of record OY740781.1, read on the forward strand.
TTCGCCATTGCATCTCCACTATCAACCCTTTAAGTATAATTTGTCTATCCTAGCCAATGCCCGTCTCCTACTTCAGAGTCTCCTTTAGTCAAGTTCACGACCCTAGTCTCTGAATAAACTGTGTCACTCTCCATCCTAATGCAGAATTCCACCATATTGTGGCCACTGTTGTCCAAGGGGCATTGCACAACAAGATCGCTAACTAATCCTTCCTCATTTCGCAATATCCAGTCTAGGATGGCCTGTCCTCTAGTCGGTTCCTCTACATATTGGTTTAAAAACCCAACCCGTCTACATTCCAGGAAATCTTCCTCCTCAGCACTGTTACCAATTTGGTTGGCCCAATCTATATGTATATTAAAGTCACCCATGATAACCACTGTACCTTTGTTACACACATCCCTAATTTCCTGCTTGATGCTATCTCCAACCTCCTCAAGTGCTGTTTGGTGGTCTGTATACAACTCCAACAAGTGTTTTCTGCCCTTGGCTATTTCATAGTTCTACCCATACCTAATCCAAGCTAATGTCTTTACTTGCTATTGCATTAATCCCTTTAACCAGCAATGCCACCCCACCTCATCTTCTTTTCTGTCTATCCTTCCTGAATATCGAATACCCCTATATTTTTAGCTCCCAGCCTTGGTCACGCTGGAGCCATGTCTCTGTAATTCCAACTATATCATATCCCTTAACTACTAACTGCGCATTCAATTCATCCACCTTATTACGAATGCTCCTCGCATTATGACACAAAGCTTTCAGGTTTGTTATTCTTATCTCCATTCTTCCTTTCGGTTCTGTCCCCCTTTTTTGTCTCTCTGCCTCCTTCCATTGGGTCCCATCCCTCTGCTCAGTTAGTTTAAACATAACCTTTCCTACACTCTCTTTCCCGTTAACTGCACGCATACGCTTCCAAGTTGTTGACTCCACCCCCCACTGTTTAGTTTAAACCCACCCGTGGCACGAGCAAAACTGCCTGCCAGAATGTTGGTCCCTCTCCAATTAAGGTGCAACCCGTCCGTTTTGTACAGGTCACCCCTGCCCTAGAAGAGATTCCAGTGATCTAGAACCCTAAATCCCTGCCCCCTGCACCAACTCAGCCACACATTCAGATCCCCTATCTCCCTGTTCCTACCCTCACTTGCACGAGGTACTAGAAGCAACCCAGAGATAACCACCCTAGAAGTCCTGCTTTTCATCCTCCTACCTAGTTCTCTATACTCACGTTGCAGAACTTCCCTCTTCTTACCCACGTAATTTGTGCCTACGTGCGCAACTACTTCCGGCTACTCACCTTCCCTCTCAAGGATGTTCTGAAGTTGGTCTGAGACATCTTGGACCCTGGCACCAGGGAGGCAACACACCATCCTCGAGTCCCGCCTGTTCCCACAGAATCTCTTGTCCACACCTCAGACAATGGAGTCACCCACCCACCACTATGGCTCTGCACGACGTCGGTCTCGCCAGTCGAGTCTCAGCGCCACGATTCGAGTCACAGACCTATCCACCACTCGGACTGGAAACATTGTCTGCCCCGACAGCTCCCAAGAGGGTGTACCTGTTCGCAAGAGGAGCTTCCACCGAGGTCTCCTGCATTAATTTCATCCCCTTTCTTTCCGTCTCTAACCGTCGCACCTAATGTACTCCTGGAGTGATGACCTGACTGTAGCTCCTGTCCAGGAAGCTTTCATTGTCCCGGATGGGCCGCAGGTCATCCAGCTGATGCTCCAGTTGTCTAACTCTGTCCCTGAGGAGCCGCATCTGGACACAGTTCCCACAGGTGTAGTGGTCAGTCACACCAGTACTGCCCCTACTGCAGTGGAAGGAGCAACGGGTCCTACCACCTTACCACCTTCACTCTATTTTTTCCAGCCTTTTTTGCGTTTCACAATTCTTGCTAAAGGCTCAGAATCAACAGAGTTTTCCTCAGTGTTCTCTTTTGATGAGATATCAGTATTTGCTGTATCTGTATGCTGTTCATTCTGCACTTGGCTATGGTTTTTCTCGGCGGTCGTCAGCGTTTTGGATGTGAACGCGATTGGTTCTTCCTTGCCGTTCAGCGTCGCTTGTGAGAATACAGCTCCATGACCATATGGCAATGCATCGGCGGCCAGCGAGATCGGCTTTGATGGGTCATAGTGGACCAAACGCGTCTTCTGGGCGAGCATCTCCTTCACCCTGGTGAATGCATGGTCACACTGTTTGGACAGTGCCATTTAATATCCTGTTTTCGCAGGTTATTCTCGCACTTGCTGACCATGTTGCAATCCGTGGTCGATGACAATGCCATAGTTGATCTATCGTAGAACAAGGCATTCATGTCAACCTTGAAAGCATGGATCCAGTCAATGGCGCACAGGGATATACTTTCTTTACCAACGTCGATCAGCGGGAACATCTGTGTCAGACCATTCCAGGAAATGGCGACAGTGCATTTGCCTTTCATGGGAATGGGTTGTCGTCCGTGTCCGAAAAGGCAGATGTTGGCCAGTTTCAGTTTCGGCAATCCGATCCTCTCCCAGATGTCCTGACCCACTAGCGACACAGCTGCACCAATGTCCACCTGGAACTGTAGATCGACGTTTGAGACCCGCAGCAAAATCCTCGGTTTGTCGGTGATCATTGACACACCGAGCACTGCAATAGAAATGGTCTCTGCGATTTGGTCAACTGTGTTTTGCACTTTCTTGCCCTTTCTCCGCTGTCCGAAGGATTGACATACTGCCTGGAGATTACCTTTTTGGTAACAGGCATAACAAACGGACGATATACGGGCACTCACGGTGATGATGAGCAGTCAAGCCACACCGGTAGCAGGGTTTCGATCCTCCCCCCACAGGGGGACGGTTCTTCTGAAACTGTTCCACCTTCTCCGGATTTGCTCTGGGTCGATCAACTGGTTTCTGCCATTGCGGACGAGTCTGACGAACCGTATTCACCTCCTGAGGGAGCTTCGACGCTGTTTCGCCGGTCATTTTGTGCAGTTTTTTACTCAGCAACTCGGCCATCTTAGCACACTGCAGCACATTCTACAACGAGACATCCGATTCCTTGAGAATCTCCTGCTGGATGAATGCGTGCCTGCAGCCTATGACCAGTCTATCCCGCAACGCATTGTCTTGGCATTTTTCGCAGCATTGAGTTTTAAAATCACATGCTTTTTCCTCTGTGCGAAGTTTGGCAAGAAATTAAGTAATCGATTGCCCTTCCTGTTGCACTGTCCTGTAGAAATCAAAGCGAGCTGCGAGGAAATTTTGACTGTCTTCGAAATGCAGTTGCAAAGCCGTTGTGATTTCAGCATATGAGACTTCAGTTACTTCTTCTGTAAGTAAATTTTGAAGCAGTGCAAAAGTTTCTGGAGACATTGAAGAACACAATTGAAGAATTCTTTCTCTAGTCAGTCGTAATTGCCATACTTTCAAAATAAAACTCAGCGCGCATTAAATACGACAACCACCTTTCTCGCTCGGGATCAAAACGATCAAATTGCCGAGCCATGTTAGTTTGAGTTCTTCTTCTTCTTGCGGATGGCATGCACAGCCTAAAGATGTAGGACAACTTGTTCTATTTGATCTTATTTGATAGTGCACACCGGGTTGATTGCATTCGTCGAAACAGGGCGGACCACCTGAAGATGCACTTACAGCACTCAAAATTATATATATATATTTTTTTAAAAAAAGAAAATAGGCTCTTATCTGGGTCTTTGAACGCAATCAGAAGAATCCCACTTCTGACACCACTTTCATGTTCGTTTTCTAAGTCTGCACAAGTACTTGAGAGTCTTCAAGGTACAACAGAAAGCTTTATTACATTACTTCAATGCTGGCAGCAAGACAACTTAAAAGGGCTGCAACTCACTGTTCACAGACCGGATAACTATATACAAGATGCCACCTTCTGCACGGGAGGAGCAACGGGTCCTCCCACCCCACACAGTCCACCAAACATCACATATAAGAAGGTTCAAGAAGGAACTGCAGATGCTGCAAAATCGAAGGTAGACAAAAATGCTGGAGAAACTCAGCGGGTGCGGCAGCATCTATGGAGCGAAGGAAATAGGCAACGTTTCGGCCTGAAGAAGGGTTTCGGACCGAAACGTTGCTTATTTCCATCACTCCATGGATGCTGCCGCACCCGCTGAGATTCTCCAGCATTTTTGTCTACATATAAGAAGGCAGGCTAAATCAGTTTTCTTTAGAATGGAAGAGGTTAAAGGAATGTAGAAAGTTGCGAGGGACATTAATAAGCTAAATGGTGAGAAATACTTCTCTGTAGTAGAGGTGTCTACAACAAGAGGGAAGAGATTTAAAATTTGAGTAAATCCGTTTGTTTTTTTCAATCATAATTCAATCATTAGGATTTAATAATGCAGCCGCACAAGTCAGGTTCAGGTCACGCAGCTATAGGAAGGATGTCATTAAGTTGGAAAGGGTGCAGAGGAGATTCACCAGGATGTTACCTGGGGTTGCAGGCTTGACGTATAAGGAGGTGTTGGTTAGGCTGGGACTTTATTCTTTGGAGCATCAGATGCTGAGGGATGACCTTATCGCGGCGCGCAAAATCAAGAAGGGCATAGATGAAGTGAATGCTTACAGTCTTTTTTCCCAGAGTAGAGTATTCTAAAACTAGAAGGCATAGGCTTAAGGTGAGATGGAAATATTTAAGAAGGACCTCATGGGAGAACTTTTAACTTAGAGGGTAGCCCATTTCTGGTTTGATCTGTCAGAGGAAACGATAAAAGCGGATACAATTACAACACCTAAGAGACATTTGTACCGATATATGGAAGAGTCTAGAGGGTTATAGGCCAATTGCAGAAAAATGGGACATGTTCAATATACCAAATTCGTTAGCAGGGACAGGTGGACCAGTGGACCTGTTTCCGTGCTATATGACACAGTGACAGATGATGATTGCAATGTAGAATGCAATACTTGAGTAGGTGGTGGAGGCAACATTGAAGACGTTTGTGGGTGAGCACATGAATTGCCAAGGCATAGAGCTAGGAGGGCCATAGACCATAGACATGGACCTAGTGCTGGTAAATGTGATTAGTATAGGTGGGAACTTGACATCACCTTGGACATGATGGGCCGAAGGACTTGTTTCTGTGCTGAATGACTATGACTCTAATTATTCCTCATAATGACATCTGCAGAACCAATATGCTTTACTGTAAGGCTCTTAGCCATTTATTTGTCCAAATGTTTTGTGCTATTTAATACAGTGTGAAAGTGCACTGCCTGGAGTCCTAGCTCAAACAACAGACATTTAGATGATAGTCATTGGTGCATGTGGAATTGTGTGTTTGCTACAGACAAAGAGTGGAAAATATTTAGAAAAAATAATAATTCAACTATTTGAAGAATATTATTTAAACGGATTAAAGTAATATCAATATCGGGACTGGACTGGGATTGCCTCAATATTGTAGAAGCTGGATGAGCTTATGTTACTTTTGCAGTATTTCTGCAACGCATCAGCGACAGTAGCAGTGAATAAATTCTGTGAACGCTCTCAGGAATTCAACGCCATTAAGCTTTGGTCAATTGCTGAACAACCAGCTTTAACAGGTGAGACCAATCCCTTGTCACAAAATAGTTCTGGAGGAGGAAAACCACAGCGCAAACTGGTTTACAAAGGAAGAAGCAAAACACAGTTTTTAACGTCAATTATCTGGCTAATACAGCTGTCTCCTTTTCCTTCCACGCTCACTGCCAAAACAAAAGAAAAAAATGGTGTCTTAGCTCGTTTTACATGACCTGACCTCCGACTGCCGTTTTTGTGATTTTTTTTCTGTCAGGAAAGAGTGAAGAAAAGAAAGAGAAAGGAAGGGAAACACTCTCTGAATGGGGAAATTCCTTTCTTGTGCTGCTCTTGGGCAGAAAGCAGTTAGCTGAGCCATGATTTGCAGCCATCAAGCAGACTCAGCACAAAAGCAACAGAAAGAAGCAGTACAAAAGCTACTGCCACAAGATTGGCAGATCATTAGTGTCCATCTAAAGGCAGGTCAATTTAAGTGACAGGGTCAACCAGGCAACTATACCAAGGTTAGCATTACAAACACATAACTTGTGGCAACATTGCACCAAAAGAATATATATTTTGGGACACTATTATTTTTTTTAAATGTGGGACTAGTTCCTGAAATATATCTAACTATCTTAGGTGAATAATTGAAAATGTATTTTACATTGTTAATAATCTGAAATAATGTAGGCAAATAAGTCATGTAGGCGTTTGGTGGGCTATATAATCTCCCATGGTCAGAAACACATTGTTCTCTTGTCAACAACAGCCATCTAGAACTGGCTTCACTGTCTGGAACTCATCCAGGATAAACAAGTCCCCTCCCTGATGTAGACTTTGCTGCCGCCCATTATCGAGAGACAGCCTAACTCTTGATATGCCAAACTGAAGGATGAGAATTGTTTGATAAACTATTTTCAATATTATTGAAACCCAGCGGCTGTTTCGAGAGGATCAGACGCTTCTTTAATAAAAGCTACTAATATTTTTTGCATATACTAAGTACATTTACTTCAAAGAAATATCCCTAAGCTCCTCAATGTCATTTGCACCCATGTCATGCCCAAGAACTTGCGTGCAATTGTAAAAGTTGAATTATAGCATAGCTAGAAAAAAAAAACACAAGGCATTATTTCTCTTTATCTATAGAATTTTATGCCATGGAGCATTCCACTGCAACTGGGGTTATCAGTGGTTAAGTCGCACTTCCTGACCAAACTTCAAAGGCCATGCAAGATTTATTGGCATAAGAGTATGCAGAAACATGCACCAACAAAATAATCAGTCGGGACACTATCAGCTTTTTGTAAACAAAGTCAGTGATTGTGGTTTTCTTTACACTCCAGTTATAAAAATAATTTGCACATACAATAAATCAATTAATTGGTTTAAGTGTTAGTTATCTCTGTTTGTGTCTTTGCTGCAGACTGATCCATGATTTACATTCTCGACTTTTCCCCTCCCCATCACAAAATTCAAACACTTTATTGGATAAACTAAATCTCTATTGTGACTCAAAGCTCCTCAGACTGAAATAGAACATGTGATTCCTTAATCTATTCCAGCCATGTCAGATTTAATGGTTCAGTATGCTGTATAAATAATACAAACTAAAAGCACCAAATCATGACTTACAAATTTACTACCAGAAGCAGCTCATTCAATAAACAGTAGCTTACACAAAAGAACATATAAAGCACTATAAAACCATTGGGATTGATTAGTTATATAACAAAGATTGTTTCAATGAAACTACCTCTCTGAAAAAAAAACAGTCTAAACAATGTAACTTTGCTGAAGGTATGTCTGAATCTAAACAATGTGACTGCTGAAAGTATGTCTAAATCTAAGCGGGAGTGTTTGACCACCTTTAAAATTTAGCCTGAACATTTACGTTAAATAAGAAGTAACTGTTTACTTGAATAAATATTAACCAAATTTATCTAGGATCCAGTTAAAGTTGAGTGGAAATTTTCAGCAGGTCAGACAACTTCTGCAAAGAGAAACAGAGATAAATTTCAAGTTGATGCTCCTTTATCAGATCAGTTTGCTGAGCCCATCCAGCATTTTTAATTTGCATTTCAGATTTCTGCCAAAACCCCAGGAATTTGTTTTTGTAAGGATGAGTGGAGCCCTATTCACAATCCACCTTTCCCCAAACCGGAGAGTGCAAACAACTTACAAAAAACAGCTCACTTTGCTAACCCCATGTTGCTGTACATTTCTAGTGCAACAACTATCAATATAAGAATAGTGTGAGAATCTTGTCCTTCTGGGACAGATACAACCTTGTAATAGCAGCATACTTATTCTCCTCAAATGATAAGCAATGGTTTCCTTATTTATAGAAGATAGACACAAATCCCGGAGTAACTCAGCAGAACAGGCAGCAACTCTGGAGAGAAGGAATGGGTGACATTTCGGGTCGAGACTCTTCTTCAGACTGGTCAGCGATAAGGCAAATGGGAGATATAGATGGTGATGTAGAGATATAAAGAACAATGAATGAAAGATATACAAAAAGGTAACAATAATAAAGGAAACAGGCCATTGTAAGCTATTTGTAGGTGAAAATGAGAAGCTAGTGCGACTTCGGTGTGGGAGGGATAGAGAGAGAGGGAATGCCGGGACTACCTGAAGTGAGAGAAATCAATATTCATACCACTGGCCAAGCGAAATATGAGGTGCTGTTATTCCAATTTGAGTTAGGCCTCACTCTGACAATGGAGGGGACCTAGGACAGAAAGGTCTGTGTAGGAAACAGGAAGCAAAGAGTAGGAATAAACGGGTCCTTTTCACAATGGCAGGCAGTGACTAGTGGGGTACCGCAAGGCTCAGTGCTGGGACCCCAGCTATTTACAATATACATTAATGATCTGGATGAGGGAATTGAAGGCAATATCTCCAAGTTTGCGGATGACACTAAGCTGGGGGGTAGTGTTAGGTGTGAGGAGGATGCTAGGAGGCTGCAAGGTGACTTGGATAGGCTGGGTGAGTGGGCAAATGTTTGGCAGATGCCGTATAATGTGGATAAATGTAAGGTTATCCACTTTGGTGGCAAAAACATTAAAGCAGACTATTATCCAAATGGTGGCCGATTAGGAAAAGGGGAGATGCAGCGCGACTTGGATTCGCTTTCTTCACTGCCTGCTACACCAGTCATTGAAAGTAGGCATGCAGGTGCAGCAGGCAATGAAGAAAGTGAATGGTATGTTAGCTTTCATAGCAAAAGGATTTGAGTATAGGAGCAGGGTTCTACTTCAGTTGTATAGGGTCTTGGTGAGACCACACCTGGAGTATTGCGTACAGTTCTGGTCTCCAAATATGAGGAAGGACATTATTGCCATAGAGGGAGTGCAGAGGAGGTTCACCAGACTGATTCCTGGGATGTCAGGACTGTCTCATGAAGAAAGACTGGATAGACTCGGTTTATACTCTCTAGAATTTAGGAGATTGAGAGGGGATCTTATAGAAACTTACAAAATTCTTAAGGGGTTGGACAGGCTAGATGCAGGAAGATTGGTCCCGATGTTGGGGAGGTCCAGGACAAGGGGTCACAGCTTAAGGATAAGGGGGAAATCCTTTAGGACCGAGATGAGAAGGACTTTTTTCACACAGAGAGTGGTGGGTCTCTGAAACTCTCTGCCACAGAGGGTAGTTGAGGCCAGTTCATTGGCTATATTTAAGAGGGAGTTAGATGTGGCCCTTGTGGCTAAGGGGATCAGAGGGTATGGAGAGAAGGCAGGTACGGGATAATGAGTTGGATGATCAGCCATGATCATATTGAATGGCGGTGCAGGCTCGAAGGGCCAAATGGCCTACTCCTGCACCTAATTTCTATGTTTCTATGTTCTACGTTGCATTTTATTAATTATCGATTAGTAAATCATGATACGAGAGGAATGTTGAAGCATTGAGAACAATTACTTGATGAAATTAATCTGAAATATATTGTGGTCCCGTGAACTATGTAACCCTAATAATTTATAATTTATAATTTAACATTGTAATTTATCTTGTCTCAATCCAGCTCCGCTAGCATCCAGTGCTTAATTTAATACTGTGATCATATAACTATATATAATCAATTTGGTACAACATTATGCCTGCTCTAAGATCAATGTTACCCCAATAAGATGAAAATCCATTGTGAATATCTTTTCATTTTTATAAATGACATATTTTATGCGCTGAAGTTATCGGCATACCTGGGATTTCAATTCCATAGTATACTTTAGTTCACTGACATCTGGTGAAGCAAAATCCTGCACTGTATTAAATACTTAAGTAGAAAACAATTGTATACATTTAAAATTGTATACTCATTTACATCTAGTTTCTCTAGGAATAATTGTTCAGAGCTGAAACCTCAATGTGCTAATCAAAAATACCTGATGGCATTTTCCCACCTAAGACATCTCTTGGCATGCTGACCTATTGTAATGACCACTAAATGCCTCATAAATCCCTTTTGCCTAAATAAATCAACCATGTTCACCCTTGAACAAAGCCAGGGACTAAATTCTGGAACACTCCATGCTGAAACAGATTTTAATGTGACAATACCTTAAGTCTAATCTGCAAAAAATACCTCCAGGTGGTACTGCTTCAAGACGGTATAAAAATTATGAAAGATAGACACAAAATTCTGGTGCAACTCAGCAGGACAGGCAGCATCTCTGGAGGGAGGGAATGGGTGACAGTTCGGGTCGAAAACCTTCTTCAGATAGTCTTATTCCGTAGGCTGAAGAAGGTTCTCGACATGAAACGTCACTCATTCCTTCCCACCAGAGATGCTGCCTGTCCCGCTGAGTTACTCCAGCATTTTGTGTCTCTCTTCAGTGTAAACCAGCATCTGCAGTTCCTTCCTATACAAGTTATGAAATGCCCATAATATTTTCTATTGGAAGCATTAACCATTGTGTGAGCCTGCAGCAACAGTTGCAGGTATTGAGTTCTGCAATTTGATGCCACAGTACTACCATGTTAAGGAAGGCTGTTCTCCATACAGCTCAGAAAATATCAGATATAAGCACTGACAAAACCTAAAGGGCCTGTCCTACAAGCATGCAACTCTTTGCGATTAGCGCGACCTAACGTGGTCGCTTGAACCGTCCGGCGTCGCGGGGCTGGTCCCACTTCGATTGCCGGAGCCGTGCGGATTGTGTGGAGTTCGTCCCGCATTTGTCCCGACACCGCGCGGGGCTCCGAAAAACTGACTGTGTCCAAAAATTCCGCGCGGCAACGGCTTATCGGCTCGCAGTCGCCTCGACGCATTACACACCGCCCCGACATCGTGCCTCCGTGAACCTATCTGTAGGTGCCTCCATGACCCTCTATGTGTGTGGCTCCGTGGCCCTCTGTGTGTGTGTGCCTCTGTGCCCCTCTCTGTGTGCCCCTCTCTGTCCTGGTGAAATTACCTTAGAATTCGCTCCAAGTTCACCTCACTTTTCGTCGCGTTGAGCCACTCACCCGACTTCCGCGCGGCCCCTACTGCCGGTTTGGTTGCGCTTGCTGCATGCAGGCACATGCTGGTAGGAACGGCCCTGTACAGGGGATCACCCGACCTCCGCGCGGACCCCGCTTCTAGTTTGATCGCGTTCATCGCATACTTGTAGGACAGGCCCTTTAGGTTACTCAATGGGCAGAGCAGACAAAACACACAAGCATGTATCAGGCATTTCAATGTTATTAATATCATGCAACACCATGTAGGTTAGTTTATTATAAGAATACATTCTTTTTATTGGTAATATACTTTTCCAGTACATTAAAATGAAACTTTATTAATGACCTTTATTTAATCCGTTTCCCTAAAGCATCTTATGTGATATATTAGGATGTAAACAAACACGAACTGAAAGTAGAAGTATTTTATAGATATGAATAATTTATTCTGATTTTACAATTTATTTGGAGTTATTCATTTGCCCTTCGTTGTCAAAGAGGTCATTCTGTTCCAACAGACAGAAATTTTAATAATTAATCTAGAAAAATTAATTCAAATCATTTATTCAAAAGAATTTAAATTCTAGGAAATAAATAAATCTTGAAAGTAATGGATTTCTGTAAAATCCCATTTGGTCCATTAAGGTCCTTCAGGGAATGAAATCTGGCCTCCTTCCTAGTCTGCTCCGTATCTGACTCTGATCACCGATGTCAATGACTCTCTGCAGCCTCCTCGGGAACAATTAGAAATGGACAATGGACCTGCCTTCTTGAATTGCTGTAATCCTTTTGGCATTGTCACAGTACTGTTGGGATTGGAGTTCCAGGATTTAGACTTAGCAAACATGAAGAAGCGACAATATATTTCCAAGCCAATCCCCTCAGTGTGATGTTGTCATGGCCTTTTTGGTAGATTGATGGTAGTTTGGGAGGTGCTGTTGGAGGAGGAGAAGTTGCCAAAGTAGTTATCAACTGCTGTGATTTAAGTAGTCTTGAAGTGTAGCCTCTTTTGCCACATGACAATGTTGAAACGTGGACCCACACAACAAAGTCAGCATATCACTAACCTGCATAGAGCAATAAAACCATTTAGTTTGCAATATTTAGCTTTAAACTTTATATCTTGTTACAGTATGATATTTGAAAGGCAACGGAGAAGAAAGCAAAGACTAATCAGAGGGGCATCCCTCAACTCAAACTTCATAAGCAGCTGTCGCAGGTCACACTGAGTTTTGTTGTGTCAAAATAGTTAATGGTTGTGGGCCAGTGGGCAGCTGGGTATGAAAAACCCAAAATCTCATTCGCTTACATGCATAAATAGCAGCAAAACGTGACATATTCACATGACACAGACTCAGTTTCATAGGCCCACCGAGTCCGTGCCGACCAGCGAGCCTAGTACACCAGCACTATCCTACATACTAGGGACATTCTACCGAAGCCAATTAATCTATAAACCTGTACGCCTTTAGTATGTGAACACACTGGAGCACCCGGAGAAAACCCATGCAGGACACGGGGAGAACGTGCAAACTCCGTACAATCAGCACTCGTCGTCAGGATCGAACCCGTGTCTCTGGTGCTGTAATGCAGCAACTCCACAGTGGCGCCACCGTGATGTCTCTCACTGAACCTTATTATCTCACCAGCTCACTGTCAACCAGTAATCCCAACCATTGTCCCATCTCTAATGCACCCCACCCTTCTCCCTGCAACATTCTACTGCGGTAACCCAGAACCTACCTGCTTCCTCGGCACACTGAGTGGAGGAAAACATCTTTATGCTTATTTAACCAGCAAGATCTCTTCTATTATCCACAATACAATCAGCCAACCCACACATAAAATATCAGTCATTAAGTGGCCTGAGGCATGTCAATTATTCAATGGGTTACACAAAAAGCTGGAGAAATTCAGCGGGTGCAGCAGCATCTAAGGAGCGAAGGAGATCGGCAACGTTTCGGGTCGAGACCCTTCTTCAGTCCGCTGAGTTTCTCCTGCTTTTTGTGTAACCCTCGATTCTCCAGCATCTGCAGTTCCTTCTTTAACACATCAATTATTCAATGCATCCTTTCTAATTTCCAGCATTTAGCACATTTTTTTTCACACAGATTTTTAAAAATTTTCTCTGACAGTTTTCTACAGTGACCTACAGTTCGAACAGAGAACATAACAAGACCTTAGACCCACATTGTTTGTGCCGAACATGATGCCAAGACAAACTCTTATCTGCCTGCACGTAATCCATATCCCTCCATTCCCTGCAAAAACATGTATCTCTTAAACGCCACTATCATATCTGCGTCCACGACCACCCCTGGAAGCGTTCCAGGTACTCACCACCATCTATGTAAATAAAACTTACCCCACATACCTTCTTTAATCTGTCTGAGGAAGGGTCCTGACCCCGAAACATCACCTATCCAGGTTCTCCATAGATGCTTCCTGACCCACTAAGTTATTCTAGCACTTTGTGACGTGTCCTTTAATCATTGCCCCTCTGGGGTGGGAGATTGCAACCTTCTCATGGTCCGCCCTATTTGGACGAATGCAATCAACCTGGCCATACGTAAGAAGAAGCAGTTGCCCCTCTCACCTTCTGTTATTTGATATTTTCATCCTGGAAGAAAAGGATCCATCTGTCGACCCTATCTATGTTACTCATAATTTTATCAGGTCTCCTTTAACCTCTGGCATTCCAGAGAAAATCATCCAAGTCTATCAAACCTATCTTTGTAGCTAACACCCTGTAATTGAGGCATCATTCTGGTAAACCTCTTCCACACTCTTTCCAAAGTCTCCAAATTCTTCCTGCATTGGGGCAACCAGAACTGCATGCAACACTCCAGATGCAGCCTAACCACAGTCCTATAAAGACTTCCTGACTCTCAACCAGTCATACCATATGCCTTCTTTACAACTCTATCTTCTTGTGTTGTCACTTTCAGGGAGTTATAGACTTGGACCACAAGATCCCTCTGTACTTCAATGCTGTTAAAGGTCACAAGTTCACAAGTTATAGGAGTAGAATTGGGCCAGTTGGCCCATCGAGTCTACTCTGCCATTCAATCATGGCTGATCTCTGCCACCTAACCCAATTTCCTGCTTTCACCCCATAACCCTTGACACTCGTTCTAATCAAGAATGTCTATGCCTTAAAAATATCCTCTGACTTGGCCTCCACAGCCCTCTGTGGCAATGAGTTCCACAGATTAACTACCCTCCGACTAAAGAAGTTCCTCATCACCTTTTTAAAAGTGCGCCCTTTAATTCTGAGGCTATGACCTCTGGTCCTAGACTCTCCCACCAGTGGATCTTTTCCACATCCACTCTATCTATGCCTTTCATTATTCTGTAAATTTCAATGAGGATCCTCCTCAACCTTCTAAACTCCAGCGAGTAGAGGCCTAGTGCTGTCAAGCGCTCATCATACACTAACCCACTCATTCCTGGAATCATTCTTGTAAACCTCCTCTGGACCCTCTCCAGAGCCAGCCTATCGTTCCTCAGATATGGGGTCCAAATTTGCTCACAGTACTCGAAATGCGGCCTGACCAGCGCCTTATAGAGCCTCAACATTACATTTCTGTTTTTGTATTCCAGTCCTCTTGATAAAAGTACTAACATTGAATTTGCCTTTCTTACTACCGATTCGACTTGCAAATGAACTTTTTGGGAGTCCTGCACCAGCACTCCCAATCCCTTTGCACCTCGGATTTCTGGATTCTCTCTCCATTTAGAAAATAATCTATGCCTCTACTCTTATTACCAAAATGCATGAACAGCACTTTGCTATACTGAATTTCATCTGCCACTTCTTTGTCCACTCTCCTAAACTGCCCAAGATCTTCTGCAGAGTCCTTGATTCCTCTACAATGCCTGCCCCTCCACCTATCTTGGCATCATCTGCAAACATGGCCACAAAGCCTTCAATCCCCTTCTACAAATTATGAATATACAACGTGAAGAGAAGCAGCCCCAGCACCGACCCTTAAATACCATGGGCTCCCATCTTCCCTAACAGCTTGACGTGTGGCACCTTATCGCAGGCCTTTGAAAATCTAGGTAAACAACATCTACAGCCTCCCCTCTGTCTGTCCTGCTATTAATCATGGAATCATGGAATCATGGAAACTTTATTGTCTGAATGAAATTTTGTTGCCTTGCAATCATACATATAATAAAATAACAAAACACACAATAAACACAAAATGAACATCCATCACAGTGAGTTCACCAGACACCTCCTCACTGTGATGGAAGGCAGAAATCTTAAGTCTTTGTCTCTTCTCTTCTTGTTCTTCCTCTGCGCTGAGGCAATCCAGGCCTCCGTTGTTGTGACCCCACCCAGTGATGGTAAGTAAGTCCCGCGGCTGAACCCTGCTCCGCGAACGGGCCGGTTCAAACTCCATGGCCCGGGGCGGTCGAAGTTGCTGCCCTCCAGTCCAGTGGACGAAGCTGTTGCCGCGGGAGCTCCGGAAAAACAGGTCACCAGCCTGTGACCTGCGAGCTCCCGACGATGTCTTCCACTGGGCCCGCGGCCGAGCGACCAAAGTCACTGCTGCCGCCACCAGAAAGCCACCACAGCTCCGAGTCAAGCCAATATCCACTGCCCTACCCTTATCAATCACATTTGTCATCTCCTTAAAAATTTCAATCATTAATAAGACATGCCCTGTCGTTTACAAAGCTATGCTGAATGTCCTTAATTTACCTATTCTCTTGAAAATGGCAATAAATCCTGCCATAAATAATTCTCTTTAGCAGCTTTGCTACCACTTACATGAAGCTTACTGGCCTATAATTCCTTGGATCCTCTTTACTTCCCTTCTTAAACAAAGGCACAACATTAGCTACTCTCCATTTCTCTAGACTCTCACCAGTGGTTGGAGAAGATGCAAAGATCTTCATGAACGCACTTGGAATGGACAAGTACATGGATAGGAAATGTTTGATGGGATATGGACAAATGTGGGAAAATTGGACTAGCTTAGATAGGTCATTTTGCATGGACGAGTTAGGCCAAAGGGCTTGTCTCCTTGTTCTATGCCTCTATGACTCCTGCAATCTCCTTTCTATCACCGGTGATATATTAAACTTTCAAGACCCCCAACATTAACACGCTATTATATGATCAGTATAGTTTAGTTTATTATTGTCACATGTACCGAGGTAAGCCTGATATAAGTCAAATAGTATTTCCCTATTGACGTGTTGGAACAGTTGTATTACGGAATGGAAATGTAGCTGACATAAATGCCTTGTGTGAAACCCACTGCCTTTTTTCATCCATATTAGAAACATAGAAAATAGGTACAGGAGGAGGCTATTCGGCCCTTCGAAACAGCACCGCCATTCATTGTGATCATGGCTGATCATTCACAATCAGTAACCCGTGCCTTCCTTCTCCCCATATCCCTTGATTCCACTAGCCCCTAGAGTTCTATCTAACTATCTTTTAAATGCATCCAGTGAATTGGCCTCTACTGCCTTCTGTGGCAGACAATTCCACAAATTCACAGATCTCTGGGTGAAAGCTTCCAATTGAGGGATTTTCCATCATTTGTTGCCAGTGCTTGCAAGATTAGGGCTGAAGTAGATGGAGGGCGGCAAACTCATCGCACCCGCAAATGTACTTCTTCCCAACTACTGTGGAGCTCTCAAGTAAACTATGGTGCCTATAAATAATAGAAACTTTGAGGATAACTTGAGAAAGAGTCAAGAATGTTTATATGTCCTGAAACAAAATAATGAATTTTTTACTTGCAGCAGCACAACAGATATATAAACATAATACTCTGCAAAAATGATCATAAACAACAAAAAGAAGTTCAGTATATGTTAAAAATTAATAATAGTGCCGAGACAAAAACAATGTCTCCCAAGTCTATCTAGTCCGGAGCTGAGCTGCAGGTTGTAATGTTTAACAGCCTGACGGTTGTTGGGAAGCAGCTACTCCTAAACCTGGACGTTGCCGTTTTCAGGCTCCTGCACCTTTTTCCCAATGGCAGGAGTGAAATTAGAGCATGGCCAGGGTGGTGTAGGTCCTTGATGATGCTGGCTGCCTTTTTGACGCAGTGATTCCTGTAGATCCCTTTGATGGTGGGGAGATCAGTAGCCGTGATGGATTAGGCAGGTTCACCATTTTTTACAATCTTCTTCATTGCTGGGCGTTCGAGTTGCCAAACCAAGCCGTGATGCAACCAGTCTCTACTGTACACCTGTAGAAGTTTAAGAAAGTATCCGTCAATCTGCCGAATCTCCAGAGCTTTGTGCCGGCATTGAATTTTGCATGTTTAGTAGGCAACTGCTCTTAACAGCTTTAGTTTGGAATGGGTATACAGGAGAGATGGAGCGTATAAGTAAGTAATAAGCGTATAAATTGTTGTTGAACAGAAATGCATCACCAATTGCTCTTTTGTTCGGCACGTTGCAATGAAAGGAGATGACATTTGCGTAGCCATTGAAGTTATTATTGTGTGCTTAATTGTGTATCAATATTTGAGATTTAAAAAATTTGCAAAGTAATAACAAATACAGGAAAATATTTTAAATGTTTTTCATGAGAAATTTGTTGGTAAAAAAATAGACACATTTTTTTCAGTGTTGATTATATCAGGTTTCAACAAAATCCAGGAATATATGGAATGACATTTGGACAAATTCCCCATCATGTGTTTCATTCTTAGTGGTTTAATCACTCATTCCAGAAGGATGTATACCATCAATTCAAAAATAGTGTTGAAATGGTGCCAATTGTACTCTTTGTTATTCATTAGCACATGACTCAAAAACGCTGGGAATGGTGAGACCCATTTCTTTTTTTCTAAATGTGCAAGCCCAAAAAGGTTTAATTTGTAGTGTTTCAATTTTGTTTTTTAGCTGAGTGCTTCCTCACTCAAATGTATCGAGGCACATAAATCACTTGAGTTTGTATTGTAGATATGAATTAAATAATTAATAGAGACCTTGGGATCAATATCAGTGAACATTCTGGACACTGTAAGCTAATTGCAAGTGCAAAATCTCATTTTTTTCAGGTTTTAATTGTATAATTATTTTTTTAAATCTTATTCTATTGTTTTAAAAAAAAAAAAATTTATTCCCTCTCTATATCTGTGCTTGTTTTGCTATTGCATCTATTGTTCTGACACACATCATCTTGTCGGAACCTCTGCTGTAATTTCATGTCTTTCATTCTTATCGGTTATTTGCCCACCTCACCGAGTCACATAGAAACATAGAAAAATAAATTCGAGCCAGCACTGCCTTTCAATATGATCATGGCTGATCATCTAAAATCAGTACCCCATTCTTGCGTTTTCCCCATATCCTTCAGCCCTCAGAGCAAAATCTAACTCTCACTTGAAAACATCCAGTGAATTGGCCTCCACTGCCTTCTGTTGCAGAGAATTCCATGGATTCACAACTCTCTGGCTGAAGAAGATTTTCCTCACCACAGTCCTAAATGGCTTACTCCTT
Source organism: Raja brachyura (assembly GCA_963514005.1). The sequence continues at coordinate 63,732,934 of OY740781.1, forward strand.
ATTCTTAAACTGTGACCCCCTGGTTCTGGACTCCCTGAACAACGGGAATACTTTTCCTGCATATAGCCTGTCCAGTCCTTTAAGAATTTTATGTTTCTATAAGATAGGCTCTCATCCTTCTAAATTCCAGTGAATACAAGCCTCGTCAGTCCCGCCATTCCGGGAATTAGCCTGGTGAACCTACGCTGCACTCCCTCAATAGCAATAATGTCCTTCCTCAAATTAGGAATCCAAAATTGTACACAATACTCCAGGTGCGGTCTCACCAGGGCCCTGTACAATTACAGTAGGACCTCCTTGCTACTAAACTCAAATCCTTTCGCAATGAAAGCCAACATGCCCGTTAGCTTTCTTCACCACCTGCTGTACCTGCAAGCTTACTTTCAGTGACTGATGTACAAGCCCACCCAGGTCTCGTTGTACCTCCCCTTTTCCTAATCTGACACCATCCAGATAATAATCTGCCTTCCTGTTCTTGCCAACAAAGTGGATAACCTCACATTTATCCACATTATACTACATCTACTATGCATCTGCCAACTCACCATGCAACCTCATAGCATCCTCATCGCAGCTCACACTGCCACCCAGCTTTGTGCCATCCGCAAACTTGGAGATGTCACTTAGTTCCCTCGTCTAAATCATTAATATACATTGTAAATAACTGGGGTCCCACAAAGCCTTGCGGCACCCCACTAGCCACTGCCTGTCATTCTGAAAAGGACCCATTAATTCCTACTCTTTGCTTCCTGTCTGCCATCCAGTTCTCTATCCATGTCAATACCCTACCCCCAATACCACGTGCTCTAATTCTACACAGTAATCTCTTCTGTGGGACCTTGTCAAAAGCTTTTTGAAAGTTTCGAAATGCACTGGCTCTCACTTATCCATTCTACTTGTTACATCCTTAAAACATTCCATAAGTTTAGTCAAGCATGATTTCCCCTTCATAAATCCATGCTGACTTTGACCGATCCTGTCACTGCTTTCCAAATGCGCTGTTATAGTATCTTTAACAATCGATCAAGCATCTTCCCCACTACCGATGTAAGGCTAACTGGTCTATAAATCCCTGTTTTTCTCTCTCCCTCCTTTCTTAAAAAGTGGGGTTACATTGGCTACCTACCAGTCCACAGGAACTAATCCAGAGTCTAGAGAACATTGGAAAATGATCACCAATGCATCCATGATTTCTAGGGCCATCTCCTTGAGTACTCTGGGATGTAGACCATCAAGCCCTGGGGATTTATCTGCCTTCAGTCCCAACTGTTTACCTAACACCATTTCCTGACTAATGTGGATTCCCTTCAGTTCCTCCCTTATGGTATGTGGTGTAATGGTGTATATTTACAATATAGGGCATCTGTAAAGTTACCATGATTTAAGCTGACAAGAGATTTACTAATATCATATAATTTCAGAGCTTTTTAAAATATTGTTTTCATTAAATGTAACACCTGCATACTACTTTTTTTCCAATGTTAGCTATAATTTGCCCTCTGGTTTCTTGCAAATAATTGCCGTGGAACAAAAAGGAAACATCTGTCAAGAGTATGTTATGAAAAACCAACTATTAGATCCCTGCACAGTGAAGTGGGAGGTGTAAACATATTTAAGCACCAAGGCAGTCTTTTATTTAGATTAAAAATTGTTTACTTTCTTCTGTTCACAATGACAAATGCTGCTCCAGGAACATAACTGAGAAGAGATCCAGTCTCTTGTTTTCTCCCCTTTATTTCATGCTCCAAGCTGATCTCCCTTCTTGCTTTGTGTCGGGGCAAAAGGGAATGGATCTATTCATGCTGGTCTTTTAAACACACACAGCCTTGCAGCCTCACAACACATTGGAACATTTTTCATCACACACCCCCCCTCCACCCCCACGTTGTCCAACATAGTAAACAGACTCAAGAACATAAAAGGAGCCCTTTTAGATTATTTCAAACTCTCATAGCAACTAGAAAGCTTTAATGGGGTCGTTTTTTTCCCCCTCCTGGAAACAATTTTTGTCGGTGAGGACCTGGCAACTTCGGCGCTGAGATTTTTTTTAAAGTTTCAAAGGTTAAAAAACTTGGCCACCAGTCTGTGTTTGATTTAAGGGCAGTTTTCAGTGGGGCTTTGTTAATTGTATATTTTATGGTAGAGTGTTATTTTTATAAAAAGGAGAAAACTCTTTTGTAGTTTGCAATTATCATAAAATTGCCACAATAATTTACCCTACAACTCCCACATATAAACATGAATTCTCTAGGCAGAGTGAAAATTCAGTACACACCACATCTCCTCAATTAAGTTCCACATTTAATCTTCAAGGAAAACACATATTAATCATGGTATATTAATTTATTTTAGCTATAGGTGTATACTGTATGTTTCGTTTTGTTTAGTTTTCTTTAGTTTTGTTTTGTTTAGTTAAGTTTAGTTTATTATTAGCACGTGTACTGAGGTACAATGAAAAGCTTCTGTGTGTGATATCCAGAGAAAGAAAATACTACATGTGATTACAATCAAGTTGTGTACAGATACAGGATAAAGGAAATAATATTTAGTGCAAGATAAAGTCCAATAAAATCTAATTAAAGATAGTTCAAAGGTCAGTGGGGTAGATGGGAGGTCAGGATTGCACTCTAATTGGTGAGAGGGCAGTTCAGTTGCCCGATAGCAGCTGGGAATAAACTGTCCCTGAATGTGGAGGTATGGATTGTCTAACTTCTGTACCTCATGCATGATGGTAGAGGGGAGAAGAGGGAGTGACTGGGATGAGACTGGTCCATGATTATGCTGGTGGCCTTGCTGAAGCAGTATGAAGTCTAGATAGAGTCAAAGGAAGAAAGGTTGGTTTGTGTCTGGGTCTGGCAATTTCTTGCTGTGCATCTGTGGAAGTTGGTGAGGGCTATTGGGGACATGCTGAACTTCCTAGCCTTCTAAGGAAGTCAAGGCATTGGCATGTTTTCTTGGCCATAGCTTCGATGAGGCTGATCCAGGATGAATTATGTAGATTTCTCCATGGGAACTTCTAAAACACCTCACGCCAAACCTCTGAGCTTGGAGTTTCATTTTCAAGGGATGGATCCTGAGACCATAGGCCTAAACATTTTCCAGCTCTTCCGTGGCGATGATTTAATTTTGCAGTCATCGTCAAAGATGTCAAAAGGTTTAGAATGTTCATATGACATAACTTGCACAAAGGTCTATATTTAGTTTAGCTCAGGGAAACAGAGTGGAAACAGACCTTTTGGCCCACTTAGTCCGCTCCGACCAATGATCACCGATACACTAGTTCTATCCTACACCCTAGGGACAATTTTACAGACGCCAATTAACCTACAGACCTGCAATGTGGGAGGAAACTAGAATGTGGGAGGAACATGGAATGTGTGAGGAAACTGGAGCACCCGGAGAAAACCAATGCAGTTACAGGGAGACTGTGCAAATTCCATATAAACAGCATCCATAGTCAGGATCAAACCCGGATCTCTGGCCCTGTAAAGGGCAACTCTACCGCTATGCCACTATGCCACTGTATGAGGTCTGTAAGGCTATGAGAGCAAGTCATCATTGGGTGAGGGGGGGGGGGGGTTGAGATCTTCTTCAGTGCTCCACCCTAACTGGGCTGCTGCTGGAAAGACCAAGCATTCATTGTTGTCCAGGGAGTTTCCATTGATGCTGAATCCATTATATCCTCGCCTTAACAGACCCTCCCATACAATTGTCTGTCAAGCCTACATTCCACCATCTGCACAACTTGGCCCAATAATTATCTGCCCAGCACTTCTCATCATCTGCAGACTTCTCCATCATAAACTTAAACAGATCCTCTACCCTTTTCCCTATTTGACTTAACGATACAATGCCCTCCCTTCATTAATTAACCCACCACACACCCCCACCCCCTCCCCACCCCCCCCTCCCCCCCTCCCCCCATCCAGTATATGGCAGCCAGATGCCCTCATCCTGCTGGCCTCTCCAAACCCCACCCAGCTATACCCTCTCTCAGAACCCCTTCTCATAGGCTTGTCACTTTCTGATGGCCCACCACCTCACAATGACTTCCCAATCACTTCCTCTGCAAATCTGCATGGTGGGAGGTCACTGACGAACATCTACTGTACTAAATTGTGACCAGGAGTGCTTCCGTGAGAATGCGCGAATGATGGTTGGTGCAGACTTTGTTAGTCAAAGGGCATGTTTTCATACTGTATAACCGTGTCTGAAGTAGGGTTTCAACCCAAAACTCATTGGCACAGATGGCTGTGGAGGCCATGACAATGGATACTTTTAAGGCGGAAATTGGCAGATTCTTGATTAGTAAGCGTGTTATGGGTTATGGGGAGAATGCAGGAAAAATGGGTTGAGAGGGAAGGATGGATCAGCCATAATTGAATGACGGAGTAGATTTGAAGGGGCAAATGGCCTAATTCTGCTCCTATAACTTATGAACGTATGAATTGAGTTTAGTGCCTTTGGAAACCAAATGATTTAAGGTGGATACATCCCTCACCACCAACATGCTGCTTCTCCTTCATGATTCTGGTTCTGGTTGATTCTGGTTTATGAATCATTCACTTTTGGGCTGGGAAACCTTACTTGAGATGGGAGCAGTCATATTGAACAAAGTAAATAAACTGAAAAGTTATTTCCAACTCAACATAAATCTTTACAGAAAACAACTTGGTAAGTACAAAACACAGAGCAGTGATCTAAAAATATACCAACTTATTGCCATGGGCAAATGGTTTCATCTTTTATAATAACTTACAACATTTTTGTTATCAGTGGGTTAAAAGAATCTGAAATCGTTAGATCAGAACAGCCATAAATATTTTCAGTGCTTGGGGTGAATACTCTGTACTGTGCCAAAAAGTTGTTTTTATTTGTTTTTAATTCCACAGAAACTGCCATAACAGGCTATCAATCCCCACTGCTGCAGTATTGCATTCTTAAGTAAAGAACACATTCCTACTATAATATGAGCTGGACTCCCATGCTGTGGCATGAATAGGGAAGCTACATATTATAATGCCCAATGAATGTGTTTGTTGGTAACAAGCTTCAATCATGTGTGAAGACTACATAGACTACAGCTCTGCCTTTAATACGTGGGACCTGTTCGGTCCCAGTTACATGGGAGGCCTGGTCCGCCCCAACGCAATATTCCACCACTCACCTGTTCCCCCAACGTAACCCGTTCCCCCAAAGCAATATTCCACCACTCACCCATAGCCTTTAACTGCGCATTTCCCCTCATCCCTAGCACTCCCTCCCCCTTTGCCTTCATGTGTGGGAGGGGAGGAGGGGTGTGGGGGTGTGTGTGGGCAGGGAGGTGGAGGTGGGGGGGAGAGCGTGGTGTGGGGGGTGGGTGGTGTGGGGGAGGGGAGGGGGTGTGGGGGAGAGGGTGTGTGGGGGAGTGGGGTGTGGGGAAGGGGAGGCGTGGGGGTGAAAGGAGGGGGGTGGGGAAGGGGGGGTCTGGGAGATGGGTGGGGGAGTGTGGGGGAGGGCGGAGGGTGGGGGAGGGGAGGCGTGAGGGAGGGGATGTTTGTGGGGGAGAGGGTGTGTGGGGGAGGGGGGTGTGGGGAAGGGGAGGTTTTGGGGGGTGAAAGGAGGGGGGTGGGGAAGGGGAAGTCTGGAAGATGGGTGGGGGAGGGCGGAGGGTGGGGGAGGGGAGGCGTGAGGGAGGGGATGTGTGTGGGGGAGGGGGTGTGGGGGAGGAGGGTTTGGGAAAGGGGGTTGTGGGGGAGGGGTGTGTGGGGTGGTGGTGGGGTGCGGGGAGGGGGGGGGTGGGGAAGGGAGATGTGGGGAAGGGGGGGTGTGGGGGAGGGGGTTGTGGGAAGGGGTGGTGGGTAAGGGGGTATGGTGGAAGCAGGATAGGGTGGGCATGGGGGTAGGGGGAGTGTGGGGGTAGGGGCAGTGTTGGGGTAGGGGGTGGGGGAGGGGGGTGGTGGGGGAAGTGGGGTTGGGGAAGGGGTGTGGGGGAAGGGGTGTGGGGAATGGGGGTGTGGGGGAAGGGGGGTGTGGGGGGGAAGGGTGGTGTGGGAATGGTGGGGGTGGTTACATCAGACGCAGCTCGCACTCTGCTCACCCCGCACCTTCAGCTTTCGGCCTCACGCAGCAGCTCCCGGTCCCACTCTGACTTAATTCAGAGGCTTCCGGTTTAACTTAACAGCTCCTGGCCCATTGCCCTAGTCTCCATAGAAGCAGCCTGCATGCTGCTCTTTTCCCGCACGTTGCTCTCTACCCGCACGCTGCTCTCTGCCCGCACGCTGCTCTCTACCTGCACGCTGCTCACGGACTTAGCCCCACCTCCGGGATTTTATTCTCTGCTGGTGCCGGAAGGAGCGTTACTTTCATGGTGACTGACAGGCAAGAACACCAATCTGTTGATCTCACAATTTTTAAACCTTCATAACCTTTGTAATATTCCACCAATCGGAACACAACTTGGTGCGCTTGGAGCAGAGGAGAACGGTGTGTAACGTGGCAAAATATTCCTAGCGATATAGGGTACCGTTATTGTGCAAATTAAAAAATGCAAACTGGAAGAGGACAAGATGAGAATTTTAGTAATAGTATGGATAGTAGAGAGATACCATTCAAGCTTATCTCCAAACTAGCGGGACCTGGTGACTGCAACTGGATCCTCAACCTCATCAGCAGTGAGGATTGTGGACAAATCATCCTCCACAATAATCCTCAAAACGGGGGCTCCACAAGGATGCGTTCTCAGGCCCCGTCTTTACACCTTGTGCACCCACGACTGTGCAGCCATGTACAAATCTAATTCAATTTTCAAATAGGTAGATGACACCATTGTGAGCATTGGAATACAGGAAGGAGATTGGGAAATATGTGTCCTGGTGTCAAGACAACAACCTTTCTCTCAATGTCAGCAAGACAAAGGAGCTAGTGATCGACTTCAGGAAAGCAAAGTGGTACGCATACCCCATCGCATTGAAGGTGTTGAAGTAGAGATGGTTGAAAAAGTCAAATTCCTCGGAGTCAATATCACCAACAATTTCTCCTGGACCACTCATGTTGAAGTAACGACTAAGAAAGCACACCAATGCCTCTACTTCCTTAGAAGGTTTAGGAGGTTTGGCATGCCCTCTACAACTCTCATCAACTTCTACAGATGCACCATAGACAGCATTTTTATCAGAATGCATGACAGCTTGGTTTGGGAATAGCTCCATCTGAGACAGCAAAAAATTGCAGCGAATTGTGGACACTGCCCAGATCATCACACAAGCCAACCTCCTTTCTATTGACTCCATTTATACCTCACGCTGCCTCAGCAAGGACAGCAGCATAATCAAGGACAAGTCACACCCTGGCCACTCCCTCTACTCCCCTCTCCCATCAGGCAAAAGATATGCAAGTTTGAAAACGCACACCACCAGATTCGGGGACAGTTTCCTCCCAGCGGTTTTCAGGCAACTGAATCATCCTACCACAACCAGAGAGCAGTGCTGAACTACTATCTACCTATTTGATGACCCTCGCACTATCCTTGTCATGTATCCATGCACTGTAAATGGATTGATTGTAATGGATTGAATGTATTGCTTTTCTGCTGAATGGTTTTCACTGTAAAAAAGCTTTTCACTGTAGCTCACTGTATACATGACAATAGACTTAACAAAACTAAACTAAACTAAACTAGACAAGGACTTAATACAGTTGAGAGGGGTTTTCATTGGCTGATTGATGGGCAATGGTTAGAGATGAAAAGGAAACAAAAGGCAGCGTGATAAGGAGAGAAGGAGGGTGAAATATAAAGCTGGAGAAAGAATAAACGTGGAAGAAGACAGTGGATATGGATGGGGACAGGGGTGAAACGGGATGGGAGATATGGGTGCACACAATGGTTGGGGGGAGAGGGGGAGGCACAAGAAAGTGAGGGGGGTGAGAAAGGAGGTGCTATCTGGAGAATTCAATTTTAATACCATTGGGTTGTAAGTTACCCAAGTAGAACATGAGGCGCTGTTCCTCCAGTTTGCATGTGGCTTCACTCTGGCAATGGAGCTGGCCCAAGATAGAAATGTAAGGATGGGAATGGGATGGGGAGTTTACAATTAGCAGATCCAGCAGGCCTTGGCAGACTAAATTCAAGTCTTCGGCAAGACGGTCGCCGTGTCTACGCTTCGTCTCGCCGATGTAAAGATGCCACATCGGGAACACCGAATGCAGTAGATGAAATTTGAAGAGGTCCATGTGAACCTCTGTCTCACCTGGACGGACTGCTGGAGTTCCTCGATGGAGAAGGGAAAGAAGGTTTAGGAAGATGTGTTTTATCTCCTGCAATTGTAGGAGAAAATACCTGGGGTGACTTTAGACTAAAGGTATAGCGTGGAAACAGGTCCTTCGGCCTACTGAGTCCCCACCAACTAGCAATCGCATGTACATTAGCAGGATCCTGCACACTAGGGATGATTTAGAGAAGCCAATTAACCTACAAACCTGCACATCTTTGGAATGTGGGAGGAAACTTGAGCACAAGGAGAATATCCACGCGGTCACAAGGAATATGTGCAAACTCCGCATGGACAGCACCCGTAGTCAGGATTGAACCTGGGTCTCTGGCACTGTAAGGCAGCAACATTGCCATGAGCATCGCTGTGCCCCCCTAAAGGTGCTTTGACATTCTACGTTACCCACCATGGCGGCCCACAAAGCATTTGACCCATAAAGATAAAACTATTGGGCTTTATTGAAGCCCTGAGAAAAGAATCTTGGTTGCAAAGTAGGTTCAAGTTTGTTTTGTAAAACAAAATTGTTCATAATGTAAAGATTCATTCAGGCATTCAAATCTTTGGAAATTGTGTGAACTTTTAGCAAGCCCATGTCAAGTTCCACTCTCCACTATTTTAGCAAGGTTTGTATTTGGAATGATCGTATGCTGCTATTAAAATCAGAGAGAGGAATATTGCACCAGTGCATGAAGTCTTGACTCAGTAACATCATGCACAACATTCTCCGCATCTAAAAATAGATGTGGAAGTAGAAGAATGGGCCAAATTGCGGCCAGTGGTACTAAATGGAGCTAGTGACATTCATCCATTCAGTATGAAGAAAGGTCAGATATTCAAGCAATGCTCTGAAAGTACAGCATAACCTTCACCAACTCCGCCCCTAAAGGCTGGCACTCTAAATAGAGTGGGTATGAGCATTCTTCCAGTTGTTCATAGAGTTGAGGAACCACGGAACTTTGTAGTAAAAAAAGACACAGTGTTGAAGTAACTCAGCAGGTCAGCTGGCATCTCTGAAGAACATGGATAGGTGATGTTTAAGGGCGGGACCCTTCTTCAGACTGATGTCTATTTTGTAATGCCTATTGTGTCTATTTTGTAAACCAGCATCTGCAGTTCCTTGTTTCTACATCTGAACTTTGTAGTAATTGGTCCACTCTGTCTATGATGTGTAAAATGGCAGATCATTAATCTCCGACTCAGTCCAGGTGGCGCCTGCCAGCGGCGGCTTTTTGCTAACAGCCAAACAGAAAAAGATTACTTACAGCAACAAACAACTTACCTGGATCGGAAAAACGGCAGAAATTGGCACCGTAATGGACAAGCTGCTAGTGCATCTGAAAGCACTAGTGATTTCGCGATCTCCTGCAACTGCGGGAGCCTCCGACTACTTGCGTTCCCTGGACCACTAGAGAGAACCCGACCCGACTGGGAATCACAGGTACTGTACCTGGAGAACATACAAAGAAGCCCTCCGGAGCCAATGAGCAGGATTTCCCAGGAGCAATGAAGCTGCATCTGCCGTCTGTGAGGGAATCCCCAATCGGAACGCGGCTGGAGCTACCGACTGAGACCCCGTTCCAGTGCAGGTTCGCAGAAACAGCAGGTACAGTAAGCACAGTACCTGGAAACTATGGGGATATGTTTCCTGCTCCACCAGATGACCAAACATCCTCGACCACTGGTACACCACCATCAAGAATGCCTATCGCTCTATCCCTTGCCCTCACTTTGGTAAATCCGACAATACCGGTGCTGCTTCTTCCTGCCAATAGGCAACAATTGAAGAGCGCACCCCCAAAGGTGAGGACTGTACAGAACTGGGCGGGGGGGGGGGGGGGGGGCAGAGGAACAACTACAGGACTGTTTGGAGTCTGTAGACTGGGTAATGTTCAGGGACTCTGCAACGTACCTGAACGAAAACGCCACAGTTGTTACAGACTTCGTAAAGAAATATATGGAGGACCAAATCCCTACAAAAACCTTCCGAGTGTTTTCCAATCAGAAGCCTTGGATGAACTTTGAGATCCGCACTCTTCGGAAGACCAGACACCGGGCATTCATGTCTGATGATACAGTGGTCTACAAGAAGTCCAGATATGACCTGGATTGAGGGGGGATCTTATAGAAACTTACAAATTTGTTAAGGGGTTGGATAGGTTAGATGCAGGAAGATGTTCCCGATGTTGGGGAGGTCCAGAACAAAGGGTCACAGTTTAAGGATAAGGGGGAATTCTGTATGGACCGGGATTTTTCACACGGAGAGTGGTGAGTCTCTGGAATTCTCTGCCACAAAAGGTAGCTGAGGCCAGTTCATTGGTTATTTTTAAGAGGGAGTTAGATGTGGCCCTTGAGGCTAAAGGGATCAGGGGGTATGGAGAGAAGGCAGGTACAGGATACTGAGTTGAATGATCAGCCATGATCATATTGAATGGCGGTGCAGGCTTTCAGTTGACAGATCATCAATATATAGATTAAAAAGGACTGTGGACAAAATTCCCCCTTGTCTAACACCATTGCTAACCCCAAATGGGGCTGAGACCCTATTGCCCCATTTTATTTGCATAGTCTGGTGGACATACCAGCAGGCCAGAATTCTAACAATGTATTTAGGCACCCCTCTTTGACTCATTTTACCAAACAGCTTTCTGTGATTAACACGGTCAAAGGCTTTGGAAGCTTCAACAAAGCACATAAGGATTGAAGAGTTTTTGCCTCTATATTTGTTTACAATCTCCTTTAGGGCATATATGCATAAGTCAGTGCCATGTTTAGCTTTAAAGCCAAACTGGTTATCTGTGGAGTTAACAAACTCATTTATTCTATCCAGCAGAACTCTTTCTAAGACTTTTGACAACATGCTGGCTAAAGCAATGGGCCTGTAATTATTTAGACTGCCTACTTTAACAACTTTGTCCTTAATAACCGGCACTAACAGGACAGACAACATTGAGTCTGGTAACAAGCTATGAATCATAAAGCCAGTAAAACAAATAGCTAGGAGAGGAGCTTCCAAAAATCTGTAGCATTGTTACTTAGCAGCTTCTTAGCCATGGAATCAGCCCTCATAGCTTGCTCATTTTTACAGATGAAGTGAACAGCATACTTATACCTTGCATTAGTGAGCTTCTTGTGCTCAAACACAGGCCCCATACCTGCCGTTGCCCATGCTTTGGTGGCTTCACGGCCTTCAGTATGATACTCAGCTACATACTTATTCCAGCCAGGTCTGATGTTATGTGCTTTATTTTTATGCTTGCAGTAGGGCTTACTGCCTACTTACTATATCATTATACATGGAGCAGATATCTCTTCTATGCTTCATATCTTTACAATTAACATTACTACATGTTATTGCATCTTTAGGTAGATGAATATTGCTTAAGGATTTATCTGTATGGGCATAATAGGCTATGATGTCTTCCTTTGTAAGCGTTGACCAGTCCAGTTTTTCTGTTTTAAAGATATTTCTATCTCTGGAGACCACAGGTATGTGTTCAACATTTATTGTCATAGCAACAGGTATATGATCAGTCATTGCTGCCCCGTACAGAATGCTCACACCCCAATGAGGCACGTGCATCAGCTCTACTAATACAGTGGTCCAGCCATGATGTGGTGTGCCAGGCCTCACTAATATAAGTATAACTATCTGTAGGTAAAAGCACTTTGCTTGACAATATTAAATTATTATCTTGACAGGACTGAGCCATATGATTGGCAAATAATGAGTTCCTATCTGAGATATCTGCATTCATTTCCCCAATGACATATGCACTACAATAATTATTGTTTTGAAAGAATAGATGAAAGCAAGTCTATTTAAATATTCATCCTCATTCTGATGGCATTCATAGGGTGTATATACATTCAGGATAACAAATTCCTTATTATTGTGAGTAAAGTGTATGGCAATGCACGAGTCAACATCAAGCCGAATCACATTTACTGATGAGTCAAGCTTCTTGTTCCATAGAATAGCCACACCACCTGGTATCCTACCTCTGACTATTCCCATGCCAAGGTCTGTTGTAGACTCCCCAGCCCCATGAAAGTTGTCATTGAGAGAATTGAGTTTGTTCAAGTCTTGCTTCGCTAGGAATGTCTCTTGCATACAAAGTATGTCACAGTTCTCCAGGAGATTGTCAACAACTGAGCGGCTCTGGCCCAAACGCAGGCCACGACAATTGTACGATAGTACCCTATTGTTCATTTAGTAAGGCTAGTGAGTGCCCCTAGAACCAGCAGGTATACTCATTCCCCCCGTGGCTGGTGCGGTGCTTGATCTGATGACTCTAACCCTGCGTGGCTCGTAATAGCGCCGTACAAATGCCCCTTCTGGCTAGAGCTCCAGATTGTACATTTCTCCAACCTCATTGCATTCCACAGATTCTTTAAATGAACTGTATCTACTGTGTACAGTGTCAATCTTTTGACAGGTAACCTCACGGCCAAGTTTTTCATTAAGATAGACAGATAAAGTTCTGATGCCTGGATCCGGTGAAAACTTGGAGGCAAAAACACTCACCAGCTTAGTCTTAATCATTTTGATGTTGCCCGCAGCTCCGGTACCAATAATAGGCACAGCGTTACTGGATTTCTTCATCTGCCCAGTGGACAATTTTGGCTTACCAACAGTGTTGTCCGGAGCATGACGTCGACCCTTTTTCACAACATGACTCCACTTTGGAGAGTCTTGCAAGTTAGACCACTGGGACTATTCTCCACGTTTAATGCAAGATCCCCCCTCAATCTCCTAAATTCCAGCAAGTACAAGCCGAGTCTATCCAGCCTTTCTTCATATGGAAGTCCTGCCATCCCAGGAATCAGTCTGGTGAACCACTGTACTCCCTCTATGGCAAGAATGTCTTTCCTCAGATTAGAAGACCAAAACTGTACGCAATACTCCAGGTGTAGCCTCACCAAGACCATGTACAACTGCAGTGGAACCTCCCTGCTCTTGTACTCAAATCCTTTTGCTATGAATGCCAACATACAAATCACTTTCTTCACAGCCTGCTGCACCTGCATGCCTACTTTCAATGACTGGTGTACCATGACACCCAGGTCTCATTGTATCTCCCCCTTTCCTAATCGGCCACCGTTCAGATAATAGTCTGCTCTCCTGTTTTTGCCGCCAAAGTGGATAACCTCACATTTATCCACATTATACTGCATCTGCCATGCATTTGCCCACTCACCCAACCTATCCAAGTCACCTTGCAGGCTCCTAGCATCCTCCTCACAGCTAACACTGCCCCCCAGCTTTGTGTCATCTGCAAACTTGGAGATGTTACATTCAATTCCCTCATCCAGATCATTAATATATATTGTAAATAGCTGGGGTCCCAGCACTGAGCCTTGCAGTACCCCACTAGTCACTGCCTGCCATTCGGAAAATGACCCGTTTACTCCTACTCTTTGCTTCCTGTCTGCCAGCCGGTTCTCTATCCACCAACACTGAACCCCCAATGCCGTGTGCTTTAAGTTTGAATGCTAATCTATTATGTGGGACCTTGTCGAAAACCTTCTGAAAGTCCAGATACAACACATCCACAGGTTCTCCCATAACCACTCTACTAGTTACATCCTCGAAAAATTTCTCCTTCGAAACCGAAGCCTTCGAAGCTCTGTGGTTTCATGCAGTAAACCAATCTGTGTGTGAAATACTTAAACAGGTAAACCATAAATGGTAGAAAAGACATGGGTTATTAACAACATGATGCTAACTTGCATACATGGCCATTGCCCTTAATCGGACCACAGTCCCAATTGACTTTGAGTTGGACAATAACTCATGCAACACTGTTCAGAATTCTATCTGCAATCATCCAGGCATATTCAACCAAATTTTATAACTTCTGAAAGTACACTATGTAAGCTTCCTGCTGTTGCAAGAAGATGATCAAATGGGAATATCCATTCTATTGGCTGCTAATGAGCCAGGCCCCCTTGGAAGTGTGCGACTTGAAATTATTTGAATTCACACCCGCTATTAGCTGCTTACACTCTTTTCATGTTGAGATGATCTTGAGAAACTATTAAAAAGCAATGAAGAAACTATCCTTCATCTCATAGGTACTAGCCAGCTCAGTGTACCTGTATAAATAATAACACTCCCAATCTCCGATCTGGTGGGTATGCTGTCAACTCCAAATTGTACCGAACTGTGCCCATTTTGCTTTATGAGATCATTCCCATAACAAGCTACCCTCATGTCAGTTATGACCCAGCGACCGAGCCAGAGATTGAGTAAAACTGTGTTCTTTGTGCTGAAATCAGTTGCTAAAAGCATAATCAACTTAAAAGATACTGCTCCCATTAGGAATACAGTAGATGAATATCTGTATAATAATTTTTACTGATACACATTCCACACTATCAGTCTAGGCTTTAGTGTATTCATATAAAAGACACCTTGCATAATGTTGGTCAACAGTGGGTGAATAACCAATCATTTATTGTCCCACTTATAGTACTAGAGAGAATGACAAAGCAGCACAAGCAGTGTCAATTGTGCTATAACATAATCGCTTCTCTAAGCCCAAACTGAAAGAAACACAAACCTCTGCTACTTCTGTTTAAAAGTAACTCACATGTGCTTTTTCACAAATTTCCCATACAACCATGCAGAGCTAGCTCCACGAGAAATAGGCTGAACTAGCCATCACTCGTGACTTCGAGTTAATAGGAGTTTCTTTCAGCCCCCTTTTACAATGGTCACCCTGAATGAGTAGGCCAAATTGACACTATTAAAATTCATGTCGCCTCATCTTTAATATCGTAAGAGGCATCTACTGATAAAACCCGTGAGACTTATCAGCTACAAAAGCATGCCGTCTATAAACTCCATGACACAATGCCCTTTTGATCTGAATAGGGCAGCATTAGCTTTAGAATCTTGTAGATAGCGTAGGCAACCCCTAGGTAGAGCCTAAAATTTCCATCACTGGCTTTGTCATAAAAATACACCAGAGGCTTACATCTGTGCCTCTCGTGTATAAATATGGAAAAGGATGCATCTTCAAGATCGATTGAGGCCTTAAATCCTCTGAATCAGCTAAATTGCTGAAAGACAATTATCCATCTTAAACTGGTTAACCAAACACATGATCAGACTAGCCAAATCTTAACCTGATTTGGCATGCTCCACTTTTCTTCAACCTTGAGAAAATATTAGAAATATACCCCTCTTGTTCTTGGGCAGACTACTCCTCCTTTGTGAGATAGAGACATCTAAGATAGTGGAAACTACCAAGTGAAATTTCCACGGATAACCATCATTTCTTATATTGACCATACAGACGGAAATCTTGGCTTCTCTTGCCGTGGAGGATTTATTTATTTATTTAAAAAAATCATAACATATAATTAAATCCTTATGACTAGAGCTGAAGCGCAACATCCACTTGATGTGGGAATACAAGTTCCCTGTCAACTCCTCACCATCAGAGTCACCACGAATCCGCACCCTCCTTCCTCAGAGTGGGAAAATGCATAATGCAACCCTGAACCAGGAATTGCTCCGCAGTCCTCTGACTGAAGCCACCTGTCTCAGTCGCCAGTTTGCACAACACACTCTCTTCGACCAGCCACTCAATCAGGAATTCTGGTACTGAGAGACGACAGATTATTATATATATATTTTCTATTCACAACATGAACCTGCAGGTCAGATAAAAAAATGCTACATGACAGACTGGCTTTCTGCTGGTAGCTACCTATCCCAGAGAGAATGGCAATGATGTTTCCAACGGACTGGCAACTTTACTAGCTGAGCTGAAAGAATTAAGCATGGTTTGAGGGAAACCTCAAACTACCTCACGCTACTGAGCAGCCTGATAACCTCAATCATTGGTGTTGAGGCACTGCTTCCGTGGCCAATATGTTCCATATGGCCAGCCAGTTCCAAGTCGGTCTACGCTGAACCAGGGTAGCCAAACTGTTCCTACTTGGAACTCACAGAGGTTGTTATGCAGGCACCCTGCCAATGTCTCTGCATCAACCTGATCCACTCCAGAGACAGTGAAAGGTACTAGACTGACCATGCTGCCAATAAATCCAAACCCGGGGCGACAGACTGCTCCATTTCGGAGTTTTACGGAGGTTAGTAAAGAGACCTTACCTGCCAGTGTCTCTGAGCCCAGGTCGACCCCCTTATTGGAGCTTCAGCGAAGTTCCATTGCAGACCATGTCTGACCACATCTTCAGCCCCACGCTTGCCAAACAGCTCTTTTCCGGAGCTCAAAAGCGACATTGCTGTGCAAGGCACGCCTGCCAGCATTTCTGAGCCCAATGGGACAGACTACTTCTTCGGCCTACAGCCTCTTTGGAGCCTTGCTGGAGCTTTACTGTGCAGGTCACACTACCAGTTACTCCCAGCTTGGTTTGACAGGCCGATCCTTCGGCTCCTTCTGTTCCTTCGGAGCCTTAGCGGGGCTCACTGAACAGGAAGCGTCTGCCATTACACCGAGTTTGCCTCGACAGGCTGCTCCTGCAGGATTTCTGCCTTTTCTGGAGCCTTTGCTGGAGCTGTCTGTGCAAATCGTGCTGCCAGCTTCTTCCAGCCTGGATAGACAAACTGCTCCGTTGGTCAGCTGCTCCTTTGGAGCCTCAGTGGGGCTCACTGGACAGGTCACGCCTGCCATTACCACAAGCCTGGCTCTACAGGCTGCTGTTATGGGCCAGCTAGTGACTCCCGACTGCTCCTTTCAGGAGCTTCAACGGCCCCTTGTTATACAGGGGCTTTCTGCCCCTTGTTATATAGGAGTGAAAACCTGCCGGAATACTGGAGCTTTACCCACATAGGATGGTACTCCACCCTCGCAGCCGCCTGAAATTCCTGCTGCAAATCTTCAACTTGCTACATGTCCTCTCTGAAGAGATACTATGCAGGCTGCATGTTACTGGCCCTGTAAAAATGAGCCATTTTGGGATTTAATTTATGCCGTATAGCATTGTTGCAAAGGCATAGCCCCAACTGTGTATTACATAGAAGTGTTAAAGCAACTTTCTGCACTTCCAAGAGTTGAGTTTGCAAAAGGCCGTAATGACGCCAGTGAGCTGTTTTTGGACTCGCTGAAATAATTATTTGCCTACACATCATCACTGAGATATCCCAACTGATGAAGTTGACTTATGGAGCAAATAAAAGTTTGTCAGTTATCTGCACTGGCATATTTCCCAGCCGTATCCAGCATATTCCCCTCCTTAGCAAATGAAAAGTTAAATCCCTGGTGCTCTTAGCCAGATCTTCCTCCAGTGAATATCCTATCCCTAAAGGGATGGCAAATATATGACAAGAGCCAGTAGCTCCTTCATTTGACTAAAATGAAGCATATCCCCCACTAGTTCAAGGGATTTGAATTCCTTATCAATATCCACATAGTCGGAGTCACCTATGAATAATCTCCAACACTCCCCTCTTCTGAGCGGGAAATATTATACCGCAAACCCTTAACCAGGTGTAGCTTCCACAGGCATCTGCCTGGCACAGCCTGTAAGTGTCTCCTGAGCCAGGAGCACATTTCCTTATTTATTTATTTATCTATTTATTTATTCATCCATTTATTTTTATTTATTTATTTGTATGGCCATTTGTTTATTTATTTATTTATTAGTTTATTTGCTCCCTACACAGGTTGTGACTGCTAGTCACTCCGAGTCCAGCCTTACTCCCTTCTGGAGCCTCAACTGAGTTTCTTAGGGGAGGAATATAATGCAACCCTGAACCAGGTGTTGCTTCCTCAGGGCCTCTGGTTGGCTCCCTTTCGGAGCTCCAAAGGAGGTGTCTGAACAGGCCTCGCCAGGAGGATTCATTATTTCTTTATTTATTTTTTATTCATAACATATAATTAAATCCTTATGACTAGAGCTGAAGCGCAACATCCACTTGATGTGGGAATACGAGTTCCCTGTCAACTCCTCACCGTCAGAGTCACCACAAAACCTCAGCCTCCTTCCTCAGAGTGGAAAAATGCATAATGCAACCCTGAACCAGGAATTGCTCTGCAGTCCTCTGACTGAAACCAACTGTCTCTGTCTCCAGTGTGTGTAACACACTCTCTTCGACCAGCCACTCAATACAGAATTCTCGTATTGAGATACTACAGATTATTATATATATTTTTTCTATTCACAACATGAACCTGCAGGTCAGATAAAAAATGCTACATGCGAGAATGGCTTTCTGCTCGTAGCTACCTCTACCAGAGAGGATGGCAATGATGTTTCCAACGAACTGGCAACTCTACTAGCTGAACTGAAAGAATTAAGCATGGTTTGAGAGAAACCTCAAACTACCTCACTCTACTGAGCAGCCTGATGACCTCAATCACTGATGTTGAGGCACTGCTTCCTGGCCAATATGTTCCATATGGCCAGCCAGTTCCAAGTTGATCTAGCCTGAACCAGGGTAGCCAAACTGTTCCTACTTGGAACTTACAGAGGTTGCTATGCAAGGCACCCTGCCAATGTCTCTGCATCAACCTGCTCTTCTTCAGATCACGCTCAGGTCACGCTACCAGTTACTCCCAGCCTGGTTTGACAGGCTGCTCCTTCGACCCCTTCTGCTCCTTCAGAGCCTTAGCGGATCTCACTGAACAGGCCATTACTCCGAGCCTGGCTGCTCCTGCAGGATTTCTGCCTTTTTTGGAGCCTTTGCTGGAGCTGAATGTGCAAATCGCGCTGCCAATTCTCCCAACACACACCATCCCAAGCCGCAAGAGATTCTGTTCGTCTACCCGATCTATTCCTGTCATGATTTTATACACCCCTTTTAGATCACCCCTCGTCCTCCTGCACTCCAAGAAATAGAGACCCAGCCTACTCAACCTCTCCCTATCGCTCAGACCTTCTAATCCTGGCAACATCCTCATATATCTTCTCTGAACCCTTTCAAGCTTGACAACATCTTTCCTATAACACGGTGCCCAGAACTGAACGCAATATTCTAAATGCGGTCTCACCAACGTCTTATACAACTGCAACATGACCTCCCAACTTCTATACTCAGGTGGATTAAGCAGCACTCTAGCTTTGAAACGTTCAATAATTCTGCCGGACCTACGACCTATGTAGGTACTATCGTAATGTTCAAGCAGGTACTAGCACAATGTTTAAGAAACATTTAGATGGGTTCATGGATAGGATGAGCTTAGAGGTTGAGGGGCCAAAAGAACTAGTGTAGATGGGGCATGTTGGTCATCATGGGCAGTTTGGGCTGAAGAGCCTGTTTCTATCACTCTATGACTCTATGACCCATAGCAACAAAACAAACAGTGCCAATTTCTCAGCCATTGCACATTCCTAGAAGAGGTGCCGGACATAACTTTCTTAAGAATTTCCCGTCGTGTTTGTGTAGAGTTAACCTGCAATTGTGTCTTTCAAAGGCACAGTGCTCTGAAAGTCATCCCATGTGTGAAATACAGGACAGGAATCTCTGATCCTTGAACCATGGTGTTCCACGGTTACCTGGCCAAGTCAGGCTAACAAGAACATTCCATCAAAGTACACCCTGATGATGATAAACGCTGAGCATTCAGCTAGGGCTTTATTCAGCATGTAGGAACTTGTATCAAAAAGCAAAACAGCCACAGTGTTATTATTATGTGGAAAATGAACAATGGGAATGTGTAGAAAAGGAAACTGATTTTTCAGCAATCAAATGTTTTGAAACACAGCAACCCAAAGTATTTTTCCATGCAGGTGTGGCTCCAGATTAGCAGCATACTTGGATAAATTAACAGGTCTGAACTCAAGTGCAGCATGCATATCAGTTTAGGGTAATTCACCAGACCTTCTGTGTCTCAGGCTCCGTAAAACTACAGGATCAGCAGAAACAAGCAAGATTACATTCCAGAAACTGCATTGTGCTGCTTAATCCTCCCACTCTCTCCTTTCATGTCCTTGCCTGCAATAAACATTGTTCCCCTGGCATGGCCTCCCACTTCACTCCCTCATCGCTAAAAGGTACGGATAGATATCTGACTGAGTCATCGATTGTCGACTCTGGCAAAAGAAAAGTACATCATATGCTGAGAACTGAGATAAAAACAGAGAACAAGAAACGCTGCTAAATCTCAGTAGATTAGACAATGCGTGCAGAAATAAACAGTTTATATTTCAGCTCAATGACCTGAAATGCAAGTGAAATGGAGTCTCAGTCCTGCTGGAAAGATTGATGCACAATTTCAGAATCTCCTGGAATGAAAAAATTACTCCCAGCCTCTTTACTCTGTTACCATCTCATAGAATCATAGAGTGATACAGTGTGGAAACAGGCCCTTCGGCCCAACTTGCCCACACCAGCCAACATGTCCCAGCTACACTAGTCCCACCTGCCTGCTTTTGGTCCATATCCCTCCGAAGCTGTCATATCCATGCATCTGTGTAACTGTTTCTTAAATGTTGGGATAGTCCCAGCCTCAACTACCTCCTCTTGCAGTTTGTTCCACACACCCACCACCCACTGTGTGAAAAGGTTAAGGGCCTGTCCCATTGTACGAGTAATTCAAGAGTTCTCCCGAGCTTCCCCTGATTCGAACTCGGAGAATTACGATAATAGCCACTCGTAGGTACTCGGGGCTCTCGTGAACATTTTTCAACATGTTGATAAATCTTCACAGGTCTTCACGAACATACCGCGTTTCCCTACCTGCCGTTAGCGTTACAAGCCGCCAAGAGGTATCCCGAGCTCCGACGTACCCGCTACATACATTCTACGTGCTTACCACGAGTTTGATCTTTTTTTTAAACTCAGGAGAGCTCTTGAATTACCTCATACAGTGGGACAGGCCCTACCCCTCAGATTCCTATTAAATCTTTTCCCCTTCAACTTAAACCTATGTTCCTCGATTCACCTACTCTGGGCGAGAGACTGTGATCTAATCCTCTCATGATTTTATGCACCTCTATAAGATCACCCCTCATCCTCCTGCTCTCCAAAGAATAAAGTCTCAGCTTGCTTCCAGAAGCTCCCAGAAGCTTCCAGAAACTCCTTTTCCCTGGACTTTCTATACTTGCCTTGAGTAGCAACTGCTGTGGGCTCACAGATGCCTCAAGGGCCTGTCCCACTCTACGAGGTAATTCAAGAGCTCTCCCGAGTTTAAAAAAATCAAACTCGTGGTAAGTACGTAGAATTTACGTAGCAGCTACATCGGAGCTTGTGGATGTCTCGTAATGACTCGTAATGCTAACGGCAAGTACTCGGGAAACGTGGAAACTCGTGAAGTTTTTTCAGCACTATGGAAAATGTCCACGAGACCTCCGAGTACCTCCGAATGGCTATTACCGTAATTCTCCGCATTCAAATCCGGGGAAACTCGGGAGAATTCTTGAATTACATCATACAGTGGGACAGGCCCTTCAGTCTGTATGAATGAGAGCATCTGTTCCAGCTTTCCCTCTTCCCCTGGACTAGGTACAATAAAATAAAGATTAAATGACACATGTAGTCATCCAGTTACGTGGGCCAGTGATCTGGAAACATCCACATTAGTAACTGGGGAAATTAAATCAAAGTAAATGAAGAAATCTGTATCTGAGACCATGAAACCATTGGATTGGAATCTGGTTTTCTAATGTCCACTAAGAAGGAAATCTGCCACCCATTGCTGGACTGGCCAATTTGCCACCTCAGATCCACAGAAATGTGGTTCACTCTGAACTGCCCATTCAAATGGGAGATCGCACAGGGTATTTAGGATATGTGATTAACGCTTGCCTGGTGCCTGTGTCCTATTTAATTCTCTAGTAATTGCCCTTCCCTACTCTACAAACATCAGGTCATGCAAAACTATTGTGTAATCAACCCTGTGGTAATAGCAGAAATTATTTTGTAACAAATTAATGCAAAAACAGCAGCACAGATAGGCAAATCCAGGTGCCGTAAAATGTTCCTGTCCCAGTCAGTTAAATAACAAATGCTTATGAGTAGCAAAAACAAAGGGCAGGAGGAATTCAGTGGGCCAAGCAGCAAATTGTTTTTTTTAGCATTAGCGACACGGCATGGAAATAGACCCTTTGGCCCACAGAGTCCACATTGAACATTGTTCATTTGTTCACATGAGTTTTTTGTTATCCCATTTTCCCATCCATTCCCTACACATTAGAGGTAATTTTACAGAGAACCATAAATTGTGGTGGCACATTGGCGCAGCGGTAGAGTTGCTGCCTTTCAGCACCTGTGACCCAAGTTCGATCCTGACTACGTCTGCCGTCTGTACAGAGCTTGTACTTTCTCCCCGTGACTGCATGGGTGCGGTTTCCTCCCACACTCCAAAGATGTACAGGTTCTTAGGTCGACACAAAATGCTGCAGTCACTCTGCGAGTCAGGCAGCATCTCTGGAGAAAAGGAATAGGCGACATTTCGGGTGAAGACCCTTCATCAGACACGTAAAGTCACCTATTCCTGTTCTCCAGAGATGCTGTCTGATTCGCTGAGTTACTCTAGCATTTTGGTCTATCTCTGGTGTAAACTGCAGCATGTTTGTAGGTTAATAGGCTTCGGTAAAGACAGCAAATTGTCCCTGGCGTGTAGGATAGTGCCAATGTAATGGGTGATCGTTGGTCGGCGTGAACTCAGTGGGCCGACGGCCCCTTTTCTGCTGTATGTCTCTAAACATTAATCTCTAAATAAATCTGTAAAATCGCATGTCTTTGGGGTGTTGGTGAAAATTGGTGCATCCGTCTCTGAAGGGAATGGAGGAAGTAGTATCCATTTTAAATCGGAAAGAAAAAGAACAGTACATTATGGAAAGGTGGGAGTGATCGAAAGAGGGAGAGTGGGGAAACTGCTTTGGGTCATGTACATAAGTTAGGTAATGGTTATTTGTGAGCTGTAATTGTGCCTGTTCACCAGGTCAGCCTGGCCTCAAATTCCCATTTGCATGATGTCTGATATTACTCACGGCCATTATGAGTAATCCGGCTTTCCAGATTAAGTCCATTGATTTACATTAATTGTTCCAGATCAAATAGTCAAATTTAGAGTCATTGAGTCATGCAGCACGGAAACAACCCCTTCACCCCACAAGATCCATGCTCTTTTCAAATGACATAGTAATTCATGGTGCACAAGCCTATCTTCTAGCATCTTTGGAACATTCATACAAAAGGCATTTCAAGCCTCTTTCAGCATGGACAAGCACAGAGCCAGTTTCAATCATTGCAAGAACCAGTTCCAGATAGGTGTAAGAAGGAAGGATAGTGGCAGGAGTGAAGATAAAGGACATAGAGCAGAATCGAGCTGAACTTTTCCACAGTCCTAGCTTTTCCTATCAATGCAAAGGTCCAAACAAAGCTGAGCTTCCGTATCCGAGAGACAGAGTGGGCTCTGAGGTTCTTAGAATGGATATTGCAGGATTAAACTTTCTATTGTCACTTCCTATTTATTAATTTTAAAAAAACATAGCTCAAGGCAATAATATAACTTAATATCCATTATGGGTCTGTTGGCAAGTATACCAAATAGTGTGCATTTGTGCGATGGCAAGAACAGGAATGGGAGATTCCTTCTTTGTTATTTGGCTATGAATGTGATGAGGAGGGCTGTAACTGGGGAATGCAGCTCAATCAGACAGAGTACTAGCTCCAATCAGATAGCACTGATACAACACAAATATCTTGAGTATGGAAGTTAGGAGTTCATGTTACAGTTATATAAGATGTTGGTGAGGCCACATTTAGAGTTAAGGGCCTGTCCCACCAGCATGCAACTCTATGCGATTAGCGCGACCTAACGTGGTCGCTTGAGCTGTCCGGCGTCGCGGGGCAGGTCCCACTTCGATCACCGGAGCCGTGCGGAATTGTGCGGAGTTCATCCCGAGTTCGTCCCGACACCACGCGGGGATCCGAAAAACCGACTATGTCCAAAAATTCCGCACGGCAACGGCTTGTCGGCTCGCAGTCGCCTCGACATTTACACACCGCCCCGACATCGCGCCTCCGTGAACCTATTTGTAAGTGCCTCTGTGACCCTCTATGTGTGTGGCTCCATGGCCCTGTGTGTGTGTGTGCCTCGGTGCCCTCTCTGTATGCCCCTCTAAGTCCTGGCGAAATTACCTTGGACTTGCTCCAAGTTCGCCTCACTTTGCGCCGCATTGCGCCACTCACCCGACCTCCGCGCGGCCCCCGCTGCCGGTTTGATCGCGTTCATCGCATAGAGTTGCATGCTGGTGGGACAGGCCCTTAACGTGTTCAGTTTTGGGCACCATGTTATAGGAAAGATGTTGTCAAGCTGGAAAGGATGCGGGGAAGATTTATGAGCATGTTGCCAGGACTCGAGGGCCTGAGCTATAGGGAGCGGATGAGCAGCCGAGGACTTTATTCCTTGGAGTGCAGGATGGTGAGGGATGATCTTATATGTCCAAAATCATGAGAGGAATAGGTTGGGTAGAGGCACAGTGCCTTTGGCCCAGAGTAGGGTAATTAAGAACCAGAGATCATGGGTGTAAGGTGAGGGGAAAATAATTAATAGGAACCTGACGGGTAACTTTTTCACACAAAGGGTGTTCGGTGTATGCCGGAGGAGATATGTTAGAGGAGATAATTGAGGCAGGTACCATCGCATCATTTAAGAAACATTTAGACAGGTGCATGGAAAGGACAGGTTTAGAGGGATCTGGGTTAAAAGCAGGCAGGTGGGGCTACTGCAGATAGGACATGTTGGTCAGTGTGGGCAAGTTGGGCTGAATGCCCTGTTTCCATCCTGTCAAACTCTATGACTGTATGACTGTATGTTCCGCATAGTCCCATACACTCACTCGGATGTGGTAAATAATACCGTGATTCATTTAAAGTAGAATGGAGAAGTTCTTCTGAAATTACCAAAGCAACAAGCTATCTCTTCCTTCATCTCAATCATTTTCATGGAGCCTTGCAATGCAAATTTACTTCCAAATTCTTCCTATTTTATAGCAATGGAAACACTTTAAAAATACTCACTCCGGTAAATTTTAGTTATTCTCTGGCTTTAAAATCTGCCACGTTAGTTCAGGTTTTATATTCCTTATATATCTAGATAGAACGTCTCGTGCAAACATTAATCCTTCGTCCTTTAAAGATACTCCATAGTGATTGTTACATCTGTTCATCTGTTCATTCACTTTATTTGGAATGTTGAAATCTATCATTTCCTATGCTTGAATTTGCAAGCATCTTTCCACTTTATGAGATATTGTGCTCTGTAAAGTGCCTATTGACATCAACATCACAGGAACAATCTTAATCTTTGTCAAAGTTGGTCTAAAATGCATATGTTGTGCTACAAAATATTTCATTTGTAACATCCCAATTTAGCTGTGCAAGGCTGATTGGAAGACATGAAAAGGCAACTTCATTGAGGTTATAGCACAAATCTTTTGCTTCCACCATTCAGCTTTGAGGCTAGTGGACATTCCAATAAATGTTTTTCTCTGTAGTTGTGATATTACTGACATTTCTACACATTAATGTGATGTTAAAATATTGTGCATGAATGCAGAAAGTGGAACACTACCACACAGGATGAAGCCCTTTAGACCACAATGTCTGTGCCAAACATGATGCCAAGAATGACAACCTAATCTCATCAGCCTGCACATATCTCCCCATTCCCTGCTTATCCATGTGCCTATCTAAAAGCTTCTTAAACACTACTTTCAAGCACAAAGCAGAGCAGAACGTATAGTCAAAGGCATATGAGAGACATCCTCGATTGCAGCTTGGCCATTCACACAGCTTGCTTCCACAAAGCATGTTTGATTCATTGGTTTGTGAGAAATTTCACACTCTTCCCCCTGCATCCATCTAACATATTATAAATGCATTAGTGACAATCTTCCCACACATAGGGGGAAACTAAAACTAGAGGGTGTAGATTTAAGATGAGAGCAGGAAAAATTGAGACTCTGAGCTGTACAACATGGAAACAATTCCTGTGGCCCAACTCATCCTACTGACCAAGTTGCCTAACTAAACTATGTTCCAATTGCCTGTGCTTGGTCCACATCTTCCAAACATTCCCTATATGTGTACCTACCCAAGTGTCTTTCAAATGTTTTATTTGTGGCTGGTTTTACGCTTCCTATGGCAGCTCGCTGAAGTCTGAAGAAGGATCTCGACCTGAAATGTCATCCATTCCTTCTATCCAGAGATGCTGCCTGTCCCGCTGAGTTACTCTAGCTCTTTGTGTCAATCTTTGATGTAAACCAGCATCTGCAGTTCCTTCTGACACAGCTCGTTAACGTGCATGCACTACCTAGCGTCTGTGTGAAGAAGATGTCCATCAGGTCCCTTTTAAATCTTTCCCTATCTCACCCCCAACCTATGCCACTAATTTTGTACTCCTATAAAATGGATAAAAGTTTGTGGCTTCCACTCTATTCACTCATCTTCATGATTTTAAATACCCCCATGAGGTCACCCCTTAGCCTTTTATCCTCCATGGGGGGAAAAAGAGCCTATTGAACCTCTCTTTATAATTGAAACCCTTCAGTTACACCTTCCTGGTGGATCCGGACCGCAATGGCCGTGAGCCCCAGGCCGAGTTCGGCGATCGTTTGCCTGCTTCTGCTGCTGTTGAAGGTGAGACATTGCGTCGCGCTAGGGCCTTGGGCCTGTCCCATTTTGGCCGTCAATTTCCACGACAGGCCGTTGGTGTGTTAAGATTTTGTCCGCTACAAAAATTTCGGAGCCCCGTGCAATGTCGTGCACAACTACATACCCCTCCGCGCTTCTCAGTGGGACCGGCCCCGCACGGCCATACGATACCCATACGCCTCAATGCGACCACGAGGTCACGTAACTTGCTTGCCAAGGACACGTAAGTGGGACAGGCCCTTTACTAATCAAGAATCTATTAGTATCTGCTTTTAAAATACCATCTGATGGCTTTTACAGCCATCTGTGGCAATGAATTCCACAGATTCACCACTTTCTGACTGAAGAAATTCCTCCTCATCTCATTTCTAAAGATACGTCCGTTAATTCTGAGGCTGTACCTTCTGGTCCTAGACTCTCCCACTTATGGAAACATACTCTCCACAACCACTCTATCAAGGCCTTTCACTATTCTTTACGTTTCAACGAGGTCCCGCCACATCTTTCTAAACCTTAGTTAGTACAGGCCCAGTGCCATCAAACACTCCTCCACAAACTTTCCAGTTCAATTACATCTTTCCTGTCGCAGGGTGAACAAAACTACAGTACTCCAAATGGGGTCTTACCAATGTCTTGTACAGCTCTAACGTGACATCCTAATGGGCCTGTCCCACTTAGGTGACTTTTAGGCAAGTGCAGGAGACTAGTAAGATTGAACAAGAACTTACCAGTTCGAGGGTTGATCTTTATTTCATGAGGAGTCGAAGTGAGGGATTTCGTGAAGAGCCCGCCGGCGCGCATGCTCGACATACTTCAAAGTAGCGGCGTGGAATCACAGAACCAACAATAGAAATGACTTTGCATAGTATGATTGAATTGACTAAGATTACCAGATGAAGGTGATTGAGGGTTGGGCGAGGAGGGCACGAAATCCCTCACTTCGACTCCTCATGAAATAAAGATCAACCCTCGAACTGGTAAGTTCTCGTTCAATCTTACTATTTCATTTCGGAGTCACGTGAGTGACTTCGTGAAGACTTCAAAGCTTCTGTGATTACACGCCCTGGACCACGTCCATGCTGACACACCACTACCAGGGATGGATGGGAGGAACAAAGTTGCTCAATAGTTCATACTGCAAAACAAGAGCAGAGTTATTAACAACAAAACAAAACCCCTCATGCGGGGAC
Source organism: Raja brachyura (assembly GCA_963514005.1). The sequence continues at coordinate 63,760,950 of OY740781.1, forward strand.
ATCTCCACGTTCGTGACCTGCATTCAGCACGGCTTCTGCGAACCGTAGAGGAGCAGCAACAGGCTTGTTATAAAAACGCTGGAACACAGCTTCATTAGCCCATCCTGCTGTGGCGAGAATTTGGTCCATGGGCACCTCCATGACCCTCGCCCTTGACGTCGATGCAGCCCTGGTGGAAAGAGACTTGAACACATTAGTGTCGATACCTGACTTACCCAAGACGACTGGAAGCCACATGGATATCGTCTGGACTGTCACTCGATGATGAGGTCTCTTATGAGTGACAAGCAGGTATCTCTCCATTCCTCTGATGCGTGCCGTCACCTTGACATAGTGGCGGATATGTGAGACTAAACATAGCCTAGCATCTGCGGGGTATGCCGGGAACTTCAGCTGCAGCCCTGTGCACCCAGGTCTATGCTGCTTTAGTAGCTCGTCAACGAAAAAGACTACTTCTGTAGGGGTAGCTGTCATTTTGTCGACACGCAGTTTGTGTAGTGTCTGTACCCTCTGAGCTGAAGTCAGCGCTAGTAACATCACCAGCTTCATGGTGAGTTGGTCCAGTTGGAGCCCTTCCATGGGAGACCACGTCCTGAGCAGGGTTAATACGTCCCTGACATCCCAGGTGATATTATAGCGTGGTATAGGCGGATTCATATTGAATATACCCCGCATGAGTCTGGACACTAGCCTGTTGGATCCTACCTCAAACTGAGGTAGAACGATAGCGCACTTCTGGCGCTGTTGATGGCACTGTAACTTAAGTGTTCATCATGGTGCAACCCCGCGAGGAATTCCAGGACGTCGGTTGTTGTCACGTCATCGTACGTGATGCGAGAGCGGCTGCAGTAGGCTTCCCACTTCTTAATATGCAAGCGGTATCTTCGCCTTGTAGACTCTCGACACGACGCCCTGGTGGTATCCATGGTCCGAGCCGAGAGGCCGTATTGGACTAACGGCCTGTTCAGAACCTGCAAGCCAACAAATTTAAATAGCCATGGCAGGGATGCGGCTCCCCTGAGACAGGGTGAGTAACCAATTGTGGGCAACCCTTCAAAAGGACCCAAGGTTCGTTGAGCATGTCAAAGACCACCGGATACCAAGGCTGTGTGGGCCAGTCGGGTATAATAAGGATGCCCTTGGCAGCATCTGCCTGAATCTTTCCCAATACCCGACTGATGAGGCAAAACGGAGGGAAGGCATAGAAAACCCAATTCCCCCAGTCCAGCGAGAATGCATCTAGCGCTATTGCCCCAGGATCTGGTTCCCATGAAACGTAGGCTGGTACCTGATGGTTTAACCGTGACGCAAAAAGGTCAATGTCCGGTTTACCAAATTTGGCTGTGACTTTAGAAAAAATCTCAGGATGCAACATCCATTCAATGTTGTCATTAAATTTGCGTGACCTGGTGTCCGCCACAGTATTAAGCTCACCTGGCAAATAGGTAGCTGAAATCCAAATGTCTCTTTGAACACACCAGAGCCAAATTGAGTTAGCCAATTTGTCACACGAAACTGACCTGGTACCACCCATATGGTTTAAATATGCCACAGCTGTGGTGTTGTCTATTTGGAGACGGACGTGTGCTCCAACAAGCTTGGAACAATATGCACGAAGTCCGTGGAATGCTGCCAGCAACTCCAAATAGTTAATCCCTTGAGTCAACAACATCGATGCCTCAAGGGTGTCCCATCTGCCCCCACAACTAGAGCAATTATCAGTAGCTCCCCAGCCATTGGAGCTTGCATCAGTCTGTAAATATACCACCGGATTAGCCTCCCTAACAGGCTTAAATGAGTTGCTAATGTGACACACCCACCATTGCAACTCAGTTATCGCTTCGGACGGCAGCTGCATTGATCGATCGTAATGACCAGCGTTCCGTTTTAACGCAATAATTTTAGCTCTTTGCAAATTCTGATAATGCAAAGGCCCATATCGTGCTGCCGGAAACAAAGCCACTAGCTTGCCAATTACTGTGGCTGTATGCCGAATCGATGGTATATTGGTGCCAATTAAATCTCTGCACACCTGAGTGACTTCCTCAATTTTGTTAATTGGTATAGTTATTCTCATACTCATTGAGTTCACCGTGAACCCTAGGTAATTAATTACCTGGGCAGGGCAGAACTTCGATTTCTCTGGATGGACAATGAATCCTAATTGTTGAAATATATTGACAGCAGCTGCAACACCCTGTTCAGCCAAATGCAGGGTGTGGCCCACAATAAAGACATCATCTAAATAGGCCATAACTATATGATGTCTTTGTCTCAAATAAGCCATGATTGGCTTCACCAATTTAGTGAACAATCTAGGGGCTGTAGTGAGCCCATTAGGCAAAGCCTTATACTGCCAAAGTTGCCCCATCCAGATAAATTTCAAAAACCTTCTATCATATTTCTGGATGGATACTGAATAATATGCATCCCTTAAATCAATGCATGCCATAAAGCAGCCATGAGAAATCAATGATTTGGCTGTTTCAAACGTATCCATTTTAAAATGAGTATATGTTACAAACGTATTCAAACGGGTTAGATCAATGATGACACGACAGCCTCCATCCTTCTTAGGTCTAGTAAATATGTTCGAAACAAATTCAATTGGCTCATGCACCGTTTTCTCAATCACACCCTTCTGTTCCAGACTTAAAATTTCCTTATAACCTGCTGCCTGTTCTGCAGCAGACAATTTGAACGTACGACCAGGCATGTGCTGGGATGGAGGAATGTCGCCATTAATAAACTCAATTTTATGCCCCTGAATATTCCGCAACACATACTCATCACCAGTAAAATTACCCCATGCATCCAAAAACAACCGTAAACGACCACCAACATGGGAAGTGAAACAGAGAGAAAAGAGAGAACCAGACCCCCTCACCTCCGTGGTTACCGGCGGTCCTTGACACGTGTGGGTGGCCGTGGAGGTGCTGGGTTGGCTTGAGGGCGCGGCGTCTTCGATTTCCAAAAAGGTCTCTGCCGAACCTGTCCTAAAAAAGAGCCTTGGTGCTGGTTCTGGTGTTGTTGTCGTTGTGGAGCTAGAGGGTGAGTCCTCGTCGAGGCCCTGGCCGACCCTCGTGAGCGAATGTATGGAGCTTTTGAGCCGGACGGTGTGGGGGCACTCTTAGAGCGCATGATCCCCACCGTTTTGGCTTGTTCGTCAAGCTCTTTGACTCTCTTCGAGAGGTCCTCACCAAAGAGCTGACGGGGCGGCGGCGGCGGCGGTGGTTTGCACAATCCTGCAAACTTCGGGTTGAGTGCTGGGCGGATGCTGTTTTTGCGAAACCCGTTGATTTCGTGCTGGGTCGCGCACAATAAGGCCAGAGCATCTTCCTGGTCCAAATTCAGCTCGTCCTCGTCCACCGACCGCGCAAAGGCGGTAATACCGGCCGTGAGGAGTTTCAGGATCCGCTGCAATTGTAGCTCTAGTTGACGGATAGCCGCACTGATGTTGCCCCATATTGGCGTATTGACCACAGGCACGTTGAGGGAGTTGCAGTTTGATGGAGCCTTGTGACGGCTCATAGCCTGGATAAGGACTTCTTCCTGCAGCACCTGATTATTAAGAAAGTCCACTGTGGCTGCCAGCTTTGAATTGAGAGGAAGACCAGCCGTATGTGGGGCCGCGAATTTGGTCGCCACATCCAAAAGTTCCTCCGCTGGCACCTCCACCGGAGGTGGTACGGGATCCACCAGAACCTCCTCCTCGTGCTGCTCCAGGCTGATAGTAGATGTTGGTGAAGACGCCCTGTGCCTGTTGCTGCCCTGCTGTTGTTGACGCTTTAGTAGCTCGTCATTGAAGCAGGAGCTCCAGCAGCCGCTCCATACGGTCAATACGCCCTTCACCCTGAACACTCAGGTGGTCGGAGTCCTCCGGCTCTGAAAAGAAAACCGGGCTCCTGTCATCGGCCCGCACCTCGTCGAGGCCCTGCCGGTGCCGGTAGTTGTCGCTAACAGCCGCCGAGGCGAAACTGCGCGATTCCTGCGCGGGCGTGTTCAATCGCCTCCGTTTAGCGAGAGCTGAAGCCGCTGCCACTAAGGGCACATGCGGCGAGGTGTCGGCACCAGCCGAAGCATGGCTGCCTGGGGCCCGCGCAGTCTTGCCGGCTGCCCACATCGTGGACGTTGCCGACGCATGGTGCCGCCCACCCATCCATGGGGGGCTCGGCGACCGCGACGAGACCCGACTCAACCGACCCGTCCCGGCGTCGAGAGTCGGGGTGTACCGGCTGGACCTCACAGCCGCCCCGGGTCTCGCCCTGGAACCTGACCGCTCCTCCGCGACAGGCAATGCCTTAGCCCTAACAGGGTTAGGCTTCTGGGCTCCTCCCCTCCCCCTTCTCGGAGGGCTGAGTGGAACAGGCCGTGCAACGGCACGTGCCCTGCTCGAGGTCGCCAGCGAGCCCGCTGACAACCTGACTGCCATGGCAGGGTCCCCCTGCTCTGGCGGCACACCACACTCCTCCTCACCGAACTCCTCCGAGCTGTGGTGTGCTGGCGGATCTGGACCTGTGAACACAGGGCTTACCCACATCTCCGCCTGAGTCCCGGCCTGCGCTGCAGGTACTGCCGATGGAAAAGGCCCCGGAACTGTTGACCGGCGAACTCGTCCTGACGTCCTCCGGCCCTTCGAACTCCCATCCATGTCCTTGCTGCAAGACATAATCAGGCAACAAGGACCACCAACTAAAGGTGGAATACTCACCTCCGTGGCCCCTTCTGAAGGGCTGGCGAGGAGCGCGCTCCACCGCCAGCCGTCGCAGCAACGCGTTACGACGATATGTCGAGCATGCGCGCCGGCGGGCTCTTCACGAAGTCACTCACGTGACTCCGAAATGAAATCTGCGCTCACCACATGATCGCCACACCTTCGCTAGTGGTCTTTGATGAGTCTCCTTCATGGTCGCGAGGAGTTCTCGCATTCTGGGAACTAGTCGCGGCCTCAGTATGGTCGCCGCAAATTTTTCAACATTGGTTGCCATGGAGATAATCGATAATCCTGTAGTTGTAGGTGCAGTTGTAGTGGAGTCACCCAGGCCCAGTGGTTGTAGGTAGTGGTAGGTAGTTTTAGTTAATCACCTTTGCTGACCGGTCATTTTCATTGTCTCATTGGGGAAAAAATACATAAGCAGGGGTTTTCAGAACCAAGGATAACCGACTGGTAATGTTAAATGTCCGCCGAACTTCACAGCTGTGTATTTCTGGCTTATTAAAAGTTGTCTTGTTTCTTAAAAGTTGTCTCCACTCCTTCTACCCCCTTCTCCCCCATTCCCCTCTCCCCCCCTCCTCCCCCCTCCCCCCTCTTTTAAAGGACTTACCGTACACTGTGTTAGCCGTCTTAATTACAGCGCCAACCTTCCTATTCATCGCGGTGTGTGTCTGTATCACCTTGGCTTTACACTGTGTGAATTTCAGAAAGCGCTCCCCCCGCTTGCCCTGGCCCCCGCCTTTGCGATGTGTTTGTGTTCCACTCTGACAGTCGCCGTTCCAGTTCCCGGTTTTTCAGGCGACTGCCGGCAACTTGACAGTCGGCTAAGTGGGTCAGGCCTATAACTCCTGTACTCAATGCACTGAAGCCCTCAATCCCATGTGATCGAACCTTCCAGACTAGCTTGCCATGCAGTACCTTGTCAAAGTACCTTGCTAAATTCTATGTAGACAACATCTACTGATGCCCCTTTACCTGCAGACAGCCTCCTGCCATCCTGAGGAGAAATATTTTCTCATGGACGATGATAAGTGTATGAAACACACTATCAGCACAATGACACCATTTGCAGGCATCTGGACTGGTGTATGAAGAGGAAGGATTTAGAGGATCAATTAAGAGGTACATGTGTTAAATGCAGGCAAATGCACCAGCTCAGATAAACATCTCTATTGGCTTGGACTAGAAGGGACAAAGTATTTCAGTGCTGTATACCTATGACTCTCTGACACACAATCATGGCTTCAGGTTTCGTTCAGTTGCCTTCATGTTTATTACCCTTCTAACTTTAGTCCCATTTGACTCCTACAGCTTCTACTCAGTCCCTGTTTACCAATTCAACAGTAATGACGAACGCCATTCCTGACAAGATGAACTTTACAATCCATTAATTACTTTTGTTGGGAAATCCCATTCATAACTCTGTAAACAAAAAACTGACTTCTAATTAAAAGTTCATTTGAAAATGTGTGACCTCTATTTCTGTACTCGCAGGTTCGAGTTACCGTCATGCCAATGCCAACAATTTGTAACTATGAGTTGCAAAGTGCAGTTGCCTGGACTGTAACATTGTTCATTGTTTGGCCTGGCTGATTTCACTGTGCCAAGTTTCGATTGCAAGCAGTCCCAGTTCAGGGCATTATGTAAAGTACTTAATTTTAAAGTATGATTCTATTTTTGGAAATGATCTAGAGTTGGAATTTGTTTGTTGTTTTACTTACTAACTTTTCAAGTGCCTTTTTTTAACTGGTTATTCTTTTAAAGTAAGGTGTTTCACTTTTTATCCTTGGTGCAATACATACAGTGGACGTAGCAGTACTGACCTATTTTCAAGCCTGACTTTGGAACAGGCGGAGAGGATTTAATACATATCAGTGATAATTGTACCTCTACCTCCTGTGTTACTGCCGTCAGGCTGACAACTTTTTTTAATGCAAAGCCAGCTGTTCAGAGAGGAAACAAGATCACTCGAAGCCACTGTTTTTTCCTCAAATGCGTGAAGTGAAGGTCTGAAGCTATGGGAGCTAGTGTTAGGAACTTTGAAATTGTTTCTGTTATATTTTTATCATAAGACATTTACATTTCGCTCTTTCTATCCTGATGCCAAGTACGTGGATACCATAAACAGGGAGAAGCTCTGTTCTGTGAAGCCATGTAATTTGAGCAAATAAAAAAAATGGCATTTGCTGCTAAGAGCAGAAAATCATTTTTTTTGCCCCGAGCGTGTGCACAAATGACTGTATTGTTTTTGAGCTGGTGATGGCGTACATTTTGTTATAATGGAAAATTCTATCACAATAGGGACCGGATGCTGTAAAATGTGGAATGGACAACTGATGTTGCCTGCTTTGTTTATGGTTTACTCTCCTGCTACTGCTTTCACACACTGGTTTGTGAGAAAATGAGTGGAGGTTCTTAATATTACGGACATAGGAGCAGATAACCTGTCCCTTTTCCTGCTTACTCACATATGAAATGACTGCTCAATTTGTCATTATAGCTGGTCAGCTGTACAGATACAAAGGTCAGTCATTCCTGAAAATGTTCCTGCACAATGTATAAACTTCAGCAGCAACTATTTCTTCATTTACAGTCCCAATTAATGTATTGCATTTAATAAATCCATTATTTCTTTGATTAGTACGGGTGTCAGAGGTTACGGGTAGAAGGCAGGAGAATGGGGTTAGGAGTGGGAGATAGATCAGCCGTGATTGAAAGGCGGAGTAGACTTGATGGGCTGAATGGCCTAATTCTACTCCTATTCTTTATGATAAGATATGACTGATTCTAAACATTACTTTATGGGTTCTCTTGATGGCTCGATGGATAAAAGTATGGTAGTGAGCCACTCAGGGAAGCATGTCTAAGGTTTGATTCTTGGTGAATGGTGCATGAATTGCCAACAGAGTAGCAAGGATGATGCCACACTAGCTTGTGTTACTTGGTTCAGGAAAGGAGGAATACAATTAGCCAGCACTCCAAAACCTCCAAAACAGTGGTATTCCTGCAACTCTTGTCTCTTGTAGACAGAAGCCACTGCAGCATTGGCGTACAAAAAATACATCAAATGCTGGAGTAGCTCAGTAGGTCAGGCAGCATCCATGGAGAACACAGATAGTTGTAGGAAGGAACTGCAGATGCTGGTTTAAACCAAAGATAGACACAAAATGCTGGAGTAACTCAGCAGGACAGGCAGCATCTCTGGATAGAAAGAATGGGTGACTGTCCCGTTGAGTTACTCCAGAATTTTGTGTCTATCTTTGAACACAGATGGTGATGTTTCGGGTTTGTACCTTCCTCAGACCTTTCCTTAGTTTCTTGACTGCCCCCAATGGTCGTCATCACAAAATTGTGATCCAGTGCTTTCAGCTGTCCAGTTGTTAAGATCAGGATTCCTCCATGAAACTTTTAAACTTTCAACACCTTAAAACATCTTTGTCCCAGGCTCTTCCTTTGCTGGATCAGAGTTTTACTTGGATTACACATCTGTGAAAGGTTTACTTGTTTTGCTGCAGTAATAGCGCTTTTCGATTAGACCTTGCGATAACTGCAGGTAGAAGATCACTAAATATCTGCAAGTAAATAACACATGGCTTAGGAATAATGAGTTTGGTGAGGTGTAAACAGAAACATCATTTCAACTCGTACCAATCATGAAAACTGGGTAAACAAACTGTTTACCTTTGACTGGTCAGTTTCCTTTGAACTGATTCCTTTGATCCCTTTGAAGTGTTCAAAGTAGTATCTGGTATTGTTATAAAGTCATGCATTTACAAGACAACTAATAAATACCTCTAGACGGCTCTACTAGTACTAGGGACCAGTACTAAAAATGCAAAGGCCAAAATGGAAAAGATGGTTTACTTTAAAGAATGCATTTGTTGTTTGACACAATAATAATATCTCGTGTTCCTTTAAAGTTATTGTGCCACTCAGTAATCTGCTAAAGTAAAACTCAGAACAGAGTGTCAAAATTGAAGAAAATAATCAAAACTTCCTTCAAGAACTGCACATTCCCGGTGACTTACTGGATCCTCTGTCCTAAGACCACACAATGCATGGGAGGATCATTTGGAAAAGTTTAGAGAGATATGGGCCAAACGTGGGTAAATGGGACTAGCTTAAATGGGGCATGTTGGTCGACATGGACAAGTTGGAACGAAAGACCAATTTCCGTGCTGCATGACTCTATGACTCGATGTTATGTTATGTTGAATAATTGTGTTGAATCAGCTATCCTACCTGTATTAAATCTAATTTTACCTTCCGTCTAAAGAAAGGTCCTGACCTGAAACATTATCAGTCCAATCTCTCCACAGATATACTGGGTCAGTATTCAGATATGCTCCTGAAAGAGAGCAATGGAAAGGTATCGATCGGGTAGTGTGCAGATCTCCCCCAGAGAGAGATAGAGAGTTTCTTAACTTTAAAAATGGCAAACATTTTATCCATGTGCCCAGTTTTCAATGAAAACGCATTTGTTCCCTGAGTTCCTCCAGCAAGATAAATCTGTTTCTTTTCTAGATTCAAGAATAGGAGGAACTCTTCTCCAGTCATTACTAAGAAAGCCTCGTCATCGAGCAAAGATATGGTAGAAGGAGATCCAAGGAAGTTCCTTGACCAGAATAATTATATCCTAGGGTGGGCAGAAAATGCACCACAGGCAACAAGCAAACTATTTATATGCTAGGAATCCATTGATCATGTCATGTCATTATATCATATCATATCATATCATCTCTATAATTATAAAACTCTGATCTTGGATGTGTGTGTATTTATTTGTGTGTGTGTTTATTTGTTCGTCTGTGATTAACATCTCCTCGAAAACACGACGCGCTAACTGTGAAATTTTCACATATTCCAATAGAGATTTACACCATGGTGTAAAAATATTGCCTTATCTGAAAATTTGATTCATTATTTCTTGAATTTTTTATTAAAAATTTTCACAAATCTGAAATCTTTTTTTAAGTTAACGAGCTGATGACGTCACAATGGCTCTGCTCCTCGCGGCCCGCAGCGCACAGTTTTCAACGCGCAGCCTGCTGGGCACTGTTTTCCACGTGCTGCGAGTTACGTCCGCCCCCCCATGACTCCCAGTCATTTGATCGCCGCCCACTCGTAGTCGACTCGCACTCGGCCGGCCATCCGCAGACCCCCGCCCCGCCGTGACCCAGCCGCCCAGCCGCCGTTCCCTCCCCCGGGCTCAGGATTGAAGCCGCAGAACACGCAGTGATTTGGTTGGCTTCCGAGGGCTTCCGAGGTCCCACGAGGTCCCGAGCATTCCTGAGGCCCGCCACCTCCTCAGTGTCCGCGCCGCCCGCTCGCCGTGTTCAAGTGTGCCCTCTCACTCTCTCTCCTCCCCTCCCCCTCCTCTCCCCTACCCCCTCTTCTCCCAATCCCCCCTCCTCTCCCCCACTCCCCCCTCTCCCCCTCCTCTCCAGCTCCTCTCCCCATCCCCTCCACCCTTCTCCACCACTCCTCTCCCCCTCCCCTCCTCTCCCCCACTCAACCCTCTCCCCCCTCCTCTCCCACCTCCTTTCCCCCCCTCTCTTCCCCCACTCCCCCTCTCCCACACCCTCCCCCACTCCCCGCTCCCCTCTCTCCCCCCTCCCCCTCCCCCTCCCCCTCTCCCTCTCTCCCCCCTCTTTCCCCCTCTCTCTCCCTCCCCCTCTCTCCCTCATCCCCTCCCTCCCCCCTCCTCCTCCCTGCACCTTCCCCCCTCCCCCCTCCCTCCACCCTCCCCCCCTCCCCCCTCCCCCCTCCCCCTCCCCATTCCCCCTCCCCCGCTCGCTACACTCTCCCCCCTCTCCACACAGCCCTTCCTCCTCTCTCTCTCCCCCCATTTTTTCCCCTCGAGGCTAAGAATACCTTCACTGAACATTTTATGCTTTATTTCTCAACTTATTCTCGACTTATTACTGATTAAAAGTTTTTAAAAAATCAAAAGACTTTGAATTTATAACGACCAGCTTCAACTGATGACGTCACAGTGGCTCGGCTAGCAGTGAAAATTTCATCCTATATTTGATGTTATTCGCGATTAAAGCTTTAAAAGTACCAACCATCATAAGACTTTTACAAATTCTGATTTACATTTTCCCCCTCTAGGCAGAGAACATCTTCACTGAACATTTTATGCTTTATTTCTCGACATTACAGATTAAAGTTTAACAAATCACACATCCCATAGGTTAACAGGTTGGTAGATTAATAGACTGCTGTAAAACAGGCACATGGATATGCAGGGAAGGGCGAAATATGGATCACAAGCAGGCAGAGGTGATTAGTTTAACTTGCCGTCATGTTCAACACTGTTTCTGGCACTGTACTTTCCTGTGCTCTGTGAAGCTTCAAGACTCAGATTATAACGTTAAATCTGCAAGAATCAATTATAAGGTTTGTCTTGAGATTAATTCATCACTAATTTTATCTCAGTGACTGGTCTAAGATTCTGAATATAGCCTCGAACTAAATATGAAAACAAAAATATACATATTGGCATAATTATGCATATCCTTTGAATTTGTTTTGGAGAGACAGCCATTGACCTGAAATGTTATCTGCTTTTCTCTCTGTGGATTCTGCCTAACCTGCACACTATTCAAAACACAGTGGCACAAAAAGTCACTGCCTCACAGCACCAGAGACCCAGGTTCAATGCTGACCTTAGGTACCGTCTGTGTGGAGTTTGCACGTTATCCCTGTGACGTTGCTGGTTTTCTTTGGGTGCTTTTGTTTTTCTCCCACATGGGTGAGTGGGAGGATCTTGGAAGAGTGGATGAGGAAGTGGGATTCATGTAGAATTGGAGTAAAAGAATGGTTCTTGGTTGCTGTGAACGTGGTGCATCAAATAACCAGTTTCTGTGCTGTATCTCTCTAAGACTCCATGACATTTCCTGTTTTTATTTTGAATCGTTAAAGATGATTTCTTGTCCATATTTTATGTGAGTGGACCAACCAGGTACTATCACAACTTTTAATAAACATTTCTTAAATATTAAGAAACAAGGTACTGGGTTCAGCGGTAGAGATGCTGCCTTACAGCGCGAGGGACCCGGGTTCAATCCTGCTGTCTATGGGGAGTTTGCACGTTCTCCCTGTGACTGCGTGGGTTTTGTCTGGGTGCTCCAGATTCCTTTCACACTCAAAAGACGCACAGGTTTGTCAGTTAATTGACTCCTGTAAAGTATAAATTGTCCCTAGTGAGTAGGATAGTGCTAGAGTATGGGGCGATAATGTATAGGGTGATAGATGATGGGCATGGACTCAGTGGACCGAAGGGCCTGTTTCCATGTTGTATTTCTAAAGTACAGACTAAATTTAGACAGGTGAGTAAGTAAGTAAGTACATTTATTGGCCAAGTATTCACATACAAGGAATTTGCCTAGGTGCTCCGCCCACAAGTAACAACATGACATACAGTGACAGTTACAAATTACCAAACATTAATAATAATAAAAGATTAATGATAAAGCACCATTGATCAAGCATGTGAACCAACAAAATACCAGATCAAAGGGAGGCTACAGATTTTTGGCTGTTGAGTAGAGCAACTATTCGTGGATAAAAACTGTTTTTTGTTTGGCTGTGGTAGCTTTGACAATCTGGAGTCGCCTTCCAGAGGGAAGTGATTCAAAGAGTTTGTGGCCAGGGTGAGAGGGGTCAGAGATTATCTTACCCGCTCGCTTCCTGGCCCTTGTAGTGTACAGTTCATCAATGGAGGGAAGGTTGCAGCCAATAACCTTCTCTGCTTATCGGACGATTTGCTGCAGCCTCCAGGTGTCGTGCTTGGTGGCTGAGCCAAACCAGACCATGATGGAGAAGGTGAGGACAGACTCTCCTGGGATGTCAGGACTGTCTTATGAAGAAAGACTGGATAGATTCAGTCTATACTCTCTAGAATTTAGGAGATTGATAGGGGATCTTATTGAAACATTCAAAATTCTTAAGGGGTTGGACCGGCTAGATGCAGGAAGATTGTTCCCGATGTTGGGGAGGTCCAGGACAAGGGGTCACAGCTTGAGGATAAGGTGGAAATCCTTTAGGGCCGAGATGAGAAGGACTTTTTTCACACAGAGAGTGGTGGGTCTCTGGAACTCTCTGCCACAGAGGGTAGTTGAGGCCAGTTCATTGGCTATATTTAAGAGGGAGTTAGATGTGGCCCTTGTGGCTAAGGGGATCAGAGAGTATGGAGAGAAGGCAGGTACGGGATACTGAGTTGGATGATCAGCCATGATCATATTAAATGGCGGTGCAGGCTCGAAGGGCCGAATGGCCTACTCCTGCACCTAATTTCTATGTTTCTATGTTTCTATGTTTCTACGATGGCCACGTAGGATTGGACCATCATTGGCTGTGGTAGATTATGCTTCCTCGGCTGCCATAGGAAGTACATTCTCTGTTGTACCTTTTTGACTGTGGAGTCGATGGTCGCCCCCCACTTAAGGTCCTTGGAGATGATGGTTCCCAGGAACTTAAAAGACTCCACAGATGTGACTGTGGTGTTGTTGATGGTGAGTGGGGTGAGGGGAGGGGGGGCTCTCCTAAAGTCTACGATCAAATCCACTGTCTTAAGAACATTGAGCTCTAGGTTGTTTCGACGGCACCAGGACGCCAGCTGTGACACTTTCTGCCTGTAGAAAGATTCCTCACCATCCTGGATCAGTTCAATCAGGGTTGTGTCATCCGCAAACTTGAGAAGCTTGACAGAGGTGTCTGTGGAGGTGCAATCGTTGGTGTAGAGAAAGTAGAGGAGAGGAGAGAGTACGCAGCCTTGTGGTGCTCCTATGCTGAGTGACATGGATAGGATAGGTTTAGCGGGATACGAGCCAAACGCAGACAGGTGGGATGAGTGGAGATGGGGCATGTTGGTCAGCATGGGCAAGTTGGGCCGATGGGCCTGTTTCCGTGCTGTAAGTCTCTATGACTCTAAGCACCATTAATATGAAATTATGGTTGGAATTACTGGTTGCAGTTTCTTCTTAGAACTGTCATGAGATGCACAAGGTAATTTGAAGCAATAAAGCAGTCCTTCATTGTCTTAACACTAGCAGAAAGGAGGAGAATAAGTTTTGACTATAAGTGGGTGGGTAAGAGAATGATGGCAAGAGCAAATGAACAAATCTGTCATCCTGGTGAGGGTTTCATTGTCCGTGTAACTCGTACCCACAGTGGCCCACAGTTAACAATGAAAAATGTTTCCTTTATCATTATTACTGTTTTGTATAACTTACATTCATTTGTTCTAGATCTCTCTACATCACTATTTATATCTCTCGTTTCCCTTTCCCTTGACTCAGTCTGAAGAAGGGTCTCAACCTGAAACGTCACCTATCCCTTTTCACCAGGGATGCTGCCTGACCCACTGAGTTACTCCAGCTTTTTGTGTCTATCTAAGGATTAACAAATGTAGTATCCATTCTTGTATTATTGTTTAAAGAGGATTAAAGTTCTTCCCGACTGTTCTACAGGCTGTGAGGAACTTATGCTCGCTGGTTATTTCTTCAAGGGCAAATGTGTGTCCTCCTCTTTCTTTCAATTCAAAGCAATTGCAGACCCATTGTTTCCATGTTGTTACCCATTGCCCCGTCACTTGCACCTCTTGGTTGAGAGTGGGCATCTGGTACCAGCATTTGCCACATATCAGAGGAAGTTCCTCACAGCCTGTAGAACGCCAGGGAAACACGATGGTACAGGCTCACTGAGGTACTGGTGGCATCTGGAGTGACAGATTTCAGTACCTAAACTCATTTCTTTCCACCTGGTTTCCACATTGGAAGTATTTAATATTTAATAAGGAAAACACTGGCAGATGGCAGATCTAAGCCTGTCACAGTATCCACTAGCTGTGAGAAATTGACCCAAATGCTGCCTTCTCTGATCTTCTTCTTGAGGCAGCAGAGGTTATGTAACGCTCTCCAGGCACTGCAGCCAGTTCAATGTGTTGTCGTCGAGGGCCGTGAGGTCTACCCCTCCACCAGGGGGGCGGAAGACAGTGCAGTTGAAAATGGCGTGCTGCACTGTTTGCTGGTCTGCTCCACACACACAGGCTGCTGATGGACGCAGCCCCCAGTGATGCATGTTGGCCTTCTCTGATGATCGTGTCAGTGGGCCTGTTTTCAAAATACTTGCTCAGATGCCTTTATGTGCCAAGTCTTCAGGCATGGGTCTAGCACACTTGTAAGAGCCTGTTTGTCAGCATTATAAGTGCCTAGAATGCAGAGATCGCCAATCTTCCAAGGAAGCCCTACCAAGCATCCAACATTCAATCCCAGTTCACTCACCAAATATGCATAAGAGTATTATTCAATTATTATTTGAAAATGGACATTTCTCTCAACACCGGCACTTATGCAAATCTCAAATGGTCACATAATCACTGCTAGTCATTTCATGAAGTAGTGGTTTGGAGCAAAGATAGATTCTAGGGCTAAAGGTCATAGCCTCAGAATTTCATTTCGGAGTCACGTGAGTGACTTCGTGAAGAACCCGCCAGCATGCATGCGCGACATATCGTCGCAACGCATTGCAGTCGATGGCTGGAGGTGGAGCGCGGCTCACCACCAGCCCTTCATAAGGGCCACTCAGGTAAGTACAAGCAACCTTGAGTTGGTTGTTCTTGTTGTATTGAGTATTTTTCTCTCCAGCAGGAACATGGATAGAAGGAGTAAGGGCCGCAGGACGTCCGTAAGGAGTCGCCGGCCACCTATCCCGGAGCCCTCTTCAACGGCAGCACCCGCTAGTCGGGCCGGGAAAAAGGCACGTAAGTCGGGGAGCCCTGTTTTCACAGGATCCGACCCACCGACACAGCTAAGCTCTTGCGAGGGTCCCGCAGAGCAGGACATCGGTACAGCGCCGGAGCAGGTAGACCCTGACTCCATCTCATTGTCACCAACGGGATCGTTGGCTGACCCGGGCAAACAGGGTTCACGTGCTGCTGCACGGCCCTTCTCCCTGAGCCCTCGTGGAAGAGCCAGGGATAGAGCCCGTCTACCTAGCCCTTCGCGGGCGGAGGTTTCACCAGAGGCCGCTAGATTGTGGACTGGTGGATTGGCGAGACCCAAGTCCACTGGCAGACCTGAGAGGGCCAGTGTAGACTCACCACCCAGCAGGACCAGGAAGAGCCGCACAGGTGGAGTCTCGCCACGGTCACATTGTCCCCCGTTGGCGGCAGGACGGGACCGTACGCCGTCTGGGTCCAGATTAAGGACAGTCGGCAAGCCCACGCGGATGTCGGGTCACCACGCCGCGGCGTTGGGTGCCGACCTCTCACCGCTTTTGCCCTTGGAGGCAGCGGGACCTAGCTCAGCCAAAAGGAGGCGCATGAGCAGATCCGCGTGGGAGTCGTTCAGTTTCGCTGAGGCGGCTGGTAACGACGTTTCATTCCGGCACCGAGATTACCTCGATGAGGTACGGGCCAATGACAGGAGCCTCAGAAGTTCCTTTGGGCATGAGGACTCCGACTGCACCGTTCTCGCATAGCGAAGGGCGAATTGACAGGATGGAGAGGATGATGGAACTTATCCTGCAGCAAAGTCAAAGGCGGGAAACATTTGGTTCCAGGGGACTCATGGATATATCCCCGTCATCAACGGAAAGCATGAGACAGCCAGAAGATGATGAGATCTTGGTCCACGCACCAACAGCACCTGAGGTCCCTCAGGAGGAGCTCCTGGACGTGGCAGCCAAGTTTGCACTACCTGAATCGTCAGGACAACCCCTCACTCCAAACTGGCTGCTACCGTTGACTTCCTCACGAACCATCAACTTCAAGAGCAGGTCCTTGCGGAGGCCATGAACAGGCACAAGGCACCAGGTAATTGCAACTCCCTTAACGTCCCTATCGTAAACATGCCGATTTGGGGCAATATTAGCCCAGGCATCAGAGCTCAGGAAATGAAGTTACAAAGGATCCTGAAATTGCTCACTGCTGGGATTACCGCTTTTGCGAGGTCGGTGGATGGTGTGGATCTGAACACTGAGCAAGAGGATGCTCTGGCACTGCTGTGTAACACACAGTATGAAATTAATGCGTTCAGGAAAAGCATTATCAAGCCCACATTGAACCCCAAATTCGCGGGGCTATGCAGAGCACCCCCTACGCCACCGCCCAGACAGTTGTTCGGGGAGGACCTCCCGAAGTAGGTCAAGGAGTTGGATGACCATGCAAAGACGGTGGGTCTTATGAGGTCACATACCTTGACCAGACAGCCGGCCAGGAAAGTACCATTCTTCAGGCCACGAGGTCCTGCCATTAGGCCAGCAAGGACCTACGCTCCAGCACCGCCGCAATATCAGCAGCCTCAACAGCCCAGGCCTTTTTTAGGGCTAGGCCCGCAGCGGCCAGCATGGAAAATGCGGACTCCACATTATCAGCACAACCCAGCACCTCCACGTCCCACCAAACATGTCAGGGACCGCCGATAACCATGAAGGTAAGGCGGTCTGGATTTCATGCACTTGCATGTCTAACTTCACATGTTGGTGGGAGACTACGGTTCTTTAAGGAGGCATGGGAAACCATCACTTCTGATGAGTTTATCTTACAAAGTATTCAAGGCCATGAAATTGAGTTCATCAATGGTCAAATTTCTCCACTCCAGCATACTCAAACCAGTGTTGGCTACTCTGAGGAGACAAAATCACATGGTCATGGCTTATCTGGATGATATCCTAATTATTGGGAACACTCTGGAATCAGCGAAACTGGCAGTTTCAGCCACTGTGGAAATTTTTCAAAAAGTGGGATTCATTATCCATCCAGATAAATCAAAGTTCTGTCCTTCACAGGTCATGGATTATCTGGGATTTACGGTGGATTCCAATCGCATGATGGCCACCATACCAGCTAACAAAGTTGGGGATGTCATTCAAGCATGTAAGAATCTGGTCTGCGCCAGTATACCGTCAATTAGACAAACTGCTAAGGTGATTGGGAAAATTGTAGCAGTTTTTCCAGCTGCCCAATACGGACCTTTGCATTATCAAAATTTGCAAAGAGCCAAGATTTCAGCGTTAAAATTGAATGCTGGACATTTCGATAGACCTATGCAGCTGCCTCTCAAGGCAAAAATTGAGTTACAATGGTGGATTGATAATATCCATGACTCATTTAAGCCCATCATTGTGCCCAATCCGATGGTATACTTACAAACAGACGCAAGCTCGCATGGCTGGGGAGCCACGGACAACTACACTAGTTGTGGAGGCAGATGGGACACCCTTGAATCTACCCTGTTGTTATCACAAGGGATAAATTATTTGGAGATGCTAGGAGCATTTCACGGACTTAGAGCTTATTGTTCAAACTTTACTGACACTCATGTCCGTCTCCAAATAGATAATACCACTGCGGTGGCATATCTAAATCATATGGGCGGTACCAGGTCAATTTCATGTGATGAATTGGCAGATACAATTTGGCTCTGGTGCATTCAACGGAATATTTGGATTTCAGCTACCTATTTACCAGGTAAGCTCAATACAGTGGCGGACACCAGGTCACGCAAATTTAATGACAACATCGAGTGGATGTTAAATCCCCAAAAATTCGCAAAAGTTACAGCCAAATTTGGTAAACCGGATATTGACCTTTTTGCGTCACGGTTGAACCATGAGGTACCAACATATGTATCATGGGAGCCAGATCCTGGGGCAATGGCGATGGACGCGTTCTCGCTAGATTGGGGGAAATGGTTTTTCTATGCATTTCCTCCATTTTGCCTCATCAGTCGGGTATTGCGGAAAATACAGTCAGATGCTGCTAAAGGCATTCTTATCATACCCGACTGGCCTACGCAGCCATGGTATCCGGTGGTCCTTGATATGATCAGTCAACCATGGGTCCTCTTAGAGGGTTGCCCACAACTGGTGTCGAACCCTGTTTCAGGGGAACCACATCCCTGCCATAGTCACTTAAAGTTATTGGCTTGCAGGCTCTGAACAGGCCATTACTGCGGTATGGTCTATCATCAAGAACAATGGATACTATTGGAGCATCATGCAGGGAGTCCACCAGGCGGCAATATCTTACACATATCAGGAAATGGGAAACCTACTGCGGCCGCTCCAACATTGCATATGACTCCGTTACTATCACCAATGTGCTGGAATTCCTGGCGGGGTTGCATCATGACGAACACCTCAGCTACAGTGCCATCAACAGCGCCAGGAGTGCGCTATCATTCTACCTCAATATTGAGGTAGGATCCAACAAGCTGGTGTCCAAACATATGCAGGGAATATTTAATTCCAATCTGCCAAGACCTCGTTACAACATCACCTGGGATATTGGGAAAGTATTAACCCTGCTCAGGACGTGGTCGCCCATGGAAGGGCTTGAATTGGACAAACTCACCCTGAAGCTGGTGATGTTACTGGCACTGACTTCAGCGCAAAGGGTACAGACACTTCACAAGGTCAAGATTGACAGAATGATCTCTACCCCAGACAAAGTAATCTTCTTTATAGATGAATTACTTAAGCAGCATAGACCTGGATACACAGGCTGCAGCTGAAGTTTCCAGCATACCCCGCTGATGCAAGGCTACGTTTAGCCACCCATATCCGCCACTATATTAAAGTGACGCGGAAATTAAGGGGAATGGAGAAATACCTACTTATCAGCCACAAAAAACCTCACCATAGAGTGACGGTACAGATGATCTCCAGATGGCTCAGGATCGTCTTGAACGAAGCAGGTATTGATACTAATGTCTTTAAATCCCATTCCACCAGGGCTGCATCGACATCGGCAGCAAGGGTCATGGAGGTGCCCATGGACCATATTCTTGCCACAGCGGGATGGGCGAAAGAAGCCACCTTTCAACAGTTTTATAATAAACCTGTTACCGCTCCTGTATTGTTCGCAGAGGCCGTGCTGAATGCGGGTCAAGAGCATACAGATTCCCCCCAGTGAGGGGCTTTTTCTTTGTTGTTATTAATAAATATTATTATTTTTTCATTACAAGCAGTCTGGAAAGTTGATTACTCCTATCCATCCTTATAAGTGGTGTGTGATAGCATGGACGTTGTCCAGGGCATGGAATCACAGAGCTTTGAAGTCTTCACGAAGTCACTCACGTGACTCCGAAATGAAATAGTAAGATTAAACGAGAACTTACCAGTTTGAAGGTTGATCTTTATTTTATGAGGAGTTGCGATGAGGGATTTCATGCCCTCCGCTCCCAACCCTCGATCATAAAGTCAACTGGTAATTAGAGTCTCTTCAATCTTACTATAACAAGTCATTTCTTTGTTTGTTGGTTCTGTGATTCCACACCGCTGCTTTGAAGAATGTCGCGCATGCGTGCTGGCGGGTTCTTCACGAAATCCCTCATCGCAACTCCTCATAAAATAAAGATCAACCTTCAAACTGGTAAGTTTTCGTTTAATCTTACTATTAAACGATGTTCTTTTAAGTTCAAGTTCGAGTACAAGTACATTAATTTACCATGCAGCGTTACAATTAAAAAAGGACATAATATACAACATAATTCAACAGTCATCCACCCCAGCATTCTTCACTGTGGTGGAAGGCAATACAGTTCAGACAGTCCTCCTTCTCTCTTGTTCACCCATGGTCGGGGCCCTGACCCTCCATAGTTGCCACTGCGGACGGCCCGATGTTCAAGCCCTCAGGTCGGGATGGTTGGAATGCCGATGTTGGGACAGGTCGAACACACGCCATGACCCGGTGCTCCAAATCGGCCTCCTCCTTACCGGAGACTGCGGCTTCCAGATGTTGTAGGCCGCAGGCCGGCGGTCAGAGCTCTTCTCCAGCGAGGGAGGAGATGAGGAGGAATTTCTTTAGTCAGTAGGTGGTGAATCTGTGGAATTCTTTGCCACAGAAGGCTGTGATGCCAAGACAGTGGATATTTTTAAGCCATAGATAGATAGATAGATTCTTGATTAGTACAGGTGTCAGAGGTTATGGGGAGAAGGCAGGAGAATGGGGTTAGGAGGGAGATATAGATCAGCCATGATTGAATGGCAGAGTTGACTTGATGGGCCGAATGGCCTAAATCTACAATCACTATCATATGGTAGATTCATACTACTATCTATGATCTTATGTTAGATTCATACAGCATGGAAACAGGCTCTTCGGCCCAATGTGCTCATGCCGACCAAAATGCCCCATTTACACTTGTCCCACCTGCTCGTATTTGGCTCATAACACTCTAAGCATTTCCTATCCATGTCCAAATATCTTTTTAATGGTGCTTTAGTACCTGCTTCAAATACTTGCTCTGGCAGCTCGTTCAGATAAGTTGCCCCTCAGGTTCCTATTAAATCTTTCCCCTTGCAACTTAAACCTATGCCCTCTGGTTCTTAATTCCTCTACTGTGGGTAAAAGATTCTGTGCATCTATCCTATCTATTCCCCTCATGATCGTATACAGGCATCTTGGATGGAAGAATTAAACATTCAGGTGGCATACCTTTTTGGGTCGCAGAATCCCTCTGCAATTGTGCTAGTTGTCCTTGTGCTAGTCCCTGTGCTAGTTTTATGGCAATGATCTCTACTAATGTTTTAGCTTCTTATACCATTGAAGTCAAGGGAAGGAAATTTGAACAGATTTTCTAATTCTCTAAAGATCCACTTTCCCAGGGTGAGAAGCCAAATATCTGTGCCAATTATTTTGGATCCTTCCAAATGTACTGGAGAAATTAAGACATCATTTGCCTGAGGAAGTCGGGGTATTTGTAAATTGTCCTTCGTCAATCAAATCATGATAGCTGGGAGAGAGAAGAGTTGGTTTATTGGTTTGATTTCTTAATAGTGCTTCTGAGAATGAGGTCAGTGCCCCAATACGTTTCTGACCTTGAACTTGCAGAATTTGGCCTTGCCTCCAATAATATTTTTTAAATTTATATTGTCTGAAAGAAGAACATATATTGCATTCAAATAAGCTACATGAACATGGAATGCTAATATTTAAAAATTGAAGACAGCAGTGCTCTCAGTAATAATTTCAATATGGTATGTAGTGCAGTTTTTTTCCATTGAAAATGTGTGTGTGTGCCAGGTGTCCAATATGAGTGATGAAAGAGTAAGGCCAGTGGAGTATTATTGCCACCATGAATATTATAAATAATGGAACAGCTGTAACAGGCTCTTCACATAATTCACAACTACCAAGTATAATTCTCAAACAAAAACACAGGTTGAACAAATCAAGATTTTTTATCAATGTCAAATACATTGCTCCACTAAGGTGAATGTTCAACACGAGATGGGCTATGGATTCTCCAAGGACAGCACTGCAACACAACTTTTAGAGCTGTTCTTCACAGCTTCAGTAACCCGAGTTCAATCCTGACCTTCAACGCTGCATGGACTTTACACATTCTCCTCGTGACCACCAGGTTTGAAGAAGGTGCTTCGGCTTCTTCCCACAGGCTGATATGCAGTTTGGCAGGTTATTTGGCAACTATAAATTGCACTTTATGCAGCTGGGGGGAAGGGGAGGAGTTGATGGGAACGTAAGCAAAATCAAATTAAATCAATATAGCACACGAGTACTATAATAAATGGGGGCTTGATGGCTGGCGTATTTCCTTAGCCTTTGGCCCTTTAGCCATTCATGGATCTGGCACCAGTGAGACAACATACCATTCCAGAATCACATCTATAGTTGTAGAATTGTGTGTCTCTCCCCCTAATTTATGAATCTCCCATCACTATTGCTATCTCCTCCCCCCTATTACAGCTGATCCAGTTGCATTCCTTTGACGGCACTTTCCCTAGGAACCATCAACCCCCATACTATCCAAAAGGGAACATCGATTAGACAATGAGATTGTCTCAAACATCTCCTGCAGCTCTTCATCTGTCTGATGATGATCTCTACTTGTTCACATTTTATCTGTGGCATGACCGCTGGCCTGGATGTAGCACCTAGGAAGCTCTCGGCCTCACTGATGCTCCCCAGCTAATTCATCACAGCTCCATATTGTGGAACTCACGCTACTGCAGCTGGAGACACTTCCTGCGTAGATGGCCATTCGGGAACCTGGAGTCATCCACTGGCCCCCACATGGTGCAGGATGTCCATTCCACTTGACCGAGCTGCCTGTTATGTGATATCCTATTAATAAACTACAACCCGTAAAACTATCAGAAAAGGGTCAGCACACGGGTACCTGACTGCATCAATGCATTTTATTTACTTCCTGGTTGCTGTCTAATCACATATATTGTACAAAGGGAACAGAGATTGGGGGCAGGCTTAGATGCGGCGGGATTGTCATCTTCTCTCTTGCGTCTTCGGTATGGAAATGAAACCACATATTCTTGGTCATAGGACTGTGCTGGCTGCCAGCATTTAGTTGTGAATAGTTTCAACTGCAGTATAACTTACAGGCAGAATACAGGGCCTCTTTCATCCTGTTGCTGGTTAGCTCTGCTCTGGGAGGTTGCCTTAAGATGATAGTGTTGGCAATCTGTTTGAATCCTGCTCTGCCGACATTTCACGAATGACATTGCTTCCTTTATGCTGATTTATGTTGTATATTAAATGTTGAGCAGAACTTATAGTTAACACCCCAGAGGCATAATGAAGACAGCCTTCTATGTCTAATTAGTTGCCAAAGAAAGATAGCGAGGAAAGGAGAATGTAATAATCCGTAACTAATTAAGAACATATGCTTCTGATCACTACTCGGCCTATCAAAGTCACAAATTGGAATTTTTGCCCTCCAGTTTATATTAAGCCCACACCTTGTGAGTAGTGTTCCAGAAGTGACTGCAGTTTATGGCACTTGTTTGACCAACAATCCAAAAAATTGAGTTACTTTTACCAAAGGACGCAAATTGCTGGAGTAACTCATCAGAAAGGCAGGATCTCTGGAGAACATGGATAGGTGACGTTTTGGGTCAAGTCCCTTCTTCAGTAACTTTTATCCCACTGGAGAATCAGAAGAGAATATAATGTTCAGTATCATCTGCAAGGATGAGGGTATGTACCCAGGATATTTCTTCTGCTTCAAATCCATATATTGATGTTAGGCTTATGTATAATATACTCATTTTATGTATTTCACAACAATTATATATTTATATCTGCAATCCAACATCTTTCATATAATTTTATGATTGACTTTTTTGACAGAGGAAACTGGCCCAGAGAGAAGCAGGTGCTGGAGGATACTGAAACAATTATCTGACCATGAGATTAGACAAAGGTTTCTGACCTGCTGTGTGGTCCGTGGAAAATAGTCTGATGAGCACCACAGGATGCTCAAGATAATGAAACAATGGCAGAGTCTCACAGTTGGCAGTATAGTGATTAATATTGTTTGGAAATAGAACTTCATGATTTATTGCTGTCAGGAGCAATGAGGCTCACTGTGCTAATTGTTTCCATTAGTTCACTTAGAACAAGACAGCAACACTGAAGCACAAGAGCCTGATAACGGTTTGACAACCGTTAATATGGTTAAAGTGTCTGAACTCCTTGACAGCTCTCTCCGTTGTGGAACTCACATACACATATAGTCATCCCGATTGGTCTCAAGATAGTTTTTACTAATCTCAATGAAATAATAAGGGCTGAAAATCAGCTATATTGTAGGAGATCACTTATCTGACTTAAAATGTGCTGTATATCACATATTTTCTTACATGCCTCCTTTTTTTAAATGCATGTAAATTATTTAAAAATCTATACTGGCCTTCACAGATGAATCCATTGAATGATTTAGAAACTAATAGAACAGCAAGAATAGTATACTAAATCTTGTGGAAGGTCATGTGGATAAAAAGAGAGCAGTATTAAGAGACTAAGATCTTTGGACCCTCTTGTATTTACTTGATAATATCTGAAGGTTGCTGAGCACCAAGATCAAGCACTGGAATAATCAGATTAAGTACTTCAGGCTGCACAGTGACTACGGGTGCTGTCTGTACAGAGTTTGTATGTGCTCCCCGTGACTGCATGAGTTTTTCCCGGGTGCTCCAGTTTCCTCCCACACTCCAAAGACGTGCAGGTTTGTAGGTTAATTGGATTCGGTAAAATTGTGAATTGTCCCTAGTGTGTAGGATAGTGATAGTGTACGGGGTGATCACTGGTCAACGCGGGCTCGGTGGGTTGAAGGGTCTGTTTCCACGCTATATGTCTAAAGTCTAAAGACTACTTAACTGTCTGCCCTTCAGATTGTTGTTGAGGGGCAACAGAATTTCCAACAGAGGCCTAATTCAGTGCTGCAGTCTAAATGTTAAAGAGCATCACATTTATCAAGGACCCAACACATCCACCGTTACAAAGATAGATTGGATTACCACTCTCCACGCTGCTTTGTGAAAACGATGAGCAAAGAAATGTTCCCCTGTTGCTTCATGTCAACAAATTTCTGCATATGTTTTCATTCCATGCCATAATCTCATAATTATTTTTCATATGATCCTCAAGTTAAACTATTTTGTTCCAAACCATTATTTTTACAGCATAGACTAAAACAAAATTTCCTGTAGAACTGCAAGATGTAGCGGGAGAGCGGCATGGTGGCACACAATAGAGTTGCTGCCTTACAGCGCCAGAGATCCGGATTTGATCCTGTCAACAGGTGCTGGCTGTACAGAGTTTGTACGTTCTCCCCATGCCTGCATGGGATTTTCCCGGGTGCTCCGGTTTCCTCTGACATTCCAAAAATGTACTGGTTTGTAGGTTAATTGGCTTTTGGTTATTGGCTGCAACCTTCCCTCCATTGATGAACTGTACACTGAAGGGCCAGGAAGCGAGCGGGCAAGATCATCTCTGACCCCTCTCACCCTGGCCACAAACTCTTTGAATCACTTCCCTCTGGAAGGCGACTCCAGATTGTCAAAACTGCCACAGCCAGACATAAAAACAGTTTTTATTCACGAGTTGTTGCTCTACTCAACAGCCAAACATCTGTAGCCTCCCTTTGATCTGGTATTTTGTTGGTTCACATGCTTGATCAATGGTGTTTTATAGAAACATAGAAACATAGAAAAATAGATGCAGGAGTAGGCCATTCGGCCCTTCGAGCCTGCACCGCCATTCAATATGATCATGTCTGATCATCCAACTCAGTATCCCTTATCATTAATGTTTTATTATTATTAATGTTTAGTGTTTTCTGAGTCATTCGTAACTGTCACTGTATCTCATGTTGTTACTTGTGGGTGGAGCACCAAGGCAAATTCCTTGTATGTGAATACTTGGCCAATAAACTTACTTACTTACTTACTTTGATAAGGATTGTAAATAGTCCCAAGTGTGTGGGACAGTGCTAGTGTATGGGGATTGCTGATCGACATGGACTCGGTGGGATGAAGGGCCTGTTTACACACTATATCTCTAAACTAAACTAAACTAGACGCTTGACTTAATTTGCTTAATTGAGGAAACATGATCATATTGAATAGAGGGACAGGCTCAAGGACCCAGATGACCACTTCTGCTCCTATTTCCTAATGTTCTTGCGATTAGCGAAGCACCATTCCACGAGCTTGCTTGAGTTGCTGTCAAATACTAAAAATATGAGGTCCCTTAGTTTAATTTAGTTTAGTTTAGAAACAAGCCATTTGGCCCACTAAGTCCAGGCCAACCAGTGATCCCCACATTCTAACACTGTCCTACACACACTAGTAGGGACAACTTACAATTATATCACAGCCAATTAACCTACAAACTTGCACGTCTTTGAAGTGTGGGAGGACACCGGAGCTCCCGGAGAAAACCCACGCAGGTCACGGGGAGAACGTACGAACTTCCCACAGACAGCACCCGTAATCAGGATCAAGCCCAGGTCTCTGGCACTGTAAGGCAGTAAATCTACTGCTGTGCCACTGTGCCGCCCCTTGATTAGTTCCTGGCAAAAATAATAAATAACTCAAGCATTTGAATCGTTACTGAAATCAAGTTAAAGGGGTCACAGCATGGACCTTGGGTGCCTCTTGCATCGAGCCAAATGGGAACAGGTTATCTCCAGTAGTGAAAAATATAGCCCCAAGCTGTTGCGCCGTGTTTAGCAACTATTCAAATTCCTAATCTTGGTTCTAAAATCTAAAAACATTTTAAAGGATGTATATATATATTTTTAAATTTTAGCTTTGAAATTTTGCGCGGGCACTTATGCTTAGTTGTCACGACTTCCCAGTGACGTGCCTTGGGTGACTATTCATACAGTTCCTGATTTAGAAGGAGTGAGCCGAACCTCTTGCAAGGCCTTTTGATATCTGATTCAGTCTGCAAGTTTGTACAGGGTTCATTGGTCCCGAAATTGAACAAGCGTTCCTGATCCCATGGAATTTCTGGAGCATCATTTTCTAAAATTACAATGCAGCAAAATGGAGCTCTGACCAGTCACCATTTAATGTTTTGTCACCGCATCCCTCCTGCGTTCCACCCAGTCATATGTCTTCCCCTTTGTTGTTTCCTTTCATCCCTACTTCAAACTTGTTGAAATGTGAAGCAGCCACTTCTGGCTAGAACTGCTTGAGCAAAGACAAGACAGGACCTGCCAGGTATGCAGAAGGACTGCGTTTCACAGTAATCGCTTCATATCCTTCAATTTGGTAAACAATAACTCCCTGTGTGGCTGCATGTGAGAAGCTTCAGAAATAGGAGGAGTAGAGTTTTTGGCTCATCAAACCTGCTCCACTATTCAACAAGATCATAGTTGATCTTCTCCGAGACTAAAACTTCCCTGCCCTGCCCTGCCCCAATATGCAAGAATTGTTTTCATATTCAGACATCTATTCATCTCTGTGTAAATGTAGTCATTGATTGAATCACTGTGGTCCTCTGGGGCAGAGAATTCCAAATATTCACAACCCACAGAACAAAGACATTTCATCCAATTTCAATCCTAAATGGCGTATCCTGAATTTGAGATTGTGACTCCTAGTTCTAGACTTTGTAGACATGCAAAATATTCTCCCCTCACCTAACCTGAAGGGTTCTCTAACAGGTCACCTCCTATCATTGTAAAGAATAGAGGCCTCAACTATGCAACTTCACTTGATAGGACAGATCTGCAATGCCAGGAACAGGTCCGGCCAATCTTCGTTACTCTCTCTGTACTAGGTACCTTGACTTTAGATGAGGAAACCAAAATATTACACATACTACAAGTGTAAGCACTATAATTGGTGAAAGACATCACTGCTCTTGTATTCATATTTCCTTGTAATAAGACCAACATTAGTTGCCTTCATAATTGCTTGCTTTATCTACATGTTACCTTTCAGTTATCTAAATATAAGGATACTCTGCCAGATTAGGAAGCTAGGATCAAGTGTAAAGCTTGAGGAGGTTGGGGAACTAAGGGGCAGGAGATAGCTCTGGCAGATAATATTAAGTACAATTGAAAGATATTTTATGTACATTAAGGAAAAGTGGTTAACCAGAGGTGAATAGCCCCTCAGAAACCAAAATGGTCATCTCTGAGTGGAGCCGCAGGAGATGGGCCAGGCCAACAATGGGCATTTCTCATCTGTTCTTACTGTGAGAAAGACATGAAGACTGAGGAACTTGGGACAGTTAATAGAGGTGTATTGAGAATAGTCATGTTATAGTTGAGGAAGTGTTGAGCGCACTGAAGCATATGAAGGTAATAAATCTCCTGGACTTAATCAGATGTATCTGAGGTCACCATGGGAAGCTAAAGAAGAAATTGCAAGCACCCTAGCTGAGATTTATGTATCATCATTTGACATGATTTAGGTTCCGGAAGCTGCAAGGGTGGCAAATGTTGTTCCTCTATTTAAGAAGGGCTGCAAGGAAAAGCCTTGTAACTACAGACCAGTGAGCCTCACATCTGTGGTAGGAAAGTTACTGGAGAGTATTCTAAGGGATAATATGTATATATGCCTATGGATGGTCAGGGGCTGAATAGGCATAGTCAGAATGGTTTTATACATGGGAGATCTTTGCTTATAAATCTGATTGAGTTATCTGAAGAAGTAACCAATAGGTTGACGAGGGCAAGCCCTAGACATTGTCTATATGGACCAGCAAAGCATTTGATAAGGTTCCTGCATAGTCGGTTGCCATGGAGGGTTAGATCATATGGGATCCAAGGAGATCTAGTCAACTGGATTGAGAATTGGCTGGAAAGCAGAGGGTGATGGTGAGGGGTTGTTATTCAGCCAGGAAGCCTAGCCAGGAGGCCTCAGGGAGGGCCCATTGCTGTTTGTGGTTATATATCAATGATTTGGATGAGAATGTAGCAGGCATGATTAGTAGGTTTGCAGAAGACACTAAAGTGGGTGGTATCGTAGAAAGTGAAGATGGTCCAGACTAGTGTGTAGGATAGTGCTAGTGTACTGATTGTCATGGACTCAGTGGGCCGAAGGACCTGTTTTCCCCTTTAGAGATTTTAGAAAGTTTAGAGATACAGTGGGAAAACAGGCCCCTAGGCCCACTAAGTCCATGCCAATCCGTACATTAACACTATCCTACACACTAGGAATAATTTATTGAAGCCAATAAACCTACAAACCTGAGTGCCTTTGAGATGTGGGAGGAAACCGAAACACCCAGAGTGCTCCCCATGCAGTCACAGGGAGAACATACAAACTCCCTACAGACAGCACCCATAGTCAGAATAAAACCCGGTTCTTTGGCCACTGTGCCGCCCTCAAAAGTTAATAGAGTTTATTGCAGTGATTGTGACGTGTTGCATTTTGGGAAGTCAAATCATTGCATGGGGAAAGTTGTAAAGCAGAGTGATCTGGGAGTGCAAGTACATCATTCCTTGAAAGTGGCATCACAGGTAGATAGAGTAGTAAAGAAGGCATTTGATACATTGAATATTGAGTAGGGAAGTTGGGATGTCATGTTACAGTTATACAAGATGTTTGTCAAGTCAAGAGAGTTTATTGTCACATGTCCCAGATAAGACAATTAAATTCTTGCTAGCTGCAGCACGACAGAGTATTGTAAACAAAAATACAGAACAGTTCAGTTCAATACACACATAAATAAGCAGATAAAGTGCAATAGGCTGTTACAGTTCAGAGTCTGTTTGTTGGCGGGTTTAATAGCCTGATGGCTGTGCGGAAGAAGCTGTTCCTGAACATGGATGTAACAGATTTCAGGCTCCTGTACCTTCTGCTCGATGGCAGCAGAGAAATGAATGTGTGGCCAGGATAGTGTGGGTCCTTGATGATGTTGGCTGCCTTTTTGAGGCAGCGGCTACGATAGATCCCTTCAATGGTGGGGAGTGGTTACAACTTTCTGCATCCTTTTCTCTCCTGGACCCTCAGGTTGCCGAACCAAGCCACGATGCAACCGGTCAGCATGCTCTCTACTGTGCATCTGTAGAAGTTCGAGAGAGTCCTCTTTGACATGCTCTCTCTCCGTACATAGTCTTCTCAGGAAGTAGAGGTGCTGATGTGCTTTCTTTATGATTGCATCAGCGTTTGGAATATTGTGTTCGGCTTTGGTCACCGTGCTCTAGGAACGGTGTCGTTAAGCTGGAAGGAATGCAGAGAAAATTTAGAAGGATGTTGCCAGGACCCGAGGGGCTGAGCTATAGCAGTAAACCTTAGAAATGTAATTTAAGCACACTCTGCGGACTTTGTGATGTGTCCGTGTGGCCTGCAATTAGTTGTGAATATTTAGCTTATAGATACAGCATAGAATCCACCGAGTCCACACTGACTATTGATTCCCCTCTCCTCCTCCCCTCCCCCAATCCCTCCTTCACCTCTTTTTCCCTCTCATTTCTCCTACCGCTGCGGCACCATCATCGCGAGGCTTCACAGCTGTGGTCTCACTGTCTCCTTCACTGCCGCGGTCTCGATGCCTCCTTGATGGCCGCGTAAAACCCCAGCCGGGGAGTTGCGGGTAGAAGTCCGGGTCGGAAAAAGCGGAACACTAATTCAAATGCGGCCCTCCCGCTGACGTCACTCGAAGCGGGTTGAAGGTTTGCCGTTTAAAAAGGGGGTTTTTGCTATTTTTAAACGCTGTAACTTGTGAAATATAGCATGTAATGTGAAACGAAGCAGTTAATTATGTCGACGGGGTTAATGCGTTTAATAATCTGTGAATATTTCTGCGCTTGCGAGTGCCGTTTTGACGAAGGTAGCAAGTCACAGACGACACACACACATATACATACATACATACAAGATTAGACTTTTAATAGTATAGAGATTGAATATCATTTTTACTTGCAGTGCATTTTAAAACCTCACATGATCATACTCTTCATTTTGCATTATTGTCCATAAATCACTCATTAATGGATTAAGTCACCTACCTTAAGCTTCTTTCTAATTAGTACCTCGTATTTACCCATCGAGTACACTTGAAAAAGCAGATACTTTACACATTAAATTTTGCTTTCTTTTCAATACTGAAGAGACTGAATTTCTAATCAGGGAAAAACATTTGAGAAACACTGTTGAGAAAATAACTATTATATATCTATGGAGGTAACAAAATGTGTTGTGAAATGACAATGTGAGTACCGATGTGTAGTGTCATTTTCTAAAGTTGTTTGCCAAAATTCAAATCACAAACAGTCCCCATATTGTAGGTCAACCAAAACGGAGCAACATTTCAGTTACTCTATTGTTTGTTGACGGTTCATTTTTCCGTGTTTATATATGCCAATTTCGTTCCTTGGGTTCGATTCCATTTATTTTCACTGGGTCACACCTATCTATTACATTAGAGATGCAAATCAGCAAGAAATCTTTCCCAAGAAGAATACGAATCATTCACTGTAAGCCAAAAAAGTACCAACTATTC
Source organism: Raja brachyura (assembly GCA_963514005.1). The sequence continues at coordinate 63,792,401 of OY740781.1, forward strand.
TTGACATTTCAGTCTTAACATATAAAACATATTAAAAATTACTTTGATTTATCTTTAACAATAATTCTTTTACGCATGAGTGTAACATTGCTCTGCTTAAAGAATCATAATTTCTTTGGGTGATTTTTTCAATAGTTTTGAAGATTTTCAAATTCCAATTCAAGGTATTAGTCAAGTCAAACAAACTTTATTGTCATTTAGAAATACATTGATATATATGCAGTTCCAAATGAAATTATGTTGCATTTTGCTCCCTGTGCAACACGATAAATTAACAGAAGGATAGGCATGGATAAAAAGGATAAAAGGATAACTAGACAATGGTGGCAGCCCATTACATGGCATTCAGGAGTCTGATGGCTCGTGGGAAGAAGCTGTTGCAGAACCTTGATGTTCTGCTCCTTATGCTGCGATATCTTTTTCCCGAGGGCAGCAGAGTGAACAGACCGTGATGGAGATGTGTGGGGTCTTTTATAATACTGCTGGCCTTAGACACGCAACGTTTGGTCGCAATATCCCCGATTGAGGGGAGAGAGGTCCCGATGATTTTTTCCGCTGTCCTCACCACTCTCTGCACAGACTTCCAGTCGGAGGCTCTACAGTCCCCAAACCAGACAGAAATACAGCTGGTCAGAATACTCTCTATGGTGCCCCTGTAGAAAGTAGTGAGGATGGGATGGGGGCGATGAGCTCTTCTCATCCGGCGCAGAAAGTGCAACCGCTGCTGCGCTCTCTTAACTGTTGATGAGGTGTTATTCGACCAGGTCAGACTGTTAGTGATCTGCACCCCCAGGAACTTTGTGCTACTGACCACCTCCACATCGCTGTCATTGACAATATTAGATAATAGAATTTGCATGAACTTTATCATGAATGTACTTTGGTTGTTTAAGCTTATTTTGAATAATCAGCTAACATATTAGTCATAGTTATCAATCAGTTGTTTCAAAAGCAAGTTTCATATATTATAGAAAAGAAAAGTAATCATATATATCATGTTATTCCACACGAATAATAATATGAAGAACATGTATTTAGTTTAGCTTATCACTATCCAACACACATTGGGGACAATTTACAATTATACCAAGCTAATTTATCTACATCTTTGGAACGTCTTTGGAATGTGGGAGGAAACCGAAGATCCCGGAAAAAACCCATGCAATCACGGGGAGAACTCCATACAGACAGCACCCGTAGCCAGGATGGAACCCGGGTCTCCGTTGCTGCAAGTGCTGTAAGGCGGTAACTGTACCGCTACACCATCTTGCCACTCAATATTCTTTTGAACATTTTATATTTGCTGAAATTAATATTAACTAAAAAGTTGGAACATTCTCAATTATAATATTTGAAGAGCCTTGGATAAAGCCATCAGAAAGCATTCATCACACTATAAGTGAAGTGAACTTCCTCAATTAAAATGCAATGACTGATAAAAACATCTCCAGAGCCATAAAGGAAAAGATATGTACAAGAAAATTCCCAAGACCAAGAAAATCATGATGAAATCAGCAGAAAAATCCCCCATCACGGAAGAGATAGTGATGTACATCATCAACTTGTGTTTCAAATCTAGGAATAAATTCAGCAAAAGTCGCCACCACGCTCAAATTACAGTACTGAAGTGATTTTTCCTAACTGTATCAATGTCATTTCCTGGATTTCAGCTTTTGTTTAATATTTTTGCTGCACAATTAAACATAGACATTTTTACAGATTACAGTCTGCTTTGTGACTCTATCCAGTTCTTTGAGAAATAGTTCTACAAATCACCATGTATTTCGCTTGGGTAGTTTATACCCCAGCACTATAAACATTGACCTCCATTTTCAGGTAGTCCTTGCTTTCTCCCTCAGCTCTCCCACAGCCCACTGTCTCCACCTCTTCCTTTCTTCTTCCTATTCCCCCCCTCATCCCCTATTCAGTCTGAAGAAGGGTCTCAACCTGAAACGTCACCTATTCCTTCGCTCCATAGGTGCTCCTCACCCGCTGAGTTTCTCCAGCATTTTTGTCTACCTTTGATTTTTCCAGTACCTGCAGTTCTTTCCTAAACATTTCGTCTACTCCACTGCGAAATCTGCTCAAGGTATGCCTAATATGAATAAGTTCTCCTCCTCTCTCCGAAGACAGTTTAGCAACCTCCTCTCTCACTGCCCCCCCTCTGTGATTTCCCCTTCCCTCCAACTCTGCGACCACATCATAACCCAGACCCGCCACCACAGCCACGTTTGCTTTCGCGGAACTTGCCTGCGTCTCCATCTTGTACCTCATGGTTTCCAGCTCCAGCTCGCTACCCCCCAGTTCGGACCCAACCCGGATTATAGCAGCACTTCAACTCCCCTTCCCATTCCGAATCCAACCTTTCTGTCCTGGGCCTACTCCATGGCCAGAGTGAGTCCCACTGCAAATTGGAACAGCACCTCGTATTTCGCTTGGGTAGTTTACACCCCAGCGGTATGAACATTGACTTCTCCAATTTCAGGGTGTCCTTGCTTTCTCCCTCCTTCCCCTCCCCTTCCCAGCTCTCCCACAACCCACTGTCTCTGCCTCTTCCTTTCTTCTTCCCTCCCCCCCGCCCACCCCCACATCAGTCTGAAGAAGGGTCACGACCCGAAACGTCACCTATTTCTTCGCTCCATAGATGCTGCCTCACCCATTGAGTTTCTCCAGCATTTTTGTATACCTTCTACAAATTTATAGCATGGTTTACAGGGTTTAATAAACTTGCATTGATAACAAGACCGAAGAGAAACACTCAGCACATAGGGCCGATGTTAGCTCACAGTGAAATCATCTCATTCCCTCCCTGTTATTTCCTGGTTTCCTTGCAATTTATTATTTTCCATTTGTTGTTTTTTTTTGCCATTAACTTCCATTAATGGGCGATAATATAGCTTTCCATTGGTGGAAACAAGAGGAACATAGTAACTGCATGGTCAAAGAGAAACCATGCAAGTTCTGCACAAACAACAATCTTAATCCCACCTTGACAACGGAACAGTACGGTCCTCCTCTTGCACTACAATGAACCTGGTTTTATTACTAATTGTATTTTGCACTAATATCTTGTTTTTTTTTGTACGGTCTTCTTTTAGAAAATGTACATGTCATTTATGTCTAATTTGTTTCAGTGTGTTTGTGTGAGTCTGTGCATGTAGTGCTGCTGCAAGCAAGATTTATTATTTCATCTGTATCTCACTGTACTTATGCATATGACAATAAACTCGACCTGGCCCAAGCAAAATATGAGGTGCTGTTCCTCCAATTTGCGCCGGGCCTCACTCTGACATTGGAAGAGACCCAGGACAGAAAGGTCAGATTGGGAATGGGAGGGGGTTAAACTGCTGAGCAACCGGGAGATCAAATAGGTTAAGGCGGGCTGAGCGGACGTGTTCAGTGAAACGATCGCTGAGCCTGCGATCCATCTTGCCGATATACAGGTGTTGACACCTGAAACAGCGGATACAGTAGAGGAGGTTGGAGGAGGTGCAAGTGAACCTCTGCCTCACCTGAAAAGACTGCCGGGGTCTTTGGATGGAGTTGAGGGGGGAGGTAAAGGGACAGGTGTTGCATCTCCTGCGGTTGCAGGGGAAAGTACCTGGGGAGGGGGTGGTTTGAGTGGGAAGGGGTAAGTTGACCAGGGAGTTGCGGAGGGAACGGTCTCTACAGAAAGCAGAAAGGGGTGGAGATGGGAAGATGTGGCCAGTAGTGGGATCCCGTTGGAGGTGGCGAAAGTGTTGGAGGATTATATGCTGTGTGCGACGTCTGATGGGGTGGAAGATGAGGACAAGGGGGACTCTGTCCTTGTTATGAATGCTACATTGTGACCCATTTTACCAGCCTGTTTAATTGCATATCCACCAAATGGATCCCAATGAACCCTCTGAAAGGAGAGGGACAGAGTCTTAGAGCCTTAGAGTCTTTATTATATTGGTCTTGAAACACGTTTTCCCAAGTTGTTCAATATATCACTTTGGAAGGGGATCAAATGGAGGATAATAGGCCTCAGTCGCTACAGCGTGGCACCTTGCAGGGATTTATTTAACTCCTTCCCAAATTAAGGTATATATGTTTTAATCCATGCAATTTTCTCTCTGATGTAAATACTAATATACCATTTTTATTTCCATTATTATATATATATCCATTGGGCTTTGTGAAGGATAGCCAAGAATATTTTTGTGGATGGACAAAGATCTTTTAATTTTCCAAAACTCAACTATTTATGTATTTCATTAACAGCACGGACAACATTGTATGGGAAATGAAACTTTATATGTATTTCTATGTGACCAGAAGCTACTGCTTTTGACCAGCCATATTCTATAAGATATCGGTACAAATCTTGATAACAAAACGTACTTGTTTATGCTCCCAATAGTTTCAGATTATATTAAAAACCTTAGAGTCTGATTTTACTCAAATAAATTCCCCGACAAAAGAATAGTTCCTCAAGGGTAATTAGTGATTGACAGGCAGAGACAGAACAATAAACCAAAGATTGTCTAGAAGACTCACGCACTTACTCATACTATTCATTATAACATTTAGACCAGACATTTGTATCTACCCAACAATTACTATACATGGTTTAAAGAAGTGCTTGAGGCTTTCTTAGATCTCACTAAATGCAACAAATGGAAGCAAAGACAAAGTTCTGAAGTTTCCATTACATTCATAAGGAAAATTAATCTTTTTTTCCAACAGTATCTTGTTGATTTGATTCATTGTAAAAGCCATTCATTTAGCAGTCTATTGCATGTATACATTTCTGCTTGCAAGAGAAAGGCAGAACCCAAAAGGTGTGCCATGAATGCTCCAAGCCATCACAGTCTGTGGATGGAGGTGGGGTTGAATGAGGGAGTCAGACTGCCGATGAGAGAGAACTACAGGACAAGTTTTAGTTTTCTTTTCATGAAATGGAGTAGCACACCTCAGAAAAAGGCCCGGATTAAAGTTCTCATGTTATCAGCATTTGGAAAGTTTACGTGGCCTGGCATAGTCTGGAAGAACCAATGCCTGTCCACATACTTTTGGAATCTCACATTGGAATTCTCTGCCACAGAAGGCAGTGGACGCAAATTCACTGGATGTTTTCAAGGGAGAGTTAGATATAGCTCTTAGGGCTAACAGAATCAAGGGATATTGGGAGAAAGCAGGAACAGGGTACTGATTTTGGATGATCAGCCATGATCATATTGAATGGCGATGCTGGCTCGAAAGACCTATGTTCTATGTTTATATATTTCTATTGCTGAAAGGGAAACCAGCAGATGTTCGGGTCAGCAACCCAGCACTAGGGGGAAATGCCAAATGATTTCTCTTACCACAGATAGAAACATAGAAAATAGGTGCAAGAGGAGGCCGCTAGTGTGCTGCTAGACTCTGAGTTCTTTTAGCAATTTCACTTTAATTTCAAATTCCAGCATCTGCAATTTCATTAGTTTTGCGTTTGAAGCAAAGTTTGATTGGGTGAAAATGATTCTCTATTTTGCATATCCTTTGAACCTAGCTGCACAATGGGAGAAAGGTTTGATGAAATTACAATCTTTATTCTTTGTTCTAGTCATCTATTAGAGGTTTACATTAACTACATGGTACAGTTTTACTGGAAATATGTGGAGACCAATTCCTGTCCATATACCTCAATGTTTATGCAAGTTTACGGCAATGCCCTGGTAACTTCCAGTAATGTTAAGAATATTGTTTAATGATTACCAATTGTTCTGATTCTTTTAGTTTCGAAGGGACATTAAGATCCAGACGGTTAAAGCGTCTGGATCTTAATGTCCCGTCGAAACTAAAAGAAACTAAAATAAACAAAACAAAACTAAAAGAAACTAAAATAAACTAAAACAAAAGGTGATCATGAGTTATCCCCTTTCAAAATGATTTTTAAATATGTTAGATTATCCTCTGCATATTTAATTCCCATTTTGAACAGCATGTTTATGAAATGAGGGCCCTTGCAGTGTTTGTCAATGATATCACGAAGCAAATAATAGCAAGAAGTCACTGAGCCTAAGAATGCAGTGCTAATTTATACCGAATTGCACATATTTTCTTTATGTCTCCATGCTTCAGCAGTGTGCTAATTTCAACTGTTTTTGCTAGTCTCATTTTGTCCCTTGATGCTGCTAGCTCAGTCATTTCCATGATAAACTTCCAGTCTGCTTCATAATGAGGATATGATCATTTCCTGTAAACATAATTGTACCAACTGCGATAACATCACATACGTGAATGTTATTGCAATCTAAATTGAAAACAGGTGACACTGAGGAAACGTATGTTGCAGAGATGCTCTCCAATTAATGTTTCATTAAAGTTTACACTTAAAATTATTATTTGTACCCAACTACATACCATATGTTTTTTTAAACCAAAGATAATAGGTGAAAGAGTAAAACCAGAAATATTGCTGTTTCTGAGACATTAGATTAGCATATTTATGGAAAAGGACACAAAATGCTGCAGCAGATCAGGCAGAATCCAAGGTTAAATCCAAGGAAGAAGCAAACCAGAGAAATTTAGAACTCAACAGAGGAGAACAAAGGGGTTAATAAATAGGGGGGAAAGAGCATGAAAGAAAGCTTGTGGGGAATATAAAAACTGACTGTAAAAGTTTATTTGGATATGTACAAAGGAAAAGATTAGTGAAGACAATGTAGGTCCCTTCTAATCAGAGACAGGTGAATTTATAATGGAAAACAAGGAAATGGCAGAACAGTTAAACGAGTACTTTGGTTCTGTCTGCACTAAGGAAGACACAAACAATCTCCCAGAAATACTAGGGGACCGAGGATCTAGTGGGAAGGAGGAACTGAAGGGAATCCACATTAGTCAGGAAATTGTGTTAGGTAAACTGTTGGGACTGAAGGCAGATAAATCCCCAGGGCCTGATGGTCTGCATCCCAGAGTGCTCTAGGAGGTGGCCCTAGAAATCATGGATGATCATTGGTGATCATTTTCCAATGTTCTCTCGACTCTGGATCAGTTCCTGTGGACCGGAGGGTAGCTAATGTAGCCCCACTTTTTAAGAAAGGAGGAAGAGAGAAAATGGGGAATTGTAGACCAGTTAGCTTTACATCGGTAGTGGGAAAGATGCATGAGTCGATTATTAAAGATGTTATAGCAGCATATTTGGAAAGCGGTGACTTGGATCGGTCAAAGTCAGCATGGATTTATGAAGGGGAATTCACGCTTTACTAATATTCTGGAATTTTTTTGAGGATGTAACAAATAGAATGGATGAGGGAGAGCCAGTGGATGTGGTGTATCAGGACTTTGACAAGGCTCCACACAAGAGATTAGTGTGCAAAATTAGAGCAAATGGTATTGGGGGTATGGTATTGACATGGATAGAGAACTGGCTGGCAGACAGGAAACAAAGAGTAGGAATTAAAGGGTCATTTTCAGAATGGCAGGCAGTGACTAGTGGGGTGCCGCAGAACCCGGTGCTGGGACCCTAATTATTTATAGAAACATATAACATTTTTAAAGGATTGGACAGGCTAGATGCAGGAAAAATATTCCCGATGATTGGGGAGTCCAGAACCAGGAGTCACAGTTTAAGAATAAGGGGTAGGCCAGTTAGGACTGAGACAAGGAAAAACATTTTCACCCAGAGAGTTGAGAATCTGTGGAATAATTATTGGATAATTATTTACAATATATATTAATGATTTAGATGAGGGAATTAAATGTTACATCTCCAAGTTTGCGGATGACACAAAGCTGAGTGGAAGTGTGAGCTGCAAGGAGGATGCTATGAGGCTGCAGGGTTACTTGGTCAGGTTGGGTGAGTGGGCAGATGTATGGCAAATACAATATAATGTGGATGAATGTGAGGTTATCCACTTTGGTGGCAGGAACAGGAAGGCAGATTATTATCTGAATAGTGTCAGATTAGGAAAAGGGGAGGTGCAACGAGACCTGGTGTGCTTGTACATCAGTCACAGAAAGTAAGCATGCAGGTACAGCAGGCAGTGATGAAAGCTAATGGCATATTGCTAATAGAAGACCCCGCCAGCACGCATGCGCAACATATCGTCGCTCGCATTTGCAATCGACAGCTGGGGGTGGGGAGTGCGCTCCTCTACCGGCAGCTTCAAAAAGGCCCTCAGGAAGGTTTCACTAACCTTGAGCTGGTTAGTTTCTGTATTTGCGAATTTCTTACAGAAACGATGTAAAGGAGGAGTAATACAAAGGCTGCATCGAAGCATGCCTCCAAGGACCACGGGACGTCGGATGGAAGTCAGTGGTCAGTTCCGGGAGCTGTCCGCTACACCGGCAGCACCCGTACCACGGGCCGGGAAAAGAGCGCGGAAGTCGGGGAGCCCCGCTCAGTCGGCAGGTCCCGGCTCTCCACCACAGCAGGCCAGGGAGCTGCACTCTGGCAGGAGGACCGCGCGGGAGCAGGGTAAGCAAGGCCCTGACTCCTTACCGCTTCAATCCGAACAGCACCGGGTAAGCGGTAAAAAGGTGCGTAAGTCAGTGCCTGTTTCAACGGCACGTTCCACTTCCCCACTATTACAGGTCACCAGAGGGCGGACCAGTGGGAGAATCGCACCGAAGTCGAGTAGCCCCGCAGGAGCGGTTGGCACCGACTCACCACCGATTCAGTCCGCCAGATCGCGGACCGGTGGAAAAACACATAAGTCAGGTAGCCCCGCAGGAGCGGTTCGCACCGACTTTACGTCGCATCAGTCCCGTACTTCCGGGACTGGCGGCAAGCCCGCGCGGATGTCGTGTAGCCTCGCTGGAGCGGCTGGCAGTGACTCATCACTGCCGCAGTCCGGAAGACCACGGACTAGGGGCATATCCGCGCGGAAGTTGTGTAGCCCCGTAGGAGCGGCAGGCACCGACTACCTACATAGGCCCCTTAGACACCACCCAATGAGGTGCGGACTGATGGAAAATTACAAAAGATCCTGAAATTGTTGACCACAGGCATTACTGCCTTTGCCAGGTCCATAGACGGGACGGACATGACGGAGGAGCAGCAGGATGCACTAGCGTTGCTGTGCAATACTCAGTTTGAGATCAACTGCTTTCGCAAGAGCTCCATCCGTCCAACACTAAACCCAAAATTTGCAGATTTGTGTAAAGCCAATGTAACGCCGCCACCGAGACAGTTGCTCGGTGAAGATCTGCCTAAACAGGTAAAAGACCTGGATGAGGAAGCAAAAGCGGTCGGGTTGATGAAACCACCATCCTTGAGCAAACCAGCGGCGTATCACAGACAGCATCCGTATGCAACATCGAACAGAACCGACAGGGCAATTAGAACCAACCCTCCAGTTGCGCCCTACCAACAAAAGCCTTTTTTAGGACAGGGCCCACAGCGACCAGCCTGGAAGATGTGCCAACCCCACATCCCAGCAACAAAAAGACCCAAGAAAGGCCAGTACAACAAGCCCCACCGGTAACCATGGAGGTAAGGGGTTCTGGTTCTCTTGGGAGTGCTACATGTATGACCTCACAAGTAGGAGGGAGGTTGCGTACATTCTGGGATGCATGGGGTTCTATAACTTCTGGCACTTTTATATTGGATGCCTTGGATGCCCTCCACCGAAAACGGTGCCTGAAGCGGGCCGGGAAGATCACCAAGGACCCCTCACACCCTAATCATGGACTGTTTGCCCTCCTCCCATCAGGGAGGCGGTACAGGAGCCTCAGGTCCCGCACCAGTAGGACGAAGAACAGCTTCTTCAACTACACCATCCGACTGCTGAACTCGGAACCCAGCTGATAGATTTGTCTGTACCCTGTATTTATTTATTTCCATACTGCTACCACTGCATTTGTTTTTCTATATCGCTATCACTACGAATGACGCTAAACTGCATTTTGTTGTACCTATACTTGTATCTGTGCAATGACATTAAACTTGAATTGAATGAATTGAATTGAATTACAAAGTATTCAGGGTTATGAAATTGAATTCATAAGTGGCCATCTTCCCCCAGCTCAGCATGTACCTAACAGGAAATTTGCACTTTCTCACAAAGGAAAAGTGGAAGGACATGCGGAGCTATTAAGGTTATACACCAAGGGGGTTATAGAAAAAATGACACATGAACCTCTTGAGTTTGCATCTAACATCTTTACCAAAACCAAAAAAGATGGTGGATGTCGTATCATAATTGATTTAACCCACTTGAATACCTTTGTTCAATATACCCATTTCAAGATGGAAACATTTGAAACGGCTAAGCAACTGATTTCCAGAGGGTGCTTAATGGCCTGCATCGATCTAAAGTTGCATACTATTCAGTACCTATATGGGAACATCACCGGAAATGGATGGGGCAACTATGGCAATACAAAACCCTACCTAATAGGCTTACCACAGCCCTGAGGTTGTTTACCAAAATACTAAAACCAGTATTGGCGTCTCTAAGAAGACAAAACCACATAGTCATGGCATATCTAGATGATATTTTAATTGTGGGAAGAACTTTGGAATTAGTTAAATTAGCCGTAACAGCTACCAAATCATTATTCGAGAAACTAGGGTTTGTCATCCATCCAGATAAATGTAAGTTCAACCCCTCTGGGATTATGGACTATCTTGGAATTAACAATTAACACCAGTCATATGATTGTCACTATCCCAGAGAACAAAGCAACAGACATAATAGAGGCATGTAACAGCCTTGCTTGCGCCAGGAAACCGACCATTAGACATGCTGCTAAGGTGATTGGGAAACTTGTAGCTACATTTCCAGCTGCACAATTTGGCCCGTTACACTGTCAAAACTTGCAAAGAGCTAAAATCTCAGCATTAAAACCAAATGCTGGACATTTTGACAGACCAATGCAGCTGCCAAACAACGCAAAAATTGAGCTACTATGGTGGATTAGCAATGTTCATGATTGTTTTAATCACATCATTATATCAAACCCATCAGTTGTGTTACAAACTGACGCAAGCGCCCAGGGCTGGGGAGCTACCGACACCACTTCTAGTTGTGGCGGCAGATGGGATTTGCACGAGTCTACTCTTCTTCAATCACAAGGTATAAAATATTTGGAAATGCTGGGAGCATTTCACGGGCTGCGGGCTTACTGCACTAATCTGCATCATACGCATGTCTGTCTTCAAATAGATAATACCACTGTGGTGGCATATTTAAACCATATGGCTGGTATCAAGTCAATATCTTGTGATGAATTGGCTAATTCAATCTGGCTCTGGTGTATTGAAAGAAATATTTGGATATCAGCTACATACCTTCCGGGTAAGCTCAATACAGTGGCGGACACCAGGTCACGAGTATTTAATGACAACATCGAGTGGATGTGGAACCCCCAAATATTTGCTAAAATCATAGCTCAAACATCAGATATCGACCTCTTTGTGTCCAGTTTGAACCATCAGATACCAACATATGTCTCTTGGGAACCAGATTCTGGGGCAGTGGCAATGGACGCGTTCTCGCTACATTGGGGGAAATGGTTTTTCTATGCATTTCCCCCATTCTGCCTCATCAGTCGGGTATTGCAGAAAATAAAACTAGACTCTGCATCAGGTATATTGATAATACCCGACTGGCCCACACAACAATGGTACCCAGTGGTCCACAGCATGATGAATGAACCATGGATTCAGGTTACCAAATGCCCGAATTTGGTGACCAATCCCATAACAGGGGAATATCACCATGCCATGGTCATCTGAACTTGTTGGCTTGCAGGTTCTGAAGAGGCCATTGCTGGAATTCGGGCTGTCTACAAGAACCATGGACATCATCACAGCATCGTGCAGAGAGTCGACAAGGAAGCAGTACCTCACCCACATAAGGAAGTGGGAGGCCTTCTGTAGTCGGACCAAGACCACCTACAACTCTGCTACGATTACCAATGTGCTGGAATTCCTGGCGGGCCTTCATTTTGATGAGGCCCTCAGTTACAGTGCCATAAACAGTACCAGGAGTGCACTATCATCCTATCTCAATATTGGAGTGTGATCTCACCAGCTGGTATCCAAACTTATGAGGGGTATATTCAATTCCAACCCTCCCCGGCCACGGTATAATATCACCTGGGATATTGGGGTTGTGTTGTCCCTACTCAGGAGCTGGTCGCCTATGATGGATTTACCACTGGACAAACTCACCTTCAAAGTGGTGATGTTAATGGCACTAACCACAGCGCAACGGGTCCAGACACTACAGAAACTAAAACTGGACAGGATGGTCTCGATCCCCAATAAACTGACTTTCTTTATAGATGAGTTACTAAAGCAACACAGGCCTGGAACTACTGGCCTGAAATTGGAATTCGTAGCATACCCCGTTGATGTTCGACTCTGTAAGCCACCTATATCCGACATTATATTAATGTCACACACACCATCAGGAAAATGGAGACGGGACTGTTTATCAGCCATAAAAACCCACATCCCAGGGTGACGGTGCAGACTATCTCCAGGTGGCTCAGAGTGGTATTGGGTGCAGCAGGTATAATATGTTTAAATCTCATTCTACCAGGGCTGCATCCACATCAGCGGCGAGGACCATGGAGGTACCCATGGATCATGTCCTCGCAACAGCGGGCTGGGCCAGTGAAACTACATTTCAACAGTTTTATAATAAACCTGTGGCTGCTCCTGCAACGTTAGCGGAATCAGTTTTAAGTGCTGTTCCCTAAACCTTTGTCCCCGAATTCAGGGGTTTTTGTTTTGTATTAATAAATACATTATTATTTTTCAGCTTGTTCAAGTCTGAACTACGTTAACATACTTCCTCCATCAGTAATACGGCAGTGTGTGAGCATGGACGTGGTCCAGGGCATGGAATCACAGAGCTTTGAAATCTTCACAAAGTCACTCACGTGACTCCGAAGTAAAATAGTAAGATTAAACGAGAGTGTTAAAGAAGGAACTGCAGATGCTGGAGAATCGAGGGTTACACAAACAGCTGGAGAAACTCAGCGGGTGCAGCAGCATCTAAGGAGCGAAGGAGATAGGCGACGTTTCGGGTCGAGACCCTTCTTCAGGCTAAAGGAATCAAGAGATATTAAGAAAAAAGCCCTCATTCAGACAAGTGGGAAATTCTCTATTTTCCTCTGACTTGTATGGGTCAGGAGATAAGCCTGTTTTACATCTAAAATGATTAAGGGATTGGACACGCTAGATGCAGGAAACATTCCCGATGTTGGAGGAGTCCAGAACCAGGGACCCCAGTTTAAGAATAAAGGGTAGGCCATTTAGAACTGAGATGAGGGAAAAGAAAATCACACAGAGTTGTGAATTTGTGGAAATCTCTGCCTCAGCAGAGAGTGGAGGCCGATTAATTGGATGCATTCAAAAGAGTTAGATAGAGCTCTTAGGGCTAGTGGAATCACATCTTAGGGCTAGTGGAATCTATATTTGGTAGTCATAGTAGAGGTAGGAATTTATTTGGCTATAGTTTAGAGTACATATGTTACACAAATCAGATCATCACCTTTAACCATTCTGCCCACCAAAAAAGTAAATAATAAAGTAATGTTTGGTGAAACATTGAACCAAATCTTGCTGGCTTAATGGACCCTTAAGAAGAGCCAACTGCAGTTTTCCCTTCTCCGTAGCCTTCAATCACAGACTCCAGTGGTCTGGTCTGAACAACGAATGAGCCTGAAGCACTGCAATGTTGAGGGTCCAACCCTAAGAAATTCATGCCAGCTTTTTCCAATTGGCAAATATAGGGAACAGACCTTGACAGCAGAAACAATTTGTGCATTTTTATAATTTATTTTCAAGTACCTCAGGTACTCAAAGAATTGAAAACTAAAAATTGAGAAATTTATGAAATAAAAGCATATTAAAAGATCTCCATAAAGTACAAACAAGTTAGAATAATTAAAAAATAATGAAGTAGAATAAAATATTTTTGTCTCCTATCTTTTGTTCTACAAATTCTATCAGGAAGTGCAGTAGCAGAGGAAACCAACAGATTCCACTTTCAGATTCTCTTAATAAATTCCAGATTCCAGGTTTGAAAGCAAATGCACGGAAGTCCAGGTCTTCCTGCCAATTAAATGGCTAACAGCTACTGATTCCATTTGGAGCTGCAAGATCTGGCCCAATATGTGGAACCCACCCCAATGGTAAAAATATGCTGAATTATTTCAATGAATTCAAGCTGCCAGAGGGGGTAGTAGAGGTAGGGACTATCCCAACATTTAAGAAACAGTTCGACAGGTACATGGATAGGACAGGTTATGGACCAAACACGGGCAGGTGGGACAAGTGTAGACAGGTTGGCCGGTGTGGTCAATTTCAGCCAAAGGGCCTGTTTCCACACTGTATCACTCTATCACTCTGTGATTCTAGTTCATGTGAATTGAATGGGAATAAAATATGTGAAATAACAGCAGAAGTAAAAGTGCTGGGAAGTATAAGTATCAGTCTGAAGAAGGATTCCGACCCGAAAAGTCGCCCATTCTTTTTCTCCAGAGATTCTGCCTGACATACTGAGCTACTCCAGCACTTTGTGTCTACCTTCCGTATAAACTAGCATCTGCAGTTCCTTGATACACAGAACGACAGAAGTGCATTGGAGGCCACTTTTCCAGGGTGGAATATAACAAGGATCATATAATTTGACTCATTATTAAACAAGATATTGCATGGCAAATATCACAAAGGTAGAGCGAGACTGACATTCTTACAAAAATACATTCTGGGATGCTCAAGCATTCTCAAAAATTGAGTAAGAACTCCTTCAGTCTTCCTCCTCTTCTTCACAAACCTGGGCCTGCACTTCATCCTCCAGCACCTAGTCCGCCAGGGGACCTATGCGAGGATTTTGTTTCTTGATTATAGCTCTACATTCAACACCATTGTGCCAGAGCTACTACACTCCAAACTTTCTGAGTTAACTGTGCCTGAACTCCTCTGTCGGTGGATCACCAGCTTCCTGACAGACAGGAAGCAGCATGTGAGGCTGGAGCTCAATACTCTTAAGACAGTGGAATTGATTGTAGACTTTAGGAGAGCTCCCCCTCCCCTCACCCCACTCACCATCAACAACACCACAGTCACATCTGTAGAGTCTTTTAAGTTCCTGGGAACCATTGACTGTGGAGTCGATGGTAGCCCCCTACTTAAGGTCCTTGGTTGGGGGGCTACCATGGCGAATCGTCCGATCAGCAGAGAAGGTTATTGGCTGCAACCTTCCCTCCATTGACGAACTGTACACTGCAAGGGCCAGGAAGCGAGCGGGTAAGATCATCTCTGACCCCTCTCACCCTGGCCACAAACTCTTTGAATCACTTCCCTATGGAAGGCGACTCCGGACTGTCAAAGCTGCCACAGCCAGACAAAAAAACTGCTTTTTTTACCACGAGTAGTAGCTCTACTCAATAACCAAAAATCTGTAGCCTCCTTTTGCTCTGGTATTTTATTTAATTCACATGTTTAAACTATCATGTTTTATTATTAATGTTTAATGTTTTATGTGTCATTCCTAACTGTCACTGTATGTCATGTTGTCACTTGTAGATGGAGCACTAAGGCAAATTCCTTGTATGTGAATACTTGGCCAATAAACTTATTCATTCATTCATTCATTCATTCATTCAGATTGGAAAAGTTACAATTACAGGGATGGCACGGTGGCGCAGTGGTAGGCTTTACCTTGCACTAAACGCTATTCACTTATCATGTATCTATACCGTGTAAATGGATCGCATGTAATCATGTATAATCTTTCTGCAGACTGGACAGCACGCAACAAAAGCTTTTCACTGTACTGTACATGTGACAATAAACTAAACTGAACTGAACTGAACGTATGTACCTCCAATGTTATGACAAAACCTCTGCCACAATAAATCTCAACACCGGTGACCCACAAGGCTGTATTCTCAGCCCCTTACTATGCTCCCTATACACTCATGCGAATGTGGCTAAATTCTGCTTTAACTCCATTGATAAACGTGCACAAACATAGTGGGCTAGATTGCAAACAATGACAAGAGGGAATACAGGAAGGATATAGAGAGCAGTGTAACATTGTGCAAAGAAAACCATTCCCTCAACATTAGTAAACTGGAGGAGCTGTTCATCGACATCAGGAAGCAGGGTGGAGTTCACATCCCTGTCTATATTAATGGTGCTGAAGGAGAGATGGTCGAGAGCTTTAACCAGCTCCCACCCACCTTCCTACCACCTCCATTGACTCCATTTACACTTCATGCTGCCTCAGGGAAGCAGTCAATGTAATCAAGGACCATTCTTGTTATTGAGGGAGTGGAGCGTAGGTTCACAAGGTTAATTCCCGGGATGGTGGGACTGTCATATGTTGAAAGAATGGAGCGACTGGGCATGTATACACTGGATTTTGGAAGGATGTGAGGAGATCTTATTGAAACATATAAGATTATTAAGGAATTGGGCATGCTTGAGGCAGGAAACATGTCCCTGATGTTGGGGGAGTCCAGAACAACGGGTCCTGTTTAAGAATAAGGGGTAGGCCATTTAGAACGGAGATCAGGAAAAACCTTTTCATGCAGAGAGTTGTGAATCTGTGGACTTCTCGGACTCATAAGGCAGTGGAGGCCGATTCTCTGGATGCTTTCAAGAGAGAATTAGATAGGGCTGTAAAGATAGCGGAGTTAAGGGATATGGGGAGAAGGCAGGAACGGGGTACTGATTGTGGATGATCAGCCATGATCACAGTGAATAGCAGTGCTGGCTCTAAGGGCCGAATGGGCTACTCCTGCACCTAGTGTCTATTGTCCAAAATCTTGAAAACACACACAATAAGATTCAGAAATAGCTTCATTCCTGCTGTTATCAGACACTCATATGCTAAGGATGAATTCCTCATCTTCCATCTATATTGTTGAAGTGCTTGCACGATTTTTATCTGTACTGTCTCTCTAGCTGTAACACTATGTTCTGCATTTTACTTCGGAGTCACGTGAGTGACTACGTGAAGACCCCGCCAGCACGCATGCGCGACATATCGTCGTGCGCATGCGGAAGCGACGGTCGGGAGGAGCGGGGCTCCTCCAGCGTGAGTTTAAAAAGCTCACGCCAGGTAAGTCTCACCGAAGGAGTGAGTCGACCATTATGGAAGGGAGAAAATCAAAGAGAGCGGCGGCCAAATCAGCGGCTAAGGACAGCAGCCAACGGAGAACCGCCTCTCCAGAGCTACAGGTTCTACCTGCAGCTCCCGACCTTTCGGACTTTGAGACCGTTGGTACGCCACGGTCGGGGAAAACTATCCGGAAGTCGGCCGGGGCCGACTCAGCGGAGTCCGGTCCCGAGGGCACCCCGCTCACTGGCAGCGACGGAGGTCGCCTTGACCGCATTGAGCGGATGATGGAGCAGCTGCTCCAACGTGACCTGCTAAAGCAGGGGCAGGATCACAGTGGGACCCCTAGTAGGCCCACGGCAAGTTCCTTTCGAGGACTGCCTAATGTATCCCTTTCTATACAGGGGAGCATTGAGGGTCAGAACTGGGCTGACCCAGAAGAAGGGGAGTTGGCTGAAGCACCTGCAGCGTCAGGGGTGTGTGAAGATTATATGGATGTGGTGAGCAAACATGCCATGCCCAACCAGAAGGGCCTACCCATCCACCCCAAGCTGGCTGCCAGCATTGATTATATGGCCACTAACCAACTTCAGGAACAGGCCATCAATGCCACAGCAGATAAATATATGGCGCCAGAAAACTGCAAGTCATTAAATGTACCCGCGGTGAACAACCCGATATGGGGAAATATGAGCCCCTCGAGTAGAGGGCAGGAGATGAAACTTCAGAAGATCCTGAAGCTCCTTACCGCAGGGATTACTGCAGTAGCCAGAACAGCAGTGGGAGTGGATATGCCGGAAGAACTACAAGATGCTTTGGCCTTACTGTGCAACACACAGTATGAAATAAATAATTTCAGGAAAAGCATTATAAAGCCGGCGCTTAACCCCAAGTTCGCGGGGTTGTGTAAGCCTGGGAAGACACAGCCTCCAAGCCTGCTATTTGGGGAAGATCTCCCCAAACAGGTTAAAGATCTTGACGAGGAGGCTAAGGCTTTGGGCCTTATTAAAGTACCTGGGTACACTAAGCCTCATCACCCACACAGAACGCACCCCTACGCACCCACCGGGCAGAGTTACCCTAACAGGTCTGCCGGTGGTGAAAGCTCGAAGGCCGGCATACCTGCACAGCGGTCTTTTTTAGGCCAAGGCCCAGGCCGGCCTCCTTGGAAGATGCGCCACTCCCAGAACACCTACAACCAGCCGAGGAAGCAAGGGCAGAAACCTCCACACCGGCAGTAACCATGGAGGTAGGTGGGTCTGGGATCCCCAAGAACACTACTGACCTAAATTCACTCTGCATAGGGGGCAGGTTGCACATGTTCCTCGAGAGTTGGCTCACTTTTACCTCTGATCCTTATATACTCAGGAGTATTCAGGGCTACAAAATTGAATTTATTCACGAACTCCCTACCCCGGTACAGCATGCGCCTAGTCGGAAATTCGTCCTTTCTCATAGAGATAAGGCAGCAGGGCATGCTGAACTACAGAGGTTAATAGAAAAAGGGGTAATTGAAAAGGCCTTTAAAGAACCTCAGGAGTTCGTGTCTAATATATTCACTAAAAACAAAAAAGATGGCGGGTGCCGCATCATCATAGATTTGACAGACCTGAATACTTCTGTCCAGTATATTCATTTTAAAATGGACACCTTCGACACTGCTACTCAGCTTGTAGCCAATAGGTACTACATGGCATGCGTTGACCTTAAAGATGCATACTATTCAGTACCCATACACAAGGATCATAGGAAATACTTAAAATTTATCTGGATGGGACAATTATGGCAATATAAAGCTTTGCCTAATGGGCTATCGTCAGCACCCAGATTGTTTACCAAGATATTGAAACCAGCTTTGGCCTATTTAAGGAAACAGAATCATACTGTTATGGCCTATCTTGATGACATCCTCATAGTGGGGGAGAATTTGGAAATGGCTACTTTGGCAGTCACAGCCACGAAACATATTTTTCAGATACTGGGGTTTACGATACATCCAGATAAATCAATATTGGAACCCTCTACCACCATGAAATATTTGGGGTTCATTATTGACTCAGTGCAAATGTCTGTCACGTTACCACCAAGCAAGGTGGAAGACCTGATAGAGGCTTGCAGGAGCCTCTTTGGCATTAAGGTCCCATCCATTCGGCAGGTGGCCAGGGTGATTGGGAAGATAGTAGCTGCATTTCCTGCAGCACAATATGGGCCCTTACATTACCAAAATTTACAAAGAGCAAAAATTACGGCGCTCAAAAATCATGCTGGCCATTTTGATAGGCCCATGAAAATTCCAGAAAAGGCAAAAGCTGAACTATATTGGTGGATGGGTAATGCCCAAAATTGTTCCAAACCCATGACTATCGCCAATCCCTCGATCACCTTACAAACGGATGCCAGTGCCAAAGGGTGGGGAGCTACTAACACTACCTCTAGCTGTGGAGGTAGATGGAGTGCACCAGAGTTAACCCTATTTAAAAACTTAGGGATTAACTATTCAGAAATGCTGGCAGCATTTCACGGACTTAAAGCATACTGCACTAACATGCACAAAGTTCATGTTAGACTACAGATTGACAACACCACGGTGGTAGCCTATATTAACCACATGGGCGGTGTAAAGTCGATATCGTGTGATGAATTGGCCAACAATATCTGGCGCTGGTGTCTGCAAAGAGGAATTTGGATCTCTGCAACTTACCTACCAGGTAAACTAAACACAGTGGCAGACACCAGATCACGGAAATTCAACGACAACATAGAATGGATGTTGGATCGGAAAGTGTTTACAGATATTGTAGAACGTTATGGGACACCAGATATCGACCTTTTCGCGTCCAGGCTAAATCACCAACTACCAACGTATGTTGCTTGGGAGCCAGACCCGGGGGCGGTAGCGATGGATGCTTTCTCGCTACACTGGGGGGATTTGTTTTTCTACGCTTTCCCCCCTTTCTGCCTCATCAGTCGGGTCTTGCAAAAAAATCAGGCAAGACTCCGCATCGGGTATCTTGGTAGTGCCCGACTGGCCTACTCAACCATGGTTCCCTCTGGTACAAAAGATGGCCACAGAACCCTGTGTCAGGGTGAATAAAAGACCAAGCCTGCTTGTTCATCCTGTTACAGGAGAAAGTCATCCATGTCATGATCGTATGGATTTGTTAATTTGCAGACTTTAAAACGGCCACTTCATGGACTCGGACTCTCCAACAGGACCATTGATACTATCACGGGAGCCTGCAGAGAGTCCACAAGGAAGCAGTACTTGACCTCCATCAGGAAGTGGGAAAGATTCTGCGTGACTACTAAAACTACATACGAAACCGCCACCATCACGGAAGTGCTGGAGTTTCTGGCTACCCTTCATTACGATGAGGGTTTAAGCTACAGCGCCATTAACTGTGCCAGGAGTGCCCTATCGTCTTACTTGGGCAAGGGGAGTGACCAATTGGGAATCCAATTGGCGTATCCAAATTTATGCGGGGAATATTTAATTCTAATCCCCCCAGGCCCAGATATAGCCATACCTGGGACATCAGCACGGTATTGACGATGCTGCGAGGATGGACACCGAACACGGGACTCCCTTTGGCCAAATTAACCTACAAAATGGTCATGATAATGGCACTGATCACGGTGCAACGGGTCCAGTCCCTGCACAAACTCAGTCTGGATGCCATGGCAATTACCAGTGGGAAGATCACATTCCAGGTGCAGGGACTATTGAAGCAAGATCGACCCGGAGTGTCTGGACATACTTTGGAGTTCCTGGGTTACCCAGCGGACACTCGTCTTTGTATCGTTACATTGATTCTGCGATACATTTCAGTCACTAAAGATCTAAGGGGCACGGAAACAGCTTTGCTTGTCAGTCACAAGAAGCCTCATCACAGGGTCACGGTGCAAACCATTTCCAGATGGTTAAGGGTGGTACTGGATGCGGCGGGGGTGGATACTAATGTGTATAAATCTCACTCCACCAGGGCAGCATCCACCTCGGCGGCTAGAAGGATGGAGGTACCACTGGATCACATCCTGGCCACAGCGGGTTGGAACAATGAGAGAACCTTCCACCGCTTTTATAACAAACCCGTGACCTCCCCTGACAATTATGCAGGGAGGATCTTAAGTGCTGCCAGTTAAATAACCCTTTTGGGACACAATATTGTGTTTGGTATGAATAAATACCTGTTTTGTTTTTCAGCCAGTGTCTTGCCTGAATCACGTCCATCCTCTTATCCCAGCTTTAGCGGTGTGTGAGCATGGAGCTTCCAGGGCATGAAATCACAGAGCTTTGAAATCTTCACGTAGTCACTCACGTGACTCCGAAGTAAAATAGTAAGATTAAACGAGAACTTACCAGTTTGAAGTTTGATCTTTATTTTATGAGGTGTCACGATGAGGGATTACGTGCCCTCCGCTCCCGACCCTCTATTATAAAGATCACCTGGTATGAAAGTTCTCTTTTTTCTCTTACTATGTCAGTCATTGTGACTGTTTGTTCTGTGATTTCACACCACTGCTTTGAAGAATGTCGCGCATGCGTGCTGGCGGGGTCTTCACGTAATCCCTCATCGTGACACCTCATAAAATAAAGATCAAACTTCAAACTGGTAAGTTCTCGTTTAATCTTACTATTCTGTTTCTTTTTCTCTCTTGCATCACCTTAATGTACAGCATGCTTTGCCTGCATAGCACACAAACAATGCTTTTTTTACTGTTTCCTGTTACACGTGATAATAATAAACCAATGAAACCAATGAAACCGTTGCTATGTTGGACCTCACGAGCTGCTGCCTGAAACCATCATTAACTTCGTCAAGTATAGACTTGAATTGGTTAGAGCTTTGCACTTCTTTCAAGTCTCATCTGTATTAGTCATGAATGAGTAAGGGACAGGAGAAAATTTTAAATTTATTTCTTACCTACTCATTCTAGTTCCAAAGAGCAGGGTTCATCCTCTCAACCAGACTAAATTGTGAAGAACAGTTGGTACCAAGAGTTCTTTATTATCATTAAAATAAAAAAAATATTGCTTGCAATTCTTTACACTCATTTGACCCCTAAACTTTGATCAAAATTACTTTCACACTATAAGCAGAGAAACGCAGTCAATGTAGATTTTGGAAACCTGAAATTAAAACAGAAAATGCTAAAAGGATGTTAGGGAGAAACAACATAATTCTATTTTACATAAATAATATGTCATCAAAACAGCAGTTCTGGCCAAAAGGAACAAGGAACTCGTACAGTTACATCTGTTCATTTCTCAAGCCTCCAATCTCTGCTTGTACAATACTTAAATCATAGAGGGGATTACAGTATCAACCTGAGCAGTAAAATAAATCACAGACTACTTCTTAGTCTGCATTTACTCTGCACTACCCTAACCTCAAATATCTCACTGGGATTCTAAACTGAGCTTGCTTAAAATGAAAAACAGCAGTCTGAGATGGCAGATGCACAGTGCAGCCATTGTGGATACAATGCACTCTGTGCTTAGCTCAAACATATTTTCATGAGTGCGCCATTGTTTACGGCCAATAATTTTGTTTGCTGCCTGAAAGATATAAATGGTTGGTTGGTCTCACAATCAAAATACCTCTTTCACCATATTTAACTCAGAAAGAAGTGAAGAGGTCAGAGAATGGAGACTGTGGTGTAAGTCGTTAAGTGTCTTTGTCTCCATGCTGAATGGGAGCCATAATCGACTGATCATATTTTACTCGGTCGTCAAAGCTCTCTCATGATTTTGTTTTATCGAGCATACCATAATAAAAACATAGAAACATAGAAACATAGAAATTAGGTGCAGGAGTAGGCCATTCGGCCCTTCGAGCCTGCACCGCCATTCAATATGATCATGGCTGATCATCCAACTCAGTATCCCGTACCTGCCTTCTCTCCATACCCTCTTATCCCCTTAGCCACAAGGGCCACATCTAACTCCCTCTTAAATATAGCCAATGAACTGGCCTCAACTATCCTCTGTGGCAGAGAGTTCCAGAGACCCACCACTCTCGGTGTGAAAAAAGTCCTTCTCATCTCGGTCCTAAAGGATTTCCCCCTTATCTTTAAGCTGTGACCCTTGTCCTGGACCTCCCCAACATCGGGAACAATCTTCCTGCATCGAGCCTGTCCAACCCCTTAAGAATTTTGTAAGTTTCTATAAGATCCAAAACGAATTATAGGCTGAAATATTATTAAAATATTCTATTACAATCTCAAAGGTGATGAACACAATATAAGAAGGAGCCTCCAGTAAAATTAGATTCAGCTTCAATTAATTACTTATCATGGGTTTTGTAGTTTAGAAGTACAGTGTGGAAACAGGCCCTTTGGCCTACTGAGTCCATGCCGATCAGCAATCCTCGCATATTAACATTATCCTACACACACTCGGGACAATTTACACATACACCAATTAACCTACATACCTGTGTAGGAAAGAACTGCAGATGCTGATTTAAATCGAAGGTAGACAGAATGCTGGAGTAACTCAGTGGGACAGGCAGCATCTCTGGAGAGAAGGAATGGGTGACGTTTCAGGCCGAGACCCTTCTAAAAGGGTTACTCCAGCATTTTATGTCTACCTTCAACCTACATACCTGTACGTCTTTGGAGTGTGGGAGGAAACTGAAGTTTGCTTACCCACCACACCACCTCCAGGTCCCTCAGATCGGCCGACTTGGGGTTACTGAACATCCCGCGGTCTAGGCATAAGCTCAGGGGCGACCGCGCCTTTGCGGTTGCAGCTCCTAGACTGTGGAACAGCACCCCTCTTCCCATCAGAATTGCCCCTCCATCGACTCTTTTAAGTCGAGACTTAAAACTCATCTTTACTCTCAAGCCTTTCTTGACGTCCTCCGAGTGAGGGCTATGTGTATGTATTTACGTATGTACTTAATCTATGAACCACTGTTGTATAACGTTAGTACCTCCACTAATGTAAAGACTTTGGTCAACAAGAGTTGTTTTTTAAATGTGCTATAAAATTAAAATTAAAATGACTTGACTTGACTTGAAGATCTCGAGGAAAGACAATGCAGCCACGGGGAGAACGGACAAACTCCGTACAGACAGCACCCGGAGTCTGGATCGAACCTGGGTCTCCAGCGCTGTAAGGCAGCAAATCTACCGCTGTACCACTGTGCTGCCCTATGTACATATAAAATATAATAATTGCCAAATTAGTCAGAATGAAACTCCAAAACATAACCAATTAATGAAAAATAGAGCTGGAAGTTCGACAACAAAAAGTTTATGATGGGGCTAGTTGAGTGACTGGACTCTCTTAGGCTATTGAACTGAAGTTATGAATTTTGAATCGTATTATCACAGCAGCTAAGAAATTTAAAATTCAAGTAAAGAATTTAATTCGGTTTAGGTTTATTATTATCATGTGCACCAAGGTACAGTAAAAAAGTTTATTTTGCATGCTATCCCATCAAAACATATAGGACTTTGGTTAGGCCGCATTTGGAGTATTGTGTCCAATTCTGGTCACCACGTTACAGGAAGGATACGGAGGCTTCAGAAACGATGCAGTTTAAGTTTAAGGAGATGTGCAGGGCAAGGTTTTTGCACAGAGGGTGGTGAGTGCGTAGAATGCACTGCCAGGTTTGGTGGTCAAGGAAGATACAATAGTGGCATTTAATAGACTTATGGACAGACATATTGACATGCAAGGAATGCGAGGGTATGTATTAGTTATTAGGTGGATAAGAGATGGTCATAGCATCAGTTCATTGGCTATATTTAAGAGGGAGTTAGATGTGGCCCTTGTGGCTAAGGGGATCAGAGGGTATGGAGAGAAGGCAGGTACAGGATACTGAGTTGGATGATCAGCCATGATCATATTGAATGGCGGTGCAGGCTCGAAGGGCCGAATGGCCTACTCCTGCACCTAATTTCTATGTTTCTATGTTTCTATGTTTCTATCATGTTCGGCACAGACATCGTGGACTGAAGGGCTTGTTCGTGTGCTGTACTGTTCTATGTTCCATGCTCTAAACCTATACATAAATACAATCAAGCCAAATCCAGAAAACATTTGCTGAAGTCCCAACCCCAATACAACATTTCACTCTCTTAACAGCATCCAAAAGACAACATGAAAGTGAAATAATGTCACAGCTGGAGGGTCAATGTGGAGAGGATGTTGGCACTAGTGGGAGAGTCTAGGACTAGAGGTCATAGCATCAGAATTAAAGGATGTTCATTTAAGGAGGAGATGAGGCGGAATTTCTTTAATTCGAGTGTGGTGAATCTGTGGAATTCATTGCCACAGAAGGCTGTGGAGGCCAAGTCAATGGATATTTTTAAGGCAGAGATAGATAGATTCTTGATTAGTACAGGTGTACAGATGATGGCAGGAGAATGCAGAGAGGTAGATCAGTCATGATTGAATGGCGGAGTAGACTTGGTGGGCCAAATGACATAATTCAGCTCCTATCAGTTATGAAGTTAACAAATCACTGAACGTGGAATTTCCTGACATCCTGCACAATTTTACCTTTTACCAATTTTTAATTGGGTAAAATGTTATCAGAGATATGCATTATAATTGGCTACATTAGTCAAATACATACATTAGACTTCTCTTCTGAAATGTAGTCGCAGGTACACTACTAATTGAGCAGCGGCCTTCCAGCTTCAGTGAGTTGGATATGATCCTGATCTCCAGTGCCGTCTGTGTGGAGTTTGCATGTTCTCCCTGTGACTGCGTGAATGTTCTCCAGGCGCTCCAGCTTCCTAGCACATCCAAAGGTATCTGAATCAATAGATTAATTGACCACTATAAATTGAACCTTGCATTGATGTGAATGATAGAATTTGCAGGGAGCTGATGGGAATGTGGGGATAATTAAATGAAAACAGGATCGGATTAATGATTAAAGCAGAAGAGCCTTTATGATTATTAAAGTCAATAAAGTCAAATTTTGGAAACATTGGTCAACATTCTGCTTTTAATAGATGCAACCAAAGATTGGTTTATGTTTCCTTACACTTGTCTCATTTAATGAAAGTAGAATAACAGTTTTAACATTTGATTCTCCTAAATATGACACTGTACTCAGGCTGCAACTACAATTCCAGTCTGACTAGCCCAAATGTTTGCAGTCTGTCATTGTAACTCATACTTATGACACCAGGGATCAATCTTCTGTGCATTATATCCAGTGGTTGAATGCACTCCTTGTGTTTGAAGGACCAGAATGAAGGGGCACTAAAGATGTGATCTGACAAGATCATTGTTAAGTTTAATCATAACCTCATCTGACTTGCACTCTCCTGTTTTGCTTGTGTACTTAACATGCTTGTGGTTTAGTTGATTACCACTCTGCTTTGTTTGGACATGTTTTGTGTTGTTAAAACTTCTGGATCCCTTTTTCCTTTATTATTTGCAATGTCAGTACCACTGACACAATGTAGGTTTACTGAATACTGAGAATTTACCCTTCCTCTATGCCACAATTTACATTTGTATGCAATGTTTCATCCACAGGCAACATGTGTTTCTGGAATACAGCTGCATTTTCCAATTATACTGTCTCGTCCGCTTCAGGATGATTTGACAATTTTTGCATCGTCTTTCAGAAAGCAGATCACCTGTGAATTGCAAACATTGTTGAATCATGAGCAAGTCATACAATAGACAATAGGTGCAGGAGTAGGCCATTCGGCCCTTCGAGCCAGCACCGCCATTGAATGTGATAATGGCTGATCATCCCCAACCTGCCTCCTCCCCATATCCCCTGACTCCGCTATCTTGAAGAGCCCTATCCAGCTCTCTCTTGAAAGTATCCAGAGAACCGGCCTCCACCAGACTCCGAGGCAGAAAATTCCACAGACTCATAACTCTCTGTGAGAAAAAGTGTTTCCTCGTCTCTGTTCTAAATGGCTTACCTCTTATTTTTAAACTGTGGCCCCTGGTTCTGGACTCCCCCAACATTGGGAACAGGTTTCTGGACTCTAGCATGTCTAAACCCTTAACAAACTTAAATGTTTCAATAAGATCCCATCTCATCCTTCTAAATTCCAGAGTACACAAGCCCAGCTGTTCCATTCTCTCAGCGTATGACAGCCCAGCCATCCTGGGAATTGACCTTGTAAACCTACGCTGCACTCCCTCAATAGCAAGAATGTCCTTCCTCAAATTAGGGGACCAAAACTGCACACAATACTCCAGGTGTGGTCTTACTAGGGCCCTGTAAGACTGCAGAAGGACCTCTTTGCTCCTATACTTGACTCCTCTTGTTATAAAGGCCAACATGCCATTCGCTTTCTTCACTGCCTGTTGTACCTGCATGCTTACTTTCAAAGACTGATGAAAAAGGACCCCCAGATCCTGTTGTACTTCCCCTTTTCCCAAAATGACACCATTCAGATAGTAATCTGCCTTCCTGTTTCCAATACCAAAGTGGATAACCTCACATTTATCCACATTAAACTTCATCTGCCATGCATCTGCCCACTCCCCCAACCTGTCCAAGTCACCCTGCATCCTCACAGTTCACACTGCCACCCAGCTTTGTCTTATGCAAATTTGCTAATGTTACTTTGAATCCCTTCATCCAAATCATTGATGTATATTGTAAATAGCTGCAGTCCCAGAACCGAGCCTTGCGGTACCCCACTAGTCACTGCCTGCCACTCTGAAAGGGACCCGTTAATCCCTACTCTTTGTTTCCTGTCAGCCAACCAATTTTCTATCCATGTCAGCACTCTACCTCCAATACCATGTGCCCTAATTTTGCCCACGAATCTCCTATGTGGGACCTTATCAAATGCTTTCTGAAAGTCAGGGAAAAAGTATATCCACTGGCTCTCCCTCGTCCATTTTCCCAGTTATATCCTCAAAAACGCCAGAAGATTAGTCAAGCATATTTCCCCTTCATAAAACATGCCAACTCGGACTGATCCTGTTACTGCTATCCAAAGGTGTGGCTATTTCATCTTTTATAATTGACTCCACCATGTTCCCCACCACCGATGTCATGCTAACTGGTCTATAATTCCCTGTCTTCTCTCTCCTGCCTTTCTTTAAAAGTGGGATAACATTAGCTACCCTCCAATCCACAGGAACTGATCCTGAGTCTATAGAACATTGGAAAATTATCACCAATGCATCCATAATTTCTAGAGCCACTTCCTTAAGTACCCTGGGATGCAGACCATCAGGTCCTGGGGATTTATCAGCCTTCAGTCCCATCAGTCTACCCAACACCATTTCCTGCCTTATGTGGATTTCCTTCAGTTCCTCCGTCGCCCCAGATCCTCTGGCCACTACTATATCAGGAAGAGTGTTTGTATCATCCATAGTGAAGACAGATCCAAAGTACCTGTTCAAATCATCTGTACCGTGTTCCCCATAATAAATTCACCTTTTTCAGTCCTTTTCAGTCTTCAAGGGTCCAACTTTGGTCTTAACTAATTTTTTCATCTTCACATAGCTAAATAAGCTTTTACCATCCTCCTTTATATTCTTGGCTAGCTTACCTTTGTACCTCATCTTTTCTCCCCGTATTGTCTTTTTAGTTATCTTCTGTTGCTCTTTAAACATTACACAATCCTCTTGCTTCCCGCTCATCTTTGCTATGTTGTACTTTTTCTCTTTTATTTTTATACTGTTCCTGACGTCCTTTGTCAGCCACAGTCTCCCCTTACTCCCCTTGGAATCTTTCATCCTCCTAGGAATGAACTGATCCTGCACCTTCTGTATTATTCCTAGAAATACCTGCCATTTTTGTTCCGCTGTCATCCCTGCTAGTATATCTTTCCAGTCAACTTTTTCCAGCTCCTCCCTCATGGCCCGATAGTCCCCTTTATTCAACTGTAACACAGCCGTATTATGGTCACCACCTCCTAATGGCTCATTAACCTCAAGGTCCTTTATCAAATCCGGTTCATTACATAACACTAAGTCCAGAATTGCCTTTTCCCTGGTAGGCTCCAATACAAGCTGCTCTAAGAATCCAGTACAAAGGCACTCTACAAAGTCCCTTTCTTGGGGTCCAGTATCAATCTGATCATCCCAGTCTACCTGCATGTTGAAATCTCGCATAACAACCTTAGCATTAGCTTTGCTTCATGTCAATTTTACTCCTGATTCAACTTGCACCCTATGTCAGGCTACTGTTTGGGGGCCTGTAGATGTCCCATTAGGGTCTTTTTACCCTTACAATTCCTTAGTTCTATCCATACTGACTCCACATCTCCTGCTCCAATGTCACCCCTTGCAAGTGACTGAATTTCATTCCTCACCAACAGAGCTACCCCACCCCCTCTACTCACCTGTGTTTTTGATAGGAGGTATACCCTTGAATATTCAGTACCCAGCCCTAGCCCTCTTGCAGCCATGTCTCAGTAATTCCCACAACATCATACTTGCCAATTTCTAACTGAGCTTCAAGCTCGTCCACTTTATTTCTTTTACTTTGCGCATTCATATACAACACTTTAACCTCCGTATTCATGTCCCCCCTTGCACCGCTCGCAATTGGCCCTGACCTTACTCTGTTGTCCATTCTCGAACTTTCCTTCCCATTAATTCGAGAATCTTTTGTAATTCTCCTTCAACTCCATCTTTATACTCCCAATTTGTCAATCCCTCCCCTCCACTATTTAGTTTAAACCCACATGTGTAGCTTGAGCAAACCTGCCTGCCAGAATGTCGATTCCCCTCCAGTTAAGCTGTAACCCGTCCCTTTTGTACAGGTCACTCCTACCCCAGAACAGATCCCAGTGCTCTATAAATCGAAATCCTTGCTCCCTGCTCCAGCCCCTCAGCCACGCATTCAGATCCCCTATCTCCCTGTTCCTGTTCCTCACTAGCACAAGGTACTGGAAGCAATCCAGAGATAACCACACTAGAAGTCATGTCTTTGTGCAAATCATATGGTTGGATTGATAGTGCAGAGTGTCTCTTGAGTTTTGGAATCCAAAGAAAAACTTACAATCATTTATTTTTGAGGCGTGTCACTTTCATTCATTATTCTTCTCAAGGAAACAGAGGCAAAGTTTTGCTTTTCTGAATGTCCCAACACAAAACCATGTTTTCTGAGCTCCCTGGATGCTCAGGTTCGTCAGAGTTCATGAAAGCTAAGGAAGACCAAACAGCCATTCAAACGCATTTGTTTGAATCGTGTTGAAGTGACTCAGCGGCCATTTTATGGCTGAAGAGAAAACTCTGTGAACAGGCACAGCTGCGGAGTGTGTAATCTCTGTGAGAATTGGAAGTGGGGCTCAGAAGGCGTAAAGATTTGCAGATCAAGATCTTAGGATTGGAGAAGTTGTGGGTGGTCTGGCAGCCTGCCCCAGTAAACAGCTTTATACTCTCTGCAAAACCCTTTGCAATATCTTCTTCAATTGCATTGTTACGGAGAGGATCCAACGTGTGCAGTGTACTGGGAAATACCTGTAATAAATAAGGATAAAGGCAGTCAGAAGACCGCCAATATGCTGGCCATGGGGTGTTGAAACAGGAAGCTGTCCAAAGTGGAAGGAAGAGGGAATGAGTAATGTGATAGTACATTTAATTTAATAATTAGGTATAAATAAAGTATATTTCATACATAAGTTGAGAGTCCTGAATAGTAAATTGTACCCAAATGGTAGGCAAGCAAAATAATCTTAAACTGTCTTAAAGAATTAGGAAAGGAGATAGTTACTCTGAATTTAAATTGCACGAGAACATTTGCCCTTCTAATAGCTTGTAAAGTGCACGTTGTTTTGAAGAGCTGAACTACCATCTACCTCATTGGAGAGCCTCAGACTATCGTTGATTGGACTTAACTGGATTTATCTTACACTAAAGGATATTTACGTTATTCCCTTTATCATGTATCTGTACATTGTGGATGGCTCGATTGTAATCATGTATTGTCTTTCTGCTGACTGGTTAGCGCGCAATAAAAGCTTTTCACTGTACCTTCGTACACATGACATTAAACTAAATTCAAACTCATTGGTCTTCAGCAAATTATGTATTGTAATCCTATTAACATTATTTATTCAACTGGGATTAATTATGTTATGATCATTATCATCCAAGGACAGCATCAGTAATAATTCCAACACAATGTGCACCCAGTACTCTGAAATTCATTGACACATGTGTAACCTTATATTGCTATAGAATCACAGCAATTTACAAAGCAGGAGGAGGTTAAGACTGAAAGGGGGAACTGCTCTGCACTCCAATTCCCTCCTTCAGTCTTAGATCTCAATGTTTGTGTACATTTTTGAACAGAGTTAAGGCAGGGGTTATGTAAGTTCTATTTTTAGAGTTTTACAAAGAAAAGACACGCACTTTCTTTGGCCTGTTGTGACATGGGTTACCTAATTGAGACCACTATAGGGACTCCTTGCACAACACAACTTGCTGTTGAGAGACAAAAGGATACAACGTGCTGGAATAACTCAGCAGGTCAGGCAGCAGCTCTGGAGGACATGGATAGATCCAGAGCCTTCTTCAGAGAGAATGGCTTTTGAGAGCCATTGAACCTCCCAGAAAATTATAAAGACGAACCCTGACTCTATCAGATGTTCACATATTCCATTCTCAAAACTAGCAAATTCCCCTGCAAACAATTCAAATGCCCACCTGCCAATATTTTGTTGGGGTGATAGAATACTCTTCATCTCTCATTGAAGTAATTCCAGCTGCCTTGCAATTGGATGAATGGGAAGATGGCTATCCTTTCAGATTGGCCTGGATTAAAATTCTAAAGATCTAGGATTTTATTATCAACCCCTGAAATTATTTCATCTTGAATTAAATGAAGATTAATTCAGAGGGTAATGGGTATATGAACAGAGCTGCCAGAGGAGGTAGAATAGGAAATATTTAGAGGGTTTATGGGCCAAATGCAGGTGAATGGGACCAGCTAAAAAGGGGCATCTTGGTCAGCATGGGTGAGTTGGGCCGAAGGGCCTGGTTCCATGCTTTAGGTCTATATGACTGCATAACTTTAAATGTTTTCCAACTTTTTTTCAGGTAGGTTACTTCAATGTTTTGGTCCCTTGTGCTGTGTGTAGGTGGAGATGTAAAGCTCAGTTAACCTTAAGCCACACACGGAGAGAACAGTTTACTCATGCAGTGGGTGGTGGAGGGTTTGTTGCCAGCAATGTTGTCAGAAAAACTGTTTCCCTACTCAGTGATACTCTCCAGATAACATATGCAACAATCTGTCGGACAGAAATGGTGAACTTCCTCATATTTATTTGCCGGTAAGATTGGAGTGCAGCCTATCTCTGCAATAACATTTGATTTAGCTTTTCACATCCTGTATACATTTATTACCATGATATCTTATTATAAAACACTAAACGTTTGGCACTGTAAACATGGCCCACAATTGGTTTTATTTTCCTCTTGTATCAATTAGAACGTAACCATGCTATTTTTCCATTTATCTCCCAGCTTGTTGTATTGTGACAGATCCGAGCACACAGAGTAAAACAGCTTTTCTGGGAAAATGGTAAACCCTAAATAACTCATTCACTAGACACAACAGAAATCTAATTCTCTCCAGCTCCATAACCACAGAGTTAATGTTTCAGTTTGACGACTTTCCATTAGAACTTGGAACAATTGGAGATAAAACAAACTTTAAATTGGGGTGGGGTGGGGAGTGGGCATGGTGGTGATGGTAATGGACTGGAGGGGAAGGGGCAGAAAGAATTAAAGGAAAGGTCTGTAATAGAATTGAGATCATGGGAGATGAGATGACAAGTGGTGGTGGTGCCAGCTTAATGAGGATGATGAATTATGTCTAGGCTAGGCATCACACTGAGCAGGCCATTTTATTCTCTGTTACTGAAGATTAGTTTTATTCTGTCCACATAACTGCTTGAAGTTCTTAGTCTAATTAATAAAAGATGCTATGGAAACAAGCAAGGAGCACATTGAACATCTTTAATACACTATTAGTGCTATATAAATGTGTTTATTATTGTTGATGCTGCAATATATAACCATGCTGTGCACAGTGCCCAGCTTGGCAATTAATCTGATCAGAACTATTTTTCCTCCGGTCTAATGCAGACATGCTGAGGCTAATCTAACAGTCCAGTCCTGAAGTGAAACCATGGACCTTTGCTCCAGCATTAAAAACTTGTTTTACTTTTTCCATTATCTTTACGTAAACAAATACAGATGCTGGAGCTAGAACAAGATAAAATACTACAAAAACTCAACGGGCAAGGCAGCATCAGTGGAGGTAAAATGTGTAGGTTGATATTTTAGGTCAAGACTCTGCATCAGGACTGGAAGGAAACAAGAAGGACGACCTTGTATGTAGCAGCAAGAGGGAGGTGGAAAATATTGGGTTGAACCAGATGGAGAGGGGATGAGGGGCAGATGGATCCAGGCTTTGGGAGGGAATGGGTGCAATGGAGCAAGCGAGAAGAGAAGAGAACTAGGTGGACACGTGAGCATGTGTGGGAAGAAACCACTGGACGTGTGGTTGACCTGAAATAGCAAATTAGATGGAAGCTACACAAGCGGAAAATGAGAGGTTTTCATTTTAATTTGCATTTGCTCTCCCTGTAGCAATAGAGCAGGCTGAGATCTGACAGGTCATTGGGGGAGTGGGAAGAAGAGTTACAATGATGTGCGTCCAGGGGCTCAAAATAGCTTTTGTAGAGGAGAGCAGGTGCTCCTCAATATGATTACCCTGTCCTTGATTGGTTTAATCAGTGAAGAGGAGAGCGTATTGTGAGCATTGAATATAGTAGACTAGGTTAGAAGAGGTGCCGTTGACATCTGCTTCACTTGGGAGGACCGATCAAGTGTGCAGGGAGGAACTGCAGATGCTGGTTTATACTGCAGATAGACACAAAATGCTGGGGAAAATCAGGCAGCACCTCTGGAGAAATGGGAGGTGAGGTTTTAGGTTGGAACACTTTTTCAGATGGAAAGTAGGAAGGGCGGGAAGCAACTAGAGGAGGGAAAGGCCAGAAAAAAAAAATCAACGCTGGCAGCAGATGACCTAGGATGGTTGGAACCCATAAGGGCCCATTGTTGACTAGCAAAGAGGTGGTACCGAAGTGATCCAGGGATGCAAACGGTGGAACTCATAGGGTGACCAGAGTGGGAAAGAAGGGGGAGAAAGGGAATGCAGGGATTACTTGAAAGTAGGGAAATCTATCTTCATACCACTGGGTTGTAAGCTTCCCAAACAAAATATAAGATGCTGGAAGATAAGTCCCTGGAAGGTGTTGAGGGGACAAGTGTTAAGGGCCTGTCCCACTTAGGTGAATTTTTAGGTGAGTGCAGGAGACCCTGCGCTCGCATCATTGCCAACACATGTTCGCTGGTGGTCTCTGGTGAGTCTCCTTCATGGCCACGAGGAGTTCCCACATTCTGGGAACTAGTCGCGGCCTCAGTATGGTCGCCTCAAAATTTTCAACATGGAGAAAATCGATAATCGGTGCAGTGGTAGTGGGGTCGCCATGTAGTTGTAGGTAGTCGAGGTAGTCGAGGTAGTCGGAGGTAGTTTTAGTTTTAGTTTTCTCCTTTAGTGAGCAGACATTTTCATTGGCTCATTGGGGAAAAAAACCCGTTAAAACGAGTTTTCAGAACCAAGGAAAACCGACCGGTAATGTTAAATGCCCGCCAAACTTCACAGCTGTGTATCTCTGGCTTATTAAAAGTTGTCTGGCTTCTTAAAAGTGTCTCCACTCCTTCCCCCCCCCCTTCTCCCTCCCCCCTTCTCCCCCCTCCTTCCCCTCCCCCTTCCCCCCTCCTACTACCCCCCCTTCTCCCCCCCCCCCACTCTTTTAAAGGTGTGCTAGCCGTCTTAACCTACCTGCTCATCGTGGTGTGTGTCTGTATCACCTTGGCTTTGAACCGTGTGAATTTCAGACAGCGCTCCCCTGCTTTCCCTGGCCCTCACCTTTGCGACGTGTTTGTGTGTGTTCCACTCTTGGTTTTTCAGGCGAGTGCCACTGGTAAAGATTTTTTGTGAATAAAAGAGTCAAGAGTCATGAGTGTTTTATTGTCATGTGTCCCAGATAGAACAATGAAATTCTTACTTGCAGCAGCATAACAGAATATGTAAACATTGTACACTGTAAATAATATAATAAACGAGAAAAAAAGTTCAGTGTGTGTATATAGACACAGACTCACATATTCACATATATACAGAATATATATATATATACATACACACACGCATAGTACACATAAAAAACAAACAATAATAGTGCGATAATAACAATAATAGTCTATGTAGTTCAGAGCTTATTTAAGGTTGTAGTGTTTAAGAGCCTAATAGCTGTTGGGGAAAAAGCTGTTCCTGAATCTGGACGTTACAGTTTTCAGGCTCCTGTACCTTCTTCCCAATGGCAGGGGTGAAATGAGTGTGCAGCCAGGGTGGAGTGGGTCTCTGAAAATGCTGGCTGCCTTTTTGAGGCAGGGACTCCGGTAAAGCCTTTGATGGTGGGGTAGTCAGAACCCGTGCTGGGCTGGGCAGTGTTCACAACTTTTTGTAGTCTTCTTCTCTCCTGGGCATTCTAGTTACTGAACCAGACCATGATGGAACCAGTCAAGGTCCTCTCTACTGTACACCTGTAGAGGTACAAGAGAATGCTCTCTGATATACCGAATCTCTGTAATCTTCTCAGAAAGTAGAGGCATTGATGTGCTTTCTTTATTATTGTTGTGCTGGCATCATTTGGTCAGTCGATTGATCTCACTTCTATACTCTGACTCACCACCATCTGTAATTCGCCCAACAAAGGTGGTGTTGTCGGCGAACTTGAGGATGAAGTTCGCACAATGTCTGGATATACAGTATAGAGTGAGTAGAGCAAGGGGCTGAGCACACAGTCTTGAGGAGCTCCCGTACTGATTGGTATTGAGGAAGAAGTATTTTTGCCAATTCGAACAGACTGTGGTCTGTTGATGAGGAAGCCGAGGATCCAGTTGCAGAGAGATGCGCAGGGACCCAGTTCCGTGAGTTTGGTATGCATCTTGATGGGGATGATGGTATGAAACATCAAGCTGTAGTCTATAAACAACAGCCTGACGTATGTATTTTTATTGTCCAAGTGATCCAGTGCAGAGCTAATGAGATCTCATCCTCCATTGACCTGTTGTGATGGTAGGGAAACTGTAATGGGTTCAGGTTCTTGTTGAGGTAGGAGTGGATATCCACCATAACCAACTTCTCAAAACACTTCATCACCACGGACGTTAGTGCCACCGGTCGATAGTCGTTGAGGCACGTCACCTTACTTTTCTTGGGCCCTCTTAGAGCAGGTGGGAACCTCAGACTTCAGTAAAGAGAAGTTGAAAATCTCCACCAAACTCCAGCCAGTTGGTCTGCACAGGTTTTGAGAACATAACCTGGTATACCATCTGGTCCAGATGCTTTCCGAGGTTTTACACCCCAGTAGGATCTTCTGACATCAACCACCGTGACTGTGACTATAATCTGGGGACTCGGGAAGGCACATTCCCCTATCAGTATTCTCCCTATCAAAGCTTGTGCATTGAGCTCGTCAGGGAGTTATGCTTCGCTGTCGCTTGAGCTGCCTCCTGATTTCACCTTTTGGGAGGCGATGACATTCAAGCCCTGCCACAGTTGCCGAACATCCTCCTCATCCTCCAGCTTAGAGTGAAAGCCTTTTGTCCTTTTTGATGGCCCTGTCAAGGTCATGTCTGGACTTCTCTGCGTCGCTAGACCTGAATGCCCGGGATCTGGTCTTCAGAATAATGCAGATCTCCTGGTTCATCCAAGGCTTCTGGGAGCCACACATTGCTCCACACATGAAGTCTGTAACAACTGTGGCATTATCATTCAGGTCCGTGACAGACAATGTCCCACCTACTGGAGTGTGACGACGCCCCCAAATGCAGCGCCCAGGACCGGGCTGAACCGACCCGACCAGCTGTGACCTGCGCCAGATACTGGCAGAACGACATCTGAGATTGCAACGGATTCGAAGAAGATTCAGGTCCATTGCCGAGTCCTTGAACATTGCCCAGCCTACTGACTCCAAGCAGTACCACAGTTGCTCAGTCCTTACCTCTGGAGGTGCTTTCTTCCGTTGCTACCTGTATGCAGAAAGAAGCAGCACAGCTGAATGGTCGGATTTCCCGAAGTGGGGGTGAGGGATGCATCTCCGATGGTCATATAGCAGTGGTCAAGGGTGTTTAATCCTCTGGTGCTGCAGGAAACGTGTTGGTGGTAGTTAAGGAGTGATTTTTTCAGGTTGGCTTCGTTGAAGTCCCCGGCAATGATGGTAAAAGCTTCGAGGTACAGACTGGTGTTTGTACCAAATGCATCAAGTAAAACATAAAAGGTGAAAGGTGCATTCTGGCCAAATTATGGGAGTAGCATCTGAGGAAATTACTTCACTGTTTTGTAATTCTGCGCTACATAATTATCTTAATTTGCAGAAGTCTAAAGCAATATCAACACTAGTATCAAGAGCAAGGAGCCAAAAGCAATTACGTTATTTAGAGAACAAAATTATAACTAACAATGTCATTTATTTTGCACATGCATGCAATGGAATCGTGCAATTTTCTAAAACACAGAGGATGAAAATTTCCTTTCTCGATGTGAAAGTTTGCTTTCCTCCTCGATGTATAAAGATACCACATAACCTCCATATTTCTTTAATATAGTCTCCTTGCATGGTTAAAAATAATATATTTATCTCACTTCAGCAGATATTTTCAAGTTAAGTGAAGAAATAATCAAATTGTTGCCATCACAAGCATGCACATAGCTCTGACCATTGTCACATATCATTTGCTGCACTGGCAGACCTGAAATCATACCTTTTGATAACTTCTCCCCATACTTCCATTTTACCTACCCCACTCTATATTATCCATTGAGTCAGGTGGGAACGCTGCCTCCGAAACCCCTGCGGAAACCTCCTGGGACTGGGATGTCTAGCCTCACAAGTATAACAACTGTCTTTCTTTGTGCAAAAGCATGACATCAACAATCAAAGTGATTTCCCTTCATCTCCCTCCCACCACCAGCACTCAAGTAATGATTCGTTTCCCTGGTAGCTGATAGTTTTAATATTTCTCGTTCCTCAGATACTGTCTTGTTCTCCCGTAGAGTTATATGATGGAAAGAGATGCTTCTATACTGTGGCTGCCATGGTTAGTGCATGGACCCACCTCCCAGAAACCATTGCAGGAACGATGTGGCAACTGCAAACTCAGCACACTGAGGAGAAGTTATGCAATGTATTAATGAAAAAAAAAGGTTCACACTACCCAACAACCTTTTGAAGAACATATATCACTAAGCTATTGGTTTTTATTTTGCAGAGGAATTGGGTAACCGGAAGTGGCGGCGCTGCTTGGCAGCTGCGGCTCACCTGCAGTCCGTCTGTCTTTTATTTTATTTTTGTCTTCGTGCCTCTTTTTAGGGATTATTTTTGGTTTGTCAGGCTGTGTATGTGTGTGTGTGGGGGGGGGGGGGGGGGGGAGGGTGGGAGAAACGGGGTTTTAGTCTCTCCCTCCGGGGGGATGCGACTTTACTTGTCGTGTCCCCCAACACCGTCTCCGTCTGTGCTGAGGCCCTAATGGCGGAGCTGGCGGCCTCCAGCTTCCAGCGGCGGCGGCACGGCTTTCGGAGCTTCAGCGGCGACCTGGCTTCTGAGCTGCGGTGCTCCAGCGACGTTCCGGCGGTGGCCTGGCTTTCGGGGCTGCAGTGCTCCAGCGACGTTCCGGTGGTGGCCTGGCTTTCGGGGCTGCGGTGCTCCAGCGATGTTCCGGCGGTGACCTGGCTTCGGGGCTGCAGTGCTCCAGCGCCGGCCTGGCTTCGGGGATGCGGTGCTCCAGCGACGTTCCTGCTGCGGGCCCGGTGGCGGTGTTCCGGCGTTCCGGCGACGACGGTGGCGGCGGCCCGGTATCGGAGGCTCGGCGGCGGGCCTGGTGGACGGCAGCATCGGAGGCCTGGACCTCCTCAGCGCAGAGGGAGAATAAGGAGGGAAGAAGACAGAGACTCTAAGACTTTTGCCTTCCACCACAGTGAGGAGGTGTTTGGTGGACTCACTGTGGTGGATGTTAATTTTTGTGTTTATTGTGTGGTTTTGTCATTTTTATATATGTATGACTGCAGTCATGAAATTTCGTTCAGACCGAAAGGTTTGAATGACAATAAAGGCTATTCGATTCGTATTAGAGCTAAACACGAGGCTCACTAACACACAAAACAGTGAAATCTATTTGCTGGCCATCGAAGTGCTCCCAGGTGCTTCAGGAGATGTTGGGAACTCATAAAACCCTAAAAGTTTTAGATGTCGGCCTGTGTCCTGTGAGCCAACATTTTGCTTTTAAAAGCAACATTATCTATAAAACTAACTGAAAACTATGGAGAGAATTGCATGTAGACTAAATATATCAGGACAAATTCCAGAACCATGAAAAACATGCCGCCAGTGGATTTTAACGCATGGTAAAAATGTAAAAGACTATTGATAGTTAAGTATTCATGTCAGGCTATTGATAACTAGAACTTTTGTCAGTGGAACCAAAGGAATTCTTTGAAGTCAGGATGGTTGAGAACATTAAAGATATTTTCAAGTTGCTCTTGGCAAGAAAATCCTTCAAACT
Organism: Raja brachyura; assembly: GCA_963514005.1. The sequence continues at coordinate 63,832,037 of OY740781.1, forward strand.
ATCTGCATAGGCTTTCATTTGATGAACTGGTTCAGGGATTTGAGACTGAGGACAGCATGACAACTCCATGACCTCTTTGCTGTTACAAACAACAGCTGAAACAATCTTGCAAGGAAGTCACTGAACAGGATCTTCCACAGCATTCAAAACAAGCCTGGCATTTTGTGCAGGATGTCACAGATTTCTGGATAGAAATTCAGAGATTTCCTTTGATACAAATTATATGTAATGCGATGTGTGGTGCTCTTACTAAGCAGATTAATAATAGAACATAGAACATAGAACATAGAACAGCACAGAAACATGCCCCACAACCCACATTATCGGTGCTGGACATGATTCCAAGATAAACTAATCCTTTCTGCCTACACATGATCAATATCCCTTTATTCCCTGCATATTAATATGCCTCTTAAATGCCACTATCATATCTGCATCCACCCCAACCCCTGCCAACACATTCCAGGCACCGCCCACATTCTGCGTAAAAACACCTGCCCCATACAACTACTTTAAACTTCCCTCATATGCCCTTTAGCATTTGACATTTCCACCCTGGGAAAAAAGACTGACTTACCTTATCATTGCATCTCATAATTGTATAAACTTCTATCAGATCTTCTGTTAGGCCCTGATGCTGTAGAGAAAACAATCCAAGTTTCTCCAAAACTTCCATATCCTTCCTGGAATGGGACAACCATACTTTAATACTCCGAATGCAGACAAGCAAAGGTTTATAAAGCTGCAACGTAACTTTCTGACTTTTATGCTCAATGCCATGGGCAAACAAGACAAGCATATTATACCCCCATCTTTACCACTCCATCTAATTGTGTGGCTACTTTCAGGGAGCTGTGGACTTGTACCCCAAGATTCCTCTGTAACCAATGCTGTTAAGGGTCCTGCTATGAAGTGTATACATTCCCCTTATATTTCACCTCCATAAGTGCAACACTTTGCATTTTTCCAGATTGAACTGCATCTGTCATTTCTCTGCCCAGATCTGTAACTGATCTACATCCTGCAGTATCCCTTGAGATCCGCCTTTACTGCCCGGAATTCCACCAACTTTTGTGTTGTCTACAAACTTATCAAAAATCCATCTACATTTTCACTCAAATTATTCATACATGTCACAAACAACAGAGGTCCCAGCACTGATCCTCACAGAATATCACTGGTCACGGACCTTTATCCAGGATGATTAAGAAAGCACAACAGATGCTGGAAAAATTTAAGGTAGATTGCTGGAAAAACTCAACGGGTGAGGCAGGACCTATGGAGGGAAGGAATAGGTGACGCTTCGGGTCGAGAACCTTCATCTCGACCTGAAACATTGCCTAGTCCTTCTCCATAGATGCTGCCTCACCCGCTGAGTTTCTCCAGCATTTTTGTCTACCTTTTAATCCAGAATGATCCACCACTACCCTCTGACTTCTAGGTGTAAACCAGTTCTAATTTCAAACAACCAAATCACCAAGAATCCCATGTATCTTGATCTTCTGGATTAATCTACCATGAGACACCGTGTCAAAGGTCTTACCAAAGCTGAGTTAGACAACATGCATGGCCCTACTGTCATCAATCACAATCACATAATTGGACAATCCTGGATTGTTTTCTCTGGATTGCCAGAGGTTGAGGGGAGGCCTGATAAAGGTATATTAAAAATATGAGAGGTATGGATAGAGGAGACTGTCAGAACCTTTTTCCTGCAGGCAAAATCGTCAATGATCAGTGGGGATAGCTATAAGGCGAGAGGTCACAGTGTAAAGGAGATGTGCATGCCAGGATTTCTACTCAAAGGGTGGTGGATGCCTGGAACAAGCTGCCAGGCTGTGGAAGATCCTGGTGGTGAGGGCAAATTTGATAGTGACTTTTAAGAGGCTTTTAGATAGGCACATGGATATGCAGGAAATGAAAAGATAGGGATCGTGTTCAGGGAGATGAGATTAGTTTATCTTGGCATCATGTTCGGTACAAACATTGTGGGCCAAAGGGCCGATTCCTGTGCTAAACCTTTCTATGTTCTATGTTCACTTCCACAAAATACTCAATCAAATTTGCAAGACACCAGCAGCCTAGCACAAACCCACGTGACTGTTCCTTATTTTCCCATTCTCTTCCAAATGTGAGTAAATTCTATCCCTAAGATTCCTCTCCAAAATACTTTCCTCCCCAGCCTATAATTTCCTTGATTATTTCTATTTTCCCCCTTAAAAGGACAATATTGGCTGCTCTACCGTCCTCCAAACATCGTATGTGGCCAGTAAGGAATCAAAAATATTTATCACAGTCCCATCTGATCCTGAGGATTTATTCACCTTAAAGATCTTTAGCAGACCAACACCTTTTTTGATCTCAATATTGTCCAGTATATTGGTATACCCATACTGATCTAATGATCCGACATGTGAAAATAAATCCAAAGGGTTTCTACAGCTATATTAATAGTGAAAGTAAATCCAAAGGGTTTCTACAGCTATATTAATATGTGAAAGTAAATCCAAAGGGTTTCTACAGCTATATTAATAGCAAAAGGATAACAAGGGATAAAATTGGTCCATTGGAGAGACCGAGTGGACAGCTATCTGCAGAGCCAAAAGAGATGGGGGAGATATTGAACAATTTATTTTCTTCGGTATTCACCAAGGAGAAGGATATTGAATTATGTGAGGTAAGGGAAACTAGTAGAGTAGCTATGGATACTATGAGTTTCAAAGTAAAAGAAATACTGACACTTTTGAAAAATATAAAAGTGGATAAGTCTCCAGGTCCTGACAGGATATTCCCTAGGACATTGAGGGAAGTAAGTGTAGAAAAAGCCGGGGCTATGATAGAAATATTTCAAATGTCATTAGAAACGGGAATAGTCCCCGAGGATTGGCGTACTGCGCATGTTGTTCCATTGTTTAAAAAGGGTTCTAAAAGTAAACCTAGCAATTATAGACCAGTTAGTTTGACTTCAGTGGTGGGCAAATTAATGGAAAAGATACTTAGAGATAATATATATAAGTATCTGGATAAAGAGGGTCTAATTAGGAACAGTCAACATGGATTTATGCCTGGAAGGTCATGTTTGACTAATCTTCTTGAATTTTTTGAAGAGGTTACTAGGGACATTGACGAGGGTAAAGCAGTGGATGTTGTCTATATGGACTTCAGTAAGGCCTTTGACAAGGTTCCTCATGGAAGGTTGGTTAAGAAGGTTCAACTGTTGGGTATAAATGCAGGAATAGCAAGATGGATTCAACAGTGGCTGAATGGGAGAAGCCAGAGGGTAATGGTGGATGGCTGTTTGTCGGGTTGGAGGCAGGTGACTAGTGGGGTGCCTCAGGGATCTGTGTTGGGTCCTTTGTTGTTTGTCATATACATCAATGATCTGGATGAAGGGGTGGTAAATTGGATTAGTAAGTATGCAGATGATACCAAGATAGGGGGTGTTGTGGATAATGAAGAGGATTTCCAAAGTCTACAGAATGATTTAGGCCAGTTGGAAAAATGGGCTGAAAGATGGCAGATGGAGTTTAATGCTGATAAATGTGAGGTGCTACACCTTGGCAGGACAAATCAAAATAGGACGTACATTGTAAACGGTAGGGAATTGAAGAATACAGTTGAACAGAGGGATCGGGGAATAACCGTGCATAGTTCCTTGAAGGTGGAATCTCATATAGATAGGGTGGTAAAGAAAGCTTTTGGTATGCTAGCCTTTATAAATCAGAGCATTGAGTATAGAAGCTGGGATGTAATGTTAAAATTGTACAAGGCATTGGTGAGACCAAATCTGGAGTATGGTGTACAATTTTGGTCGCCCAATTATAGGAAGGATGTCAACAAAATAGAGGGTACAGAGGCGATTTACTAGAATGTTGCCTGGGTTTCAACAGCTAAGTTACAGAGAGAGGTTGAGTAAGTTAGGTCTTTATTCTCTGGAGCGCAGAAGGTTAAGGGGGGACTTGATAGAGGTCTTTAAAATGATGAGAGGGATAGACAGAGTTGATGTGGACAAGCTTTTCCCTTTGAGAATAGGGAAGATTCAAACAAGAGGACATGACTTTCGAATTAAGGGACAGAGGTTTAGGGATAACATGAGGGGGAACTTCTTTACTCAGAGAGTGGTAGCGGTGTGGAATGAGCTTCCAGTGGAAGTGGTGGCGGCAGGTTCGTTGGTATCATTTAAAAATAAATTGGATAGGCATATGGATGAGAAGGGTATGGAGGGTTATGGTATGAGTGCAGGCAGGTGGGACTAAGGGAAAAAAGTTGTTCGGCACGGACTTGAAGGGCCAAGATGGCCTGTTTCCGTGCTGTAATTGTTATATGGTTATATGGTTATATGGTTATATGTCCCTCCTGTTGGTGCAATTTACTATGATACAATGTTTCATATCTTTAGACAGAAGTTTAGGGGTAACATGAGGGGGAACCTCTTTACTCAGAGAGTGGTAGCGGTGTGGAATGAGCTTCCAGTGGAAGTGGTGGCGGCAGGTTCGTTGGTATCATTTCAAAATAAATTGGATAGGCCCTACTATCCATGGATGAGAAGGGTATGGAGGGTTATGGTATGAGTGCAGGCAGGTGGGACTAAGGGAAAAAAGTTGTTCGGCACGGACTTGAAGGGCCGAGATGGCCTGTTTCCGTGCTGTAATAGTTATATGGTTATATTATATGGTTATATCTTGCCTACATTCTCTGACTCCAAACACAAATTCCATCTTTTAGCCTTGCGTGGTCTTAGCCCTCTCCCTTGTTACCCTCTTGCTTTCAATGTACATACAGGGCAGCATGGCGGTGCAGCGGTAGAGTTGCTGCCTTACAGCATTTGAAGCGCCAGAGCGCCAGAGACTCAGGTTTGATCCCGACTACAGGTGTTGTCTGTCGGGAGTTTGTACGTTCTCCCTGTGACAGTGTGGGTTATCTCCAAGATCTTCAGTTTCGTCCCAGACTCCAAAGACGTACAGGTTTGTGATATAAATTGTCCCTAGTGTGTGTAACATAGTGTTAATGTCCAGGGATCGCTGTTCGATGCAGACTCGGTGGGCCGAAGGACCTGTTTCCGCTCTATATCTCAAAACTAAACTAAACTAAAAAAACTAAATTAAAATGGCTTACGATCTTCGTTAATCCTACTTTCTAAGGACATTGCACAGCCCCTTTTGACCCCCAAATTCCTTTCTTTGAGTTATTTCCTGCTATTTCTCGAAGGCCCTTTCTGATTTCAACTTTCTAAACCTTATATATGCTACATTTCTCTTTTTCATCATTTATAACTGTTCTCATCATTCCCTTATATTGCCTCCCTTCTACCTATTCCTTACTGGAACCACTTTATGTGGATAAGTGGATACCTATCCACTTTACTTTTAAATGTTAAAATCGATCCTGCCTCCACCACTTCTGCTGGAAGCTCATTCCACACAGCCACCACTCTCTGAGTAAAGAAGTTCCCCCTCATGTTACCCCTAAACCTCTGTCCCTTAATTCTCATGTCATGCCCTCTTGTTTGAATCTTCCCTACCCTCAATGGGAAAAGCTTATCCATGTCAACTCTGTCTATCCCTTTCATCATTTTAAAGACCTCAATCAAGTCCCCCCTTACTGGAACATGCTGGTCCTAAACTCTGATTTTTAAGCTATCTCCCAACATGTCAGATGTGAACTTCTCCAGTAACAGTAGCTCCCAATGTACTAGCTCTAGCTTCTGCCTAACTATGTTTTAATCTGCCTTAATCTAATTTGTTACTTTTCATCCAGGGTCCAGACTTATACTTCTTCATAACATTCTTAAAACTTAAGTTCTGATCACTGTTTCCAACATACTCTCCCACTAAAACAACAGTTACCTGGCCAGCTTTGTTTCCCAATATAAGGTCCAAAATGATACAGGAGTTGGATTATCGACACACTGTAGAAACACCTCATGGATGCACCAAACAAACTCTGCCCCATCTGAGTAAGTCAAAGTCAATGTTGGGAAAGTTAATGACCATATAACCATATAACCATATAACAATCACAGCACGGAAACAGGCCCTCTCGGCCCTACCAGTCTGTGCCGACGTAAATCTCCTCTGTACTCTCTCTATTTTGTTGACATCCTTCCTATAATTAGGCGACCAAAATTGTACACCATACTCCAGAATTGGTCTTACCAATGCTTTGTACAATTTTAACATTACTTCCCTACTCCCATATTCAATGCTCTGATTTATAAAGGCCAGCACACCAAAGGCTTTCTTTACCACCCTATCTACATGCGATTCTACCTTCAGGGAACTATGCACAGTTATTCCTAGATCCTTCTGTTCCAAGCATTCCTCAATTCCCTACCATTTAACATGTACGTCCTATTTTGATTTGTCCTGCCAAAATGTAGCACCTCACACTTATCAGCATTAAACTCCATCTGCCATCTTTCAGCCCACTTTTCCAAATGTCCCAAATCTCCCTGTAGACTTTGAAAACCTACTTCATTATCCACAACACCACCTATCTTAGTAATGACACCCATTACAACATCCCTGTTTAGTTTAGTTTAGTTTAGTTTAGAGATACAAAGCAGAAACAGGCCCTTCAGCCCACTGAGTCCACGTTGACAAGCAATCCCCATACACTAAGACTATCCGACACACACATCTGAGACAATTTACAATTATACCAAGCCAATTAACCCACAAAGCTGTATGTCTTTGGAGTGTGGGATGAAACTGGAGATCCCAGAGAAAATCTACTCAGGTCACGGGGAGAACATACAAACTCCGTACAGGCAAGCACCCGTAGTCAGGATTGAACCAGAGTTTCTGGCGCTGGAAGACAGCAACTTTATTGCCCACCAGTCCGCCCACTCCTGAATGGATTCTTTTGACTAATAATGAAAGGTTCTGAAATTGATATCATTTGTGATGGATCCTGCAGAACTATATCTTTCCAACTTAATCATAATATGGTATAAAAATAATAATTGTAAAATGTTGTTAGTGGTATAGGTAATTGAGGAGTCTTTCAGCTTATTTTGAACTGCCGGGCCATGTAGGGTCCCTTTTTTTTGAGGATTTCAAATAATTGCAGTCAGGCACGTAAGTGGGTTCTTATATAATGAATGGTTTTATGATTGCACTGCCTAAAGTTACATCTCTTTTCAGAGACATGAGTCTTGTGGAGAAGTGTAACGCTGGTCAGTAGTTTAATGTGAATAGTTTACAACAGACTTGGTTCTTGGCGTACTCAGAAGAAACTGCTGAGTAAGCCCACTGCTGCAACAAAAGGGAAGAGCAGCATTCACTAGCAGAAAAGAATGAACTATTTTGGAATTTGTGAGATGGAAACCAAAGAGCTCTGACGCTTGTACGTAGAGGTCATGCACTATTAATGTCCTTCAAGTCTTTGGCAAGTTTATTCTTGAGTTAATTTGACCTACAAAAAAAAATAATGTTAAGTGCTAATGATACTTTACATTTTTGGTTGTATTATTGCAGTAAAATTGCTTGGATGCAAAAAATGTTGTAAAGTGATTCTAAAAAACAGACCAATACAAAATGCCAACTTGTTTAAAATTGTGAAAATGGGATAATATCAGCGATTCACAAAGTTTTGATACCCGTATATCCCTTCGTAAATTTTCATAAGCATCTTGTACCCCTCGTTAAAAACAATTGTATTTCATTGTAAAAGTTGATAAAAATTGCATACATTTTTATTTTGGATTAAGGTATGCATGTAAACAAACATTTTTTGTAATATAATGTATAATTAGCAGAATAAAATTAATAAAGTATCCATTAAATACATTTTTAATTAAAATAATTATCATCAATGTGAAGGATGAAATTGCTTACGTTGTGAAAATATTTGGCTCTGTAGTTATTAATTTCAACTCAATTGCGGTTCGACATCTAATATATGGTTCCTCTTCTTCGTCTTAATCTCGTCTTAAGGGCCGAAAATCCAACCACACAGGTATGAGCTTGGAAATGGAAAAATGAACTTTAGTGCTTTATCTGACTATTCTGGAAATTAATTTTGTGTGTATCCAAAATGAAGATAATGTGTTATCTTTATATTTGTTTTTTAAGAATCCATCAGAAGCTAGTTCTAAAAGTTGTTCTTCTTGTGACATACCTTTTGGCACTGATTGATTGATGTTGAATGGGTATCTTATCCTCTCAATATCTCTGTCCATTCATCTGTAAACTCTGTAAATGCTGTATTATAATAATCATCACACCGTCTTCAATTTGTTTGCTCAAACTTGTCTGTAATTCATGAAGAGAAGGAAAAGAGTTCAATTTCATTTCGGAGTCACGTGAGTGACTTCGTGAAGAGCCCGCCGGCGCGCATGCTCGACATATCGTCGTAACGCGTTGCTGCGACGGCTGGCGGTGGAGCGCGCTCCTCGCCAGCCCTTCATAAGGGGCCACGGAGGTAAGTATTCTACCTTTAGTTGGTGGTCCTTGTTGTCTGATTATGTCTTGCAGCAAGGACATGGATGGGAGTTCGAAGGGCCGGAGGACGTCAGGACGAGTTCGCCGGTCAACAGTTCTGGGGCCTTTACCATCGGCAGTACCTGCAGCGCAGGCCGGGACTCAGGCGGAGATGTGGGTAAGCCCTGTGATTACAGGTCCAGATCCGCCAGCACACCACAGCTCGGAGGAGTTCGACGAGGAGGAGTGTGGTGTGCCGCCAGAGCAGGGGGACCCTGCCATGGCAGTCAGGTCATCAGCGGGCTCGCTGGCGACCTCGAGCAGGGCACGTGCCGTTGCACGGGTCTGTTCCACTCAGCCCTCCGAGAAGGGGGAGGGCAGGAGCCCAGAAGCCTAACCCTGTTAGGGCTAAGGCATTGCCTGTCGCGGAGGAGCGGTCAGGTTCCAGGGCGAGACCCGGGGCGGCTGTGAGGTCCAGCCGGCGCACCCCGACTCTCGACGCCGGGACGGGTCGGTCGAGTCGGGTCTCGTCACGGTCGCCGAGCCCCCCATGGATGGGTGGGCGAGACCATGCGTCGGCAACGTCCACGATGTGGGCAGCCGGCAAGACTGCGCGGGCCCCAGGCAGCCATGCTTCGGCTGGTGCCGACACCTCGCCGCAAGTGCCCTTAGTGGCAGCGGCTTCAGCTCCCGCTAAACGGAGGCGGTTGAACACGCCCGCTCAGGAATCGCGCAGTTTCGCCTCGGCGGCTGTTAGCGACAACTACCGGCACCGGCAGGGCCTCGACGAGGTGCGGGCCGATGACAGGAGCCCGGTTTTCTTTTCAGAGCCGGAGGACTCCGACCACCTGAGTGTTCAGGGTGAAGGGCGTATTGACCGTATGGAGCGGCTGCTGGAGCTCCTGCTTCAACATCAACAACAGCAGGGCAGCAACAGGCACAGGGCGTCTTCACCAACATCTACTATCAGCCTGGAGCAGCAGGAGGAGGAGGTTCTGGTGGATCCCGTACCAACTCCGTTGGAGGTGCCAGCGGAGGAACTCTTGGATGTGGCGACCAAATTCGCGGCCCCACATACGGCTGGTCTTCCTCTAAATACAAAGCTGGCAGCCACAGTGGACTTTCTTAATAATCAGGTGCTGCAGGAAGAAGTCCTCATCCAGGCTATGAGCCGTCACAAGGCTCCATCAAACTGCAACTCCCTCAACGTGCCTGTGGTCAATACGCCAATATGGGGCAACATTAGTGCGGCTATCCGTCAACAGGAGCTAAAATTGCAGCGGATCCTGAAACTCCTCACGGCCGGTATTACCGCCTTTGCGCGGTCGGTGGACGGGGACGAACTGAATTTGGACCAGGAAGATGCTCTGGCCTTATTGTGCGCGACCCAGCACAAAATCAACGGGTTTCGCAAAAACAGCATCCGCCCAGCACTCAACCCGAAGTTTGCAGGATTGTGCAAACCACCGCCGCCGCCCCGTCAGCTCTTTGGTGAGGACCTCTCGAAGAGAGTCAAAGAGCTTGACGAACAAGCCAAAACGGTGGGGATCATGCGCTCTCAGAGTGCCCCCACACCGTCAGGCTCAAAAGCTCCATACATTCGCTCACGAGGGTCGGCCAGTGCCTCGACGAGGACTCGCCCTCTAGCTCCACAACGACAACAGCACCAGAACCAGCACCAAGGGTCTTTTTTAGGACAGGGTCGGCAGAGACCTTTGTGGAAATCGAAGACGCCGCGCCCTCAAGCCAACCCAGCACCTCCACGGCCACCCACACGTGTCAAGGACCGCCGGTAACCACGGAGGTGAGGGGGTCTGGTTCTCTTTTTTCTCTCTGTTTAACTTCCCATGTTGGTGGTCGTTTACGGTTGTTTTTGGATGCATGGGGTAATTTTACTGGTGATGAGTATGTGTTGCGGAATATTCAGGGGCATAAAATTGAGTTTATTAATGGCGACATTCCTCCATCCCAGCACATGCCTGGTCGTACGTTCAAATTGTCTGCTGCAGAACAGGCAGCAGGTTATAAGGAAATTTTACGTCTGGAACAGAAGGGTGTGATTGAGAAAACGGTGCATGAGCCAATTGAATTTGTTTCGAACATATTTACTAGACCTAAGAAGGATGGAGGCTGTCGTGTCATTATTGATCTAACCCGTTTGAATACGTTTGTAACATATACTCATTTTAAAATGGATACGTTTGAAACAGCCAAATCATTGATTTCTCATGGCTGCTTTATGGCATGCATTGATTTGAGGGATGCATATTATTCAGTATCCATCCAGAAATATGATAGAAGGTTTTTGAAATTTATCTGGATGGGGCAACTTTGGCAGTATAAGGCTTTGCCTAATGGGCTCACTACAGCCCCTAGATTGTTCACTAAATTGGTGAAGCCAATCATGGCTTATTTGAGACAACGACATCATATAGTTATGGCCTATTTAGATGATGTCTTTATTGTGGGCCACACCCTGCAATTGGCTGAACAGGGTGTTGCAGCTGCTGTCAATATATTTCAACAATTAGGATTCATTGTCCATCCAGAGAAATCGAAGTTCTGCCCTGCCCAGGTAATTAATTACCTAGGGTTCACGGTGAACTCAATGAGCATGAGGATAACTATACCAATTAACAAAATTGAGGAAGTCACTAAGGTGTGCAGAGATTTAATTGGCACCAATATACCATCGATTCGGCATACAGCCACAGTAATTGGCAAGCTAGTGGCTTTGTTTCCGGCAGCACGATATGGACCTTTGCATTATCAGAATTTGCAAAGAGCTAAAATTACTGCGTTAAAACGGAACGCTGGTCATTACGATCGATCAATGCAGCTGCCGTCCGAAGCGATAACTGAGTTGCAATGGTGGGTGTGTCACATTAGCAACTCATTTAAGCCTGTCAGGGAGGCTAATCCGGTGGTATATTTACAGACTGATGCAAGCTCCAATGGCTGGGGAGCTACTGATAATTGCTCTAGTTGTGGGGGCAGATGGGACACCCTTGAGGCATCGATGTTGTTGACTCAAGGGATTAACTATTTGGAGTTGCTGGCAGCATTCCACGGACTTCGTGCATATTGTTCCAAGCTTGTTGGAGCACATGTCCGTCTCCAAATAGACAACACCACAGCTGTGGCATATTTAAACCATATGGGTGGTACCAGGTCAGTTTCGTGTGACAAATTGGCGAACTCAATTTGTCTCTGGTGTGTTCAAAGAGGCATTTGGATTTCAGCTACCTATTTGCCAGGTGAGCTTAATACTGTGGCGGACACCAGGTCACGCAAATTTAATGACAACATTGAATGGATGTTGCATCCTGAGATTTTTTCTAAAATCACAGCCAAATTTGGTAAACCGGACATTGACCTTTTTGCGTCACGGTTGAACCATCAGGTACCAGCCTACATTTCATGGGAACCAGATCCTGGGGCAATAGCGCTAGATGCATTCTCGCTGGACTGGGGGAATTGGTTTTTCTATGCCTTCCCTCCGTTTTGCCTCATCAGTCGGGTATTGCGAAAGATTCAGGCAGATGCTGCCAAGGGCATCCTTATTATACCCGACTGGCCCACACAGCCTTGGTATCCGGTGGTCTTTGACATGCTCAACGAACCTTGGGTCCTTTTGAAGGGTTGCCCACAATTGGTTACTCACCCTGTCTCAGGGGAGCCACATCCCTGCCATGGCTATTTAAATTTGTTGGCTTGCAGGTTCTGAACAGGCCGTTAGTCCAATACGGCCTCACGGCTCGGACCATGGATACCATCGGGGCGTCGTGTCGAGAGTCCACAAGGCGAAGATACCGCTCGCATATTAAGAAGTGGGAAGCCTACTGCAGCCGCTCTCGCATCACGTACGATGACGTGACAATAACCGACGTCCTGGAATTCCTCGCGGGGTTGCACCATGATGAACACTTAAGTTACAGTGCCATCAACAGCGCCAGAAGTGCGCTATCATTCTACCTTAAGATTGGGGTAGGATCCAACAGGCTAGTGTCCAGACTCATGCGGGGTATATTCAATATGAATCCGCCTACACCACGCTATAATATCACCTGGGATGTCAGGGACGTATTAACCCTGCTCAGGACGTGGTCTCCCATGGAAGGGCTCCAACTGGACCAACTCACCATGAAGCTGGTGATGTTACTAGCGCTGACTTCAGCTCAGAGGGTACAGACACTACACAAACTTCGTGTCGACAGAATGACATCTACCCCTACAGAAGTAGTCTTTTTCATTGACGAGCTACTAAAGCAGCATAGACCTGGGTGCACAGGGCTGCAGCTGAAGTTCCCGGCATACCCCGCAGATGCTAGGCTATGTTTAGCCTCACATATCCGCCACTATGTCAAGGTGACGGCACGCATCAGAGGAATGGAGAGATACCTGCTTGTCACTCATAAGAGACCTCATCATCGAGTGACAGTCCAGACGATATCCAGGTGGCTTCGAGTCGTCTTGGGTAAGTCAGGTATCGACATTAATGTGTTCAAGTCTCATTCCACCAGGGCTGCATCGACGTCAGCGGCGAGGGTCATGGAGGTGCCCATGGACCAAATTCTCGCCACAGCAGGATGGGCGAATGAAGCTGTGTTCCAGCGTTTTTATAACAAGCCTGTTGCTGCTCCTCTACAGTTCGCAGAAGCCGTGCTGAATGCAGGTCAAGAACGTGGAGATATCCCCGCATGAGGGGTTTTTGATTTGTTATTAATAAATATGCTCTTGTTTTGCAGTATGAACTATTGAGCAAGTTTGTTCCTCCCATCCATCCCTGGTAGTGGTGTGTCAGCATGGACGTGGTCCAGGGCGTGTAATCACAGAAGCTTTGAAGTCTTCACGAAGTCACTCACGTGACTCCGAAATGAAATAGTAAGATTGAACGAGAACTTACCAGTTCGAAGGTTGATCTTTATTTTATGAGGAGTCGAAGTGAGGGATTTCGTGCCCTCCTCGCCCAACCCTCAATCACCTTCATCTGGTAATCTTAGTCAATTCAATCATACTATGCGAAGTCATTTCTATTGTTGGTTCTGTGATTCCACGCCGCTACTTTGAAGTATGTCGAGCATGCGCGCCGGCGGGCTCTTCACGAAATCCCTCACTTCGACTCCTCATAAAATAAAGATCAACCTTCGAACTGGTAAGTTCTCGTTCAATCTTACTATTCTCCATTAACAACTCGCTTTTGACACAACTTCAATTTAGCCACTGTAGCGCTCACCTTATCATGAACGTAAAATATAGAAATATCCTTGCCTTGTAAGGACAAATTAAGATTATTTAAAATAGAAAATATGTCTGCCAGGTATGCCAATTGGCAGAGCCATCTCCAGTCATGTAAACATTCTTTCAATTCAAAGCTTTCATTAAGAAAAAAAGTAGTTTGTTCCAAAGTTCAAATAAACGAGTCAACACTTTTCAACGAGAAACCCAACGAACCTCGGTATCGAAAAGAAGTTGGGTGTGATTACTACTCATTTCTTTGCACAGTTGTGAGAAAAGTCAGGCATTAAACTGACGTCTTTTAATATAATTTATGATTTTTACTGCTTCGCCTAGAACTTTTTTTAGGTCTGCAGACATCATGTGTGTAGCCAAAACCTCTCTGTGTATGCAACAATGTTTCGATTTTGCATCTGGTGCAATAGTTTTAATCCTTGAAACAAGCCCTTATTTAGATCCAACCATGGCCTTCGCTCCGACTGTGCTTATTCCAACACAACGCTTCCAATCAAGTTTGTTTTGTTGCATAAATGAATCTATAATGGTAAAGATTTCTTCTCCAGTTGTATGTTCTGGCAAAGGTTGGCAAAATAAAAGGTTGTCATGAAGTTTTTGGTCTTTTTCATACCTAACGACCAGCAAAAGATTTGCAAAATTCGCAATGTCAGTGGATTAGTCCGCCTGTAATGCACAATAACGATTCTGACGGATGTCAGACAATAATATTTGCTTAATATTTACAGCCATTTTGGTGATTCTTCGATTTGAGAGACAAATATGATCCAAAGACCTTTTTGCGTCTTCTCCAATCAATACTTCTGCCATTATCTTTGCTGCAGGCTTGACCAATGTTTTGCCAATTGTCTCCAGTGCCCCATTTTTCGCTATTAAGAGCAACACCATATATGAGGCTAATAAGGCATTTTTATTCTCACTTCCTGTCAGGCCCCACATTATTTTCTGAGTTTTTTTTAATCTTTAAGTTTATTCTCAAAAAAATCCACAGGTTTGTCTTTGTATTCGATATGTTTTGATTCAAAATGGCGCTTCACGTTGGAAGGCTGCATACTCTAATTTGATAAAATTTCATGACAAATGGCACATAATGGAGCCGGTTCATCTTCATCTCCCGTCCATGAAAATCCATATTTCAAGTAATTTGCATCGTACTTACGAAGTTTCTTCAACATCTTCTTAGTTTGTCCTTTAGAGATGTTAAGTGGCACACCCTTCTCAATTTCATTACATTCATATGGTTCAGATATATCAACGTTTTCTCGTTGTCTGTAACTACTTCTATCTTCTTTATTGCTCTTTTGTGTGTTTAATGCAAGTTTTAACCAATGATCCATAATTGAGAATTTAAGGGCTAGAACGCCATTTACCCACGACCATATGATTACTCTTTCGTAGTCGCTGAAGCACATGAAGTGCAAACCATTCGGGCAAGTGAGTCTGAACGAAAATTTATGTTGTTGCACTGGAGTCTGCAAACTACCCAAATGCAGCAGCTATCACAACTTGAGTAGGAGAATTCATACAAAATATATAATTTATTTGCAAAATGTATGTATAAAATAATTTGTAACCACGGTATCTTTTTCTAATAATGAATCTATGTTTCAGTAGTACATAGCTGAAAATTGCCATGTACCCCCCTGAAGACCTTTCGCGTACCACTGGGGGTACGCTTACTCTACTTTGGGAAACAATGTCCTAGGGAAGTAATCAGTCCATCTTGATGAACCAGCTATGATTTACATTTCTTCCAATCTTCACAATGCAGTTTCATAGATGTTTATTTCAATAAACACAAGGAACTGCAGATTACAAAGAAAGTGCTGGAATAATTCAGTGGGTCAGGCAGCATCTTTGGAGAAAATGGTAAGTAACGTTTTGGGGGTTACACAAAAAGCTGGAGAAACTCAGCGGGTGCAGCAGCATCTAATGAGCGAAGGAGATAGGCGACGTTTCGGGTCGAGACCCATCTTCAGACTCGTTTTGGGTTTGGAGCCTTCTTCACAGTTGTCGTTTTCAGTTTGGTTTATTATTTTCATATGTACAGAGATACATTGAAAAACTTGTTCTGTGTGATATCCAGTCAAATCATACTATATATGAGTACAATGGATCCTGTTCTGGAACATGGTCCGGAGCCAACTTGCAATGTCCAAGTCATTGAAAAGTTCAATCTTGGCCAAAGAGGGCTTGTATATAAAAACAGGGATGTAATGATGAGGCTCTATAAGGCGCTGATAAGGCTGCATTTGGAATAATGTGAGCAGTTTTGGGCACTATATCTGAGGAAGGTTGTGCTGGCTCTGGAGAGGGTCCAGAGAAGGTTTACAAGAATGATCCCAGGAATTAGTAGGTTAACCTATGATGAGCATTTGTCAGCACTGAGCCTGTACTGGCTGGAGTTTAGAAGAATGAGGGGGGACCTCATTGATATATACAGAATAGTGAAAGGGTTGGATGTGGAGAGGATGTTTCCACTAATGGGAGAGTCTAGGACTGGAGGTCATAGCCTCAGAATTATAGGATGTTCTGTTAGGAAGGAGATGAGGAGAAATGTCTTTAGTCAGAGGGTGGTGAATCTGTGGAATTATTTGCCACAGAAGGCTGTAAAGGAAAAGTCAGTGGATATTTTTAAGGCAGAAATAGATAGATTATTGATTGGTACAGGTGTCAGACGTCATGGGGAGAAGTCAGGAGAATGGGGTTAGGAGTAAGAGATGGATCAGTTATGATTGAATGGCGGAGTGGATTCAAAGGTCAAATGGCCTAATTCTACTATTACTAATGACCTTATGATCTTAATTTGTTATATTCTCACTTTAAGGCACCATGTGCAGATTCAGCAGTGAAGTGGAAGTAAGATCTTGCCACTGAAATTTAGCCAGTATCACAAAGAATGATCCAGTCCAACAACACCATGCTGTTAAAGAGATGTCTCTAACAATGGTGGCAAACTATAATTCTGTGTAAGGGTGAACTAGAAACACAGAAGGCCCCCCTGAGCTTTAATTATCAGTATGATCTTTGTAGCTGTCACATGCTTTTGTTTGAGTTGTAATTTCTCATCTATAATTATATGCCATTGGTTCAATTGTTCAAGGATTTTTATTAAAATCTTGTCAGCTGAACCATATTATAATTGCATGGTGCATGCAATTTGACATTCGTTGTCATGAAAATCGTGCATTTTGTTATGCTCACGACTTTGCTGGGTTATAGCCACTCTTAGTGGGAGTTTTCAGTGCTTAACATTTACCCAAAAGCCCGAAAAATTTTAATGACTAAACAATCTGGCAAAAAAAACGTAATGAATATTGTGCGGGTTCATGGATCTCTATGAAATAGTGTCTCTTGACAAGAGCATTGAGACTAAGATGACTTTGGCATGTTACGTGTTGTGTTAGCTGCAAAACACCATATTTCCTAACAGGCAATCAGTTAATAGCTGGGTGGGATTGTTCCATTGTTCATGGTATGATGACCGGGGAAGTGTAAAAAAAAATTAAATATGTTCACTTGCTGCAGATTTGAACGGCTCAGTGATCTCCTGCTGTAGGATTACAAACTAATTATCATCAGCAGTCTACTGAAGCTAGCTTATCTGTTAACCCTTTTCAGAAGGTATAATACTGAAGATGTTTATTTCTGTTCCGAAATATTCAAAGGAGCATAATATATTTAATAATGTTGTCAAAGTCTGAAACCTGGACTAAAGTTATCATTAGTTCATTTAACATAAAAGCAATAAGAACTGAATGGAGCTTGGCAGTAACTGGTGAACAAAAAAACGTTTAATGCTCTGCCAAGCACAAACATGGCCAAATAGGTTCATGTATTTAATTAAAATGGTTCGCTTCAATATCGATTTAATTACGTTGGCTCTATAAACGGAGGTAATTTTCAGCAAATAATTGGGATGATTTTCGCTTTGTTCTTGCCTGGGAAACAGTTCTGGATTGTGCACAAAATATACAAAATATAGGGGTAGAGGTGAGTCATGTTGCCTTCCTGTCTCCTTTATCACAAGCCAGTGTTTTCTGAGCTGCTCAATACAGTGGGTGTCAATTGGATTACTAACAGGTCCAGAAATTGAAAAGATATGGAGAGAGTTAGTTATTCTTGGTCCTGCCTCCGCTCCCTCCCCTTCATCTTCATTAGTGTAATACCCAGATTCTAATTGACCACAAAAGCTAGCATTAAGCTTTGCACTACAAACATCTTGAAAGGTTAGCTAAGAAATGTGCAACAAGTAAAGTTCACTCTTCCCCAGCCACCAAATTCCTTGTAGCTGTTATTTTTTATCCAGCAGGAAATAGCCAGATCTACAAACAGAGTCTGTTTTGTAGCCTCAGATGCATGCTCCAGCCAGGAGATAAGAAATACCATTTAGAGTATTGTGCACAGGGATAGAGAGAGTGCAGAAGGGATTCACTAAGACATTGCCTGGAATTATTATAAGGACAGATTGTACAGTCTGGGTTTAGACACTGAAATGCAGGAGGCTGAGAGGTGACCTTATCGAGGTGTATACAATTCTGAGGGCATCTTAAGGAGAAATAGTCAGAATCTTTTTCCAAAGGAAAGGGTGTCCTGTACTAGAGGGCACAGATTTAAGGTACAGAAAGAGGAAGAATTTTAAAGGAGATTTAAGAGACAAGTTTTTCATTCAGAAGATGGTGGATATTTAGAATAGGTTGCCAGAGGTGTTAGTTGAGGCAGATAATATTACTACAATTAAAAGACATTCAGACAGGTATAGTACTTAGCTAGGAAATGAGTAGAGGGACATGGGCCAAATGCAAGCAAATGGAACTAGCGTGGAATGGGACATTTGCATTTGGGACAATAGGCATTTGGCACAAGAAGTGGTTTCCCTGACAGTTTGATCTGTAGCAAGCTTGGCTGCAAATTGCTACAATTGGACCTGATGCAAGTGTAACATGTGTTTGATGAAAATCAGACAAATTGTTCTCGGTGGAACAAGGATATGCTGGGTTATGCTAAAGCAAAATGACAGGGTTGGAAGTGAGGATATTGGAATCAAATCATACCAAAATTCCGTTAATAAAAGAGGAAAGCATGGATACATTCTCCACACAAATGCCATCAATCTAGAAAAATAAATAAAGCTGCTGTGACAATATGTCTGACTGCTATTGGGGAAGATATTTTCCGGTAGATGGAGAAAGTGTTATAAGTTAATGATCTGGATGATGGAATTGATGCCTTTGTGGCCACGTTTCATAGGTTTCAAAGGTTATTTATTGTCACATGTCCCAATTAAGGTACAGTGATATGCAAATTACCAATCAGCCATACGAAAAAAATAGCAAGATACACAACTATATAAAAGTTAACATAAACATCACCACAGCGGATTCCCCACATTCCTCACTGTGATGGAAGGCAAAAAAGTCCAACTTCTTCCTCTTTATTCTCCTGCGGTCGGGGCAGTTGAACCATTTGTAGTCGGGGTGATCGAAGCTCCCACAGCTGGCAGTCGAAGCTCCCGTGTCAGGGCGATCGAAACTCTCGCATCGGGGCAGTCGAAGCTCCTGCGGCTTGGAGTTCCCAAAGTCGC
Source organism: Raja brachyura (assembly GCA_963514005.1). Next base: position 63,851,297 of record OY740781.1, read on the forward strand.
TCTCTGACCAGAGACCACGAGCTCCGTGATGTTCAGTCTGCAAGCACCCACGGTTGGAGCTCCGAGGTTGATCCATGGCAAAGGGGTCGCAGGCTCCGTGATGTTAAAGTCCCGTAGACTCCCCACGGTGGAGCTATCAAAGTCGGTCTCCAGCAAAGGCCGCCAACTCCTCGATGTTTGGCCTCAGTGCGGACAGAGATACAATACGGAAAAAAATGGCATCTCCGTCGAGGTAAGAGATTAGAAAAAGTTTCCCCCAGCCCCCAACCCCCCCCCCCCGACATAAAACAAGCTGAAAAACATTTAACATACATTCAAAACACAAAGTTTGCCGATCATTTGAAGATGGGTTGTGTTGAGGAAGTAGGGACTCTGCAGAAGGACTTGGACAGGTTGGAAGAATGGGCAAAGAAGTGACAAATGGAATACAGCTTGGTAGAAGGAATAAGAGCTTGGACATTTTTCTAAATGGGGAGAGGATTCAAAAAGGCACTAGTCAGACCATATTTGGAATATTGTGAGCAGGTTTAGGTCCCATTTCTGAGGAAGGGTGTGCTGGCATTGGAGAAGGTCAAGATGAGGTTTATTAGAATGAACCCTGGGAAGATTGGGTTAAAGTATGAGGACCGTTAGATGGCACTGGTCGAGTACTCGCTGGAGTTTAAAATGACAAGGATGGACCTTATTCAAATGTACTGGATAATGAAAGGCCTGCATAAAGTGAATGTGGAGAAGATGTTTTCACCAATAGGAGAGAGAGGGAGAGTCTAGGACCAGAGGGCACAGCCTCAGAATAAAAGGATTTTCCTTTAGAATGGAGATGACGGGGAATAACTTTAGACAGAGGGTGGTGAATATGTGGAATTCTTTGCCACAGATGGCTGCATTAGGTATTTTTAAAGTGGAGATTGATAGGCTCTTGTTAGTAAGGGTGTCAAAGGTTTATGGGGAGCAGGCAGGAGAATGGGGTTGAGAGGGTAAAATAGATCAGCCATAATCAAATGGCGGAGCAGACTTGAGAGTTGAATGGCCTAATTCTGAATGTATGAGTGGTCTTATGATCTTAAGACAAAGGAGATTGAGCTGTTTTACACATGTACCTTGGCAGGAACCTTAGCCACAGTCCAACCAAAGCACTGACCAGAACCTTTACATTTTGGCACACAAACTTTCATTGTGCTTATCCTACATGGGACATTTATCTCTCTATCTATCTATATACTATTATATACTAATAAGTGTTGAAACGGTACACAATAGTGTTAAAAGTTTTTGCACAATCTTACTCAGCCTTTTCCCGTGGTCGTTCATATCAAGTTTCTTCATATTTGGTTATATTTCACATTATTGATATTTAGTTTAAAAAAATCCAACTTTGAGAATAATAACTGACTGTGAGAGTGAAACTTTTCTAGCAGCTTCCAGTGATGATGCCACAATGGCATCTCACACTTCTCCAATCACAATGGGATCTCATTTACACAAGCTGCCGTGAACACTCTGACAACCGATAATGACATCACAATGTGATCTCTGCTGCCAATACACAAGCTATGAGAGTTGTCAGAGTGGGAGATGGGAGGAGAAGAAATGTTTTTCATGGTGGATTGCAAAAGGGCAGAGGTGAGGGAGCAAGTGACTGAGGGTACGGAAAAGGAGAGGGATGAGAGGTGACAGAGGGACAATGGGATCAGCAGCCTCAAGGGGAGTAAGGAGAGCGTGAGATTCATCCCCACCCCGCACCCCACGTGGAAAGGATTGATTGGCTCCAGGGAGCGCTGATGCCGACCCAAAGGTCAAGCCCATTCATTGGCTCCGGGAAGCGCTGACCGCCCCCCCCTCCCCCCCCCCCCCCCCCCACCCACGTGGGAAGGATTCATTGCCTCCAGAGAGCAACGACACTGACCCAAAACTCAAGCCCATTCATTGGCTCCGGGAAGCACTGACTGCCTCCCACATGGGAAGGATTGATTCCGATGGGGAATGAGTTGCGTAGGGAGGGGAGAGAGGTTAGGGAAGGTGGGAGAGAGTGACTGAGGGTAGGCGAAAGGAGAGGGAGGGAGTGGAGGAGGGGAGGAGGTGAGTGGAGAGAGGAGGGAGGGTGAAGAAGAGGGGGAGGGAGTGGTGGGGATGAGGGGAAATGAGCCGCTCCTGCGCAGTTGGGGTCTATGGGTGAGTGGGGGAAAATTAAATTGGGCGAACGGGTTACGTTGGGGGAATGGGTGATGGGGTGATTGACTCCGGGGGATGCCTGTCTCCAGGGTGAGCATTGACACCGCATTTGGGGGCAGCAATCCCATGTGATGCCACATCCAACTCCCCAACCCCCTCCTGCATTGGGGGACGCCTGTCTCCAGGGTGAGCATTGACACCGCATTTGGGGGCAGCAATCCCATGTGATGCCACATCCAACCCCCCAACCCCCTCCTGCATTGGGGGACGGGTCTCGCCTGGTCTAGTACATTACTAAAACTCTCATCTTGTTTGCTAGTCAATATATTTGTGTGTGTCTATACGTGTGATCCTGAAACTATGCCATAACGGTACACAATTGTGCTACTATTTTATGGCCGCCTTGCTCACCATTATCCTGTGGTGTGGTGTATCAAGTTTTATTCAGATTGATGGTATACTTTGCAAGTTATCCACATTTTAAACTTTACAAAAAACAACTTTGACAAAAATCACTTCCATCTGCATTGGCAGTTAACAGTGTATGATGTCACAATGGGATCTAATTTACGTAAACTGCCCATCAGCAGTGTTCCACCCCACAATGACATCACAATGGGATCTCATTTACATTAAAAAAAACAGTTTTAAAAAACACAGCAGCTTCCACCTCACAATGATGTCAAGCGGGTAGAGAGGGGAGCGGGATTATGGAGGGAGGAAGTGACTGAGAGTAGGGGAAAGGAGAGGGAGGTAGAGGTGTGGGAGGAGTGGGGGAGGGGATGAGAAGGGAAAGACGAAACATAGAAACATAGAAAATAAGTGCAGGAGGAGGCCATTCGGCCCTTCGAGCCAGCACCGCCATTCATTATGATCATGGCTGATCGTCCGCTATCAATAACCCGTGCCCGCCTTTTCCCCATATCCCTTGACTCCACTAGCCCCTAGAGCTCTATCCAACTCTCTCTTAAATGAGGGAGGGTGAAGAGGAGGGGGAGGAAGTGCTGGGGATGAGGATGGAATGGAGGATGATAGGGATAGAAAGAGGGATGGCGAGGTGCACGGGGAGGGTTGCCATGACTCGCGTCACAACAGGGATCTCTGGCGTCTCAACGGGAACCCTTCAGCCATGCCTGCACAGTTGGGGGCTATGGGAGAGTGGTGGAATATTGCGCTCGGGAACCAGTCCTCCCATGTAACAGGGACCCAACAGGTCCTACTTGGTCTTGTCTTTCCTAAAACTGAAGGTGGAACTATTATACTGGAAACATCATGCCAATGCTGGTCAGCATCCATCCAAAAAGGAATCTGCCCATTGATTTATTTCTTTCATATGATATGGCTGCTAAACAAAGTTGCTAAATCAGACACCATTTCATTATTTATTGCTTGCAAAACCTTACTGTTTATGAAATCTTCAATAAGTTATTGTCATAGGGTTTTCCAGATAATCAAATGAAGACACCATCTTGGTAATATTGCCACAGTTTTTGTTCTTAAAGCCACCTGTGGGAAAATCTGATACCCAAAACAGGAGTGATTCTTCAGAGAGCTCAGCATCACATTTTCACTCTTATGTTCACTGCCAAAGACGCCTATTTTAAAAATTGAGTTCCAAGGCTAATAATAACAATCTAATTTTCACAGACCACCAACTGAACTGAAGAGAGCTTTCTGTCCTGTATCACAAACAGCATTCACTTCAGAAGTTAGAAGATGACTTGTTAAAATCTCGTTCCAAAGGGAATACCATTGTATGTAAATGTCAACGGATATTTTCCATGTGTCAAGTTATCTGAGCTTCTTTACATCCATCTGTTTAAACGTACAATATGCTGTCTGAAGAAGGGTCTCGACCTGAAACGTCACCCATTCCTTCTCTCTAGAGATGCTGCCTGTCCCGCTGAGTTACTGCAGCGTTTTGTGTCTACCTTCGGATTAAACCAGTATCTGCAGTTCCTTCCTATACAATGTGTATGCTTAGTATCACTACATATTGTAATATTCTTGAAAATATTACTTTATTTTCCCAGATCATGTTTCACTGTATTGAAGTTGAATTCAAAGAATGTTTTTGGCATAAACATTATTCCAGTGATGGTTTTCCCTTTTTGTTTCCAGTGATGCACAGATGCATTTAAATGCACATGGTCTCTGTAGATATGGGTTCTTTGTTTTCAATTCAACACTCTAGGTCATGAAAGAGGCGATAATATTTCCTGCACTTCATCGTAATTTCCCATGGATTTTTTTCACAAAATAATTTCTCCCGAACTTTACTAGGAAAGATATTCAGTGGAAATTGTAATCAAATACTGCCAACTTATGGAATAAACTTCACTCTTGGCATTCCATCCTAATGAAAAACATGAGAAAATGTTGTTTGTCAGCAGAAAAGGCACAGCCAGCAGAAAATCTGGGAGCACTGGATTTCCCAACATATGTTTGCAGATAACATAATTTTGTTTTACCAGTGGCAGTAAATAGCTAGCTATGGATCACATTGCACCTGCAATTATGATCCCAGTGGCTGAATGAGCCTCTTAAACTGGGATAAACCAGCTGGTGTAAAGAAATTACCTCTCAGGTTCCTATTCAATCTTCCCCCCCCCCCCCCCCTCACCTTAAACCTATGTCATGTGGTTCTTGATTCCCTTTCTCTCGGCAAGAGACTCTACCCTGTTTACCCTATCTTCGAATGAGTTTGTACACCTCTATAAGATCAACCCTCATGCTCTTGCACTCCAAGGAATAGTGTCCTAGCCAACTCAAGCTCTCCCTATAGCTCAGGTCCTTGAGTCCTGGCAACATCCTTGTAAATCTTCTCTGCACCCTTTCCAGCTTGACAACATCTTTCCTATAACATGCTGCCCAAAACTGAACACCATACTCTAAATGTGGCCTCACCAACATCTTATATAGCTGCAACATGACCTCCCAGCTTCTATACTTAACACTTTGACTGATGAAGGCCAATGTGCCGAAATGTAAACACATCCTCAGTCTTCATATGTGGATTCTATTATTCTGTCAGTGGGTTTCGAGGATCTTGCAGGGAAATCATTGGTGGTTTTTCCCCAGTGCTTTAAATGCCTGCTGTAGTCAATTTTCCTTTTAGCATACAAGAGGTCAGGGATCACAGCTGGCCAGTGAATTTTGTCCTGGAATTTTTGGAGCGGTTTGAGGACTTGATTTTCAAACACTCTTTTTTTCTCAGACAGCCTAAGCAACATCAATATTTGCATTTGCTGCAAGGCAGCTCCAGGGATATGGGAAGTCTACATATTCCAAGATCACATTATGGACCCTTACCATGGGATGTCAGGATTGTACAGCAAAGACAGATTGGTAGAATAACTTGATTTTACCGGTGTTTAGCATAAGCCTCATCCTCTCTGTAGTAACTCAGCAGCTCGGCCTGCATCTCTGGAAAACATGGATAGGTGACTTTCAGTTCAGGACTCGTCTTCAGTCTGAAGAAGGGTCCAGACCTGAAACATCAAGTTTGAAGGAGGGTCCCGATTCAAAATGTCACCTATCCATGTTGTCCAAAGATGCTGCCTGACCCGTTGCATTCCTCCTGTACTTTGTGTCTTTTTTTTTGTAAACCTGCATATGCAGTTCTTTGTATCCACAATTATGACTTGGAGTTTGGTTTCCAAGCGTACAAATAGACATTTGTCATCAATATACACCAACTGAGATGAGAGTGATATATGTTTTGGAGTGGAGGTGATGTGGAGGGAGTGGATGGTCAACAGTTTCCTCTTTGTCCTGTGGATTAGCTCCGCTCCAATGACATGTTTTCTGGAGGCAGGGTATGGCATTGCAGTGAGAAAGATTGAAAGAAGGATTAGAGCAATATCCAAACTTTTTTTAATCCCAGTCTGCATTGGGTGGTCACATTGCATTGAAATCATAGCTTGCAACACCTCAGGTAACAGATACAGAATGGAGATGAATTTCTGTGGAATGCCAAATTTTTAATGGATTCTCCATAATCACTCTAAGTTGCCAAAGTCAAGTGCTTTTGTGAGGTCAGATGGTACTGGGGGTAGAGTGCTGACATGGATAGAGAAGTGGTTGGCAGACAGGAAACAAAGAGTAGGGATTAACAGGTCCCTTTCAGAATGGCAGGCAGTGACTAGCGGGGTACCGCAAGGCTCGGTGCTGGGACCGCAGCTATTTACAACATACATCAATGATTTGGATGAAGGGATTCAAAGTAACATTAGCAAATTTGCAGATGACACAAAGCTGATTGGCAGTGTGAACTGTGAGGAGGATGCTATGAGAATGCAATGTGACTTGGACAGGTTGGGGGAGTGGGCAGATGCATGGCAGATTAAGTTTAATGCGGATAAATGTGAGGTTATCCACTTTGGTAGCAAAAACAGGAAGGCTGATTACTATCTAAATGGCGTTAAGTTGGGAAAAGGGGAAGTACAACGGGATCTTGGGGTCCTTGTACATCAGTCTATGAAAGTAAGCATGCAGGTTCAGCAGGCCGTGAAGAAAGCAAATGACATGTTGGCCTTTATAACAAGAGGAATCGAATATAGGAGCAAAGAGGTCCTTCTGTAGTTGTACAGGGCCCTAGTGAGACCACACCTGGAGTATTGTGTGCAATTTTGGTCCCTTTGAGAAAGGACATTCTTGCTATTGAGGGAGTGCAGCGTAGGTTTACAAGGTTAATTCCCAGGATGGTGGGATTGTCATATGCTGAGAGAATGGAGCAGCTGGGCTTGTACACTCTGGAGTTTAGAAGGATGAGTGGAAGTCTCATTGAAACATATAAGATTGTTAAGGTTTTGGACACGCTAGAGGCAGGAAACATGTACCCAATGTTAGGGGAGTCCAGAACTAGGGGCCACAGTTTAAGAATAAGGAGTAAGCCATTTAGAACGGAGACGAGGAAACACTTTTTCTCACAGATAGTGGTGAGTCTGTTGAATTCTCTGCCTCAGAGGACGGTGGAGGCAGGTTCTCAGGATGCTTTCAAGAGGGAGCTAGATAGGGCTCTTAAAAATAGCGGAGTCAGGGGATATGGGGAGAAGGCAGGGACAGGGTACTGATTGGGGATGATCAGCCATGATCACATTGACTGGCGGTGCTGGCTCGAAGGGCCGAATGGCCTACTCCTGCACCTATTGTCTATTGTCTATTGTCAGAACATGATGCTGCTCCCTGTAGTTTACTTAGCAGTGTTGATAGTGAAGATTATGTTCACTTAGTCTCTTGAAGGATGGAACATCACTGCAGCGTATAATATATGCAGGCAACATATTAATTGATAAAGCAACATATTCATTGGTAAAGAGAACAGCAATATCACTACCCTGACACGAAAATGTAAATAAGAACTTGTACATTCCTCCACTACAATTTAATGTCTTAAAAGCGTCATTGTTTGTCACCCGAAACAGCTGTACCCAGAACAGTGCTATCAGGTTTCACTGTGTGACCCCAAACTGTGTCATTTTCATTGAGCCAAGATCTTGCGGTAGCCTGCACTTAACTTCAGGAAGACACAATCACAGTACAAGAGAACAGGACTGATTCAAGAGTGAATGCTGTTCATAGTGATGGGACATAGAAGGAAGAGTACACCCAAAGGGTTAGGGAGATCACTCAGTTATTGGAGAACAATGCATTTGAGTCCCTTTCTCCCATCTTGCTACCATCAAGTGTTCGTGGTAGGCATATGACAACAAACTCAACGTGACTTGACTTCCTTATTCACTCTTTATGAGCAATCTATTCATTATTTGAAATATAGAATAGATTACTTCTGTTATCAAACTATCCATAAATATATTGACCAGTTAAAACATTCGCACAGATCATTGCGCGACCCCTCACATCACTTCCTTTTTATTCGGCACATGTATGTAACTCCTATTTTCAGATTTCTACCATCGACTCAGTCTCTGAACGAGGTTAATAGTTTGCCTCCAAGTCCTTGAGCATTAACAGTCTCTTCAAAGTCAAAGTTAAATTTATTTGTCACGTCCACCAACTAAGGTACAGTGAAATGAATTTGCCATGCAGCGATACAGTTGATAAACAGAACACACAATACACAATAGAATTTAACATAAACATCCACCAGCATTCTTCACTGTGGTGGAAGGCAACAACGTTCAGTCAGTCCTCCTTTGTTCATCTGTGGTTGGGACCATAAAGCCTCCGTAGTTGCCGCTACGGACGGCAGGATTTACAGACCCTCTCGTCGGGATGATCTAAATTCCGACTTCGGGACATTCGAACACATTCCACAACTTGGAGTGCCACTTTCCTACCGGAGACCGCATAATACTATTGCATGTTTCTTGGCAGTGTATAGATGGTAATCCATGCGCATTCCCCTTCCTACTACTTTTGTTACTTCCTTACAAATCTAAATTATGGATGACCCATGTTTTCCAAGTCCATGTTGCCTCTCTCTAATCAGGTCATACTCAATAGTTGTCCCTAAGTATTTAAACTAAAGAATAAAACACAACCACATACAGTATACCAGCTGGGCATGTGTTCAGTGGTGTGATGTTTGCATGTCTGTATATCATATATATATTTATCCACAGACTAAATGTGTTTACGGTCATATATTTGAGCAGTGTAGAAAATGGAGCTTGTCCTTGTGGATGTAACATAGGAAATTGTGTTTATGGCAGCGAGAATTACACAAATGAATGTTTGCGATATGCTTTTGCATATTTTTTTTACATTCTGGTGTGCAAAATATATCCTTACCATGTAATCTATTGCAAACTGGTGGAGAATTCATAACTTCAGAGTTCACAGGGTTAATATGGTCCCGTGGCATCTGGAAATTATTTTCCATAAACTGTTTATAGAACCAAAAATGACCCACCCTTTGAACTGAACGCGATTTCCTGCAGAAACAAAGCTACTAGGGCATCCTGTTAAATGCCTTGTAGAAATAGAGAACCATGAGATTTTGTACAATTAAAGTCAAAAAATGTTTCCTGATCCCTTGGTTATTTTTCTTTTAATTATGAAATAGGAAAAAAATTAATCTGACAGGGTTTTAGATATAAAAGGAGACACTAATGTTACTAAATTAAAATCTTTGGGATCACAATGGTGTCTCTATCAAAAGGGAAGGCAGCTTCCAAAATCCATCCTAATTATTTGGTATAATTTCCCATTTTAAGCCCCTCCTAGATCATTAACCAAGTTTATCGTAAAAGAAGAGAAGAGAAGGGTGTATTAAGCATACAGAAATATGTTTCCCATTTATACGTGGTATGCAAAACAAAAATATTCCCTTTTAAGACCATTTTTTAAAAGGGATCACTGAGATTTAGATTCTACATTTTATTTAGGCAGGAAACAGCTTTGAGGAAAGATTTTATTGTTCCACTCAATAAAAGGAAAAGCCTGATCCTGGCTCCTCAGATTAAATCTACGAGTGCCTTTAATGCTGTTATTGTACTCAGATGAGTATGTTCCCAAGGTGAACTGATGTTTTTAATCAAACATTGCACCAGACCTCGTTTTAACTTGCAGCACCCACAATTAACCACACAAAAGAAAATTGTGAAACTTTCAAATGTAAACATCATGAGGCAGTAGCATGGCATAGTAAGGCTTGTAATTTATAATATTAATTAGTCTTAACAGTTGAATCACTGTGTAATTTGGAGGTAGAAATCACAAAACCCCATGCTCTCCCAGGCAGCAGTGATCCCTGCCTTCTCAGATACTGTTTGATGCCTGGAGTAAGCACCTCAAAGCTAAGATCCCACCAAAGCCGCCTCTGCAAAACCCTCCAAATTATGTGCAGGATAAATTCAGCAATGCTGGTGTGCTCATCCATCACTGAGGGCGTCCACTGGGTAAGTCGTGTTATTGGCATGCCCGTACTCGACATCCAGAACAGGCTTAGTCACAAAGAAAGATTACGATGTGGACAAATGAAAAAATCAAGAATTCTCTCCAAACATTCCGTGTATCGAGAATTCTCAAGGCTCATGGATGTTGGATATATCTATCATGCACAACGATGCCTAGGAATTGTTGGCACGTGGCTGAGCAGTGAAGCAGAAGTATTCAAGATGGTACTGATGACGTTGAGTGTGTAATGGGAATACAATGAAGGCCAGTCACAGAGTGATGGGAGAGATACTGACCCTTTGCCCACCGAGTTCAGGCCAACCATCAACACCCTGACCCATTTTATTCTTCCCACATTCCCATCAACTTGTGATATCAGTGCACTGAGACTTCAAGTTGGTTTTGCTGATGGGAACATAAAACAGCTCATTCTAATCAGAATTTGTAGGTTGTGTTTGTGATTTGTCATTTATTCATAAAGGATCCTCACAGAATTTGTATGCAGAACCTGTCTGTAAAGTCACACGGAATAAGATAATCCCAATAAATAGAACACAGCTGGGCAGAGAACAAGAGTTTAACCTCGTAAAATAATCAGTCAGTGAAACAGATGTTTAAAAAAAGAAAGAAAATGTCCATTCCTGAAGTCTATCCAATTGAAAGCACACATTCTATGAACGTCAATTAAGGACAGATCAGATTTAAGTGGCTTGCGATACGCTCTGCCAACACTTACTAAAACGTGATAAGGAATGAGAGGAATACAGTAGCTGTAGAGTTATGCTGCAGTATGAAGCTCCAACTTATGGGAGAAAATGCGACAAAAAGAAACACAAATATAAAAACAGATGAATTGTGTTACTTGTCATAAATCTATATAACTAAAATTCTGATCTTGACCACTTCCTGTCTGTGCTGTATATTGATTTTAGAAAAAACACCGCCAAATATCGCTATGATTTTTGGCCATCTTACTCACAGTCCTCCTCCGCTGAGGCAGCCCCGAGGATTTTTCTGATCGATGGAAAAAAAAGTTATGAGTGTTTAAAAAATATTGAGATCAGCTGATTGGTCCCCTCCCCTATCAATCACCACGTTGAAGGTAACGCCCCTTCCGGGGGGTGGGGGCAGGACTATAAAACCCCGGATGCCTGGATGTGAGTCAGTCACTCTGGAAGATCGCGAGTGAGAGTCCACAACTGTGATTCTAAACTGTGAATCAACTGAACTGTGAGTCTGCAATATACTTGGAATAAATAATTTGTTAGCCCTTAATGACAATGCAATGAGTTGTTTGGCAATTTGGTGGCCTGAAATGTTATGAAATTGAGTTTGGTGGTCTGCATTCTGCCTGAAATGCTATGAAATAGAGTTTGGTGGCCTGCACTCTGCCTGAAATGCTATGAATTTGAGTTTGGTGGCCTGCACTCTTCCTGAAATGTTATGAAATTGAGTTTGGGGGCCTGCATTCTGCCTGAAATGCTATGAAATTGAGTTTGGTGGCCTGCACTGCTATGAATTTCAGTTTGGTGGCCTGCACTCTGCCTGAAATGTTATGAAATTGAGTTTGGGGGCCTGCATTCTGCCTGAAATGCTATGAAATTTAGTTTGGGGGCCTGCGTTCTGCCTGAAATGCTATGAAATTCAGTTTGGTGGCCTGCACTCTGCCTGAAATGCTATGAAATTGCATTTGGTGCCCTGCACTCTTCCTGAAATGCTATGAAATTCAGTTTGGTGGCCTGCACTCTGCCTGAAATGCTATGAAATTGCATTTGGTGCCCTGCACTCTTCCTGAAATGCTATGAAATTGAATTTGGTGGCCTGTATTCTGCCTGAAATGCTACAAAATTGAATGTGGTGGCCTGCACTCTGCATGAAATGGAATTTCAAGAAATAGCCATGAGTGAACTGCCAGCCCACCAGCCCTGAGTGACTGAGCTGCCAGCCCACCAGCCCTGAGTGACTGAGCTACCAGCCCACCAGCCCTGATGACTGAGCTGCCAGCCCACCAGCCCTGAGTGACTGAGCTGCCGGCCCACCAGGCCTGAGTGACTGAGCTGCCAGCCCACCTGGCCTGAGTGGCTGAGCTGCCAGCCCACCTGGCCTGAGTGACTGAGCTGCCAGCCCTGAATCCATTTGGCCCACAATGTCAATACTAGCCCTCTGGAAACCAGTCCCTTCAGCCTACAACATCCATACTAGCGCCCCAGAAAGCCTCTACCGATGATCCTCAGAATTTTATGTTTCCCTATCAGTTGTTTCTTCAATCTTTTCCATTTTAGAGAAAACTAACCCTGCCTATCCACTCACCTCACAGCTGAAATGCTTCTTCCCAGGCAACATCCCGGTGAACCACCTTTGCACCATTTCCAAAATAACCATATACTTCCTATGGTGTGGCATCCAAAACTGCACACAGTACTCTAGCTGTGACTAAAATAATATTTTATATCTTTGCAACATAATCTTCCTGTTCGCGTATTCACTGTCCCAGCTAATGTAAGTCAATATACCGTATGCAATTTTAATCATCTTATCCAGCTGTGCAACTGCCTTTAGGATACGGCCAGGTCTCTTTGTTCCTTAGTGCTTCCTAGGACGCCATCATTCATTGTATATATCCTTGCCTTATTAGTCTTCCCAAAATTTATTATCGCACATTTTTCAAGATTACATTCAATTTATTATTTCTCTGCCCACTTTCCTAACTAATCGATCAACAACACCACTGATCTTTGTGAAATCTGCACACGTTCGTATCATACCTCTTGCATTCACTTCTAGATTATTGATGTATTTCATAAATAGTAAAGGTCCAAGCACCAATTGCTGTGGTATACTGCCTGTCACTGGCCTCCAATTGCAATAATAATTCTTCTGTCACCAAGCCAGCTCAAAATCCAATTTGTATTTTGCTCCAGATCAAATGGGCTCTTATCTTTTAGACCAGTCTCATAGGTGGGACCTTGTCAAAGGCCTTATGAAGGCTCTAATAGACTACATCAACTGTACCACCCTCATCCGCACACTTAACACCAAAACATAGAACAGTTTAGTACTGAACAATTTAGGTTTAGGTTTATTATTGCCATGTGAATGGAAGCATAGTGAAAAACTTTGTTTTGCATGCTATCCAACCGGATCAGATATACTGTACATAAATACAATTAAGTCTAACTCGAGTACAATAGATAAAGGGGAAGACAAGAGTGCATAATTTAGTTTTCAGCATTGTAGAACATCAGTTCCATATGTCCTACATCATACATCAAGTCCAATGCCCACAATTGGGTAGAGGTGAATCGGACAGTACCCTAGCTTATAGATGGACAATTAGAAGACTGATAACAGAGGGGAAGGAGCTGGTCCTGAGTCTGGTGTTGAGCGTTTTCAAGCTTGTGTACTTTCTTCAGGATGGGAACAGGGAGAGAAGGAATGACCGGGATGAAATCCTTTCACCACTGCATTCTGTCCTATGGCCAAGCCAATTTTGAATTCAATCGACCGAGTCTCCATGCATCCTTAATCTTCTGAATCAGCCGACACGAAGGACATTGTTTCCATGCTTATTTAATGAAGATTACTAATAGGCCAGAGGATTGACGATTGAAAATTAAAAAGAGCGAGAATCTAGAGTATCACAGTAAACTAGCAAACGAAACAGGCAATAAGTCTTTCAATGGATTATATGTAAAAAAAGAGATTCACTAAAGCAGATATGGTCCATTTAAGTTATGAAGCTGGGTCATTCATAAAGGGAAATACAGAAATAGTAGAGATTGTAAATTATTAATTTGCATAAATTTTCATACCAGAAATAGGGTGAAGTACTTTCATAATAGGGCGGCACAGTGGTGCAGCGGTAGAATCGCTCCCTGGGACCATTAGGGGTTTCCCCGGGTGCTTGGATTTCCTCCCACACTCCAAAGACATACAGGTTTGTAGGTAAATAGACTTCCGTAAAGTTTGTAAATTGACCCTGGTGTGTGTCGGATAGTGCTAGTGTATGGGGTGATTGCAGAACAGCATGGACTCGTTGAGCCAAACGGTCTGTTTCTGTGCTGTATCTCTAAACTAGACTAAACTAAAGCAGACATTAAAAAGATCACAATAATATTGACAATTAAGGGACAGAAGGGAGAAAGAAATGTAAAGAGAAAAAGTAGTCGGCAAAATTATGGTTATAGAGGCCATGATGGATGTATCTTGAAGTGTTAAAGACAGTTACAATATAAAATTGGACTAATGTAATGGATGCATTAGGTTGGTGCAGATGTAGTGGGCTGTAGAGCCTGCACATGTGCTGTATGACCCTAATACAAGATTATAGAGTGATGGGGTGATACAGTGTGGAAGCAGGCCCTTTGGCCCAACTTGCCCACACCGGCCAACATGTCCCAGCTACACTAGTCCCACCTGCCTGCGTTTGGCCCATATCCTCCAAACCTGTCCTTTTGTGTACCTGCGTAACTGTTTCTTAAACGTTGGTATACTCCCTGCCTGCTCCACTGGCAGCTCGTTCCATACGTGTGTGAAAAAGTTACCCCTCAGATTCCTATTAAACCTTTTCCCCTTCACCTTAAACATATGTCCTCTGTCCTCTGGTCCTTGATGCAGATGTATTACATGTAATGTACCAAAAGATCCTAATTTTTGGAGAGATTGCAAACCAACATTCATAAGGTTCATCAACATTCACCAGATCATAATACCAACATTCATGAAAGAAGGGATAAAAAAAGTTGGAAACTATACATCAACTAGACTATCATCTGTCATTGAGAAAAAGCTGGAATCTATTATTAAGGTGGTAACTAAAATTCGTTTGGAAAATCATAAGACAATCAATCAGATTCAACATCAACTCATGAAAGAGAAATCATGTTTGACAAATTTGCTGGAGTTCTTTGAAAATATAACAAACAGGATGTATAAAGAGGAAAGAACAGATGGACTGCATTTGGATCGGCGTACATTTGCTCGTTTTTTGTTATGTAAGTTGGTTATAAGACAGCTGCATGGGCCCAACTCACCCGCTGAACAACCGCACCGCTGACCGGAACGCGCCCCTGTAGGCCCAACGCGCCCCACAAGCCTCCCAGGGTACTGAGGAGAAGCCAGGCGGCGAGGCTTGTCTGGGCCGAAGGAGCCTCGGCGGGGGTGGCGATGGGAACCTCGGCGGCAGCGTGAGCCTCAACGACGGTGGGGCCTCGTGATCAATCTGCGATCAGCAGTCGATGAACATGAGGGAGGGAGGGGAACACAATGGGGACCTGGTGTGGGGGAACCGCCATGAGGGACGGTGGGAGAACAATGGGGGACCTGGTGTGGAGGAGGGTGGGCACTCTAGTTTAGAATCCTCTGCCCAGGGGATGTCCATGTTTGTTTGTTTGTTCATTTGTTCCGGTGTAGGCGCTGTGCACACAGCAGCCAGACAACAGAACCTTGTCTTTTTCTTTTTTTCACTATTAATTTAATATTAATTTTTGTGTACCTTGTGTGTTATGACTGTTGGCAGACCAATTTCCCTCTGGGGATGAATAAAGTTCTATAGTATCGTATCGTATAAAGAGCATGGTATCATTGATAATGTTAAAATAGTCGGGAGGAAGTGGGAGAATTAAAAATTGTCTCATCCCAGGATGTCTACCTGCACAAACTCAATAGTATGATGAGTTTTCTTACATAACCAGACAGAAATGGGAATCTAATTATCAACTAATATCTCATATCAGGAGTCTAACAAGAAAGTGCGATCTGCTCAGAGAGGATTGTTATTGTTATTGAACAAGTGAATTTTATAGTTGTTCATATACATCAGGGAGATTTATGGAAAGAACTAATATTTGGTTCTGGAAAATAAAATATTGTTGAGCTTGAGGTAGTTGAACTACATTTCATTAAAAAAAAACGGAGAGTTGGTTTACTTGCTAAGTTTCTCATGCTCACAACTACAGAGTTGGCTGTAGCACTAAAGAAGTGAGATCTAAAAGAGATGATGGACTACAGCCCAAACATCAAACACACATATTTGGCTGGAGGAACTAGGAGCCATTACTCATGCTGTCATTCAGAATTTAACACTGAGTCCATCATGCAGCTAAGTTGACAAGTTGGGCAAAATAACTTGAAAAACTGGTTCCTATATCACATGGCTTAACACGGGTCCATTTCAGTAATTTTACACCACGGGCTATGATTTACTCCAATTGTTTACAGTTGTTTTTGTCAAATCCAGCTTTCCATAATTCATTCAAACACACCTGTCTTGTGTTACACAACAATATTCCTTTGTCAGTGGCAACAAACTGAATTCTAAGATAAGTCACTTGAGTAAACTGGCACACCCATATAAGTCAGCGTGTTATTGAAGTAGTGTTGTCTCCTGTGAAGAATATATGAAACAATAATGAAGCAAAGTACAGAGCACCAGTTATTCGCCCAGTTTAATACTCTGCATTTGATGGTCATATTCTGTTCTCATTTACAAACGGGACAATCAAACCTAGATTTGGTGTCCACTGTGTTCAGTACCTCTGTTCAATCTGTAAGATGCCCCTAAGCTGCCTGTTTAATTCTCCATCCCACTTCACTCTGGCCTCACTGCCATTGACCTGTCTGTCGTTGACCTCCTGCACTTCTTCAGAGGAGCTCAAACTCTGCTCAAAGTGCAGCATCTTGTCTTTCAATGTTGCAAATTACAGCCTTCAGAATTCAGAACTATTTTGATAGGCACAAAAGGCTGGAGTAACTCAGCGGGTCAAGGCAGCATCTTTGGTGAAAATGGATAGGTTGATGTTTTGGGTCGGGACTCTTCTTCCGACTATTCATATATATCGATAATCAGTTATTCTAGCCTTGCAATTCACATTTCCAGTGCTCTGTTTGACTGTGGAATGGCCATTACTACAAAATATGCTGGTGTTTTCATAAGAGTTAGGCTTGGTGAGAGAAAGGTCCATATTCCATATTCTGATGCAGGCCGCAGTCTAGCAGTTATGTCCAGCATATGGGTAACTGTGGTATTGCTGAATATTTGTGGTGCACAACTTCAAAGTCAAAATACAATCAAACATAGCCTCAGAACCTCGTTCTTTGGTCGTTCAACATGGAAAAGTTCTAATTTGAGGCAATATCGTAGGTGGTAATCAAAGAGCTAAATTGGCTTGAACAGTGGAATAACATTCAATTTATAACTAAGTTTATCCAGCTACCGGCTGTACTTCCCTTTAGCTCCATGAAAGATTTGCAAAAGAATGAGCATGGATCAGTAAATAAAAGATGAGAAACCCTCAAAATATTTCGACACAACGTTTGATGTGCTTTCTCGCTTTAGCATCTCAATCAGATCCAAAATACTGGAGAAACTCAGCGAGTCAGGTAGCATCTCTGGAGAACATGGCTAGATGTCCTTTTGAGTCGGGACCCTTCTATAAACTGATTGTGATGAGAGGGGGAGGGGGGGAAGGGGGAAGAAGTATGATGAAAGTTTGGAGGAAGGAAAGGCAGTGCAAAGGATGGCAGGACAGAGGTGGACACAGGTGAAGGGGGAGGTTGATAGGCAGGTGGTTGGAAGAAAAGGGCAGAGATTAAAGCAGGTGTGAGACCTTGGTTGAAGAGTTACAAATTGTGAAGCCAGAGGAAGGAATGTAGGAAGAGGGGGATAGGGAGGGGAGAAATAGGTGCAAGTTCAGGTTGGGCACAGGTGAGCTGGGGGGGGGGGGGGGGGGGGGGGTGGTGGAGGATAAAGGGGAGGGGGGGCAGCTTTTAGAAGGTTATGTAAAATTGAAGAATTCAATGTTCATACTGTTGGGTTGGAAGCTACCAAAGCGGAATAAAAGGTGCTGTACCTCAGCTTGCGTGAGGCCTCACTATGGCAAAGAAGAAGTCCCAGGACAGAAAGGTTAGTATAGGAATGGGAAGGGGAGTTAAAATGATTAGGAACCGGGAGATCAGGTCGACCTTGACAGACCGGGTACAATTGTTTGGCAAAACATTTGCCGCTTCTACACTTGGTCTCATTGATGTGCAGGAGGCCAGGTCAGAGGTACTGGAGGAACACCAGGTGCAGTAGATGAGGTTAGAGGAGGTGTACGTGAACCTCTGTCTCACCTGGAAGGACTGCTGGGGTCCCTGGATAGAGGCGAGGAAGGAGGTATAGGGGTAGATGTTACATCACCTGCGGGAGAGGGTGGTTTGGGTAGGAATGGTTGAGTGAACCAAGAAGTTGGGGAGGGAGCATTCTCTGCAGAAAGGGGTGGGTTTGGAAATATGTAACTGGTGATGGAATCACCTTGGTAGTGGCGGAAGTTTCAGAGGATGATGTGAATGGACAACTTGAGGTACAGCACCTCACATTCTGCTTGGATAGCTTACAACCCAAAGTTATGAACATCGAATTCTCCAATTTTTATTTCCTGCCATTCCCCTCACCTTTCTCCCCCACTAACCCACTTTCTCCACCCCTCCCCTCCCTTGTGCCACACCTGCACCTATTTTTCCTCCTTCTGCATTCCTCCTCTGGCTTCACAATTTGCAGCTCTGTAATCCATCTGCCTCATACTTTGTGCTTTAATCTCGAATCTTTCTAACCTTTGTTCCAAACTCTGCCTATCATAAACTCCCCCTCACCCGTGTCTACCTATTACCGGCTATGCTTTGTTCAACCTCTCCTCTCTCCCACCCCTCACCACCCACTCTAATCTGAGTGAAGAAGAGCCCCAACCGCAACTGTCACATATCCATGTTCTGCAGAGATGCTGTCTGACCCGCTCAGTTACTCCAGCACTTCTGCACTTTGTGTCCTTTTGTGTAAACCAGCATCTGCAGTTCCTTGATTCTTCAATCAAAGGATCATTAGCTGAGCATTTGCATGGAAAAGGGCATTCATACGCAAGCCCATTCCGTAGCCACAACTCCACCTGACATTTAATTGCATATATTGTGAGCAGGATTACTCAATATCATTCAGTTGCACTGGATAATTCCACTCCACATAAAAACACAGGGGCTCAAAAGGACACCACTCCAATGTCAACAGTTTTGGCAATTAAGCAAAACTTGAGAATTAGACTTTGGATTTTTTTTTATGTAGGTTCATGAATTTAGGATGAAGCCAGATACAAAGAACCTCTTGTCTGTTTGTGGTTCCAAATGGAATTCTTAGGATTGGGCCCCTGTTTATTCCAGTCATAGTCAGAGGGAGGGGTGTATATGGGTGTGTCCAGAGATTCAGTGAATGGATGGCATTCCAGGTGTGAAATACTAGCTTGCCAGCCATTGGTGATGGAAACAACAATAGATCAAAGCCTGGACAGGCTTGGAACCATGAGAACATTTACAGAGTTAATGTGGACAAGCTTTTCCCTTTGAGAATAGGGAAGATTCAAACAAGAGGACATGACTTTAGAATTAAGGGACAGAGGTTTAGGGGTAACATGAGGGGGAACTTCTTTACTCAGAGAGTGGTAGCGGTGTGGAATGAGCTTCCAGTGGAAGTGGTGGCGGCAGGTTCGTTGGTATCATTTAAAAATAAATTGGATAGGCATATGGATGAGAAGGGTATGGAGGGTTATGGTATGAGTGCAGGCAGGTGGGACTAAGGGAAAAAAGTTGTTCAGCACGGACTTGAAGGGCCGAGATGGCCTGTTTCCGTGCTGTAATTGTTATATGGTTATATGGTTAACATTAAAGCGGCAGTGAAGAATTGGCTTGTGTAAATGTGCAATAATTCCCACTCACCATGGTATCTGCCCATTATCTTGAGGACGAACGCTTGGAATACCATATTATATTCTGGAGAGAATGTCACCAAAGTTTTATACTTAGGTTATGATTGCTGACATTAGAATTTTAAGGAAGTATATTTATAGTCAAGGGGGTGACAATCATGTGACACTGCAAGAACTGTAAATTAATTTTGACTTTGGCTGAACAAATGTTCAAATTGTTAACAGATATAAAAATGTGAAGTTATAATAATGAGTTAGACTTTTTAAACACAGCGTGGAAACAGGCACTTCGGCCTACAAAGTCAAAGCCGACCAATGATTACACTACAACTTGGAACAATTTACAATTTTTACTGAAGCCAATGAACCTAAAAACCTGTAAGCCTTTAGAGAGTGGGTGAAAACCAGAGTTGCCGAAGAAAACCTATGCGGTCACAGTGAGAATGTACAAACTCCGTACAGACAGCACATGTATTCAGGATTGAACCTGGGTCTCTGCCGCTGTAAGGCAGCAACTCTACCGCTGTGCCACTGAGCCACCCAGTCATATTGGCCTCACCATTCCTGGTTTGTCTTCTATGTCCTTGCACAGACTATGGAATTATATTGTTAGTATTGGCCTAAACAGGCAACTGTGATCCATTCTGATCAAAATGGTTTTCTGTTTTATCAACCGGCTACTGACCTTCACTTGTAACCACAGTACTGACGAGCTTACAGTTTTAAGATGAACTAGCTGAGTAGCCTGGATGAATAACTTCAGTACACTTTGTCAATGTGCGCACAACACAATCTGCTTCCTTTATTGAGATGTGGGTGAAACATTACATTAAGCAGTCATCAGTGAATATCCCCATTTCTGACAAAGCAGTTGCAGGTTGCTGAGTCTAGGATACTGCCCAAATGAACTCCTGCACTCCTGAGGCAGTACTAATCACTTCCAACACCACAACAATCCTTCTTTGTGCAAGGTATGACTCCAAATTTTCTTATCATGATGACTACTGACTTCTGATTTACCAGAGTATCTTGATGTCACACTTGGGCAAAAGTTGCCTCAATGTCAAAGACACTCTCATTTGATCTCTCTCACTATTCATCTCTTTGATCCATGTTTGAACCGGGTTTGGACCCTGTTGGTCCCAGTGAAATCCAAACTGAGCATTGGCAGGCAATATATTGGTGGGTTAAGCACTTCTTGGTGACACTGCTTATGACAATTTCCATCATTTTGCTGGTATTTGAGAGGAGATGGATTGTGAGCAGGACACACCTGGGCCATTTTCCACACTGTGGGATAGATGTTGTAATTGTACAGGAGTAGCTTGAGCAGGAGTGCAGTGAGTTCTGGAGTGGGAGTGTTCAGTCCTGCAACTTGTGTTTTGCACAACATCAATTTACTGTAGAACACTTAGTTGTTTCTTAATATCACATGGAATGAGTCAAATTGTGCAGAGAATTGCCTTTGTGATGGTAGTAATCTCTGGAGCTATCCATGATGATTCACCTATTTGACATTTCTGAACAAAGTTGTGAATGCTGAGCTCTGCCATTGCCAAGGATGGAAATGGACTTGGAGCTGTCTTCTCCCATTAACTGTTTGATTATCTACTATCATTGATAACAAGTTGCAGTCAGATTGCAGTGCTTTGAATTTATTTCTTGGTCGTGGGCCTGCTCAGCTCTGTATTTTGTTCTGCCAATAATGATTCTTGTTTACCTTATGGAAAAATAGGGAAATTAATTTTATAAAAATGTATATTTACTTGTGATGTATCAATATTGTTGGAAATGAACATGTACTGAATTAAAGAGCAATATTCCATCAGCCACTAATACTGTAAAGTGAACGATATATAGCCTCTTTGAATATATGTTATTGTTTTGTTATTTTTGTAGATTGCTCACATAATTCCATTGAATATTTTATATTTATGGAACAAGTTGATGCTCTAGTTTAACATTCTATATGAGGAGCATTTCTGTCAGATTGTGACTAAAGAAGCACATCAGAATGAGTTTGCAAGTCCTAGAGCCATCATAAAAGAGAAAAAAAGTATTTTACCCATATCAAGTCCAACATCAAGACCCCAATATATAGAGCATCATGATGTTCAACAAGTTGTGGCAAAAGCCCTTTAGATATATGTTTTGGTATCATCTCTGACGCTCGTATCTGCTACAGGAATTGGTGTAATTTTGAATTAATTCAATTTCACTAAAAATGTCATAATAGCTTAATTGCACATTGGCTGTAATGATTTTTGTGATAGCTGCGTTTTTGAGGGAACATTTAATGGAGAAAAAGAAAAAATATATTAAACAGAAGAAGACAATAATTTCTTTAAATTACCAATATTTTTTCTAATCTAAATAATGTTTCATTTTTTATATCTCCACAGTTTTTCGTTCATACTTCTCTACATTTCATCTAAATATCCGTCTTGAATTATTTGAGATTAAAATGATAAAAAGCAATGGAACAACTCTGAATGTTGTTTTGGAAAACTCCAATTATATCTTCTTTTACCAATAGTACCAGCACTAAATTGGAACTATGCAGAATTTCCATTTTGCCTTCAGCATGCCGCTGCACTTAACTTTGAAGGCACACATATAAACTACTGAACAATCCCATTTGATGGTGGGTTGCTCTAGCTAGTGACCTGGCAATGATGAAAATTACTTACAGAGAAGGATAAATAAACTGTGGGGAGAACTCGGCACATCAGATAGCATCTGTTTCAGGTTATCTGTCCTTTCCAGCCACAGATGCTGCCTGACCTACTTAAGGGCCTGTCCCACCAGCATGCAACTCTATGCAATGAGTGCGACCTAACGTGGTCGCTTGAGCCGCCCGGCGTCGCGGGGCCGGTCCCACTTCGATTGCCGGAGCCGTGCTGAATTGTGCGGAGTTCATCCCGACATCGCGCGGGGCTCCGAAAAACTGACTATGTTCAAAAATTCCGCGCGGCAACGGCTTGTCGGCTCGCAGTCGCCTCGACGCATTACACACCGCCTCGACGTCGTGCCTCCGTGACCCTCTCTGTAGGTGCCTCCGTGACCCTCTATGTGTGTGGCTCCGTGGCCCTCTCTGTGTGTGCCTCTGTGCCCCTCTCTGTGTGCCCCTCTCTGTCCTGGCGAACTTACCTTTAAGACTTCGCTTCAAGTTCGCCTCACTTTGCGTCGCGTTGCACCACTCACCCGACCTCCGCGCGGCTCTCGCAGCTGGTTTGGTCGCGCTTGCCGCATGCAGGCACATGCTGGTGGGAACGGCCCTGTACAGGGGATCACCTGACCTCCGCGCGGCCCCCGCTTCTAGTTTGATCGCGCTCATCGCATGGAGTCGGATGCTGGTAGAACAGGCCCTTTACTGAGTTCCTCCAGCACATTGTCTTTTGCTCAGGATTTTTGTATCTGCGGTTCCTTGTGTTCCCAAAGTAAGAGAAGGGTTGTGAATAATGACATCGGCGTTTCTATCGGTTTGCAGAAATAGTATGGGCTAGAATGGGTTACATAGCTGAAAAGATGAGGCAGTATCCGGGAGGGCAAAACAAGTATTCTTCAAGGGTACCCCATAATTTCTCCCCTTTTCAAAGCGTGGACATTTCAAATGAAGGGACTTGCATGTTGGTCTGGGTTTAGGGTGTACTGGGAGAACTAGGGAGGGGGCTGGCAGGGATGCAGGGAGTGATGAAGAATACAGTAGCTGCAGTTGCGAAGTCATCCCCACTGTCCAAATGAATGTTAAGCCAGTGGGCTGAGAGTTGGTCAGTGGCCAAACAGATAATCTAGTGGGCTCAGTCAGGGAGGCAATCAGGGCAGAAATTAGAAAGGGTAGCAATCACCATGAAAAAAATTATTTAAAATGAATCTGGAAGCTAGCCCTTTTTCGGCCACACGTCAGTGGTCTGAGCAAGTTTTGATCTTTAGCTTTGAAGTAAACATTAAAGCTCTGCTTGAAACATGCTTCTTTGTGTAAAGCGGACACTGCTAACAGGCCGAGCTTGCATGTGACAACAAAATGAAGGCTGAAAGACATCACAGCACATATCGAGCACCCTGATAAACATAGAAGATCCAGAGAGACCATATAATTACCCAGAACCATGGTGTTACATTATATAATTTCTAGACCTATTGCTAGTATTATAGTCAGCATGTGATAATTATTCATAATTAATGGATTATTGCTAATGTTTTTTTGAAACAATATTTGAACACATTTTTTGCTAAAACTGTTTTGAGGGATAACTCAATTACTTATTGTTTTGCACCCTGGTTCTTTTAAAAACTCAAACCTCACTTTGAATATGTCAACATGCAAGAAGCATTGAAATTTTGCACACAATAAAACTATTTCTCAAGCCTTCTCCTCTTAAAATACTGGGACTGTTAATCTTAATCATTTCACATAGATGTACAAACTGAAATACTAAGAAGACCCAGACAGAAAGTCTACTGGGGTTACATTGTTAAGTCATGAGTCTAAACAAAGCCATATTCAGAATGCAATTATGCAGTGACCTTTTACTGATGAAACTACGTTAAGAGTTGCACTGAAGAAGAAAAAAAATGAAAATTATTAATTTGATTAATCTCCCCTCATTCACTGCTTTCCAACTATCTTGGTTAAAGACATTTCAACCAAATATTGCCAACATGTATTACTTAAATGCCACAAAATGCGACAAACCAAATATTATAAAGTAAATGCTTTCATTGAGAGCAAGCAAGTATTTATTAGGAAATAGTTTTGATCAGAATTATGATGATCTTAATGGAAAATGGTAATCATACTTCCTTTTCTTGTTGGTGACAGAAAGAGGTCTGGCGACTGGTGTGTTATTTATACGATCCACAACGATTAAACTAACCAGCTGGGTTTTAATTAATTTAAGAAATTGTGCAATTAATTTGAAGTGAGGGTTTGCCAGTTGCATCATGAAGATTGTGCGATTTGCCAAGAAAATGCGTTTGAATCTGTAAGGAATCTTGGGCATTGCTGTTTGTCACATGCATCACATGTGTCTAAAAATTATACACTTTTGTTTTATGGAAATATTGTAATGCTGTAAAAAAAATGACCTTTGGACAATAACAAACACAAGGAACCCAGTTGGCATTGCATGCCAATTAAATTGAAATCACTGTCGACAGCATTAATTGTAAATACACTCACTACATCAAGAGGACTGATTTGCTGTTAGCACCCCAGTTGCATGTTAATGAATATATTTGGAACATAGAAAAACATAGAAAAATACGTGCAGGAGTAAGCCATTCAGCACTTCGAGCTAGCATGACAAAATGACAAGGAAGTTTACTTTGGCCTTGAAATTAAATTGCAGAGCAGTGTCCTTCATAGGACGGCATAATCCAAAATTAAATTTACACAGCATAAATCATGTTATGGGGCTGTCCCACTATACGAGCTAATTCATGAGTTCTCCTGAGCTTCCCCTGATGCGAACTCGGAGAATTACGGTAATAGCCGCTTGTAGGTGCTCGGGGCACTCGTGGACATTTTTCAACATGTTGAAAAATCTTCACGAGTCTTCACGAGCTTACAGCGTTTCCCGAGTACCTGCATTAGCGTTACGAGCCGCTAAGAGATGTCCCGAGCTCCAACGTACCCGCAACGAACATTCTACGTGCCTACCACGAGTTTGATTTTTCTTTTAAACTCGGGAGGGCTCTTGAATTAGCTCGTACAGTGGGACATCCCCTTTAGCAATCATTTCGAGCTGAAAAGATACCAAGTGTGAAATTGACAGATGGACACTTCCGGATGGGACTTCAGATTGCTGTTCAGCATCAATGTGACTTTTCACAGTACAGCGCAGGATCAGGCTCTATGGTCCACAAGGTCTTTGCCTAAAATAATGCCGGGTTGAGACCGAGATCAATAAACTGCAGATGTTGGAATTTTAATCTCCTCTGCCTGCACGTGACCCATATCCCTCCATTCCCAGCATATCCATGTGTCTATCTAAAAAAGGCCCGCCACTATGTCTCCTGCCTACACCTCTACTGCTGACAGTGTACTCCAGGCACCCACCACTCTCTGTGTAAAAAACATGGCCTGCACATCTCCTTAAAATTTTCCCCCTCTGACCTTAAAGATATGTTTTTACAATTTCTATCCTGGGAAAAGGATCTGACTGTCTACCCTATCTATGCCTCTCATAATTTTATATACTTCTATCAGGTTACCCCCTCAACCTCAGATGTTCCAGAGTAAACAATTCATGTTTGTTCATCTATTATTTGTTAATATCCTCACATTAAGATAGCATTCTGGTAAACCTCTTCTGCCCTCTCCAAAGCCCCCATATCCTTCCTGTGATGAAGGACCAAGTGTTTGTAAATCACTGGTAAGGACTTAGAAACATAGAAACATAGAAAATAGGTGCAGGAGTAGGCCATTCGGCCCTTCGAGCCTGCACTGCCATTCAATATGATCATGGCTGATCATCCAACTCAGTATCCCGTACCTGCCTTCTCTCCATACCCTCTGATCCCCTTAGCCACAAGGGCCACATCTAACTCCCTCTTAAATATAGCCAATGAACTGCCCTCAACTACCCTCTGTGGCAGAGTTCCAGAGACCCACCACACTGTGTGAAAAAAGTCCTTCTCATCTCGGTCCTAAAGGATTTCCCCCTTATCCTTAAGCTGTGACCCCTTGTCCTGGACCTCCCCAACATCGGGAACAATTTTCCTGCATCTAGCCTGTCCAACCCCTTAAGAATTTTGTAAGTTTCTATAAGATCGCCACTCAATCTCCTAAATTCTAGAGAGTATAAACCGAGTCTATGCAGTCTTCGTTCATAAGACAGTCCTGACATCCCAGGAATCAGCCTGGTGAAACTTCTCTGCACTCCCTCTATGGCAATAATGTCCTACCTCAGATTTGGAGACCAGAACTGTACGCAATACTCCAGGTGTGGTCTCACCAACACCCTATACAACTGAAGTAGAACCTCCCTGCTCCTATACTCAAATCCTTTTGCTATAAAAGCTAACATACCATTCGCTTTCTTCACTGCCTGCTGCACCTGCAAGCCTACTTTCAATGACTGGTATACCATGACACCCAGGTCGCACTGCATCTCCCCTTTTCCTAATCGGCTCCATTTAGATAATAGTCTGTTTTCCTATTTTTGCCACCAAAGTGGATAACCTCACATTTATCCACATTATACTGCATCTGCCAAACATTTACCCACTCACCCAGCCTATCCAAGTCACCTTGCAGTCTCCTAGCATCCTCCTCACAGCTAACACTGCCCCCCAGCTTAGTGTCATCTGCAAACTTGGAGATATTGCCTTCAATTCCCTCATCCAGATCATTAATGTATATTGTAAATAGCTGGGGTCCCAGCACTGAGCCTTGCGTTACCCCACTAGTCACTGCCTGCCATTGTGAAAACGATCCGTTTACTCCTACTCTTTGCTTCCTGTTTGCCAGCCAGTTCTCCATCCACATCAATACTGAACTCCCAATGCTGTATGCTTTAAGTTTATATACTAATCTCTTATGTGGGTCCTTGTCAAAAGCCTTCTGGAAGTCCAGATATACCACATCCACTGGTTCTCCCCTATCCACGCTACTAGTTACATCCTCGAAAAATTCCACAAGCTTCGTCAGACATGATTTACCTTTCGTAAATCCATGCTGGCTTTGTCCAATGATTTCACCACTTTCCAAATGTGCTGCTATCCCATCTTTAATATCTGACTCTAGCAGTTTCCCCACTACCGATGTTAGACTAACTGGTCTGTAATTCCCCTTTTTCTCTCTCCCCCCTTCTTAAAAAGAGGGGTTACGTTTGCTACCCGCCAATCCTCAGGAACTACTCCAGAATCTAAAGAGTTTTGAAAGATTATCACTAATGCATCCACTATTTCCGGAGCTACTTCCTTAAGTACTCTGGGATGCAGCCTATCTGGCCCTGGGGATTTATCGGCCTTTAATCCATTCAATTTACCCAACACCACTTCCCGACTAACCTGGATTTCACTCAAGTCCTCATTTGACCCACGGTCCTCTACTATTTCCGGCAGGTTATTTATGTCTTCCTTAGTGAAGACGGAACCAAAGTAGTTATTCAATTGGTCCGCCATATCCTTGTTCCCCATGATCAACTCACCTGTTTCTGACTGCAAGGGACCTACATTTGTTTTAACTAATCTCTTTCTCTTCACATATCTATAAAAACTTTTGCAGTCAGTTTTTATGTTCCCTGCCAGTTTTCTTTCATAATCTATTTTTCCTTTCCTAATCAAGCCCTTTGTCCTCCTCTGCTGGTCTCTGAATTTCTCCCAGTCCTCTGGTATGCTGCTTTTTCTGGCTACTTTGTACGCATCATCCTTTGCTTTGATACTATCCCTGATATCCCTTGTTATCCATGGATGCACTACCTTCCCTGATTTATTCTTTTGCCAAACTGGGATGAACAATTTTTGTAGTTCATCCATGCAGTCTTTAAATGTCTTCCATTTCGTATCCACCGTCAACCTTTTTAGAATTGATTGGCCAATTCATGTCTCATACTCTCAAAGTTACCTTTCCTTAAGTTCAAAACCATTGTTTCTGAATTAACAATGTCACTCTCCATCCTAATGAAGAACTTGACCATATTATGGTCACTCTTGCCCAAGGGGGCACACACAATAAGACTGCTAACTAACCCTTCCTCATTACTCAATACCCAGTCTAAAATAGCCTGCTCTCTCATTGGTTCCTCTACATGTTGATTTAGATAACTATCCCGCATACTTTCCAAAAAATCCTCTTCCTCAGCGCCCCTGCCAATTTGATTCACCCAATCTATATGTAGACTGAAGTCACCCATTATAACTGTTTTGCCTTTGTCGCACGCATTTCTAATTTCCTGTTTGATACCATCCCCAACTTCACTACTACTGTTAGGTGGCCTGTACACAACTCCCACTAGCGTTTTCTGCCCCTTAGTGTTTCGCAGCTCTACCCATACCGATTCCACATTCTCCAAGCTAATGTCCTTCCTTTCCATTGCGTCAATCTCCTCTCTAACCAGCAACGCTACCCCACCTCCTTTTCCTTTCTCTCTATCCCTCCTGAATATTGAATATTCCTGGATGTTCAGCTCCCAGCCTTGGTCACCCTGGAGCCATGTCTCCATGATCCCAACTATATCATTCTCATTAATAGCTATCTGCACGTTCAACTCATCCACCTTATTACGAATGCTCCTTGCATTGAGACACAAAGTCTTCAGGCTTGTTTTTACAACGCTCTTACCCCTTATACAATTTTGTTGAGAAGTGGCCCTTTTTGATTTTTGCCCTGGTTTTGTCTGTCTGCCACTTTTACTTTTCACCTTGCTCCCTATTGCTTCCACCCTCGTTTTACACCCACCTGCCTCTCTGCTCTTGAACCCATCCCCCTGCCTCATTAGTTTAAATGCTCCCCGACAGCACTAGCAAACACTCCCCCAAGGACATTGGTTCCATTCCAGCCCAGGTGCAGACCGTCCTGTTTGTACTGATCCCACCTCCCCCAGAAATGGTTCCAATGCCTTAAAAATTTGAATCCCTCCCCCTTGCACCATTTCTCAAGCCATGTATTCATCTGCAATATCCTACTATTTCTACTCTGACTGGCCCGTGGTACTGGTAATAATCCAGGTTTACCTTTTAAGTTTATCTCCTAGCTCCCTAAATTCACCCTGTAGGACCTCATCCCTTTTTTTACCTATATCGTTGGTGCCAATATGCACCACGACAACTGACTGTTCACCCTCCCCCTCCAGAATGTTCTGCAGCCATTCAGTGACATCCCTGACCTTTGCACCCGGGAGGCAACATACCATCCTGGAGTCTCGTTTGCGGCCGCAGAAACGCCTATCTATTCCCCTGACAATTGAATCCCCTATTACTATTGCCCTTCCCCTCTTTTTTCCCCATCCTGTGGTGCAGAGCCACCCATGGTGCCACCCTTGGCTGCTGCTGCATTCCCCTGATGAGCCATCTCCCTCAACAGTATCCAAAATGGTAAACCTGTTTAGTAGGGAGATTTTTTTTTTTTTTTTTAATTTCAAAATAGACTTTATTCAAGTAATAAATATTTACAATACATCAACCGTGCGAAAAATCAATCCGACATTTTCGGAGGCTATACAAATTCTTCCATGCAGTCTATATACATTTTCCAAATTTTTCAGATTTCACTAATCGATCCCCCACCCATGCCACTCATGTGGGCCCCCGGCATGGGATACCTTCCCTTATTTTGAGGGGCGTCTCCACCATACTGTGCCCCCCATGTCCAGCAGCGGAAGGACCTTAGACTGTGGCCCTCCCCCACCGAGCCTTGGCGCTGGCTGCCCCGAGCTTCAGTGCGTCCCTCAGCACGTACTCCTGCAGTCTGCAGTGGGCCAGTCGGCAACATTCCCCAACGGACATCTCACTCTGCTGGGTGGTGAACAACGCTCGGGCAGACCACAGAGCGTCTTTCACCGAGTTGATGACCCTCCAGCAGCACTTGATGTCAGTCTCTGAATGTGTCCCTGGGAACAGTCCATAAATCACAGAGTCCTCTGTGACGGAGCTGTTTGGAATAAAGCGTACCAGGGACCCTTGCATTTTTCTCCAGACTCTTTGGGCAAATCCACACTCTGCAAAGAGGTGGGCAACCGTCTCCACTCCATAGCAGCAGTCCCGAGGGCAGCGTGCGCTGGTAGTGAGGTTCCGACGGTGCAGGAAGGATCTGACTGGGAGGGCTCCCCTCACCGCCAGCCAAGCCAGGTCTTGGTGCTTGTTGGTGAGTTCTGGCGATGAGGCATTTTGCCAGACAAGCTGGGCAGTCTGCTCAGGGAACCACGCCACCGGGTCCATCGAGTCCTTTCCCTGCAGTACCTGCAGGACATTCTGTGCTGACCACTGCCCAATGGACATGTGGTCAAAGGTGTTGGTCCGGAAGAACCTTTCCACAGACGACAGATGGGGCGGCAGTGACCAGCTGACTGGCACATTGCGTGGCATCTGCGCCAGGCCCATCCTTCGCAACACCGGGGACAGGTAGAACTTCAGCAGGTAGTGACACTTGGTGCCCACGTGCCTTGGCTCTACACTCCGCCTGATGCAGCCACACACGAAGGTGGCCATCAGGATGAGGGCGACGTTGGGCACGCTTTTACCCCCGTTGTCTGCCGACTTGTACATTGTGGCCCGTCGCACCCGGTCCATCCTCGACCCCCAGATGAACTGGAAGACGGCCCGGGTGATCCCTGTGGCGTAGGAAGGAGGGACAGGCCACACCTGTGCCAAGTACAGCAGGCCCGAGAGCACCTCACACCTGATGACCAAATTCTTTCCCGTTATGGAGAGGGAGCGTTGCCTCCACAGCGCCAGCTTCTTCCCCACCCTGGCTATCCGCTCCAGCCAATTCTTGTTACACGCCTCAGCCCCCCCGAACCAGATCCCCAGCACCTTCAAGAAGTCAGGCTTGATGGTGAAGGGGACGGAAGATCTGTCCGGCCAGTTGCCAAAGAGCATGGCCTCGCTCTTCCTGCGGTTCACCCTGGCTCCCGTGGCCGACTCAAACTGGTCGCAGATACTAATCAATCTGCGGACCGACCCTGGATCCGAGCAGAAGACAGCGACATCGTCCATGTACAGGGAGGTCTTTACTTGAATGCCCCCACTGCCGGGCAGTGTCACTCCTCTGATGCTCGCATCCTTCCTGATGGATTCGGCAAAAGGTTCAATACAGCAGACAAACAAGACAGGAGAGAGAGGGCAACCCTGCCTGACTCCAGACCTTACAGGGAAACTGTCTGATTCCCACCCATTGATTTGGACTGCACTACGGATGTCGGTGTAGAGCAGATTGATCCAGTTCCTGATTCCCTCCCCAAAACCCATTTTGGAGAGCACGTCCCTCATGTACGTGTGCGAAATCCTGTCAAAGGCCTTCTCCTGGTCCAAGCTGACTAGGCAGGCATCCACCCGTCTGTCCTGCACGTAGGCGATGGTATCTCTCAGCAGCGCTAGGCTGTCTGAGATTTTCCTGCCAGGTACAGCACAAGTTTGGTCCGGGTGGATCACCTGTCCCAGAGCAGACTTGACCCGGTTGGCGATGGCCTTAGACAGGATCTTGTAGTCTACATTCAAGAGCGTTATGGGTCTCCAATTCTTTATGTCCTTCATCTCCCCCTTCTGCTTGTAGATTAGGGTGATGTTGCCCTTCCTCATGGAGTCTGACATGCTACCAGCCAGAAGCATGTCGTTGTACACTTCTAGCAGGTCCGGGCCCATCCAGTCCCACAGAGCCGAATACAACTCGGCCGGTAAGCCATCGCTTCCGGGAGTTTTACCCGAGTCAAAGGAACGGATGGAGCCAGTCAGCTCCTCTAGGGTCAGTGGTTGGTCCAGACTCTCCCGCTTGCTGTCCTCCAAGACCTCCGTGATCGAGGACAGGAAGTTCTGGGAGGAGGTGCTGTCTATGGCCTTTTGGTCATACAAATCTGTGTGAAAGGATTTGCAGATCCTCAGCATGTCTGTGTGTGAGGATGCTACCGAGCCGTCCTCCTCCCTAAGGCTGTTCATCACAGAGCTCCCCCTGTGAACCTTATGGAAGAAGAAACGTGAGCACGTCTCATCCTGCTCCACATGGCGGACCCTGGATCGGAAGATGATCTTGGAGGATTCAGAGGTAAAGAGCCGAGCTTGCCGGTCCTTCACGTCTCTAAGTTCCTCCTTCACATCCACCCCTCTCGACTGCAGAAGGAGCAGTTGTTGCAAATCTGTCTGGAGTTGGCACAATTCCCTCTGACTCTGTCTTGCTCTCTGAACCCCTTTACTTATGAAGAACCTCTTAATGTTCTCCTTGGTTGCTTCCCACCAGAGTGTGGGGGAGTCAAAGAGGGGCTTCACCGTTCTCCAACATGCGTAGTCCCTCTTTAGCTCCTCGATGTTCTCTGGGGTCAACAGCTTCATGTTTAACTTCCACGTCCCTCTGCCTGCCTTCCGGTCCTCCTGTAGGTGACAGGAAGCCTGAAGGAGGCAGTGGTCGGAGAAGAACACCGGCGTGAGGTCAGTGTGTCTCACCGTGACGGCCTTCGTCGTGAAGACAAAGTCTATCCGAGATCGGGCTAAACCGTCTGATCTCGACCAGGTGAACCGTGGCTGGGACCCGCCTGCAGGGTCGCTGAAGGCATCGCGCAGCTTTGCATCTTTTACCATATCCCTCAGGAACTTGGACGTGCTGTCCAGTCTGCTGTCGGCACTGCCGGATCGTCCAGCCGCATCAATGATGCAGTTGAAGTCACCGGCCAGAACGAGCTGCCGGGACGTGGCCAGCAGCACTGGGAGCTGCTGGAGAACGGCCAGCCTCTCGCTCTGCGTGGGTGAGGCATACACATTAATCAGCCGGAGCGGAGAGCCACGGTACATAACATCCACCACAAGGAGCCGCCCCCCAACCACCTCCCTAACCTCATTGATGGCGAAGTTCCCTCCCCGCAGCAAAATCCCCAGGCCGGAAGCACGACAGTCATTGCCCCCCGACCACACCGACAGTCCGTGGGGCCACCATCGCGACCACCTCCGATAGCAGCGGAGGTGTGGCAGCCCGCACTCCTGAAGAAATGTCACATCTGCCTTGACCTTGGCCAGGTACTGTAAGGCGTTCACACATCGCGCAGTGCTCTTTATACTGCGCACGTTTAAAGATGCCAGTTTGAGCTCCATTGTCTTTAGAGTCACTGACCGTTTTCGTGTCCCCTCATTCCCACCGTTTCGGTGAATTGCCTCAGCTTTCCTGGGCTCAGGAATCCAGTGATGAGGTGGGTTTCTGGTGCCGCAACCAGTGGTGTCGTTGAGGGGGGCCTTCTCGTTCCACCCCCTTTCGGGCACACGGCTTCCTCCGTCTCCTGTAGCTGGGTCACGGTGGCTGGTTCACTGCTCCCGGTCGCCCGGAGCTGGGGCCCAACGGCCTTTGTGCTGCTCCCGGTCACCCGGAGCTGGGGCCCATTGGCCGCTGCAATGCTCCCGGTCGCCCGGAGCTGGGGCCCATCGGCCGTTGCGCTGCTCCCGGTTGCCCGGAGCTGGGGCCCATTTGCTGCTGTGATGATCCCTGTCTCCAGGGGCTGGAGCCCCTCGACCGTTGCACTGCTCCCGATGTCCTGGGCCTGGGGCCCCTCGACCGCTGCACTGCTCCTGGTGTCCTGGGGTTGGGGCCCTTCCGCCGCTTCTCTGTTCTCGGTCTCCTGGGGCCGGGTCGTGATCGTCGTGGCCTCTCTCTTCTCTTCTCCCGTTTTCCTCCTCTGTCTCCCTCGTTGGGACTTCCCGGTCGCCTCATCCTCCGACGAAGAGGAGAGATTGCTGCCTTCTGTAATAGAAAGACATCTTTTTTGTTGTTTGCTTTTAGACTTACCAGTCCTTTGCAGCCTCGGCTCCTTGGGCTGAACCTTCGGCTTCTTATACGACACTGTAGTCCACTTCTCCTTCGGTTCCTCCTCCTCCATCGACTCTCCCTCCTGGGCGAGATGCTGGGCGTCTCCATCTGGCACTTGGGGCTTCAAGGTGGTTGGGCTGTCCTCATCTGCGTTTCCTTTCTCGGCTGGGGTCTTGGTAGTGGTGGGGGGTGCTTCGCCCACCTTGGGGGTGCTGGCAGCAGCCCCTCTTGTCGCCTGTGCATAAGTGCAGGCTCTTTTAGGGCAAGCCCTGTAAAGGTGGCCTTCCTCCCCGCACAGGTTGCAGTTCTTACTGGCCTGACAGTCCTTTGTCTCGTGGCCCTCCATCTTGCAGTTTTTGCAGACAACTGCAGTGCATTGGGCCATCACATGCCCAGGCTTGTTGCATTTCCTGCACAGCCTGGGTTGCCCTACGTAGCTGAGGTAGCCTCGGTTCCCTCCAATGGCGAAAACCGAGGGGGGGTGGACAATTTCTCCGTCCTTGTCCACCCTCAGCTTGACCTTGATTTGCCTCTTGCTCGTCCAGATTCCATGCAAGTCCTTCACGTCCACACAGTTCCCTGTTCCCTCAACGTAGCGAGCAAGGAATGTGAGGACATCGACTACCGGCACATGTGGGTTGAACATATGCACGGTGATCAACCTTTCCTTCTGGGTGGGGAGGGTGAAAAGCGGCTGCACTTTGAGCAGCGACAGCGGAGCTTCATTCCCCCTCTCCCGAAAATCCTCCATCACCTTCTGCCATCCCGTCGGATACTTGAAGGTAACGTCAAAATATCCGTTACCCGGGAAATCCTGGAGGCAGTAGATGTCCTTCGCCTCAAATTTGAGGGCCCCTAGCAAGAACTTCTTGACGAACAGGTCTCTTGAAAAGAGGGTACCCTCACTGATGTCCTTCACGCTTATTCTCAGGGTATTGCGAATACCCTGTACTCCTGCTCCTGCTGACATAGTGGCTAAAGGTGTTAGGTTGGTTACCCAACCAGCATGCATCAACCTCTAAGCCTGCAGCCACAAGTCCTCGTCTCCAAGTCCGCTCCAAGTCCGCTCCGCAATCCACGGCCCTTGTCCCCAAGGGACCGCCAGAACCGTTCTAATAAGAACAGATAGTCTCTTTCACTTCTTCAAGTGTAAGAACAGATACTACACTTGATCTTAGCCAAAAGGTCCTGGGAGAACCTCCTTGGTGATCAAGGTTTCTCCCCTGCCAGGTAGTAGGGAGATGAACGCAGGGGACTCCTGCATTACCTGCCTACTGCTTTGCTGGCTATTGGCCACCCGCTCCCTTTCTGTCCTCTTACCTTTTACCTGTGGCGTGACCAACTCGCTGTATGTGTTATCCACGACTTTCTCAGCACCGTGGATGCTCCAGTATGAATCCAGCCGCAGCTCCAATCGTTCAATGCGGTCTGCCAGGAGCTGCAGCTGGACACACTTCCTGCAAATGTAGTCACCAGGGACACCGAAAATATCCCTGATCTCCCACATGTTGCAGGCTGAGCAAACCATGGGGCCAATCTCCACTGACATATCTTACTCCCAAATTACTCTGTATTAAATATATATATTTTTTTAATTTATTTTTTATTAAACACAAAACTTTATCCTTTAAACTTTACTAATAAATACTAAATCCCTAACTCCCAGAATCCTTAGCTCCCAGAATCCTTAAACCTGAAGGCAGAAATGTAAAAATATAAACCCGGGTTGCAGCCAATCAGCTGCTTCCTCTGGTCCTCTTCAACCAATCAGAGGCTCCACCAGATCCCCTCTCTGGAAAATGGAACGTTGCAGATGCTGGTTTATACTCACAGTGCAGGTAGCTCCACCCTCTCTCACCAACGGCTCCCCGGGCAACGGCTCTGACTTAGTCAGAGAACTGTGTCATACTTAGGGAAGGATGTTGCTCATGATTATGAGGAAGGTGCAGAAGATATTCATTGCACTGAGCACCTCCTGTGCAGACTGGAGAAGTACCAATTATTCTACCTAAAGGTATTCTACCTTGAGGCTTGGATAGAGTGAATGTGGAGAGGATGTTTCCACTACGACCAGAGGTCATAGCATCAGAATTAAAGGACGTTATTTTAGGAAGGAGATGAGGAGGAATTTCTTTAGTCAGAGGGTGGTGAATCTGTAGAATTAATCGCCACGGAAGGCTATGGAGGCCGTCAATGGATATTTTTAAGGCAGAGATAAATGGATTCTTGATTAGTACGGGTGTCAGGGGTTACAGGGAGAAGGCAGGAGATTGAGGTTAGGAGGGAAAGATAGATCAGCCATGATTGAATGGCGGAGTAGACGATGGGCCGAATGGTCTAATTCTGCTCCTAGCATTTATGACCTTATGACCTTAAAGAACGAGGGTTATTTACAGTTTTGTTGGGGGTATTCAAAATTCAAAATTATGGGAGTTTCTGAACAAATTCTTAAGAAGAACATGTTTCCATTAGTGGTTTTCACTGATAAGAAGTGATGGAAATTACCATATGTGGGGAATTGGTTAAATATAGCAATTTGGAATCCTGAGAAAGCCAATAATGTCTCACAGATGCTGTTAAGTAGAGTTTGTATTGGCAAGCTGTCTTTAATTGATCCCACGTTATAATTCCTAAAAAGGGGCAGTAAACCACAATCTAGATAGATGAAGATTCTGCAAAATACCGAGACGGGAAAATCTGGCTCTCAACCAGAGGACTCTGAACATTTTTCAGACTTGATGTCTGATCGGTTGACTGAAAGAAATGTGGCAGCCCCACACCCTCTATCAGAAATTCAATGAACAACAAAAGTAAACAGAGGGTGGTATCACACATACAATCACCATATCCTGTTTGATTCGAAAGATTTGGGGAAGTAGAGCTTAGAAATTCAAGATTACTTAATCGTTTTGGTGACGTGATGTGACTGTTTATTGTGATGATAGCTGATTCCATGAATGTCATCATCCAAAGCCCACGCATTTACATTTATGAATATCCCTGCACTAATAACCTGAAGATATTTTTCCCGTCTCTAAAACCACAGGAACTGAGGTCAGTTGAACCATAATTCCAACTAAGAACAACTTTTACATATATTCTGGCACTTTCCCAGCGTCTTGGATGACACTTTGCAGTGTGTAACTGAAATGTCAGACCTAACTCATTTAGTTATTTCATTGACCACCATTTTCCATTACTTTGGGACTACAGGTGTAATGCTGGAAGAATGGAAAACAACCAAGTTATAGAAACATAGAAAATAGGTGCAGGGGTAGGCCATTCGGCCCTTCGAGCCTGCACCACCATTCAACATGATCATGGCTGATCATCCAACTCAGTATCCTGTACCTGCCTTCTCTTATGCAGCTGTTTAATTGGAAAGGAAAGGAGTGAACCAAATAATTGAAGACTGATCAATAGAGAATAGTCAATAGGTGCAGGAGTAGGCCATTTGGCCCTTTGAGCCAGCACTGTGATTCATTATGATCATGGCTGATCATCCACAATCAGTACCCCGTTCCTGCCTTCTCCCCTTATCCGCTGACTCCGCTATTTTTAAGAGCCCTATCTAGCTCTCTCTTGAAAGCATCCAGAGATCCTGCCTCCACCGCCCTCTGAGGCAGAGAACAATGTCAGTACAATGTCAGTAAACAGAAATTATTAGAAAAAGGATGAGAAATAATATATACTATCAGGATGGATTTTTTTATTAAGAAAGGCCACATTCACTAATCTGATTGATTTTTTGAAGTTGTAATAACTTGCTATGTGGGTAGTTATGTAGTTAGCAATGGATTTAGCAAGAGGTTTAACAAAGTCCCACAAGCCAAACTGTTCACACTTTGCTTTCTGACTCTGAATCAGTTTAGAGTGTAAAGGGGCTATCCCACCAGCATGCAACTCTATGCGATGAGCGCGACCTAACATGGTCGCTTGAGCCGTCCGGCGTCGTGGGGCCGGTCCCACTTCGATCGCCGGAGCCGTGCGGAATTGTGCGGAGTTCGTCCCGACATCGCACGGGGCTCCGAAAAACTGACTATGTGCAAAAATTCCTCGTGGCAACGGCATGTCGGCTCGCAGTTGCCTCGACGCATTACACACCGTCTCGACATCGTGCCTCCGTGACCCTCTCTGTCAGTGCCTCCGTAACCCTCTATATGTGTGGCTCCGTGGTCATCTGTGTGTGTGCCTCTGTGCCCCTCTCTGTGTGCCCCTCTCTGTCCTGGCGAACTTACCTTTAAGACTTCGCTCCAAGTTCGCCTCACTTTGCGCCGAGTTGCGCCACTCACCAGCCCTCCGCACGGCCCTCGCTGCCGGTTTGGTCGCGCTTGCCGCATGCAGGTGCATGCTGGTGGGAACGGCCCTTTACAAGAGATCACCCGACCTCTGCACGGCCCCCGCTTCTAGTTTGATCGCGCTCATCACTTGGAGTCGGATGCTGGTAAGACAGGCCCTTGAAGTGTCACACTCAAGAACCCCTGGGGAAAGTTTAATGACAGGCTTAATGACAGAAAGTGAAGTTGAATGCTTGGCAGGCAGTTTACTGTAAACTGCCTGGAAAGATGTTTGTAATAAGGTTGCATTTCATTCCATTCCGCATCCTTGTTTTATGTGGTATATGTTGATGCGTTTATTAAGGAACAAAGATTAAGTTTATTGATGATATCAAACTTGATATTTTCCTCCTCACTGATTGATAATGCGCAGGAACAAAGGGATTTGGAAGTGCAAGTCCACAGAGCACTGAAAGAAACATGTACATAAGAAGGCACACGAGAACCTTATCTTCATGAGCCGATATAGAGAAAATAAGTGCAGGGGTGCCACTCCAGAATTGTGTAAAGTATTATGTAGGCCAAATACAGTGTACAGTTCTGCTTTGCATATAACTAAAATGTTCTGTTAGCATTAGAGACAGCGTAGTGAATGTGGCCAGGGCAGAAAAATATTTGTTCTGAGAAGATTACGGTGTAGAATGTTAGAAACATAGAAACATAGAAAATAGGTGCAGGAGTCGGCCATTCGGCCCTTCGAGCCTGCACTGCCATTCAATGTGATCATGGCTGATCATCCAACTCAGTATCCCGTACCTGCCTTCTCTCCATACCCCCTGATCCCTTTAGCCACAAGTGCCACATCTAACGCCCTCTTAAATATAGCCAATGAACTGGCCTCAACTACCTTCTGTGGCAGAGAATTCCAGAGACTCACCACTCTCTGTGTAAAGAATGTTTTCCTCATTTCGGTCCTAAAGGAATTCCCCCTTATCCTTAGACTGTGACCCCTTGTTCTGGACTCCCCCAACATCGGGAACAATCTTCCAGCATCTAGCTTGTCCAACCCCTTAAGAATTTTGTAGGTTTCTATAAGATCCCCCCTCAATCTTCTAAATTCCATCGAGTACAAACCGAGTCTATCCAATCTTTCCTCATATGAAAGTCCTGACATCCCAGGAATCAGTCTGGTGAATCTTCTCTGTACCCCCTCTATGGCAAGGATGTCTTTCCTCAGATTTGGAGACCAAAACTGTACGCAGTACTCCAGGTGTGGCCTCACCAAAACCCTGTACAACTGCAGTAGAACCTCCCTGCTCCTATACTCAAATCCTTTCGCTATGAATGCTAACATACCATTTGCTTTCTTCACTGCCTGCTGCACCTGCATGCCTACTTTCAATGACTGGTGTACCATGACACCCAGGTCTCGTTGCATCTCCCCCTTACCTAATCTGCCACCATTCAGATAATAGTCTACCCTCATGTTTTTGCCACCAAAGTGGATAACCTCACATTTATCCACATTGTACTGCATCTGCCATGCATCTGCCCATTCACTCAGCCTATCCAAATCACCCTGCAGCCTCCAAGCATCCTCCTCACACCTAACTATACCCCCCAGCTTGGTATCATCTGCAAATTTGGAGATGTTGCATTGAATTCCCTCGTCCAAATCATTAATATATATTGTAAATAGCTGGGGTCCCAGCACTGAGCCTTGCGGCACCCCACTAGTCACTGCCTGCCATTCTGAAAAGGACCCGTTTACTCCTACCCTTTGCCTCCTGTCTGCTAGCCAGTTCTCTATCCACATCAATACTGAACCCCCAATACCGTGTGCTTTAAGTTTGTATGCTAATCTCTTATGCGGGACCTTGTCGAAAGCCTTCTGAAAGTCTAGATATAACACATCCACTGGTTCTCCCTTATCCACTCTA
Source organism: Raja brachyura (assembly GCA_963514005.1). Next base: position 63,891,726 of record OY740781.1, read on the forward strand.
CTAGTTACATCCTCGAAAAATTCTATCAGATTTGTCAGACATGATTTACCTTTCGTAAATCCATGCTGACTTTGTCCAATGATTTCACCACTTTCCAAATGCGCTGCTATCCCATCTTTAATAACTGACTCTAGCAGTTTCCCCACTACCGATGTTAGACTAACTGGTCTGTAATTCCCCGCTTTCTCTCTCCCTCCTTTTTTAAAAAGTGGGGTTACATTAGCTACCCTCCAATCCTCAGGAACTACTCCAGAATCTAAGGAATTTTGAAAAAATGCTAGCCAGTTCTCTATCCACATCAATACTGAACCCCCAATACCGTGTGCTTTAAGTTTGTATGCTAATCTCTTATGCGGGACCTTGTCGAAAGCCTTCTGACATTGTGCCTAGGGTAGGCACAATGGTGCAGTGGTGCTGCCTCACAGCGCCAGAGACCCAGATTCAATCCTGACATCAGGTCCTGCCTGCGTGGAGTTTGCATGCGACTGCGTGAGTTTCCTCCAGGCGCTCCAGTTTCCTCCCACTTCCCAAAGATGCGAAGGTTTACAGGTCCATTGTTTGCCTTAAAATGTCCCCTAGTGTGTAGGATGAGAAAGGGAATAACACAGAGCTAGTGTATGGGTGATCGATGGTCGAAGAGGACCCTTTGGGCTAAAAGGCCCGTTTCTATTGAAAACAGACACAAACTGCTGGAGTAACTCAACGGGACAGGCAGCATCTCTGGATAGAAAGAATGGGTGATGTTTCGGGTCGAGACGCTTCTTCAGACTCAGGCCTGTTTCTATGCTATATCTCTAAACTAAATTAAACAAAAAAAGATGCATGGCTTGCAGGGCTTCTGTTGTTAGAGTGGCTGATACTAGATTTGATCGGGTCACCTGAAGAGGTGAAATCTATCGGGCTCAGATCCGGGAGCTACAATTAGACAGGAAGGCTATGTTTTACTGGAATTGATGCAATGGGACAAATGGCCAATTCTTGCACTGCAAGTTTCAGTGTTTGCATGATTCTGTGATTCATTTGGGATGATGAGATGATTAGAAGTGGTGGGAGGTGGGCAGGTAGGAAAGCCGCCAATAATTCCTACTCTAAATTGCTTCTGAGCAACTTCTAGAAATTATTAGCGTGGGTATGGAGCTGACAAGTTGAGACCCATCCATAATTACTCCTTGTCAAATACACAGCTGGCACTAACTGGTTGGTTCAGGTATATATACTACACATTTAAGGAGGGTAGCATAGCTTTGTTAGATTCAGACCCAATGTTAATTTAAAAAGTATATATCTTCTGAAAGCATAATTTAAAGGTGATTCTGTTAACGGGGTTGTACCAAAGGCAGATGGAACCGATCAGATAACCCACACACACCTCCGATCCTTTTTCTCATTCCCCCCCCCCATCCCTGTCACCCAGTTTAATTACCCTATCTGCTTACATTTCCTTATTATTACATGCACTACTTTCTGGTTCTCCTGTTTTCTCCCCCATTTTTATCTGGCTCCACTTATCACCATCTTTACTTAGCATAGTCTGCATTTGCTACCTCCTGTTCCACTTATGGGTGTTACAATGGCGCATGGGCAATAGTGGCACAGCTGGTAGAGCTGCTGCCTCACAGCGCTAGATGCCCGGGTTTGATCCTAACCTTAGGTGCTGTTTGGGTGGGGTTTGCACATTCTCCCTGTGACTGCATGGGTTTCCTCCGGGTGCTCCAGCTTCCTCACACATCCCATAGACATCCCAAAGATGTGCAGTTAGCCTTTGTAAATTGCCCCTAATGTAAAGTGGGATTTCATGGAACAGGTGATCAATGGTCATTTTCAGTTCAGTTTAGTTTATTGTCACGTGTACCGAGGTACAGTGAAAGGCTTTTTGTTGCGTGCTAACCAGTCAGCAGCAACACAATACACGATTACAATGGATCCATTTACAGTGAATAGATACATGATGGGGTGGGAGATTTCAAACTTCTGCCCTGTTTCGACAAATGCAATCCACCTGGCATGCACAATCAAATAAGATCAAATAGAACAAGTTGTCCTGCAACTTTAGGCTGGGCACGCCATAGGCAAGAAGAAGAAGAAGATACATGATAAGGGAATAGCGTTTAGTGCAAGGTAAAGCCAGCAAATTCTGATCACGGATAGTCCGAGGGTCATCAAAGAGGTAGATAGTAGTTCAGCACTGCTCTCTGGTTATGGGAGGATGATTCAGTTGCCTCATAACAGCTGGGAAGAAACTGTCCCTGAACCTGGTGGTGGGTGATCTCAGTGTGCTGCAGGACCTGTCTCCATGTTGTATCTCATAACTTATTACCTTCCAGCATTTGTCTCTACCGACTTCCTCCTCTGCACATCTACCCCCTTTATTTATCTTTCCTTACCACTGCCTATTACCCACCAGACACTTTCTCCTAACATCACCCCTCCTCTTCTCCCACCTGTTTCCTCACATGAATTTCCTCATGAATTCCTTACCTGATTCCATCCATCAGCTGCCAGCTCCATCAATGCCCTTCCTTCCCACTCTCTTCTTTTCATTATCTCTCTCCTCTCTACACTCTCAATCCTGATGCAGGTGAAGACCTGAAACATTGACCGTCCCCCTGCCTCCACGGATGCTGCCTGACCCGCTGAGCTCATGTTTTTTGTTCTTTTTAAGCTCTTATAAATATGCAAACTGTAAAATACATGGGTATTTTGAAAGGATGAAAAAAAATTAATCTTACTCAGTTAATGAAGCAACAAGAACCTTGAAGATTCTGCTGCCCCCTTTTTTCTAAATGTAAATTTCATTGTGTGTTTTATCAAACACAAGATTCCAGCAACTGCAGTTTCTTGTGTCTCCAGGATTCCTGGAAATGTTCATAGCAAGAAGTTCAGTGTTTAAGTTTGTCTGCTGCCAGTATTATGAAATCATAGCAGTAGTTGTAAAAATAAAAGGTTGTAACCTTTAGCGCACACCCACCCACACTGCAGTTTAATCAAATGCTTTTGGTGGGAAAACTAGGACCTTTAAACTTTCACTATCAGACTCAATGCACACTGTATTTTCCTGATTGCTATAAACAATTTGCTTTTTAAATTTTCAAACAGCACAATATGATAGCAGCAAGAAATTCTTTATGTAATTAGCTATTCTCTAGGCAAGTTGATTCCAACATTGCCACAATCATTCTTTTGTGGTTGCTGGCCTCGCTGATATGCACCACATTGCTGGAGTTGTACTACAGCATTGTATTTTAGATTAGTCCAGCATAGCTGATGAGAAATGTGCACAGAATGTGGTATTTTCTGCCAAAAACAAGGAATTTCATAGCAAAATATTACAACTGGGTTTAGGAGACCCATTGCTGCATTCCAGTATTAAAGTGTTAGAGCAATAATATGCTGCAGAGCTCCCATTGCTTAAAGGATAGGAGAGGAAAATTCACATCTGCCATTCCTAACATCAATAAATTCTCCACTCTCAATGAAAGCCTCAGACAGGGAGCTGGTTGATGGTCCCCCAAAGCCACGGAGAAACATGGAACAGCGGTGCAGCTGGTAGAGCTGCTGCCTCAAAGTACCAGAGACCCAGGTTTGATTCTGACCTCAGGTCAGGGCCGGATTTACGTATAAGCTTCACAAGCTTAAGCTTAGGGCCTCGAGATCTAGGGAGGCCTCGGCAGTTAAAATCCAGAGAAAGAAAAATTGGAGCGCTATCAGCGTTTCAACTTTAACGGAAATTCTGGTTCCGGCCCGCTGGAAGTTTTGTTAAAAAAATTGTGACCACCCGCGCCTGCGCACTTGGGGGAAGTCGGTAACGCAGTAGCAACGCAAAATGACGCTGTCTCTCCGCGCAGTGGTCCCAGGCGGGTTCAGATCTCCATTTGCACTCCACACAATCACCTTGATGCCTCATGTCTACCAAAGATCCTAGGTGTCTACTCCAGGTAAGTAGTGGAATATTGCGTTGCGAGAGTGCCCGTTTCTCCGGGCTGGGGGGGGGGGCTGCGGTGTCTGCGGCGCGGAGTCGGAGCATCGCTGCGCGGGTAGGTTTTAGAGCAATTATATTTTGTCCTCCATATAAATAATATCAAACAATTGGCACTCCTTTCTTTCCTTGACAGTAACAGGCAATCAAATCAACACACAAAACATTTTCTAAAAAAAGGTTTTATTTATTGCAAAAACTTACAGTATTTTATTTGCAGCATTTGCATGCTCCTTTAAAACATTTTACATAACATTTTACAGTGCAACTTGATTATTAAAACAAGGGCAGCTTTAATTCTTGATTAAAAAAAACATATATAACAATGACCCCAATCATCCCATTCCAAACACTCATTACTCTTGACTCAACCAAAATTATTTCTGAAATATTAGTCATAAATTTGGTGCAAAAGTGGTCCAAAATAAGGCTCAGAATGCACCAGAGAGCATCTAAAACCCCAGAGCTTCCACGGCCCTTAAGCGGGCCCTGGACCCCGGCCACAAGGGTCTTTGAGCTTCGCGTTTGTGATATGCACTGCGTGCACTTATTTCACATAAAACCTTTGTAATCCTGCCATGCCACCCCCCTTTTTGAAAAGCTTCGTACGGGCCTGGTGTGTAATATTTTTGACACTGTCATAGGCCTTCCTTACATATGCTGTCACAACGTACTGTAGTCTCTAAACAACACTTCAGTAATTTTTGTTGCCCTCCATTTCAGAATAATAGTGTTTTAAGCCGATAACTCGACACTAGCATTGGCAATAAATAAAAAGCGCAGCTTTCCAGCCCTTATCTCATTGGCCACGCTCGGCTGCACATCGGTGTCAATCTGGTGGACTCTTCCATCTTTCTCTCATCGTGGGGGTGGGGTATTGGGAGAGGCCTCACAAGTGGAATAACCTAGGGCTTCTTTTCATCTAAATCCGGCCCTGCCTCAGGTGCTGTTTTTTGCGGTGGTTTGCACATTCTTCCTGTGACCGCATCAATTAGTTCAGCTACAGCCACGCAATGATATCAAGCAGGCTTCTCAATACCATGAATTGAGCAATTGATGCATAGCATAATTTAAAAAGTTATGGTTATAATAAATGTTAATGTCTGGAACGATATAATTATAGGTAATGGAAATCCACATTGATTTAAATTAAACATCTTTATTTTCTTTGGATTTTCATCAGTGCTTGATTATAACAGATATTTCCCAATCACAGAGTTGTACAGAGCCCAAGTGAGACCACACCTGGAGTATTGTGGGCAATTTTGGTCCTTTTGAGGAAGGACATTCTTGCTATTGAGGGAGTGCAGTGTAGGTTTATAAGGTTAATTCCCGGGATGGCGGAACTGTCATATGCTGTGGGAATGGAACAGCTGGGCTTGTACGCTCTGGAGTTTAGAAGGATGAGAGGGTATCTCATTGAAACATATAAGATTGTTCAGGGCTTGGACACGCTAGAGGCAGGAAACATGTTCCTGATGTTGGGGGAGTCCAGAACCAGGGGCCACAGTTTAAGAATAAGGAGTAAGCCATTTAGAACGGAGACAAGGAAACACTTTTTCTCACAGAGAGTGGTGAGTCTGTGGAATTCTCTGCCTCAGAGGGCGGTGGAGGCAGGTTCTCTGGTTGCTTTCAAGAGAGAGCTAGATAGGTTAGATATCTTAAAAATAGCTGGGGTGAAGGCAGGGACAGGGTACTGATTGGGGATGATCATCCATGATCACATTGAATGGCGATGCTGGCTCGAAGGGCCGAATGGCCTTCTCCTGCACCTATTGTCTATTGTCTATAATCACTGTGTAAAACATTTAAAGTATCACGTTTAATGTGAAATAATATTGTTAATATTTTGAATATTTAAAATAATTTACCATTCCATGCCGTGTGCATCTAGTAGAATATCACATTTGTAAAAAAATATATTTATGCAATGTAGTTTACAGTCTCAATGCAAAGTATTTTGAAGATGAGTGGCCAATATTGTTTCATATGGAACAACAACAGTTAATTTGCACGCAGCCAGAATACACAAACACAAATGAAATACTGGGGCAGACAATCTATTTTTTGATAATTTGAGCTAAAAAATACTGAGTGTTTCTAGTATTTTCTCTTTTGATTTCTGCTTTTTAGTAAAATTGATAGAAGGATAAATGATGGGAGAGACATCCAGAAAACACTCAGAAGGTCATAAGGAATATGAGAAGTTAAATTAGATGCACTCTTTATCAGAATAATTTCTTTGTCTTCACAATGATTGAGAATTATGGGTTGTGGCTGATGATAAAGTTGGTAATATCTGTTACTGTCAGCACAATATTGACCTTTTGAATATATAATAATAATAAGAACTTTATTATGGACTCAAGGTCCAGACAAGGGGCAACATTACATTAAAAATGCATTACATATCAAATGTCATAAATATATATAAAATCAAGGAAAATCACATAAAAACATCATAATTTATATATTTTAAAAACCCACAATACTTAAGTTAAAAATCCAGAGTAAAAGATGATCAATGTCGTACAACGAGACAACGATACCAGTGTCTCCACAGCTGGGATTCGTAGCATGTAGTGCTAAACCTTATGTTTGCCAAGGCCACAATAAACACATTTTTAGAGTCATTTATCCTGCTTTATACATGTGGTGTCTTAGGATAGCTTCTAAAGTACTGACTCCTGCAGCCACAAACATATTACTGGCACTACACCATCTTGGTTGCCTTAGCAGTGTTCTCATGGCATCGTTATATGCCACCTTTAGTCTCTGCATACTTGTCTTTAAATAGTTCGACCACAGGTGCGCAGTGTAGAGGGGTGTGCAGTATGCTCTAAATAGCGACATCTTCACCACATCTGCACACGCACCAAATTTACACAAGAGGATATTCACCTGTATATACAGCATGCGTCGTTGCCTATAAATATCCTCATCATTTGTCATTTGTTCTGTAATAATATGCCCTAGATATTTTATCTTATTACAGACACTAAGATTTAAAATCAGGATATTTTAGGCTTTTATCCTCTTTGGTTCTACAGACCATAACAGCACTCTTACTAGCATTATATTTAATGTCATGTTCCACACCATACACTGAACATATAGTAAGGAGCTGCTGGAGACCAGCGCCAGATGAACTAAACACCACAAGATCATCTGCATACATAATATGGTTGACTAAAATATTACCAATCACGCACCTAGTGTTACAGGCTTTCAATTGTTTAGACAGATCATCAATATATAGATTAAAAAGGACTGGGGACAAAATTCCCCCTTGTCTAACACCATTGCTAACCCCAAATGGGGCTGAGACCCTATTGCCCCATTTTATTTGCATAGTCTGGTGGGCATACCAGTAGGCCAGAATTCTAACAATGTATTTAGGCACCCCTCTTTGACTCATTTTACCAAACAGCTTTAACACGGTCAAAGGCTTTGGAAGCATCAATAAAGCAGATTGAAGAATTTCTGCCTCTATATTTGTTTACAATCCCCTTTAGGGCATATATGCATAAGTCAGTGCCATGTTTAGCTTTAAAGCCAAACTGGTTATCTGTGGAGTTAACAAACCCATTTATTCTATCCAGCAGAACTCTTTCTAAGACTTTTGACAATATGCTGGCTAAAGCTATGGGCCTGTAATTATTTAGACTGCCTACTTTACCAGCTTTGTCCTTAATAACCAGCACTAACAGGACAGACAACATTGAGTCGGGTAACAAGCCATGAATCATAAAGCCAGTAAAACAAATAGCTAGGAGAGGAGCTATCCTCATGCTCGCATACTTAATATTGTCCACCCTATACAAGTCACCTTGGACACAGTTGATTAAAGTGCTATAATGTTGTCGCCATAACTCCGCGATATTTGCTGTTCCAGAGATTCCATCGACAGTAGATGGTAGAGATGTTTTCCAACTGCTAAGAGCTCCCACTTCCTTCCAAAAATCTGTAGCATTGTTACTTAGCAGCTTCTTAGCCATGGAATCAGCCCTCATAGCTTGCTCATTTTTACAGATGAAGTGAACAGCATGCTTATACCTTGCATTAGTCAGCTTCTTGTGCTCAAACACAGGCCCCTGTCTGGGGCTACCTGCCGTAGCCCATGCTTTGGTGGCTTCATGGGCTTCAGTATGATACTCAGCTACATACTTATTCCAGCCAGGTCTGATGTTATGTGTCTTATTTTTATGCTTGCAGTAGGGCTTACTGCCTACTTACTATATCATTATACATGGAGCAGATATCTCTTCTATGCTTCATATCTTTACAATTAACATTACTACACATTATTGCATCTTTAGGTAGATGAATATTGCTTAAGGATTTATCTGTATGGGCATAATAGGCTATGATGTCTTCCTTTGTAAGCATTGACCAGTCCAGTTTTTCTGTTTTAAAGCTATTTCTATCTCTGGATACCACAGGTATGTGTTCAACATTTATTGTCATAGCAACAGGTATATGATCAGTCATCGCTGCCCCGTACAGAATGCGCACACCCCAATGAGGCACGTGCATCAGCTGTACTAATACAGTGGTCCAGCCATGATGTGGTGTGCCAGGCCTCACTAATATAAGTATAGCTATCTATAGGTAAAAGCACTTTGCTTGACAATATTAAATTATTATCTTGACAGAATTGAGCCATATGATTGGCAAATAATGAGTTCCTATCTGAGATATCTGCATTCATTTCCCCAATGACATATACACTACAATAATTATCATTTTGAATGAAAGAATAGATGAAAGCAAGTCTTTTTAAATATTCATCCTCATTCTGATGGCATTCATAGGGTGTATATACATTCAGGATAACAAATTCCTTATTGTTGTGTGTAAAGTGTATGGCAATGCACCAGTCAACATCAAGCCGATACACATTTACTGATGAGTCAAGCTTCTTGTTCCATAGAATAGCCACACCACCTGGTATCCTACCTCTGACTATTCCCATGCCAAGGTCAGTTGTAGAATCCCCAGCCCCATGAAGGTTGTCATTGAGAGAATTGAGTTTGTCCAAGTCTTGCTTCGCTAGGAATGTCTCTTGCATACAAAGTATGTCACAGTTCTCCAGAAGGTTGTCAACAACTGAGCGGCGAGCTTTATCCCCTGCGCTCTGGCCCAAACGCAGGCCACGACAATTGTATGATAGTACTTTAATGTTCATTTAGTTCAGTAAGGTTTCCCTTTAATGATTAATCTGAGTGGTGTTTGTTGAAATCAGGAATGTTGATAACTAAAAAGCTCCAGGAAGAACAAGAATTCTGTCAAATAAAGCTGAAATACATATGTTGATTTGAAAAATATTTCCTTTTGCAAAAGGTACAGGAGAAAACCGTGAATAACAAATAGTGCATGTGATGCTTTTTGCATTCTATTTTCTGTGTTTGGAGAAAGAATAAATTTCCTACAAGTTAGTCACTTGGCTGAGATGTTTGAAGACCTGCTACTGTTACTGGAGACAGTGAGCAAAAAACTTAAGATACATTGGGAAATATATTTTCTCTGGCAGTCATAATTAAAATTAATGGTATTCTTTCGATTATTTTATTGAAACTTTGTCCTTATAACTAGTAAACAGACCCAGCAAATCATTTTTTTTCTGGTGAGGAGCCATTTATTTAATTTTATAATCCCACTTTAAATTGGAGCTACCGCATTTTTGCCGGCAATGAAGATGCTCCTCCTTTTTGAGTTGCTACCTTTTGAAAAAAAGGCTGGAGGGACATAGAATTTCTCACGCTCAAAAAAAATAAAATAAAAAAATAAAAATAAAGAAAGTAGCAATTCAATTTGTCCAAGGCTTCCAGATCTCCTCCATTGTGAATGACTGAATGGGTGGGGGGTGGAGGGTGACGGCAGGTGGAGAGATGGTAGGAAAAACGGGAGCACACCAGGACAAGTTGAATCAGTTGTGATCTTATTGAATGACAATACTAGTTCAAGGGACCAATTGAGGTTACTCGCGCTGACACAGGAGTAAGCTCCATCGCCCACTGTCCTGCCATCCATAGCCCGCTAACCTGCTCCACTCAATGATCTTTGCTCTTGAGCTGGTCCTCTCACTCTCCGGCCTATGAGCCAGGTCAAAAATAGGGATAACGAGAATTTCAAAACTAATACCAACTGCTTTTGTGCGCATCTGTTGACAAGGCAGCAGCGTTCTTATTCTTTCTGTTATTCTCACTTGACCGACATCCACCACACACCTCCAAAGCATATCTCCATGCAAATTTACATTGAAAGACATGGACCGGGCAATGAAAGCCATGCAGTGTCACCCAGCGCAGCAAGTGAGGCCATGTCCTGCTCCCGGCGGCAGTCGGAATTTAAGGATTTGAGGAAAGCGGCTGACATGAGCGAGGCCGGCGAGTGGCAGGAGAGAAGTGTTCAGACAGAGAGAGAGCCAGAGTTGAGCGGGCCGGCAGAAGGCGCTGAGGTGGTGGCCGGTTCCCCTGTCCGGTCCCAGCGACCGCTCGCAGCCACCCAAGCTACTTCCCGGAGTGCCGCGGCAACAGTGAGTGAGTTGCTGGCATGATTCCCGACCCCCTCCTTCTCAACGCTCATGCCCTCCCCGCAACTTTACCCCTGGTGGCCCAGCCAATTTGTGCAGCCCAGGCCTGCTAACCCGGGCCAGACTCCCCACACGCTGTGAAAGGAACTCTCTTCCCCCCCCCCCCCCCCCGCAGCGCTGTCCTTTTACAGCCGCTTCCCACTTTACAGCTGCTTCCCATCAGCCTCCAGCAATGAGGGATAGACTTGGCTATCGTTCTTGATGTAGCTGTACTGAGGGATAGCCAAGTCTATCTTTCTTGGCTAACAACCTAACCTTCGGCCTCCAAGATGCAGGTAAATTTTCGTGCCTTATTTTTGGGTAAAAAATAGCGTCTTCATTGCCGGGAAATACGGTATTTACTTTATTACTTAATGGAAATTTCTGATCTTTTCTGTTAATTGCCTGGAATGCATATACAACATGAAGTATGAAGTAAATTTGGGCACAAGGTGTTTATCATCTTATACGTTTATTTCTTATAGATTTCTATGATAGCTGTGTTGAAGGTTGAAGAGCAAGAATTGCACATGTTGGATGTTCCGTTAAAACGGGGCTCATTTGAAACATAACTGAGATTATGATTTGGAAGTAGATTTTATATCTTACCTCTATGAAAAAAATATATATATAATTAATAATGGTGATTTATACTGATTATCCAGTGCACAGAAGGTGATATTTTGTCATGTTAATTTGGCCTCCATTTATCAATAAATGTGACATCTTGGCAAAAGTAATGTTTATTATTCTGATGCTGGATTACAAATTAACCACTTCATTGCATTTAATTTCATTTCGGAGTCACGTGAGTGACTTCGTGAAGAGCCCGCCGGCGCGCATGCTCGACATATCGTCGTAACGCGTTGCTGCGACGGCTGGCGGTGGAGCGCGCTCCTCGCCAGCCCTTCATAAGGGGCCACGGAGGTGAGTATTCTACCTTTAGTTGGTAGTCCTTGTTGTCTGATTATGTCTTGCAGCAAGGACATGGATGGGAGTTCGAAGGGCCGGAGGACGTCAGGACGAGTTCGCCGGTCAACAGTTCCGGGGCCTTTACCATCGGCAGTACCTGCAGCGCAGGCCGGGACTCAGGCGGAGATGTGGGTAAGCCCTGTGATTACAGGTCCAGGTCCGCCAGCACACCACAGCTCGGAGGAGTTCGACGAGGAGGAGTGTGGTGTGCCGCCAGAGCAGGGGGACCCTGCCATGGCAGTCAGGTCGTCAGCGGGCTCGCTGGCGACCTCGAGCAGGGCACGTGCCGTTGCACGGTCTGTTCCACTCAGCCCTCCGAGAAGCGGGAGGGCAGGAGCCCAGAAGCCTAACCCTGTTAGGGCTAAGGCATTGCCTATCGCGGAGGAGCGGTCAGGTTCCAGGGCGAGACCCGGGGCGGCTGTGAGGTCCAGCCGGCACACCCCGACTCTCGACGCCGGGACGGGTCGGTCGAGTTGGGTCTCGTCACGGTCGCCGAGCCCCCCATGGATGGGTGGGCGAGACCATGCGTCGGCAACGTCCACGATGTGGGCAGCCGGCAAGACTGCGCGGGCCCCAGGCAGCCATGCTTCGGCTGGTGCCGACACCTCGCCGCAAGTGCCCTTAGTGGCAGCGGCTTCAGCTCCCGCTAAACGGAGGCGGTTGAACACGCCTGCGCAGGAATCGCGCAGTTTCGCCTCGGCGGCTGTTAGCGACAACTACCGGCACCGGCAGGGCCTCGACGAGGTGCGGGCCGATGACAGGAGCCCGGTTTTCTTTTCAGAGCCGGAGGACTCCGACCACCTGAGTGTTCAGGGTGAAGGGCGTATTGACCATATGGAGCGGCTGCTGGAGCTCCTGCTTCAACGTCAACAACAGCAGGGCAGCAACAGGCACAGGGCGTCTTCACCAACATCTACTATCAGCCTGGAGCAGCAGGAGGAGGAGGTTCTGGTGGATCCCGTACCAACTCCGTTGGAGGTGCCAGCGGAGGAACTCTTGGATGTGGCGACCAAATTCGCGGCCCCACATACGGCTGGTCTTCCTCTAAATACAAAGCTGGCAGCCACAGTGGACTTTCTTAATAATCAGGTGCTGCAGGAAGAAGTCCTCATCCAGGCTATGAGCCGGCACAAGGCTCCATCAAACTGCAACTCCCTCAACGTGCCTGTGGTCAATACGCCAATATGGGGCAACATCAGTGCGGCTATCCGTCAACAGGAGCTAAAATTGCAGCGGATCCTGAAACTCCTCACGGCCGGTATTACCGCCTTTGCGCGGTCGGTGGACGGGGACGAACTGAATTGGGACCAGGAAGATGCTCTGGCCTTATTGTGCGCGACCCAGCACGAAATCAACGGGTTTCGCAAAAACAGCATCCGCCCAGCACTCAACCCGAAGTTTGCAGGATTGTGCAAACCACCGCCGCCGCCGCCGCCCCGTCAGCTCTTTGGTGAGGACCTCTCGAAGAGAGTCAAAGAGCTTGACGAACAAGCCAAAACGGTGGGGATCATGCGCTCTCAGAGTGCCCCCACACCGTCAGGCTCAAAAGCTCCATACATTCGCTCACGAGGGTCGGCCGGTGCCTCGACGAGGACTCGCCCTCTAGCTCCACAACGACAACAGCACCAGAACCAGCACCAAGGGTCTTTTTTAGGACAGGGTCGGCAGAGACCTTTGTGGAAATCGAAGACGCCGCGCCCTCAAGCCAACCCAGCACCTCCACGGCCACCCACACGTGTCAAGGACCGCCGGTAACCACGGAGGTGAGGGGGTCTGGTTCTCTTTTTTCTCTCTGTTTAACTTCCCTTGTTGGTGGTCGTTTACAGTTGTTTTTGGATGCATGGGGTAATTTTACTGGTGATGAGTATGTGTTGCGGAATATTCGGGGGCATAAAATTGAGTTTATTAATGGCGACATTCCTCCATCCCAGCACATGCCTGGTCGTACGTTCAAATTGTCTGCTGCAGAACAGGCAGCAGGTTACAAGGAAATTTTAAGTCTGGAACATAGAAACATAGAAACATAGAAAATAGGTGCAGGAGTAGGCCATTCGGCCCTTCGAGCCTGCACCGCCATTCAATGTGATCATGGCTGATCATCCAACTCAGTATCCCGTACCTGCCTTCTCTCCATACCCCCTGATCCCTTTAGCCACAAGTGCCACATCTAATGCCCTCTTAAATATAGCCAATGAACTGGCCTCAACTACCTTCTGTGGCAGAGAATTCCAGAGACTCACCACTCTCTGTGGAACAGAAGGGTGTGATTGAGAAAACGGTGCATGAGCCAATTGAATTTGTTTCGAACATATTTACTAGACCTAAGAAGGATGGAGGCTGTCGTGTCATTATTGATCTAACCCGTTTGAATACGTTTGTAACATATACTCATTTTAAAATGGATACGTTTGAAACAGCCAAATCATTGATTTCTCATGGCTGCTTTATGGCATGCATTGATTTGAGGGATGCATATTATTCAGTATCCATCCAGAAAGATGATAGAAGGTTTTTGAAATTTATCTGGATGGGGCAACTTTGGCAGTATAAGGCTTTGCCTAATGGGCTTACTACAGCCCCTAGATTGTTCACTAAATTGGTGAAGCCAATCATGGCTTATTTGAGACAACGACATCAGATAGTTATGGCCTATTTAGATGATGTCTTTATTGTGGGCCACACCCTGCAATTGGCTGAACAGGGTGTTGCAGCTGCTGTCAATATATTTCAACAATTAGGATTCATTGTCCATCCAGAGAAATCGAAGTTCTGCCCTGCCCAGGTAATTAATTACCTAGGGTTCACGGTGAACTCAATGAGCATGAGGATAACTATACCAATTAACAAAATTGAGGAAGTCACTCAGGTGTGCAGAGATTTAATTGGCACCAATATACCATCGATTCCGCATACAGCCACAGTAATTGGCAAGCTAGTGGCTTTGTTTCCGGCAGCATGATATGGACCTTTGCATTATCAGAATTTGCAAAGAGCTAAAATTACTGCGTTAAAACGGAACGCTGGTCATTACGATTGATCAATGCAGCTGCCGTCCGAAGCGATAACTGAGTTGCAATGGTGGGTGTGTCACATTAGCAACTCATTTAAGCCTGTCAGGGAGGCTAATCCGGTGGTATATTTACAGACTGATGCAAGCTCCAATGGCTGGGGAGCTACTGATAATTGCTCTAGTTGTGGGGGCAGATGGGACACCCTTGAGGCATCGATGTTGTTGACTCAGGGATTAACTATTTGGAGTTGCTGGCAGCATTCCACGGACTTCGTGCATATTGTTCCAAGCTTGTTGGAGCACACGTCCGTCTCCAAATAGACAACACCACAGCTGTGGCATATTTAAACCATATGGGTGGTACCAGGACAGTTTCGTGTGACAAATTGGCTAACTCAATTTGGCTCTGGTGTATTCAAAGATACATTTGGATTTCAGCTACCTATTTGCCAGGTGAGCTTAATACTGTGGCGGACACCAGGTCACGCAAATTTAATGACAACATTGAATGGATGTTGCATCCTGAGATTTTTTCTAAAATCACAGCCAAATTTGGTAAACCGGACATTGACCTTTTTGCGTCACGGTTGAACCATCAGGTACCAGCCTACGTTTCATGGGAACCAGATCCTGGGGCAATAGCGCTAGATGCACTCTCGCTGGACTGGGGGAATTGGTTTTTCTATGCCTTCCCTCCGTTTTGCCTCATCAGTCGGGTATTGCGAAAGATTCAGGCAGATGCTGCCAAGGGCATCCTTATTATACCCGACTGGCCCACACAGCCTTGGTATCCGGTGGTCTTTGACATGCTCAACGAACCTTGGGTCCTTTTGAAGGGTTGCCCACAATTGGTTACTCACCCTGTCTCAGGGGAGCCACATCCCTGCCATGGCTATTTAAATTTGTTGGCTTGCAGGTTCTGAACAGGCCGTTAGTCCAATACGGCCTCTCGGCTCGGACCATGGATACCATCGGGGCGTCGTGTCGAGAGTCCACAAGGCGAAGATACCGCTCGCATATTAAGAAGTGGGAAGCCTACTGCAGCCGCTCTCGCATCACGTACGATGACGTGACAATAACCGACGTCCTGGAATTCCTCGCGGGGTTGCACCATGATGAACACTTAAGTTACAGTGCCATCAACAGCGACAGAAGTGCGCTATCATTCTACCTCAATATTGGGGTAGGATCCAACAGGCTAGTGTCCAGACTCATGCGGGGTATATTCAATATGAATCCGCCTACACCACGCTATAATATCACCTGGGATGTCAGGGACGTATTAACCCTGCTCAGGACGTGGTCTCCCATGGAAGGGCTCCAACTGGACCAACTCACCATGAAGCTGGTGATGTTACTAGCGCTGACTTCAGCTCAGAGGGTACAGACACTACACAAACTTCGTGTCGACAGAATGACATCTACCCCTACAGAAGTAGTCTTTTTCATTGACGAGCTACTAAAGCAGCATAGACCTGGGTGCACAGGGCTGCAGCTGAAGTTCCCGGCATACCCCGCAGATGCTAGGCTATGTTTAGCCTCACATATCCGCCACTATGTCAAAGTGACGGCACGCATCAGAGGAATGGAGAGATACCTGCTTGTCACTCATAAGAGACCTCATCATCGAGTGACAGTCCAGACGATATCCAGGTGGCTTCGAGTCGTCTTGGGTAAGTCAGGTATCGACATTAATGTGTTCAAGTCTCATTCCACCAGGGCTGCATCGACGTCAGCGGCGAGGGTCATGGAGGTGCCCATGGACCAAATTCTCGCCACAGCAGGATGGGCGAATGAAGCTGTGTTCCAGCATTTTTATAACAAGCCTGTTGCTGCTCCTCTACAGTTCGCAGAAGCTGTGCTGAATGCAGGTCAAGAACGTGGAGATGTCCCCGCTTGAGGGGTTTTGATTTGTTATTAATAAATATGCTCTTGTTTTGCAGTATGAACTAGTGAGCAAGTTTGTTCCTCCCATCCATCCCTGGTAGTGGTGTGTCAGCATGGACGTGGTCCAGGGCGTGTAATCACAGAAGCTTTGAAGTCTTCACAAAGTCACTCACGTGACTCCGAAATGAAATAGTAAGATTGAACGAGAACTTACCAGTTCGAAGGTTGATCTTTATTTTATGAGGAGTCGAAGTGAGGGATTTCGTGCCCTCCTCGCCCAACCCTCAATCACCTTCAGCTGGTAATCTTAGTCAATTCAATCATACTATGCGAAGTCATTTCTTTTGTTGGTTCTGTGATTCCACGCCGCTACTTTGAAGTATGTCGAGCATGCGCGCCGGCGGGCTCTTCACGAAATCCCTCACTTCGACTCCTCATAAAATAAAGATCAACCTTCGAACTGGTAAGTTCTCGTTCAATCTTACTATTTTCTATTGTACCATGATGGGGGCAAAATTAGGACCACTCTTACTGTAACCCCATCATCAGTAGGGTAGCAATTCAGTCATTAAGACCAGGTATTCCTACAATGTATACTGAGGTGCGTGTGCTGCTTCTCTTCCTAAAGCCAATCACAATCGTCTTTGTCTTGCTGACATTGAGGAAGAGGTTGTTGTCTTGGCACAGAGGATGACTTGCAATCTATCCTCACTGATTCTGGTTTGTTGGTCAGGTACTCGAGAATCCAGTTGCAGTGGGAAGTTCCATGAGTTTGGAGATGAATTTATATCCGATTAAAAACAGAATATGCTGGAAACACTCAAAAGAACCAGCCAGATTCAGAATGAAATGGATCCAAACTTACCGTTTCAGATCAAAACCCATTATATGAACTGATTAAACCATACCAGGAAACTATCATGAAGTGGCCTGGAATATTAACTCGGTTTCCCTTTTCCCAAATGTTGCATGACCAGCTGAGTATTTTCACTAATTTCATTTCAGATTTCTAGCAATTAGTTTATTTCATCATTTATATCCGGTGAATTACAATCAAATCTTAATTGAACTATTTGCAACCAAGCACCTATCCAAATACAATGTGAGAAGATTAATTTTCAGCGATTTTCATCATGTGATAGTGAAAGTGATAGTGATAAGACCTGTCTTATTCAATTGTGGAAAATCTGCCCTACAAGACGTCAATCATGTAAATACCTGTACACTGATTGTACTTGCTGAATACAACAATAACCAATAAAATATCTCCTTTTGCAGGTATTAGTTAGATGATATTTGATAATTTTGAAGTTTCGATCAAATGTACAATTCAATATTTTGTAAATTGCCATTATTCACTCACAGAGATTTATAAATTGTGCAATGTGAGTAAATGATAAGGGTGCACTTTCACAATATCCTTTGAGCCTCATATTCGGAAACATTGCTGAATAAACCACATACGAATTCCTTTATAAAATAAAGACCACTTTCATTAGTTTTCTTTCATCAGTACCTAATTTACCACATTCATTTTGCACAAATAAGAAAGCATACTTCAGACGTTACTATAATAGCCCTGCATAAATAGTCTTCAGTTGTAAGCCACTGACAAAATAAATAGGTGTATAATTAGTTACTCTATACATAGGATTTCTATGAAAGTTGTTATTTTTCTACCTCTGCTCCATTTTTGAAGCAAAGTCTGAATGAGAAATGAAGCCAAGCATATGGAAATCTGTACACTGTGTACATATGTACACTTGTAAACCTGTTTCAAATACAACGCACCTGCATCATATCGCTGATTTGGAGTAACAACTAAATCCAGTTTAAGGTTAGTTAACCCATCTAATACTCTAAAAGACTATAGGGCCTGTCCCACTTTCCCTAGTTATTCATGAATTCTCCCGAGTTATTCACAAACTCTGTCCGAGTTTTCCCCTTGAATCAAACTCGCAGAATGTTTGTGACGAGTCCGTAGGAGGCCGTAGGAGTCCGTGGATATATCGTAGCAGCTCGTTATCCCAGCCGAAGGTACTCGGGGCATCAGGTAAGTCTGGATGATTTTCCAGCCTGATCAAAAATGTCCACAAGTAAAAATAATAGCTCCGAGTACCTACGGCTGGCATAAGGAGCCGCTACGGTCATGGACTCCTACGGTCTCCTACGGACTCATTACGAACATTCTGCAAGTTTAAATCAAGGGGAAAAACTCGGGAGAGTTTGTGAATAACTCGGGAGAATTTGTGAATAACTTGGGAAATTGGGTCAGGCCCTTTTCTCTGTAATGTCATGGCTATATTTGAAGGGATATTGGACTTCTGTTCCTGTCAAGGGGATTTATTCATTTTCAGTCTTAACTGCAATCTTTCCACAAAATCTTAAACATGTTTTGGCTGTATAGAGGAAAAAAATAATGATATAAATAGTATCATATTAAGTATTTTATTTGGAGCAGTGATTTCCGCTTCCAAAATATTAATACCAAAACCATTATCTATAACTCACTCAACAAATTACATCGACACCACCCCTCTCTTTGATAATTGTCTGGGCTCATTCAGACATGTCGCTGCCTTGCTTTTTTAATGATTCTGAAATGAGGACATAGGTTTAAAGTAAAAGGTGCAAAGCTTCCCTGTGGGGCAGCTATTTCCACACAGATTGTGGTGCATACCAGGAACAATCTACCAGAGGAAGTGGAAATGGAAGATTAAATTATGACTTTTAAAGGACACTGGGCAGGGACATGGAAAGGCCAAGTTTGGATGGGTCTGGTCCAGTCCAGGCAGGTGAGACTAACTCAGTTAGGATTCTTGGTCAGCATGGACAAGTTGGACCATAGGATCTGTTTGCTGCTGTATAGCTCAATGACTCTACACGTTTATGAGCTCCTGCACATAAAGTCAGTTGATATATTTAAGGCAGAGATAGATAGATTCTTAATTAGTATGGGTGTCAGAGGTCATGGGGAGAAGGCAGGAGAATTGGGTTAGGGGGGAGAGATAGATCAGCCATGATTAAATGGTGGAATAGACTTGATAAGGCAAATGGACTAATTCCGCTCCTATCACTTATGACCACCTTATGATACATGTCCATGCAGTTGTAGCATCATAGAATCATAGCGTGATTGATGTGGAAAAGGGCCCTTCAACTCCACTTGCCCACACAAGCCAAATGCCCCAGCTACACTAGTCCCACCTGCCTGTGTTTGGTCCATATCCCTCCACATCTGTCCAATCCAAGTACCTGCTTAACTGTTTCTTAAATGTTGGGATAGTCCCAGCCTCAACTACCTCCTCTTGCAGCTTGTTCCATACACCCACCACCCTTTGTGTGAAAAAGTTACCCCTCAGTTTCCTATTAAATCTTTTCTCCTTCACCTTAAACCTATGTCCTCTGGTCCTCGATTCACCTACTCTGGGCAAGAGACTGTGCATCTACCCGACCTATTCCTCTCATGATTTTATGCACTTACAATGTAAGGACCATTGCAACACCACTTGACTCATATCCTGCTTCAGCTTATCTGCTGTGGAAACAGAACGTCCTGAATATCTCTTGATTTACACAGCCCAACCCATTCTTGCCAACACTCCACTTACCATTCACAGTGAACTAGAGACATCCAAAATTCTGCCACTGAAGTCATATTCATCATTAATCAAAAAGCAAAACTCTGCGGATAGTCAAATTCCGAAATAAAAACAGAAAATCCTAGAAATGCCAAGTAATCAGGTTAGACACCTTCTATGGTGAGAAAAATAAATCTAATATTTCAAACTGATACTTTCTCAACCAAACTCAATGACCTGAAAGATGAACTTTTTCTTCCTACACAGCTGTTACTTGGTTTGCTAAGTATTTCAAACTTATTTTGTTTTTAATTATAATCATAGTATTCCATTCATCCAAATACTTGTGTTCACAAACATGAACTTCCAATTTAACATGCTTCAGTCCTAAAATTCACATCTTTCATTTTAAATCCCTTCAAGGCTTTATTTATTTTAGAATTTTAATTGTCTCACTACTGCAAACCAAATTTCAGCTGCCAAGGTCTTAGGCTCTTTAATTACTTCCAAAAGCCTATCATATTTCTACCTTTCTTTCCTCCTCCAAGATGCTCTTGGAAAATGCATTGTTTGTCCAGGCAACCCATCCCATCCATGAATAAATAAGGAGGTGCAAAAGTGAAAATAAATAGTGCTCATTGGAGACCTTCGGACTATCTTTATTCAGACTGCTGGACTTTATCTTGCACTAAACATTATTCCATTTGTTATATATCTGTACACTGTGGATGTCTGGATTATAATCATGTGTTGTCTTTTTGCTTATTGGTTAGCACGCAACAAAAGCTTTTCACTGTACCTCAGTACAGGTGACAATAAATGAAACTAAATGACTATGTGGCTGAATATCATATTACAGCAATAGAGAAAGTGCAGATGAATAAAAAGTGCAAGAGCCACGATGAGGTAGATTAGAAAATTGGGGATTCATCCTCAGCATATGACAGGTCTTTTCAAGAGACTTGTAACAGACTCTTGCTCTTACACTTTAGTATATCAACCAGGACGGGAATTGTGCAGTAAATGATAAAGCCCTGGAAGGTGTTGCAGAACACAGGGATCTCGGAGTACATGATTTTCTAAAAGTAGCGAATCAGGAGGACAATGTGGTGAAGAAAACATTTGGCATGCTTGCCTTCTGGGAACATTGCCGAGTAAAAAACTGGGATGTTATGATTCAGCTGTGCAAGCTTTTGGTGAGACCACATTTGGAAAACTGTGTGCAGTTCTGGCCAACCAGGGAGGATGTAGTTCAGTTGGAAAGAGGACAGAAAAGAATCACCGGCCTATACCTGGGCTTGTGAGCTTGAGTTATAAAGAGCGGTTAATTTGGCTGGGACTTTGTATTTGGATCATAAGAGGATGTGGGTATTCTTATTGAGGGCAACTTTTTCGTTGAGGGTAATTCATATCTCGAATGAGCTGCCAGAGAAAGTTATAGAAACAGATATAGTTTTGACTTTTAAAATACATTAAAAAAAAAGAGGTGATAATCAACGGTCCTTGATAAACCTGGCTTCTTCCCCTTGTCAGTTTCCAAAATAAATCTCTCATGTCTCCTCCCACTATTTGATTACTGGCAGGAGGCTCTATTACACTGGATATAGTCACAAGGGTAAGAAGAGATAAGTCACTGGGAGATTTAAACAATAGATCTTCAAAAATGAGGAATTGAGAGGTAGGAAGTCAATAGAAATCACCAACAGGATGGTTAGACAGTTATTGGATTGAGTCAGGATTTAAACAAAAGTATTTCGGGTGACCTTAGGCCCATCATTGTTAGAAGGCAATTACAGTAAGAAGAATATTAGATCATGACATTCAGAAATTAAGATCAGTGGTAGATAAACAGAGATAGGGGCAGATTCATGCAATGTCACAGAGATAAAAGTAAGCTTAAAATTGCTGCCGTTAATCTGTGAACCATACAGAATCTACAGTATAGAAACAGGTTATTTGGCCCACATGGTCTACACCAGGCTTCAACTTTCACACAAGCCTCTTCCTACTCTCATTAATGGGCCGGGGAGGATTTTAGGTTGGAAGCTCAACAAGGGGCCAAATTGGAATCAAGGTTGGAAACATACTGGTTTAGCTTAAACCAGGAGCTAGGGGAATGGATGGAGTCGGTACAGAGGGTACACATTAGAAAAAGAGTTAGAATCAAAGGGGTTTAATCCTCCCTGTACAGAATAGATTATGGCAAGCAGTCAAATACAGATTCTTATAGAGTGTAATAGGATGAGGTAGCCACAACCAAAGCGTTGTAAACTAAACGTTTGGCTGTTTAGGATAGAGATGAAAATATACTTAATATCAAGGTCACGGTGCTGTTTTGCAATTCTCTGCCTAAGAAGTCTCAGTGGATTGGCTGTGCAGTTTCCTAAAGACAGAGATTGATAGATGTGTAGACATCGTGGAAATCAAAGGATATGGGGTTTACGGAGGAAAGTAGTATTAAATTAAAATATCAGCCATGATTTTATTGAATGGTCGAGTGGACACGCTACAACTTTCATGCACGGAGATTATTATTAAAAATACAGAGAAAGTAGAGTCTGCTCTGTGAAAAAGTAATTTACTTTTATATATTTTTCTGACATTGTATTAGTATCTGAGCCTTGATACTTAGTCTGTTCACAGATTCTTTATTCTAATAAAACACTTTTTAATGGGAACTCCTTATTCCTGACTTGGCCCAATAGCAGAAGTGTCCACGTCGCGGGGCTGGAAACTGGAAGTATCCCGAGCTAATTCTACTACCACCATCATCTATTGCAACGTGATGGCTCCCATTGATTGTTGCCGGAAGCTTGCATCCTATTCAGGACGGATGATGACAGCGATGTCAACGTTTGAAACATGGAAGATGGACACGAAAGAAGAAGAAGAAGATTCCTGGCTTTAGTTAAAATTATTAGAGTGAAATTGTAACCCTCAAGGTGGGTTGGAAAACAAGTGATGATGGCTTTGTTTTGCATGGTATATCCACACAGATCAGATATACTATACATATAGTATATACATATAGTATGTACATGTGTATATACTATACATAAATGCAATCAAGTCAAACACAAGTGCAATAGACGGAGCAAAGGGGAAGATACAGAGTGCAGAACAATAGCAATTCAGTAGCAAGCACAAATTCTGATGCATTTAGTTTTCCCCACATAATTCCACAACATCCGACCTCTATCCCTCCTTGTCCCTTGGAAGCCTCACAGTAATGTCAGAACCATTGCATACGAGGTAGGAACCTATTAGTAACATTAAGGACGATGAAGGATAAACTATTTGCAGAGTGAGGGGTGGAAAGCACATGGTCAGTCGTGGTCAGATAGTTCCTCTTTTTCTTACTTGAAAATACATTAACATTACAGCTATAATGATTCTCAATGGAGTTGAATATATGTGCCATTCCATTAGTTCCTAGCACACCACAACAGGAACACGGATTTGCTTTCATTATTCACTCAGTGGAGTACTCCTGTTTTTAACCACTGGCTACACAAGCGAGCAAAGGGCATTCTTTGTGAAGCCATGACACCGTATAGTATGTGATTTTCCCATGCTTGGAGTGTACGAGACAGCAAACCAAATGCAAATTCTCTAAAATTGTCGCAGAGTAGCATCATACTGGGCCATTGAATTTTCTGTTGATCAAATTTCAAAGGAAAAATTAGATATTATTCAGCCTCTCTAGCCATTAAGTCAAGCCAAAGCTACTACATAGTACTGGAAATTACAGCACAAAAACAGCTCATGCAACCCAACTAATCTATGCTGTTGTTTATACTCCACGTCAATCTCCCAAATTATCTGCTTCATCTCAACCTTCCAACATTTTTTTAATCATCTTTTTGATCTTTTCATCTGATTTCCTCTTGAATCTATCTGCGTTAATCACTTTGTGTGCGTGTGAGATCTATTTTCTAAATCTTTTGAGTAATTATGTTTTCCAATAACTTCTCAATTGAGTTTAGGTAATCATGACCCCTGGTTTTAAATGACAGTTAGCCAAAAGAGAAGATGGGACCTAATCTGATACAGTATATCCAAGGACATTGTGGGAAACTAAAGAGAAAATTGCGGGAGTCCTGGTTGAAATTTACGAGTCGTCCTTAAATACAGGAGAGGTGCCAGAAGACTCGAGCGTGGCAAATGTTGTACCTCTTTTCAAGAAGGGTTGCAGGGAAAATGCTGGGAACTATAGACCAGTGAGCTTAACATCTGTAGTTGGAAAATTACTGGAGGTTATTCTGAAGGATAGGTTATACAGGGA
Source organism: Raja brachyura (assembly GCA_963514005.1). The sequence goes on from OY740781.1 coordinate 63,916,011, forward strand.
TTTGGGTGGGCAAGGGCTGATTAGGGATAGTCAGCATGGTTTTGTATGTGGGAGGTCGTGTCTCACAAATCTGACTGGGTTTTTTTAAGATGTGGCCAAAAGGTTGATGAGGGCAGAGCTGTAGATGTTGTGTACATGGATTTCAGTAAGGCATTCGACAAGGTTCCGTATGGTAGGCTGCTCTGGAAGTTTAGATTGCATGGGATCCAAGGAGAGATAGCTGAATGGATAGCAAATTGGCTCCATGGAAGGAAGCAGTGGGTGATGGGGGAAGGTTGCTTAACGGACTGAAGGCCTGTGACTAGTGGTGTGCCTCAGGGTTCGGTGCTGGGCCCGTTACTGTTTGTCATCTACATCAATGATTTGGATGAGAACATACAGGGCAAGATTAGTAAGTTTGCTGATGATACAAAAGTTAGTGGTTTTGCAGATAGTGAAGATGGTTGTGAAAGATTGCAGTAGGATCTTGATCGATTGGCCAGGTGGGCTGAGGAATGGTTGATGGAATTGAATACCGAGAAGTGTGAGGTGTTGCATTTTGGAATATCTAACACAGTAAACGGTAGGCCTCTGGGTAGTGTTGTAGAGCAGAAGGATCTAGGAGTGCAGGTGCATGTTTCCTTGAAGATTGAGTCGCAGGTAGATAAGGTGGTGAAAAAGGCCTTTGGCACATTGTCCTTCATCAGTCAGAGTATTGAGTATAGAAGTTGGGAGGTCGTGTTGCAGTTGTATAAGACGTTGGTGAGACTATATTTAGAATATTGTGTTCAGTTCTGGGCACCATGTTATAGGAAAGGTAATGTCAAGCTTGAAAGGGTTCATAAAATATTTAGGAGGATGTTGCCAGGACTAGAGGGCCTGAGCTATAGGGAGAGGTTGAGTAGGCTGGGTCTCTATTCCATGGAGCACAGGAGGATGAGGGGAGATCTTATAGAGGTATACAAAATCATGAGAGGAATAGATCGGGTAGATGCACGGAGTCTTTTGCCCAGAGTAGGGGAATCGAGGACCAAAAGACATAGGTTCAAGGTGAAGGGGGAAATATTTAATAGGAATCCGAGGAGTAACTTTTTCTCACAAAGGGTGGTGGGTGTATGGTACAAGCTGCCAGAGGAGATAGTTGCGGCTAGGACTATCCCATCATTTAAGAAACAGTTAGACAGGTACATGGATAGGACAGGTTTGGAGGGATTATGGACCAAGCACAGGCAAGTGGGACTAGTGTAGCTGGGACATTGTTGGCCGGTGTGGGCGAGTTGTGCCGAAGGGCCCGTTTCCACACTGTATCACTCTATGACTATGAGAATAAACAAATTATTTTTAGAGCAAAAATTAGGAACCAGCATACAGCAATACCAGATGAAAACCAAGTTACTGGAAAATGAATAACATACATCTGGTTGCTATTAAGGAGAAAACCGTGACCCTATTTTGGACTATGATTTTGTTAAGCTTTGAAATCAAAACCAATGGTGAGACCCTGTCATTTCATGAATTTGTGCAACTTTTAAATCAACGATGAAGTATTGGATTGATTTGTAAACATACTACACAATTTGAAATAATTATGTCATATCTTTCAAAAAATTATTATGACTTTATAAAATAGACATACCAATAACTTGACTAATATTATTCTACATAAGTTTAGATTTTCTCCTCGTGAAACCATCAATGAAAAATTGCCTTGGTACAAGTTGCACATCCTTACCAGATATTGTTGTATTGCTGTAATCATTCAATGGCAGTGATCTCCTGCAAGTTTAGTATGTGGGTTGCAAGAATGTGCCACTGGAGGAAGTAAATGCAAGCAATAAGTTAAAAGGATATGCCCGGAAAATGGTTATAACACCTTTTAACTTTATTAAATTCAAGAAACTATTAGATCTGAGAACTGCAAAATGGACCCAGACCCTCAGCCAACAATGTATAATGGCTGGGGGTTACACAAAAAGCTGGAGAAACTCAGCGGGTGCAGCAGCATCTAAGGAGTGAAGGCGACGTTTCGGGTCGAGACCCTTCTTCAGACATGTATAATGGCTTCTGTTTGTTATTAGATATTGTAATGATATACTATTTTTATTTGTAGCGTCAAATCTATGTATGATTCTTTGTACACTGAGCTGGTGTGGTGGTTAGAAATTCCACTCAAATGGGCTCTTCACGACTGGCGGCTTCAATTAAGACTATACCAGTGTGCAATCTTGAATTTTGGAGCAAAAAAATCCTCAAGACTGTCATAGTATCTGATTTATGCATTAAAATGTCTCTATCATATTCTGATGACTCTGCAGGAAATCTGGTGATATTCAGCTGACTTCCTGGGAACACAGCCAGATATGAGGAGCCATTACTGTAAACAATAGCCTTGTATCAGGCAATAGCCTTGCATCCAAGCATCAGACCAAATTCTGATGTGTTCACAGAAAGAAAACTGAGAATTTTGTAATGGTAACTGAGGATGAGAGTGCCTATCTTTACATAACTAAAACTCTGATCTTGTTATCTCCCGGTTTGGCGGTCTTTCTATTTGAGCAAAAAGGGTTCGCAATAGTGCTACACTCACCGTTCTCCTGTGCTGCAAGTGCACCAAGTATTGTTCCGATCAATTGGCACCGCCAATTCCAGCCACTACCTCTCTGGTTCCCATCGCTGGCTCCTCCCCCCTCCCCCCCTCCCTCACCCCCTCACCCCCTCCCCCCTCCCCATGATGCCCCCCTCTCCCCCATTGCTCTTCCCTGTCTTTTCTCCGAGCTCACTCCCCCCCGCCCACACACCCCTCTCTCCCACAACTCCCCTCACCCACACATCCCTCTCCCCCCACACAATACCCTCGGCCAAACACCCATAACGCTGCCCGCAACACACTCTCCACCCTTCCCACACACACACACACACCCACACACACACACCCACAACCCCCATGCACACACACCCCACGCACACACCCCCTACCCCCCCCCACACACACACACACACACCCACACCCCCCCACGCACACACACCCCACGCACCCACACACACACACACACACACACACACACCCACACACACACACACACCCACACACACACACCCACACCCCCCCATGCACACACACACACACCCACACACACACACACACACACACCCCCATGGACTCACACCCCACGCACACACCCCCTACCCCCCCCCACACACACACACACACACCCACACCCCCCCACGCACACACACCCCACGCACCCACACACACACACACACACACACACACACACACACACCCACACACACACACCCACACCCCCCCATGCACACACACACACACCCACACACACACACACACACACCCCCCCATGGACTCACACCCCACGCACACACCCCCTACCCCCGCCCACACACACACACACACACACACACACCCACACCCCCCCATGCACACACACCCCACACACACACCCCCTACCCCCCCCACACACACACACACACACACACACACACACACACCCACACACACACACACCCACACCCCCCCATGCACACACACCCCACACACACACACCCTACCCCCCCCACACACACATACACACCCCCCCACCCCCCACACACCTCCCCACATGCACACCCCCACACACACCCCCCCAAAACCTCCCCCACCCCCACAACCCCTCCTACGCCCCCACAACCTCCCCCTGCCCCTACAACCCCCCCCCACACACACCCCTCTCCACACCCACACACCCCTCCCACAACCCCCTCCCACAACCCCTCCCCCCACAACCCTTCCCCCCACAACCCCCCGCCCATACACTCATACCCTCCACCCACACACACACCCCCCCCACACGCACACCCCTCCCACTCACACACCCTCCCCCATACAACCCCCTCCCCTCCTCCCACAATCCTCTTCCCCCTCCCACACCACTCCTGCCCACGTACACACCTCACCCCACCCCCACACACCCCTTCCCCCACACCATCCTCTCCTCCCCTCCTACACCTCCCCGTCCACGCACTCCCCTCCTCCCCTCCCACCCCACACCCCCACACGGCCACACGCCCCACTTTCCTCCCTCCCCTCCCACACATGAAGAGGAGGGGGAGGGAGTGCTCGAGGATGACGGAAATTGAGCCACGCCTGTACAGTTAGGAGCTATGAGTGAGTGGTGGAATATTGCGTTGGGGAATGGGTTGCGATAGGGGAATGGGTGAGTGGAATATTGTGTTGGGGAATTGGTTGCATTGGGGGACTAGGCCTCTGGTGTGACTGGGACCCAACGTGTCCCACAATTCTAGAACATAGAACATTAAAAAGTGCAACTCAACACCATTTAATTATTCTGCAGTATTCATAGAGCATAATTTATTTCCACTTAGGTAACATTCAAATTAAGTCTCTTTATATAAAGTTTAATTTTTCCTGCATAAAGAAAATTAACTATGAGGGCTAGACTAACAACAAATATAAAAATTGCCAATTAGAACTTAAGGAACAAGAGGTCAATGTGTGCATTAGCCCCTTCGAGAATGAGACTGGGGAAATAGTTGTGCATTTCAAGGAAATGCAAGCAGAACAAAGTATATATTAGAAGATACTACATACATTCCATTAACAAATAAAATACAGTCAAGGAATTACATTTTCATGAGGCAAAGTAATGAGGCTGAAGGCTGATAATTAGTTTAAATGTCATGAATCCCAAAAGACATGGCTGCAGAGATAGTGGATCTACACAGTTCTCCCCTCTGTACAGCGCAAGCTACAGATGCACTGGGAGAATAAAGACTCTATGTGTCTCTATGCTAAAATATAGTAATTTATATTCCATTTTTTTTATAATCCTGAAATCATAAATAGCAAAAAGTATTCAATTTCAAAAGTGAAAAGCACATATTTATGTCATTTACGAAATGTATAGATTATAGTTATAACAAATGCTGAGATTATATTTTTATTGCGATATTATTTTATCCTGACTGCATTCTGGAAATAAATAAGACAGAATTCCACCCATAATTATTATCAACAACATCAGGGTAGCACAGTGATGTGTTACTGTAGAGTTACTGCCTTACAGCGCCAGAGACCCGGGTTCAATATTGACTACGGGTGCTATCTGGACGGAGTTTGTCATGCTCTCCCTGTGACAGCGTGGGTTTTCTCTGGGTGCTCCGGTTTCAATAGACAATAGACAATAGGTGCAGGAGTAGGCCATTTGGCCCTTTGAGCCAGCACCGCCATTCAATGTGATCATGGCTGATCATCCCTAATCAGTATCCCGTTCCTCCCTTCTCCCCATATCCCCTGACTCCGCTATTTTTAAGAGCCCTATCTAGCTCTCTCTTGAAAGCATCCAGAGATCCTGCCTCCACCGCCCTCTGAGGCAGAGAATTCCACAGACTCACCGTTCTCTGTGACAAAAAGTGTTTCCTCATCTCCATTCTAAATGGCTTACTCCTTATTCTTAAACTGTGGCCCCTGGTTCTGGACTCCCCCAACATCAGGAACATGTTTCCTGCCTCTAGTGTGTCCAAGCCCTTAACAATCTTACATGTTTCAATGAGATACCCACTCATCCTTCTAAACGCCAGAGTATACAAGCCCAGCTGCTCCATTCTCTCAGCAGATGACAGTCCAGCCATCCCAGGAATTAACCTTGTAAACCTACACTGCACTCCCTCAATAGCAAGAATGTCCTTCCTCAAATTAGGGGACTAAAACAGCACACAATACTCCAGGTGTGGCCTCACTACGGCTCTGTACAACTACAGAAGTTTCCTACCACACTCCAAAGTTGTGCAGGTCTGTAGGTTAATTGGCTTCTGTAAAATTGTCCATAGAATGTAGGACAAATTGGGATAAGATAGAACTGGTTTACGGGGGATCATTGGCCAGCATGGGCTCGGTGGGCCAAAGGGCCAATTTCCTCAAAAAAAACACAAATACAATTCTTGTTAATTTTTTTCCTTGATACAATTCTGATTGATTTAAACATGATGTTCAACTTTCAAATTGTTCCAACACGTTCTTCCATTGTGGTTTATTGCTTTTGTAGAGAAATTGCGATTTTGTTTATTTTGTGCATAGCCTGCAGTAAAAGTTTAAAGTGTTATTTCAGGAATAGGTGTGAAAGCCAGTTCCAAAATGTATTAAAAATCATGATAGTTACCTGTTGGCTCAGGCCACTGTGACCATAACAAATATTTCTTCAGAAACTTGAAAGTATAAATAAGATAAGTGAATTGCTTTTGAGATGCATTTTCGTCAAGGTTTGTAAACATACTCCCACTATTACTTTGAAGTGTTCGAGTCTGGCTCTATTTGAGGAGATATTTCTTTACCATATTCAACATATTACTGGGTACAAGTGGAATAAGAAAATAATTTGTCAAGGAAATCAACCAGAAAGCAGTTCCAACTGTAGAGCAACGTTAAAATAATTCAGTCCTTTTCTGAGTTTCCATTGAACATTTTCAGCCTTCCCACCATCCCATACACCGAGTCTGTACTCACCTCATTTGCATATATCAAAGTGAGAAACAGTGGCATGCAAGTTTCCCAAATTTGTATTTCTACAGCACTCTTATGCAGACAGAGACAATATATATTTGCCAGGATGCGTAGGTCAAATGGAATCAGAAAATAGATCATAGAGCCATACATCACAGATGCATGCACTTCGGATCAACTTGAATATGTTGGCCAAGATGCCCCATCTACACCAGTCCCACCCGCCTGTGTGTGGCCCATATCCCTCTAAATATTTCTTATCCATGAACTTGCCCAAATGTCTTTTAATGTTGTCTATGGACTACTAGGAAAATAATTATGCATGGAAAGGCACAAAATGCTGGATCAGCGGGTCAGGCAGCATCCCTGGGGAACATGCGTAGGTGACATTTTGAGTTGGGACCCTTTTTCAGACTGATTGCAGGGGTGGATGGAAAGAAACCTAGAAGAGTCTGATAGGTGACGTTTTGGGTCGGTACCCTTCTTCAGACTGATTGCAGAGGTGGGGGTAAAGAAAGCTCGAAGATGCTGCCTGGCCTGCCTAGGTACTCCAACAATTTGTGTCTTTCCTTGGTAAACCAGCATCTGCAATTCCTTATTTCGATAAGGAATTATGTTTCTTATGTTTAGAATACTGACTACAAGGTTTGCTTTTACCTCTGACAGGTTCATATTTTCAACACTTTTATCATCCTCAAAAACACCCCTGAGTTTTCAGAAAAGTACAGCATGGAAATGTCTGTGCCGATCCTAATGCCAAGCCATTGTGAAATTGCTAATAGATATACACTTCATGAAGGAGAAAGATAAGCACAACGTAAACAGAGTCTGGTATCATTTCAGGAGGATGGTGCCAACCTTTGATCAACTGTACAGGTAGCACATACTCTATGGGAACATTTTCAAGAAGTTTTGCAGAAAAACAAAGGTCATTTTAACAATCTCAGGTCTCTGCGACCAGCTATGGGAGGATCGGTAATTAAAAAAAGATCTGTAACCAGGATTAAGAACACATTTTATAACTGGAATGTCTAAAAATACAGAGGAAATTCAAAGCTGTAACGCTTCGTTACAAAAATAATTATGTCTCAACAAATAAATGGCACAACATTTGGGAAGGTGAAGAAGGGATGCAAAAAGGAAGATGACATATGTTCTGTGGTTTCTTCAGGCTTCAAAAGTTGACAATCATTTCTGCTTCTTTTGTGCTCTTTTCAGATATGTACAAGGCCAGGTATTTCTAGGAATAATACAGAAGGTGCAGCATCAGTTCATTCCTGGGAGGAAGAAAGATTCCAAGGGGAGTAAGGGGCGACCATGGTTGACATCAGACGTCAGAGACAGTACAAAAATTAATGCGAAGGAGTACAATGTAACAAAGATGAGTGGGAAGCAAGAGGATTGGGCAATGTTTAAAGAACAACAGAAGATAACTAAAAATATAATACAGGGAGAAAAGATGAGGTACGAAGGTAAGCTAACCAAGAATATAAAAGAGGATAGTAAAAGCTTCTTTAGGTATGTGAAGAGGAAAAAATTAGTTAAGACCAAAGTTGGATACTTGAAGACCGAAAAAGGTGAATTAATTATGGGGGAAAAGGAAATGGCAGATGAGTTGAACAGGTACTTTGGATCTGTCTTCACTAAGAAGGACACAAACAATCTTCCTGATATAATAGTGGCCAAAGGATCTGGGGTGACGGTGGAACTGAAGGAAATCCACATTAGGCAGGAAATGATGGGAGACTGATGGGAATGAAAGCTGATAAATCACCAGGGCCTGATGGTCTGCATCCCAGGGAACTTAAGGAAGTGGCTCTACAAACCGTGGATCCATTGGTGATAATTTTCCAATGTTCTATAGACACAGGATCAGTTCCTGTTGATTGGAGGGTAGCTAATGTTATCCCACTTTTTAAGAAAGGCGGGAGAGAGAAAACGGGGAAGTATAGACCAGTTAGCCTGACATCGGTGGTGGGGAAGAAGCTTAAGTCAATTATAAAAGATGAAATAGCCGCACATTTGGATAGCAGTAACAGGATCGGTCCGAGTCAGCGTAGGGATTGGCAGGTCCCTTTCAGAATGGCATGCAGTGACTAGTGGGGGACCGCAAGGCTCGGTGCCTTGACCGCATGGCAAATGAGGTTTAATGCGGATAAATGTGAGGTTATCCACTTTGGTAGCAAAACCTGGAAGGCAGATTACTATCTAAATGGTGTCAAGTTGGGAAAAGGGGAAGTACAACGGGATCTGGGGGTTCTTGTTCATCAGTCTATGAAAGTAAGCATGCAGGCAGTGAAGAAAGCGAATGGCATGTTGGCCTTTATAACAAGAGGAATATAGGAGCAAAGAGGTCCTTCTGCAATTGTACAGAGTCCTAGTGAGATCACACCTGGAGCATTGTGTGCAATTTTGGTCCCCTAATTTGAGGAAGGACATTCTTGCTATTGAGGGAATGCAGCGTAGGTTTACAAGGTTGATTCCGGGAATGGCGGGACTGTCATATGCCTAGAGAATGGAGAGGCTGGGCTTGTACACTCTGGAGTTTAGAAGGATGAAAGGGGATCTCATTGAAACATATAAGATTGTTAAGGGTTTGGACACGCTAGAGGCAGGAATCATGTTCCCGATGTTGGGGGAGTCCAGAACCAGGGGCCACAGTTTAAGAATAAGGAGTAAGCCATTCAGAACGGAGACGAGGAAACACTTTTTCTCATAGAGAGTTGTGAGCCTGTGGAATTCTCTGCCTCAGAGGGCAGTTGAGGCAGGTTCTCTGGATGCTTTCCAGAGAGAGCTAGATAGGGCTCTTAAAAATAGCAGAGTCAGAGGATTTGGGGAGAAGGCAGGATAGGGGTACTGATTGAGGATGATCAGCCATGATCACATTAAATGGCGGTGCTGGCACGAAGGGCCGAATGGCCTACTCCTGCACCTATTGGCTTTTGCCTTCCCAGTTAGTTTCATTCAATCTTTGCTATGCTCAGTACTCTCAATGTGCTAATCTCTCACAGAAAGATGTGCCTTATAGGGCCTGATAATGGAAACTTATTCAAGAGGACATTGAACTGCAGGCAACAATGCGATTTGCAATTTGAAACACTTTGCAGCAGTTTGCTTCTATGGCTATCAGTCTTTGGTAACTTAATTTCATTCCCTCACAAATACTGAAACATGCTTACTAGTCTGACTCTTTAGGAAATCAAATATGCCAGTTCAATAGAAGTATTTAACTCCACTGCAGTTGTGCTCTATAACTTTCTATCTTATTTACTCTGTAAAATTATTAACTTTCTTACTCAATGGCATGCTATAATTGGTTCGCATCGGCACAAACTTATCGCCACAACAGGACTGAGCTTGCAATCATTAACTGTTCACTTAGTAAAGAGAAATCTTCCCACCACTGTTGCCTGCAATGTATCAGTTTGTTTAAGATTATACCACATGGTGGGCACACGTTATTTTGCGTATGCTTACTCCTGCCCTGCAAGTACTGCACACTGTTGGTTCTATCACCTTAGTATACAAGGAACAACATTGTTTAATGGCACAAACATCAAAAATGCTATTTTGCCAATGCATATAGAGCCCTTATTTCTTCAGAAGGTTCTCCAACATTAATAGTTTTGAAGAAATAAGTAGTTTATTCCTTCCATGAGAAACCTAAAAATGCGTTCCCAGCAATGCAGCTGTTACAACAGTGATTCCCCTATTCCTTGAAAAAGAATGTCCCTTCAGCACCTGCATTTCATAGCTTTAGAAAAGGAATGACAGAATATTATGCTGATTTATAGCTACAGTTTAATTTACCTCTGTGATACTGGCAAGGGCACACATATTCAGAATAGAGGCAAAACTGATATGAAGAAGGGTCGCCTATTTCCTTCGCTCCATAGATGCTGCCTCACCAGCTGAGTTTATACAGCATTTTTGTTTACAATCAATGACTTAGGTACTTTGTCGTGTGCCATTTTTCCCCCAAACTACCATTTTCATGCCTGCAGCACGTCAGGAACATAGATCCATAACAAAAAAAATGATCTAATTAACACAAACACATCACTATTTAAACCAAATGAAACAAATTTAACAATGAATGTCGGAACTAAAATCCCTTTTCAAGTTGGTTTGCAGAGCCTACTACATTTACCCAATGCTCCTCCCATGATTACCGCCTCTTCAATGAAAGGTTTCTCCCTGTCAGTGGTGAGACAGGAGATAGTCATGAAAGTCAACTCTAAGAAGCTCTGCTTCAGAAGGCCTGGATGAGGACAGCATTGTCTTGGCATGGGCATCAGCCTGAGACACCTGGCAAGGAGCACATTGTGAAATGGACATTGTTGGAATGGCAGGGATGGAAGTGCACATGCTGTAGAGCATCCGTAGAGCATAGAACAGCACAGAATGGGACAGACAACCACAATGTCTGTGCCACACATGATGCCTACTTAAACTAATTCCTTCTGGCTGCATGTGATCCAATTCCTTCCATTCCCTTAAATGCCACTGTTGTATCAGAAAAATATGGCAATTTTGGGGGTCCATGGAACCACTAATAATCCCCCAGGCTGAGAATCAAAAGCATACTTGTTGCTATTGCTTCAACCCGTGTCAATATTTAATCACATTTACCTAAAAGCAGATGACTGCTCATGAATGGCAGCTCTCAGCACCTGGTTGGCAAACGTTAGTGCTCCTATGGGGGTGGGGTGGGATGAGCTTCCTTTAATGCACTATTATTCTGGGTGGTCTCTCTGTGTACTTTCATGGAAGTTGAAAGCATACTTGAACAGCTGTTATACTGTGGGAGTATCAAGGCTTCCTTCTCAACTGACAATAATGGATTTATGACCCCAGTGAAGGCCATGAAAGAGGTTTTCTTTATTGATTGATACAGCATTGAAACAGGCCTTCGGCCCACAGAGTCCATGCCGACCACCGTTCATACTCGAGGCCAATTTACAGAGGCCAATTAATCTACAATCCCGCACGTTTTGTGGATGTGGCGGGAAACCCATATGATCACAGAGAGAACTAGCACACTCCAAACAGGCAGCTGCCAAGGTCGGGATCAAACCCAGGCTTCTGGCACTGCAAGGCAGCAGTTCTGCACCCCTGGAAGAAATCTTTCCAGCTCCTTTACATCTCTTGCTTTCCGGGAGGGTGGGCAGGGGATCAAGCCATGAACCTTGGGTCTCAAGTCCTTTCCTGTGGTGATTCTATTCATACCGACTACTTCAGATGTTTAGAATGACTTCCAATAGCACTGTGCTTCAATAGTCAGGTGTTGTTTACGCAGTACAACCCGAACATGCACAATCTACTTTGTAAATGGATCAGGTTGGTTTCCTGTCATATCCTCCCAAAAAACAGCAATATTTACAATCATATTGTCAAAGTCAGCTATGGCCCACCCAAACAACGATAACATCTTAATTTGTAATACATAGATTTCCAAAAGTCTTGTAGGAACAGTTCACCTCATTTATAAAATCCTACTAGGATTGTCATTTGGATTGACTGCTCACAGACTTGACGTGAGAGGGGAAAGATAAGATGAGAGGAGAAAGTTAAGGTGAGAGGGGAAAGATTAGGTCATTTGGATTTGTTTTTGTTTTGCTTCAGGACAATTTCTGCCGTAATGTAGATTACTGTAGCAGCTGAAAATAGAGGGGCTCTATGTTGGAAATTACAGGAGCTCACTTGTGGAGCTCACTTAAAGCAATCATACCAAACTAGGTCCTACCTATTTTTCGCTAACTTCCAGTTGCTTTAGCCTTTCCAGTTCAAGTCAAGTCAAGTCAAGTCAAGTTTATTCATCACATACGCATACGAGATGTGCAGTGAAATGAAAAGTGGCAATGCTTGTGGATTGTGCAAAAACAAACCCAAAACAGAATGGAACGGAATCACATATTCACATATAACATATTTGTGGGAGGAAAAATAAGAAAAACCAGCAATTTTAAAAAGACACCACACAACAGTAAATTGGTACAGTACTCAGTACAGTTGTTGTTCTTGATTTGCCTCTTCAGTCCCACATTCTTGTTTGCCTCTCTATGAGTGCAATTCCATTAAGCCACCATTGATCACTGAAAAAAAAACATTATCTACATGATAAATTGTTGCAAATAATTCAATTGATCTTTTAAATGGTGCTCATGATCCAATTTGCTCGGACATAAATGGATATTTTTCAAGTATTTGAAACTCATTAATTTACCTTGGGAATGTAAGTTCAATATTAAACCTCGACAACCCTGAAAAAATTGATTTAATGACATAGTTACACAGAAGAGATTAAGGTATCCATGTCAATGCTACCATGTACAAATATAAGTTAAATCCAGCAGCGTAAATTCAAATATGAGCCTGAGAAAGAAAAATAATAGTGAACCATTATGGAATGCATGACCCAATTGATAAAATTACACTCCCAATAACACACTGCTGGTCACTGTGAGGATTGGAACAAAATTCCATACTACTGAAAGAATTTTAAATGTCAAGGGTATTTGTCCCTATATCAAGATCCTACCAGGAATTTGATCGGCAAACAGCACGAGAAGAAATAGTGGAAAATAAGTGGAAACAGTAGCAAGTTCCATGTTATCTTAGAAGGTTACACAAAAAGCTGGAGAAACTCAGCAGGTGCAGCAGCATCTAAGGAGCGAAGGAGATAGGCGACATTTCGGGTCGAGACCCTCCTTCAGAAGAAGGGTCTCGACCCGAAACGTCGCCTATCTCCTTCGCTCCTTAGATGCTGCTGCACCCGCTGAGTTTCTCCAGCTTTTTGTGTAACCCTCGATTCTCCAGCATCTGCAGTTCCTTCTTTAACAACATGTTATCTTAGAATGCTGCTACTGTAAACATTAATGGCTATTGTGTACTCAGAGGGAAAATCAAGCACCATGTAATTCCTTCACTTAAAATATTCCTCTGCATTTACTGTTTCTCTGAAAATTGACAATTCTCATCTTTTTCAAATATTTTCGACCAGAATTGGGGCATGCAGGGTATAATCTCATGTACCCTGACTTTGATGGCAAACTCAGACAAAGAGTGTCACTGACTATTTGATGAAAAAAACACAATTGATCCTGGTCCTTTATTGTACCATATTCAAGTACTGAATATGATATCACTCCTTCACCACCACAACCATTTCAATTCAAAGTACTAATAATTGTATCACTCCCACTGTAAGTCCAGACAAGACTGGCTTATTCAGTGTGGAATCGTAATTAAAATTAGAATCTTGCTCATTTAAATAAAATGCAGTCTGTGCAAACTTCAAAGCTGCACTGGCCAATTTAAAAGTCATGCTTCAGTTTTCTTTAAAAAAAAGACATACAACAAATGAAACAACAGAACATACTGTAACAGCCAATTTAACCATTAAAATGGAGGCTGTTTTTCTTTATGTCAAGCCATTTCAAATAAAACATAATACACCACCCATGGTTTCAGCCTTCATTAACATAGAGCCTGAACATGATCCTGCTTCACACAAATTGTTCGGCAGCTACAAATTGTTCATTTCAAAACTGTATTATTGTTTGTAACAGTCCCCAAATATGGTTCTTTTCCTCCCTGAATTAGTCCAGCTAAAGTTCTAAAAGCAACACCCTTGAAAGTACTATGACGGATTGACTAATTTATGTTTTACAGGTGTCAGTTCCTTTCTTCAGAACAATTCCAAACATTTTTAAGACTGTTCAATTGAACCTGGAGCAGTTTTTAAAACTGTCGGAATTACAGGAAAAGCATTATTCTGGAATGCATTTTTTGTAAAGTATGTTAATACACAATAAGTTAATCAGGCTGTAAAAGAACAAATCCAGCGAGCATTTTCATTTCCGTTAAAGCATATTGAAATATTAACTTGTCTTTAATCTTTCAGATGCCAATGGCATGCTTGGCAAGATTGCCCGAAAGTCCAAAGGCAACCTTTCGTTAACAAGTAAATCCTTCAAGGAGTTTCAATGATAGTGACTGGAAATAAATGTTAAACACTGACTCATTCCGGCTGTAAAATTAACATGTAACAGTAAAGTCAATGTATTATATGTTCTAATACACAACAGACTCACAATGCCTTTTTCATACATCTTTGAATACTAAATCAGCTTTCATATTTCAAATGAAACTCTACACCTCACTATACTCTTCACATTTGTTTGGTGTTTTGTTTCTGCTCAACCTCTGATGCTGATCTGTTTCCTTTAGCTGATGATGTATTTCCTGGCTCTAAATTAGTATCTAACCACTTCTTCTTATTGTCTCTGTTTGAGTACATCACTGATCCAACAGTTGTGTTACTCCTGGATTTCTTTCTTTGAAAGAATATGCCAAATAAGGAGACACAAAAGGAAAAAATTGCAGGTGTTTATCGGGATTTTTTAAAAATTTCCTTTAAGTCAGCACTAAATGGCAGTTCAATATTTAAACTATCCACATTTACATGCAACTAAGGGAGAAAATGTTGCATCTAATTACCATTTTCATCATAAATAATCCAAAAATGTGCAACATTGAAAATTGAATGTATCAATGTGAGATTTATTTGTATTAAATTATTTTATTACATACATCTGTGAGATTAATGTGAGAATTTTCCATTGCCATTTTTCTTGCCTTCTACTTAAGCATTCATCTTAATCGGTTCTTTTGTTCCAAAGTTTGAAAACACAACCATTGCCCAAAGATTTAGGAAACTTAATTAACAAATTTATTTTGAAATTACTCATAACTATGTTGATGCAAGTCACAGAGCTACACAATTGCACTAAATTACCATCTAATCTTGCAACATTGTAAAACATGGTGTCCTATTTATCACTTGCAGCATGGTCGACCTGGATTATGTGAACAACAAAACTCCTTCCAAAAGGAACTAGTAAATATTTCTAGATTAAGAAATCAAAAATGCAAGTTTGGCTTATAGTTCTCAATACACTTCACTTCACAATACATAAAAAGGCAGAATAGCAGTGTTGGATTTTTAATAATGTTTTGACACATTGTTGATATTCTGCAACTGTACTGAAAGATTTGTCATATCCCTGTCAACTGGCCTGTACTCATAACTGGGGCACTGATAATTGTATCTCAGGTCTGTGCGATAAGGCCGGAACAATCCAGCAATGGAATGTCAGGATTTCTATTTACCATGTTTTTACAGTTGTGCACTGTTTAGATACCAGCCATTATTAGAGCCACCAGCACCTGCTATGCACACCTCAGCCAGCCAATACTAAAGCTTATCTTAAGAAATGAGGAAGTAAGAAGTCTTTTAATTCTTGTTATCACAAAGATTTTCCATCAGAGAAGGTATATGAAGCACCCATAGTGACACTGATTCCTTAAGTATTATATACATCTTATAGTGTATCTCTTACAGAATGTCTACATCACAATACTGTGATTAATTGTGGTACCGATGGCTTCCTATCACAATTAGCGTTCACAAAGACATGTTGACTAGTTTTGAAATTGTAATCAACTTGGACTACACTGCAAACTTTACTTTGTTAATTATTTTATTTTCTCTCCCCTCTACTTTGCCTACTGCCTTAAAAGCATTACTTCTGGAGATTGATAGACCATATATATTCTGCATTCTTAATTATGGGGCCAATCTACATGCATGTATTGCAGTAATATCTGTGTGTTAGTACTATAGCCTCTGTTGTCAGACTGTTTATATGTTGCAGATGTTTTTTCTGTGTTTGCAGTGTTGTAGCTTTCATTCATTTTTGCTCACTTTACAGGAAGGATGTGGTAGAACTAGGGTGGGTACAGTAAAGATCTGAAAGGGTGCTGTCAGGACTGGAAACTTATTTGAGTAGTGACTGAGCGGATTGAGAGTTTTAAAATTTGAAACAAAGCAGACTGAAGTGATTTAACTGATGAGTGTGAAATTAGAGGTCCAGACGATGTGAATAGGAAGGAGCAGACAAAATCTGTAGGAAGGAACTTCAGATGCTGGTTTAAATCGAAGATAGGCACAAACTGCTGGAGTAACTCAGCGGGACAGCAGCATTTCTGGAGAGAAGGAATGAGTGATGTTCCAGCTCGACCCTTCTTCAGACTAGGAATAGGAAGGAACTATCTTCCTGAGCAAAGGCATCAGAAGCTGTGAAAATAGATTTAAGCTAAATGGTAAAAACAATTAGAGTGAATTGCAGAATTTACTTTCAGACTAATGGGCCTGTCCTACTTAGGCGATTTTTCAGCGGACTGCCAGTGACTGTCAAGTTGCTGGCAGTCGCCTGACAAACCGGCAACTGGATCGGCGACTGTCAGAGTGGAACACACGTACACACAAACACATCGCTTCCTTCACAGCCCGTTATGCAGGCTGGGGACAGGGCAAGCGGGGGGAGCACTGTCTAAAAGATTCACACGGTGCAAAGCCAAGGTGATACAGACACACACCACGATGAGCAGGAAGGTTGGCGCTGCAAAAAGATGACTAAAGCACAGTGTACGGTAAATCCTTTAAAAGAGTGATGGAGAGGGGGGAGAGAAGGAGTGGGGACAACTTTTAAGAAGCCAGAGACACACGGCTGTGAATCTTGGCGGACATTGTACATTACCGGTCGGTTATCTTTGGTTCTGAAAACTACTGCTTACCTTTTTTTTCCCCAATGAAATTCACCGGTCTGCACCCGCTACAACCTACGAGAACCTACGAGAACCTTCGACCTCCTGACAACCCACTAGGACCTCCTGGCGACCCACCTACGGTTCGGGAATTCTCAATATCCTCCATGGCAGCTTCATTCTAGTCACCGCTAATTTTTCACAATTTTTAGAAAAATTCACAACGACCATAATGAGGCCACGACTAGTTCCCAGAATGTGGGAACTTCTCACGACCATGAAGGCAACTCCCTGGCAACCACCCACGAACATGTGGCGACCATATGGAGACTGCATAGTCTCCTGCAGTCGCCTAAAAAGTCACCTAAGTGGGACAGGCCCATAAGAGTACTGGTGATCTCATAATTGTGCTATAAGGATAACGGAGTCAGAAACTCCCAATATTTTTCAAGGACACGTGGATAAGCAGTTGAACAGTCAACCTGCAAGCCCGTGGGATGAGAGTAGGATAAATGGCTTCCTTTTTGGCTTATGTAGACATTGGTTGAATAGCATTCTTTTGCACTTTACATTTTTATGAATCCACAGTTCTGTATTTTCTACAATTTCTGTTTTATTTTCAGAATTAAGAAACCTTGAATGAAAAGGGCAGAAGATAAAATCAAATGAGTAGATACAGTGGAACATTAAAAGATTTGGACTAGTAAATATGTTGGTCGGTAAATTGGTTGAAATTTAGTGCAGTTAAATGTAAATTGTCATACATTCGAAGAAAAACTAGGCAACTTGCAACTCTCATGTGCTTTTGACAGAGCAATGATGACATAGCAAGAGTGTTCAGAGACTTACCAAGATGATGCTAAATGTGTCCATTCAATACCATTATCAAAGGCAACTAGCAGCCAAACAACATAATATATAAAAGAAAATAATGAACAACGTTTATGTTGTCTTAGCAACAATCCATCTTGAATAGTGCACATATTTCTGATTGTCATGAAACAAACAATGTTCAAATTATGCATTAATATAGAAAAAAATTATGAGGTTGCTTAGGTATGTTAGTGCTCTGCTGTGATAAGATACTGAGAAATATTAATTATTCAGTTTACGTAAGGAATCATTGGGAGCAGTTATTACAGAATTTTAGAAGTTTGTAGAGAAAATATATGAGCCTTGAATATTATTTTAAGTAAAGATGTATCCATATTGCAATATTGTAACAGTTATGGACTCCATAATATCAGGCTTCATTTGCAATAGGTCAATTAATTACAATTTACTGAGGGATGTGTCAGGCAAAGTACTCCTCGGACATGATGTAAAACCTGATTCAGATGCTTTTTTAAAACTGCTTAAGCATTTTAAGCTGTACCTCTCCGTAGAATAATATGACCCTTGACCTGCAAAGTACCATAATTCATAACATTAAATGTACATTTTTATTTGTAGACACAAAAAGCTGCAGTAACTCAGCGAGTCAGGCAGCATCTCTGGAGAGAAGGAATGGGTGATGATCAGAAGAAGGGTCTCGAACCGAAACATCACCCATTCCTTCTCTCCAGGAATGCTGCCTGTCCCGGTGAGTTACTCCAGCTTTTTGTGTCTATCTTTGGTTTAAGCCAGCATCTGTACTCCCTTCTTATGCATTTTGATTTTATTGTTCATGGCTTAGCTACCATTTTGAAGCCAATCCACATTTTAGGTAAGGCCTTAACTATAAGTTAAATTGCAAAAATAAAGTCATGGTTATTTAGCATCAATATCAGGAAGTTCTTTCTATGCAAAATTAATGTAATCAACTTCCAGATGCAGCATGAAGAGAAAAAACCTGGGCCTGGAAGCATTTAAGAAATAATTAAATGCTGCACCAGGTTGGTGTTAGACAATTTATTATAAATGGAGTGGTCAACCTCAACCACAATTATCTTGTCATTTTGCAGTCTTCTTAATAAACTTGAAACATAGGTTTCTCTGGTTTGCCAGTGTGCTATGTCCCTAAGTCAGAGAGATCAGAGGGATCTTGTACTATTTCCAGTGCATGCTTAATGATGAAAAGGATTCATTGTTCACCCTGTGGCCTGCTGTCCCAGAATACTTCATACATAAGGTCATGTTTCAGTTGACAGGGAGCTGAAACAGTTTTGCATAGTGCATAGGAGATTGAATTGTAATAATCCTATCCTCATTTTACTGTCTTGCAGAATTTATTTGCAATTATATTTTATATGTTGTCCGAGTCCATGTGCTGTGATGCAGCTGCGAGCTAGATGGCCATGGTGCCTATACCTCTCCGTAATTGTGTATGTGGCAATAAACTGGACTGAACTCGACTCGACCTGACTTGACCTGCCCCGACAGAGGTTGCTGTTTACAGATTAAGAATGTGAACCCAACTTAGATATTTCTCTCCCACTAGCCAACAGATAGTTTCCTCATTGCCTGGCTGCGTTAAACTTGACAGAGTTTGGGACTAGTTGTGAAAAGGTGCATTCAATGTACTGATTGATGAAAAAGACCATTACCGTTATGAAATCCTATTACTTTCACATTTATGCTTGATTTATTTTCACCCTGGTTGATTTTGTTCTTATTGCACACAAAGTAAAAGAAAACACTGGACAGTGGAATGTGCATGGCAGCCATGAATGCTGAAAAGAAAACAGTGAACGAAGAGAAGTACATAACAAAGCAGGGATTCTGCTCCACGATGCCACCTGAAATAGAATGGATTGGTCTTGGAACATGATGAGTTATTTAGGTGACCATCATCTCATTCTATGGCTTCTATAACTTTTGGCAGCTATTTAACCAGTAATTGTGAAGCTGGACCCATGTCTCTGGTAGATTTCACATATCTTACTGTTACAAGCACATTCAGAACCCATCATGAAACAGTGATCTTCAGCAAAAGCACCAGTTTTGGCCAAACCTTTTAGTAGAATATGCTGTCTTTTCACAGCACCACAGAAGTCCTTCTCTATACGCAAGACGAATGCAAATACTGCCTAAAGGCTGGCTTATTTCTTCAATACTCCCCAAGCTTGGGACTAGGGACACAACTGAGATGGATGTAGAGGCTAGGTGGAAGTTCTACCACAATATTGCTGTGGATACCAGGGATCCAATGGATGCGTTTATAAGTAAATTTGGGACAACAGCAGGATCATTGTAGAGACACGTAACATAGAGTCATAGAGTGATAGTATAGAAACAGGCCCTTCGGCCCAACTTGCCCACACCGGCCAACAATATCCCAGCTACACTAGTCCCACTTGCCTGCGCTTGGTCCATATCCCTCCAAACCTGTCCTATCCATGTACCTGTCTGTTTCTTAAACAGTGAGATAGTCCCAGTCTCAACTACCTCCTCTGGCTTCAATACACCCTTCAATACACCCACCACCCTTTGTGTGAAAAAGGTTCCCCTCGGATTCCTATTAAATCTTTTCCTCTTCATTTGAACCTATGTCCTCTGGTCCTCGATTCCCATATTCTGTGCAATCAGAAACATCTATTAGTTTTTCTAATTACTCACTGTACCTGATCACTAGTATTTTGTGAATTGTGCACCCTGACACCCATATTACAATGTAATATGGCTCTTTATTTTTTCTGCCAATATTTTGCCTACTTGTACAGCATAACCTTTATATATCCTATGTTTGTGTCATCAGCAAATTTAAGAACCATATCATTGTTATGGGAATATTCAATTGTAGTTTCATAACCTAACCTTAAAAGTATAAAAATTCAATTATCTAAGCACTGAAAATACTGCCCTGCACAATCCATTTCTAGGCACTTGGAATTTGCTATTTTTAAAATAAATAAATGCAATTTTTGTTGCTTTAAGCAATGAATATCTATAGAATATTGAAAAAGATTGGGCGTATAAAATTGGGCATATAAAAAGTTATACTGCTTTGCCTGAGCAACATATGGACAATACCAGCAGCGAGTCACATCACTGATGAAAACATTAATGCAGCATTGGACATCTGGAAATCGTTCCTGTGTTGCAGCCTCTATTACATTTGAATAGCTAGAAAATTGCATCAAGTTTCTGCTGCTACTACTGCACATCAAAATGATCAGCCATTACTGTAAAATGCATATCTTTTCTGATTAATTAAAGACTGCTATGAGGAACAGAGGTGTTTAAATCTATAAATTACCAATAATATTAATTTATTGCATTAATCCATTTAATAGTAAATCTTTATATTGTGTTCCAATAGTATTACATTTCTGCAATAAACTCTGTTTGCCCTTTGGCATCACTTTCAGAGATAATAATGGGGTGCTCAACATTAGATTGAATACTGCAGCAGTCTTACATAAATCTCCTATGATTTAGTATTTGTATATCTGTCTGTTCCATTAGCATTACATTACGGTGATAAACTCTGGTTGCCCTTTGGCATCAGTTACAGAGACAACAATGGGGTGCTCAACATTAGATTGAATAATGCAGCAGTCTTACTTAAATATCATACGATTTAGTATTTGTATTTCTGTTCAAGGAGCAATGATCACCTTCTTGCATTTTTGAAATAAAATACATTTCTCATTCATGTAATGAAATTTCTGTAGAAAACTGAACGTTAATATTTTCTCCACATATTATATGTCCACATATTTTCTTGTTTTTCTGTATGATATTAGCAGTTAAGGTGTGGGAGCCTCATAAGTTTATAAGTAAACAATATTCAAAACAGGTCCCAGAATCAAACTATAATTTAGTTTTCTGACGAAAATATTATTTCTGCTGATAATTCCTTTTTATTTCCTTATTTATGAATTCAATATTGAATTTTAAATATAATTCCCATCTCATAAGCTTTTGTTTAAATAAATCTCTGATGAATATCTTATTAGATGTTTCACCATAATCAAAATATTATTAACATCTCTACCCTAAATCAATCATTTGTAGAACTATTCGATCAATTAATTGCCAATTATCTGACTTACAAAAGAATATTAACATAACACACCTCGTGATTTCTAAAGCCCTGCATTCTCTTCATTCCCCTCTCCTTGAAATATTCAAAATTAAATACATAAGGATGTGTCTTCATTATTCTGTGGAGCAAAGCAAATTTCTCTATCTTAATAGAATATACAGTGCTCTCCATAATGTTTGGGACAAAGACCCATCGTTTATTTATTTACCTCTGTACTCCACAATTTGAGATTTATAATAGAAAAAAAAATCACATGTGATTAAAGTGCACATTGTCAGATTTTATTAAAGGCCATTTTTATACATTTTGGTTTCACCATGTAGACATTACAGCTGTGTTTATACATAGTCCCCCCATTTCAGGGCGCCATAATGTTTGGGATACATGGCTTCACGGGTGTTTGTAATTGCTCAGGTGTGTTTAATTGCCTCCTTAGTGCAGGTATGAGAGAGCTCTCAGCACCTAGGCTTTCTATCACTCTTTCCACCACCTTTGGAAACTTTTATTGCTGTTTATCAATGTGAGGACCAAGGTTGTGCCAATGAAGTCAAAGAAGCCATTATGAGACTGAGAACAAGAATAAAACTGTTAGAGACATCAGCCAAACCTCAGGCTTCCCTAAATCAAATGTTTAGAACATAATTAAGAAGAAAGAGAGCACTGGTGAGCTTCTTATTCTTCTTAAGCCCTTTGTTCCTCTGGGGAGCTTAGGCCATTGACAAATGTCCTCCACCTCACTGGGTTGTTGGCAGTTCTTTTGAGATCTCCTTAGTTGAGCCCACTCGCAGACATTTCTGTCTGGACACCTCTTCTCCAGCTGTTCCTGGGGTGGCCTCTTTTCCTTTTTCTTTGAGTGTGTCCAATCCAACTCCATTTTCTCCTTCGAATTTGTAAGTCAATGGGCTACTGTCTTGTTAACTTCCACAGGTCCACATTGCTTACTTTGTCTCCCCACCAGATGTTAAGTATTCTCCTAAGGCACGTGGTAATGAATGTTTGCAGCCTGCTTGTAGTGCGTTTTGTTGTTTTCCATGTCTTTGATTCATACAGCATCACCTGTTTCACATTTGAGTTAAAAATGTGTATTTTCGTGTTGATTGAGATGTGTTTTGAGCTCCAGATATTCCTGAGCATGTTAAACACCGTCCGTGCCATATTGAATCTACTTTTTATGTCAGCCTGCTGATGTCCACAACACTGCCTTGGTATGTGAATGTTTCTACCTCCTCCAGAGCAGTGCTGTGCATAAAGATAGGGTTGCTGGTTTTGGAGTAGATCCTCATCATCTGTGTCTTTGCTGTATTAGGTGTAAGACCAAGTTTTGTTGCAGTTTGGGAAAGTCTGTCCGTCTTCTCCCGCATTTATGGCCTGGGCATGTATGGCTGCTGAAGGTACTGGCTCACTTATCTTCATTGATGATACAACTGCTGATGGTAGTAGCATAATGAATCCCAAAGTGAATAGACATATCCTATCTGTTCAAGTTCAAACAAATGCCTCAAAACTCATTGGCCAGCGGTTCATTCTACAGCAAGACAATGATCCCAAACATACCGCCAAAGTAACCAAGGAGTTTTTCAAAGCTAAAAAATGGTCATAGACAATAGACAATAGGTGCAGGAGGAGGCCAATTGGCCCTTCGAGCCAGCATCGCCATTGAATATGATCATGGCTGATCATCCCCAATCAGTACCCCGTTCCTGCCTTCCCCCCATATCCCCTGACTCCGCTATCTTTAAGAGCCCCATCTAGCTCCCTCTTGAAAATATCCAGAGAACCGGCCTCCATCGCCCTCTGAGGCAGAGAATTCCACAGACTCACAACTCTTTGTGAGAAAAAGTGTTACCTCGTCTCCGTTCTAAATAGTTTACACCTTATTCTACAAACTGTGACCTCTGGTTCTGGACTCCCCCAACATCGGGAACATGTTTCCTGCCTCTAGCGTGTTCAAACCCTTAATAATCTTATAATTTTCAATAAGATCCCCTCTCATCCTTCTAAACTCCAGAGTATACAAGCCCAGCCGCTCCATTATCTCAGCATACGACAATCCCGCCATCCCAGGAATTAACCTTGTAAACCTACGCTGCACTCCCTCAATAGCAAGAATGTCCTTCCTCAAATTAGGGGACCAAAACTGCACACAATACTCCAGGTGTGGTCACACTAGGGCCCTATACAAATGCAGAAGGACCTCTTTGCTCCTATACTCAATTCCTCATGTTATAAAGGTCAACATGCCATTCGCTTTCTTCACGGGCTGCTGTATTTGCATGCTTACTTTAATTGACTGATGAACAAGGACCCCCAGATCCCATTGTACATCCCCTTTTCCCAACTTGACACCATTTAGATAGTAATCTGCCTTCCTGACTGTTACCAAAGTGGATAACCTCACATTTATCCACATTAAACTGCATCTGCCATGCATCTGCCCACTCAACCAACCTGTCCAAGTCACCCTGCATTCTCATAGCATCCTCCTCAAAGTTCACACAGCCACCCAGCTTGTGTCATCTGCAAATGTGCTAATGTTACTTTGAATCCCTTCATCTATATCATTGATGTATATTGTAAATGGCTGCGGTCCCAGCACTGAGCCTTGCGGCACCCCACTAGTCACTGCCTGCCATTCTGAAAGGGACCCGTTAATCCCTACTCTTTGTTTCCTGTCTGCCAACCAATTTTCTATCCATGTCAGCACTCTACCCCCAATACCACATGCCCTAATTTTGCTCACGAATCTCTTGTGGGACCTTATGAAATGCTTTCTGAAAGTCCAGGTACACTACATCCACTAGCTCTCCCTTTCCTAGTTACATCCTCAAAAAATTCCAGAAGATTAGTCAAGCATGATTTCCCCTTCGTAAATTCATGCTGACTTGGACCGATCCTGTCACTGTTATCCAAATGTGC
Source organism: Raja brachyura (assembly GCA_963514005.1). Next base: position 63,941,000 of record OY740781.1, read on the forward strand.
TGCTATTTCATCTTTTATAATTAACGCCAGCATCTTCCCCACCACCGATGTCAGGCTAACTGGTCTATAATTCCCTGTTTTCTCTCTCCTGCCTTTCTTAAAAAGTGGGATAACATTAGCTACCCTCTAATCCACAGGAGCTGATCCTGAATCTATAGAACATTGGAAAATGATCACCAATGCATCCACGATTTTTAGAGCCACTTCCTTAAGTACCCTGGGATACAGACCATCAGGCCCTGGGGATTTATCAGCCTCCAGTCCCATCAGTGTACCCAACACCATTTCCTGCCTAATGTGGATTTCCTTCAGTTCCTCCGTCATCCCTGTTCCTCTGGCCACCAGTATATCAGGAAGATTGTTTGTGTCCTCCTCAGTGAAGATGGATCCAAAGTACCTGTTCAACTCATCTGCCATTTCCTTGTTCAGATTCTTGAGAGGTCAAGTCAATCACCCGATCTGAACCCAATTGACCATGCCTTTTATATGCTGAAGAGAAAACTGAAGAGGACTAGCCCCCAAAACAAGCATAAACTAAAGATGGCTGCAAACAGGCCCGGCAGAGTTTCACCAGAGAAGACACCCAGCAGCTGGAAATACCATGAATCGCAGGCTTCAAGCAGTCATTGCAGGCAAAGGATATGTAACAAAATACTAAACATAACTTACATTTACATGACATTGCTGTGTCCCATACATTATGGTTCCCTGAAATGGTGGGACTATGTATAAAAACTGCTGTAATTTCTACATGGTGAAAACAAAATGTATAAAAATACCCTTTATTAAAATCTGACAATGTGCACTTTAACCACATGTGATTTTTTCTATTACAAATTTCAAATTGTGGCGTACAGGCAAATAAATAAATGATGGGTCTGTTGCAAACATTATGGAGGGCACTGTAAATATTTTTTTATTTCTGAACTGTTTTCTCTGTTACAATGTTGTATTTCTGGGGCGAGCTGATGGGAATGTGAGTAGAATAGAAACACATAATATTGTAGAATTTGTGCAATTGGTGTATTTTCACTGGTGTGGACAGTGGGACAAAGGGCCTGTTTCACTGCTGTTTCTCCGTATAACACTGTTTCTGGCATTCTTGATGAAGCTACATGCTATCCCTGGTGAACAACATGCACCTGATGATTAATGTATTTTCCACATCAAGTACAGCAGTCTATATTCAATATACCTTTCTTTTAAACAGGAAGGCAGATAGTAAATCTGCTCATATCCTAAACCAAACTGGAGTCTGAAGAAGGGTTTCGACCCGAAACATCACCTATCTCCTTCGCTCCTTAGATGCTGCTGCACCCGCTGAGTTTCTCCAGCTTTTTGTGTAACCCCTGCTCATATCCTTGCTGCTTAAAAAAAAACTAAATATAAAATGGGCGAAATTACGGCACTGTTGGGTTCTTTGCCCTTTTGTAAGCCAAGATCCAGGGTTCTTGGGTTTTTGCCAGCAGTATATCCAAGGTTTAACTACAAGTTATCCCAGTTTTGGCAATTCCCACCCCCACTTGTCTTCTCCACTAGTCACCTCCAGCCTATGTTACTATCCCCACCTTTCACTTCCTCACCTGACTTTTTTGCCAATCAGCCCCTCCTAATTTTTTTTTCATCTATCACTTGCCAGTTCCTGTCGCACCCCTTCCTCTCACCTCCCTCTATCAACTTTCTACGCTCTGGTCCATAAGTCTGAAGAAGGGTCCCGACCCAAAATGTCATCTGTCCATTTCCAGCAGCTTGGTTTGTTATTCAAGATTCCAGCATCTGCAGTCTCTTGTGCCTCCAAAAATTGTTTGCTTATTTGGGGACCAATTTTTAACACCGCTAAAATCAAAATTCCTCCCGTGTTGCAAGCAGAGTTAAACAACTCCATATCTCCACATATTAAAATTGCTTGTCGATCCTTCTATTTACTGCAAATTCAATATCATGATTTCAAATGTCCAACCCATTTTATTTACAAAGATCCAATAGCACAGTAAATACATATATACAAACTCATTCTAAATCCTGCAAAAATAATATTAGAGAAATAGAGTTAAAGTTTAAGATACAGTTTTGAGTTGCTCTGCAGTTCCCGGACATATGGTAAGAAACCGATCCCAATGTAAATTCCACCCTCGGACATAAATTGTTCTACTCTGGTCAGAATCACCAGATCAGACACTACTTTCTACCTTTTCTAACATAATTTCATTCTCTCCTCCCTGCAATCCATCCTCCTCAAACCTCAACCTAGCACCCTGGCCCCAACCTGCTCTAGGTGAACATGGTCTCTCTCAGCAAGGCAGGAGAAGCAATTTTAAAGCAAAGTTAAATTGCAGAATTATAATTACCAAGAGGATACAAATTCACCAATAAACATTAAGACAGTCAATATTTATTTGTTAAAATCTTTCAATGCAAAAAATATATTAGAAATTTAGCAATGTGACACATGCATATGATATTGCAGTAAATAACACGTGGATTTTACATTAGTTTTCCTTCCCCACACTAAAACAAGGTTTTCCAATGCTATTCATACACATAATACCCATTTAAATAATGGTTCATTTATTCCTTTTGAAGAGATCCTATGATGAGTTGACCTACATTTTTCAGACAGGGTTCTGCTTCATGTTTTAATAACAGATCCTGACAAGCCCCAGGCAGTTAGTTATGTGTCCTGCCTTGTTAATAGTACAGACCCAGGAAGCTGAATGGACAGAACATTAGTATTGGTATTGGTTTATTATTGACATGTACTGAGATACAGTAAAAACACTTTGGTTAGTGCACCATCCAGGCAAATCATGCCATATTTGAGTACATAAGGAAGTGCGAAAGAAAAAAATAAGCAAACTATAGCGTTATATTTACAGATAAATGACAATTAAAAAGTACAAAGGATGAATATTGGAAGGTCAGGCCAACATTTGAGATGTTTGTTCAAGAGTCTGATAACAGTGTTGGAAAAGCTGTTCTTAAATCTGATGATATTTGTTTTTATGTTTTTGTATTTTCCACTCAATGAGCAAGGAGAGAAGAGGAACTGATCAGGATGTGATTGCTCCTTGATTTTGATGACTGCTTTCCCAAGGCAGTGTGAAGCATGGATGGAGTCAATGGGAGTGGGAGTGGGAGCTGGTTTACATGCTGGATTGGGCTGCATTCACAACTCACTGCAATTTCTTGCAACCTCGAGCAGAGTGGTTGCCACACCAAGCTGTGATGCATCTGGGATAGGATGCTTTCTATGGTGCATCCGTAGAAATTGGTAAGAGTCATTGGAGACGACATCAGGAAGTGAGGTGGCGTACACCCCCAAGTCTGCATTATTGGTATAGAAGTGAAAATAGAGATCTTGGTTCCTACATGTAAATATCACCAACAATTGAACCTGCTCCAACCACATTGATGATACAGCCAAGAACACATAGTCAGAAGACTGAAATTGGACATATCCCCAATGTGTTTTACCAAGTTCTACAGATGCACCTTAAAAAGCATCTTACCCAGATGCATGGCAACTGCTCTGCTCAAGAAAGCAAGAAACTAGCTATTAGGCAAACCAGGCCTATCCACACTTCACACAGCCTCGGGAAACCAGCCAACACTATCAAGGACTGCTCACACCCCGGTCTCTATAGCTGCAACACTATGTTCTGCACTCTGTTTATTTTCATTTTTGCTCTCTCAGTTGTACTCATGTATGGTAAAACTACCTGGGTAGTACATCAAACTGTACCTCAGTACACCTGACAACAATAAACCAATACCTCTTCAAATTAGGTTGGAATAGCTAGTACAGGCAAAGATCAAAACTGGGCTGTTCTATGCCTTAGTGGTTTAATACTATTTTCAGCGTGAATGAACCACAAAATATTAATTGTTTCCATTTAAATAATCTATTTTTGCATGCATTTTGTAACCTAGTTTGACGGGGAAAAATCAACAGTCTAGTAGTTACAGTTCTTAACATTCTGATATCTTAAACCCTAAACCTGCTGACTAACTGGAACCACATGTGTCTGCCTGTCAGCATAAAAATAAATTTATGAGAATTACTTGTAAATGATTAAACTTTGCAGATACATGGACAATTTTTAAAAATAATACATAATCAGAACTTGTGATCATCTGAGGAAATAATTAAATCAGAAGAAAGCCAGAGAGCTGCTTTCATAATTGCGAGGCAGACTTGCTGTCTGTGCTAGCAGCACATATATTTTGCTGTGTTTACTGACAGCTTGTCATCCAGATATGTTCAGGGCTTTCTCAAAAGGGGGATATCCTTTACGGTGCTGTTATATCTTGAGTGACAAATTTGAACTGACAGCTAATGATAATACATCTATCACCTTCAACCTGCACTCCAGGCATTTGATGTCTATATTGCCCCCTGGGTATCAATAAGGCAGCAGAATGATTTATTGCATGTTGCAGTCTATATACATTTCATACAGTCATTTCAAGTGTTTACCAATAAATAACGTGTGCTAACACTTCAATTTTCTGATTTTATATTAAACAATAGTCTTAGTGGCCAAGTTTTCCAAATTGTAAAAGTAAGCTAAATATCTTTTTGTAGCATAATCACGTAAAATTACTCATTATTCTGCCATATTATGTACAAGGTAATGAAAAGCGCACAATTGTCAGAACCAGCGCATGACTTTCTTGTGCCAAACGAAGGCTGATGACTGCTGCGATTAATAATGTGCAATATTTTCAGGATCTTAGCAAATCTTTTTGATTTCTGAAACCTTAAAAATATTAATCTTTCTTCTTGTCAACAAATGTAAAAAATATTAAAGCTTTCACCGTGAGAAATCTCCAGTCATTTGGAAATGTGGGGAGTAAAGGTTGCTTTTAATAAAAGCTAGTCAATGTGCTCCAAGTATCAATGTCAAATCAGAACTCCCTTGTTCCTCCTGCAAAATCTTTTATCTGTGGCCAACATGCTATTTAGCCAAGTTATGTCTCAGAGGTTAAAGAAGAAATGAAAATCTCTGAATCATGAGAATGCAAAATGAATGGAGGGCAATTTTTTTTACCAATGAAGTGTTTTACATTTTGGAAAACCTACTAAATCTAACTTTTATTTCTACAACTAAAGTGTACTAATTAATATGTTTTTGACTAATACAATTGAGCCTTATGTTTGAAACATTTTATGAAGATTACTTATGAATTGATTTTAAATGGCCTGTGATATTCGACTATTTACCTTTCAAATAAACCTAAATTGCCTCCATTTTTAAAGGTCTGAATTTTGCTTTTGCATTTATGCTCCCATTTGAGAACATTGTTGTCACTATATTGCTCCAATTTCACCCAATCTTAGAGCATCAAATGCCCATTCTCCATTATCACTTCATTTTTGTGTAATTAGTAATGGTTGCTTGCAAGGCCTCAGGAAGCTTCTTCAACTGTTGCAATTTATGAGGCAATGGGTTGGTATAACTGATTGGTTTGATATGCAGCATCAAAGTATAATTAGGAGTCAAACATATTGCTGTGAGAATAGAGTTACATATGGAATAAGCTGGGCGAGAGCTGTTCCTTAGCTAAAAATTATCAGTGAACCAGATGTTTTATTTTAAACAATGTGGCAGTTTCATATTACTACCGTTTTTGATTCCAGATTTAATTAACAGACTTAAATCCTCCAGCTGTTGTGGGATTTGAATTTATCTCCAAGTCATTAGTCCGGGCTTCTGAATTGATAGATCAGTAATATAACAACTCTGCTATCAGACCCCCTAAACTCTCTCATAATACACACCATTATTGTTTCTAATTAGTAATAAAAGTTTGTTTCAGAGTAGGATGATTTATATTGCATTATGGAATTGAAGTCTTACTGCAATTTGAATTCCAGCTGTTTACTGTTGATTGCCATAACATTCAGCTGTACAAGAGCTTTTCAGAATTATTTTTCCTTCTCCTATTCTCCTGAAAGGACAAACGTCTAATGGGGTAAAATTTAATGCATACCAGCTGCCCTTTGGTACATGGTCCAAGCAATTATTCTTGATATTTGAGCCTGAAAGATAAATATCTACAGTTTATTCACTCATTCAGGGGAAGAGTAATCAAACTCGATCCTGTCTTCATTTGGCATCAATACGTATGCACCTTCCAGAAGAAGTCTCTGGACAGCAATAAAATGTTTGAGCCCCAATCCTGGCTAATTATTTGTTTCCCTCTCTCAATTACCCAGAAGTAATTATGGTAAATTATTTTTTAAATTATTTTTATTAGAAGCAATTGTACAAGGATAAAACATTTGGCATCTAAAATTATACAATTATTGTACAGCTTCATTTTTAACCTTATAATCTGAAAATGAGAGAAAAGAAGAGAGAGAGAGAGAGAGAGAGAGAGAGAGAGAGAGAGTAGTGTCTCGGACATGTTTGTAATCCACATCTTCACTGTGGGGACTGATGTGTGTTTCCAAAATGTAAGTATTAGTTTTTTCGCCATTATCAGGCCATAGTTAAGGAAACGTCTTTGAAATAATGTTAGCTCAGAACAGGCTTCTGACGTACCTAATGTGATCAATTCCATGTTGGGGTCCAATTTTATTTTAAGTATTTTAGAAAAAATATCAAAAATTCCCCTCCAGAAATTGTGTAACTTTATACAGGAGGCAAAAGAGTGGGTTATAGTTGCTTCCTGAAGGAGACATTTATCTCAAATAGGGGAGACATTTGGGATGATCTTATTCAGTTTAGACTTTGAGTAATAAAGTCTATGCAGAATTGTAAATTATATTAGCGAGTGCCTAACATTAAGAGAACAGTTGTGTATATATAGAAGGCTTTCCTCCCAATTATCTTTTAAAATTGTTAGGGCCAGTTCATCTTCCCAAGCTCGCCTAATTATTTCCGACGATGGAGTTTGTAAATTTAAAAGGGTATTGTAAAGGTACGATATTAACTTATTTGAATCAGAATTTCTATTCATGCATTCGTCTAGTATGTCTGGAACCATATACTGACAGTCTTGTGTGTGTGATTTCACATAGTCTCGTATTTGAAGGTATCTAAAATATTAGCTACCTTTCAAATGATATTTTGACTGTAATTCTTGAAATGAGAGGGGAGTCCCCATCTCATAAAGGTCTCCCAGCTTTTTAATTCCTAAGCTTTCCCATTGTATAAACGCCATATCTAAAGTAAATGGTTTAAACGAGGGATTATTGGCGATTGGTAAGAGAAGAGATAAATTTCTCAATTTAAAGGTTGATTTCACCTGCTTCCAGATTCGTAAGGTGCTATGGATTATCAGATTTTTCTCATATGCTGATTTCTTCAGATTTATTGGAGAGAGAAGAATCATGCCTATATTAAAAGGCAAACAATCTTCCCTCTCCATTATTAGCCAGTTTACCTGTAGCCATGTATCGTCCATCCAATAGATTAAATTTTTAATATTCGTTGCCCAGTAATAGTAACAAAAATTAGGGAAAGCCAGTCTGCCGATTTCTTTAGGTTTACATAAATGTAGTTTATGAATTCTGTGAGTTTTGTAATCCCAAATAAAGTTTGTGATCACAGAATCAAGTTTTTTTTTTATTTTTAGGGAGAAAAATCGGTATTGATTGAAATAGGTACAGGATATGTGGAAGGAAGATCATCTTTATGGCATTTATTCTACCTATAAGGGAGATTGGAAGCGTTTTCCAAAATTGAATAAGGGCATTTAGTTTGGTAATTAATGGTGGAAAATTTGCTTGAAATAAAGAAGGGTATTTTCTAGTTACATAAACTCCAAGATATTTAAATTTTTCCGCAGCAATTCTAAAAGGAAATTTTAGAAGGTGTGTCAGGTCTTGAGGTTTTATTTACATCATTTCATTTTTGTTCCAGTTTATTCTATACCCTGAAAAGGAACTGAATTCCTTTATAAGATTTAGTATGTTTGGAATATTAACTTGGGGGCTGGTAATATATAATAGTACGTCATCTGCATACAGCGATATCTTATTATTAGAATATTTAGTATTATAACCATGAATGTTCGGATGTACTCTTATGCTTTCAGCAAAGGGTTCGATCGCAAGGGCAAATAACAGAGGTGATAATGCACACCCTTTTCTATTGCCCCTGGATAATTGAAATTTAGGTGAGAGTGTTTGATTAGTCAGTATCTGGCAGTCGGCTTGTTATATAACAACTTTATCCATGAAATAAAATGTTCTCTTTCTCCCAATTTAAATTTTTGCAATACTGTAAAAAAATATTTCCATTCTACTTGTCAAATGCTTTTTCTGCGTCTAATGAAATAATTGATGTCTTCTTTTATCGTTCTATGTGAGTACATTATATTAAACAGACGTCTCAAGTTGTTGAACGAGTGTCTCTTGGGTATAAACCCAGTTTGATCAGGGTGTATTAATTTACTAACGTATTTACTTAGTCTTCTTGCCAGGGGTTTAGCTAATATTTTCTGGTCTGTATTTAGCAGAGCTATTGCTCTATATGATCCTGGCTCATCAAGATCTTTATCTTTTTTGGGTATCAGTATAATAGTTGATTCGGCTCAAGTTTGTGGTAGTGTCTGTTCTTTAAATGCATGTATATAAAGGGCTTGTAAACGCGGGGAGATTAATTCATAATTTTTTTAATAAAATTCATTACTAAACCCATCGGGGCCTGGTGTTTTACCATTATTCAGTAATTTAACAGTCTCTTCAATGTCTTTTATTGTGATCTGCGCGTATGGTCAATTTCTGATCTGAAATGATCTAACTCGGTGCAAACACAAGACCAAATAGGTAGCTACCAATGAAGACACTGAAAAGTTGAGATTTTAACATATTACAAATTAGATGGGATGGTTAATAAATTTACAGATGATACAACAATTGGTGGAATGAAAAAGGCTGCCAAAGGATATAGGGGGATATGGATCAGGTGTAGATCTGGGTGGGGAAAAGACAGATGGAGTGTAATCTGGGCAGGTATGGGGTTCTGCGGCTTGAGTAGTCAAATGTAAGGGGAAATGATACAGGTGAAGGCAGGACTTTTAACAGTGTTGACGTTCGGAGGGATTTTGTGGTCCAAGTCCATAGCTGCCTAAAAGTCATAACAAGGGTAGATAAAGTGATAGGTGTATGATATGCTTGCTTTCCTCAATTGTAAAGTTGAGTATAAGAGTCAGGAAGCCTTGTTGTCACTTTATAAATCTAGGCCTCTCATAATTTCATAAATTACTATCATATCTCCTGTTAACTTACGACACTCCAGAGAAAACAATCGAAGTTTGTGCAATCTGTCGTTATAGCTAATACCCTTTAACCCTAGCAGCCTGCTGGGAAACCTCTTTTGCATCCTCTCCAAAACTCCACGGACATCCTTCCTCTAATGGGGCAACTAGAACTGTACACAATCCTCCACGTTTTATAAAGCTCTACCAGCAGTGCCATTGTGCCACCTACTCTGATAGGTAGGAGGCTGTGTAACCTGCAGTGAGTCACGCAAGTCCTTTCCACCATCTGCAGGGCACAAATCAGGATCATGATGGAATAATCTCTACTTGCCAGGATGAGTTAGCCTGACATTAGTGGTGGGGAAGATGCTGGAGTCAATCATAAAAGATGAAATAGCGGCACATTTGGTTAGCAGTAACAGGATCGGTCTGAGTCAGGATGGATTTACGAACGGGAAATCATGCTTGACTAATCTGGAATTTTTTGATGTTGTAACTAGGAAAATGGACAAGGGAGAGCCAGTGGATGTAGTGTACCTGGACTTTCAGAAAGCATTTGATAAGGTCTCACATAGGAGATTATTGGGCAAAATTAGGGCACATGGTATTGGGGGTAGACTGCTGACATGGATAAAATATTGGTGGGCAGACAGGAACCAAACAGTAGGGATTAACAGATCCGTTTTAGAATGGCAGGCAGTGACTAGTCGGGTACCGCAAAGCTCGGTGCTGGGCCCACAGCTATTTACAATGCATATTAATGGTTTAGATGAAGGGATTCAAAGTAACATTAGCAAATTTGCAGATGACACAAAGCTGGGTGGCAGTGTGAACTGTGAGGAGGATGCTATGAGAATGCAGGGTGCAGGTTGGGGGAGTGGGCAGATGCATGGCAGACGACGTTTAATGTGGAGAAATGTGAGGTTATCCACTTTGGTAGCAAAAACAGGAAGGCAGATTACTATCTAAATGGCATCAAGTTGGGAAAAGGGGAAGTACAGCAGGATATGGGGATCCTTGTTCATCAGTCTATGAAAGGGACTGAAGAAGTCTGAAGAAAGGTTTCGGCCCGAAACGTTGCCTATTTCCTTCGCTCCATAGATGCTGCTGCACCCGCTGAGTTTCTCCAGCACTTTTGTCTACCTCTGAAAGTAAGCATGCAAGTACAGCAGGCAGTGAAGAAAGTGAATGGCATGTTGGCCTTTATAACAAGAGGAGTCGAGTATAGGAGCAAAGAGGTCCTTCTGCAGTTGTACAGTGCCATAGTGAGACCACACCTGGAGTATTGTGTGCAGTTTCGGTCCCCAAATTTGAGGAAGGACATTCTTGCTATTGAGGGAGTGCAGCGTAGGTTTACAAGGTTAATTCCTGGGATAGCGGGACTATCATATGCTGAGAGAATGAAGCAGCTGGGCTTGTACACGCTGGAGTTTAGAAGGTTGACAGGGGATCTTATAGAAACATATAAGATTTTTAAAGGTTTGGACACGCTGGAGACAGGAAACATGTTCCCGATGTTGGAGGGAGTCCAGAACCAGGGGCCACAGTTTAAGAATAAGGGTTAAGCCATTTAGAACGGAGACGAGGAAACACTTTTTCTCACAGAGAGTTGTGAGTGTGTGGAATTCTCTGCCTCAGAGGGCGGTGGAGGCAGGTTCTGTGGATGCTTTCAAGAGAAAGCTGGATAGGGCTCTTAAAGATAGCGGAGTCAGGGGATATGGGGAAAAGGCAGGAGCGAGGTACTGATTGGGGATGATCAGCCATGATCACATTGAATGGCGGTGCTGGCTCCAAGGGCCGAATGGCCTACTCATGCACCTATTGTCTATTGTCTATTGACTTGGACGGGTTGGGTGAGTGGGCAGATGCAGTTTAATGTGGTAAATGTGAGGTTATCCACTTTGGTAGCATAAACAGGAAGGCAGGATTATTATCTAAATGGCGTCAAGTTGGGAAAAGGGGAAGTACAACAGGATCTGGGGTCCTTGTTCATCAGTCAATGAAAATAAGCATGCAGGTACAGCAGGCAGTGAAAAAAAGCAAATGGCATGTTGGCCTTCATAACAAGAGGAGTTGAGTATAGGAGCAAAGAGGTCCTTCTGCAGTTGTATAGGGCGCTAGTGATACCACACCTGGAGTATTGCGTGCAGTTTTGTTCCCCTAATTTGAGGAAGGACATTCTTGCTATTGAGGGAGTGCAGCGTAGGCTTACAAGGTTAATTTTGGGATGGCGGGACTTTTCATATGCTGAGAGAATGGAGCGGCTGGGCTTGTATACTCTGGAGTTTAGAAGGATGAGACGGGATCTTATTGAAACATATAAGATTATTAAGGATTTGGACATGCTAGAGGCAGGAAACATGTTCCCAAAACATGTAATCATAGGCTTCACCATAAAATGATTTTTTAAATGTCTTAATTTTGAATGTATGTGTATAATGGTTACTGGTGATGCCAAAAATGTGAAATAATATTTTTCAAAATCTTATTTTCAAAAACCAGAAATGAACATAGCACATTGTTATTTTTAGGGAGGAAACTGGAGGCCCTGGAGGAAACCCATGTGGTTACAGGGTGACCTGACATCTTAAATTGACACAAACAGTACCCCAAGGTCAGTCTTGCTCCCTGGTTTTCTGGCACTGTGAAGCTGCCCAGTGTCATGTTTAATGTCCAGTGTTAGATTCACTGTCAACTTCTCACCAAAGGCACCTTCTTCCAGCGGTTGCTCGGAGCATTCTTCCAAAAAGCCAAAGTGGGAGAACTTGAGCACACAACTGAATGCTACTTCCACTTCCAAGATTTTCTCTTTGGAGCATATAACAATCTCCAAATAATCTCATTCTACAATCCTTTCTTTTCTCTTCTTAAATTTGTAGCCAGTACATCGTTGTCACTGTCAGTACCATTACTTCCATTGTGAATGGAAGTTAAAGAAAAATGGACACCATTTATTGGCAATGTGGTCTGACATGTTTGGGATCACTCAATTGCTTCTCTTTGTCCAAAGAATGCGAATACAAAATAATTTTGATAGGGACATTCCAGTGTAACAGTATTGTGCATACAACAAAAATATCTTCTTAATAAGCATGCAGAAAAGTAACGAATGGAAAGATTGCAATAATAGCCTCTAACCATAAGAACACAAGAAAATAGGAGCACGAGTTGGCTACCAGCTCCCACACGCCTGCCGCCGTTTAATATGATCATGGCTGATCTACGTTGTTTTAGTGGGAGCTCATTAAATCTAACTTTATAAACACACCCCTAGTAGACCTTACACCCATTTTATACGTGTGAGCAGATGTTCGAGTGATAAGGTGCTGTAAGTGCTGGGAATTCTGCAATGTAATTCTAACTGGTGTCATTGGATCCTAATTCTATTAAAATTTGCTGCAAAACGGTATAAGTTTCTAGTACTGATAGAAAACCTATCTCTAAAAACTGGATTGAGTGTTAAATAGAGAAACATTAGTATAACATATCAACACAAACGTGTCCATTGATTAGAAGAATGCTACAATGAAGTTTTCTGTTTTATAGCTGGCGTTAAAATGAAAGCACAATGAAAGTACTTCTCTGTGATATCTTGAAAAAAAGTACTCTGCAGCTAAGTGGCCTACATATGACCTGACAAGCAGCAGAAAGCATCCTATATGCTCTTACTCTATGACTTGTTAAAACCAGGTTACTTTGAATGCTATTTTTGCTGTAACTATAACACAGGTCATACCCTCACAAGAGGCTAAAATTAGATTAAAGAGCAAATTTAAGGAGGCTGAAGCCTGTTCAGCAAATACCACTGCATTACCCTATATAGACAAAATGGTTCACTCTGCAACACTCAGTACATATTGTATGACCTAGGATCTTATGTGCACAATTTATCATGGTTTTAAGTAAATGCACAATATGTGAAAGCAAAAATACGTGAATGCAAAAAATAAATTAAATTATTTTTAAGATGCATATGGAGTTCATGTTCACGTTACCCATTTCCTTCGCTCCATAGATGCTGCCTCACCCGCTGAGTTTCTCCAAGATTTTTTGTCTACCTAAAAAATCGCCTAAGTGGGACAGACCCTTGAAGCTAAATGTGGACATGGTCATTAAAAAGAACAGGAAAATGAAGCAGATACTGCTAAATTATTTAAATTATTATGTTTTTAAAGTACTTCAGGTGCTTATGTTTCTTGGGATTCAATAAAAAAACATTTACCGCTGAATATTTATTCCAGGTTTAACAAAATAATATCAATTGCATGTCAGGTAGCTGCAATGAAAGCAAATTTGTTCAAATGAAAAGTGAAGTAAAGAATGAAAACTTTATATATGTCTCAAAATGTCCCAAATTGTTTTCACACAATTCGTGCCTTTGATGCAAGTACCATTGCTACATGGCATTTGCGAGTATGCCATTCTATCTACAGTGTACCATCAATATTAGTCAGAGTAGAAGTTAATTATTATTTTTCATTTACGATTTAGCATTTCTCTATGCAGGAATATCCTTATTTTCAGGTGTTTCTTGCAAAATCTATTATTATTCATTTTCCTCATAATAATTTTAGCAAAGGATAGCTGAGATCCTTGAAAACAATATTTTCTGATTTGTTGTAGCATTCCCCTAAACTTAAAAAAGCACAAGCAGAATACCTACAGAAATCCTACAGGCTTAAATAATTCATCATCTGGACTTCAGAATTAATGTTTCCCATTCACAGTACCTATCATGTGAAGAAATGCATCCTGACGTTTTTAGATAGACACAGGGTGCTGGAGCAACTCAGCATGTCAGGCAGCTTCTCTAGAGAAAAAGGGTGGGTGACATTTCAGGTCAGGACCCTTTTTCAGGCTGTAATGTCCCGACCCAAAACGTCACCCATCCTTTTTCACCAGAGATGCTGCCTGACCCGATGAGTTACACTAGCACGTTGTGTCTATCTTTGGTATAAGCCAACATTTGCAGTTCTTTGTTTTTACATTCTGACATGCTTTTAACTGGCTAAACTGGATTACTTTTCCTTATTTTTTGTGCATAATCTTACTGTAACTAATGTCAAAGTAAAAACTCAATATTAAAGTTAATAGATGTATATGTGGTTTTCAATCGTCTGAAAGAAAATAGTTATTTAAGAGATCTACTGCCATTTTGATACATCTGTGGTTGAAATAAAATTTAAATGATTCATTTACAAGGTTTAACTAGTAAGTTAATTTACAAGTAAGTGGTTATTTTGGTACATCATAAATGTAACACTAAAGTTGGCATTAAAGTAATGGTATGAAGCAAACTATGGTGAGGTTTCAGATGGTCTGAATGTAGTCAAACAGAACAGTTCAATGTCACGGGAACACCTAAATGTAAACGCTGATCCATATTTAGATTCAGAAGGCCTCAGTCTAAAAAAATATGAAAAATGTGTGGATTTATGTGAAAATTATTTCATGAAGGTCACATATCATACAGCAATTTTAGCCATCCTATTAACATCAAACTTGTCGCACAAACCCAGCTGCCCAAATAGAAGCAACACATGAACGTCTCAGAATTTCAACTGCAGTACATTTGGAAGCTTACAAATAGGTCACTTGTGTTTGTCCCACCCATCAAGAAAATAATTAATTAAACAAAACAATGTGAGGTTAAATATATTGTCAGGATCATTTTGTGGCTTTTTACAATAGTTGCAAATAAAGCATATACACCTGCCGAGATTTTAAAGTCTCCCTCAACAAGTTCCTTCAATATAAATGATATGCATACATATTGGATAACAGGAGGAGTCATTGAAAACAAACTGTCAGCGTTACATTATATGAAGGCCAAGGATTAGCATCCCCTGCACCTGTGTTTTGGCAAAGCGTGTAAGAGCCATTACAGATAGTTCACAGACAAGGGTCTATTGTAAAACCTTTTGAATGTCCTCCTCATGTTTATTATCGGTTCTCACATTCCACTCCTGTTGAAAAGAGGACACAAAGTTCCAGAATCAGCTATGTCTGTAAGCAGGCAGTTTCCCCTCAAAGATCAACCAGTCATTGTTGGTGAATGGCAAGATTATAAAGAATACAAAGAACTGATAGACCTACAGAAGAATATACTGTAGCATTTTTTGTGAATGATTCTTATATTTATAATATAATTAGAAATGTTGTTATGTTTTGTTATGAAGACTATGGCAGCATTGTTAATTAGGTATTGAAGCCATAAGAATTACCTCTTAACTAATTTATTCCTGATATCATAAATTATGATATACGAGGTCTATCAATACCAATATGAATTTAGCTTCATTCTCTATCCAGCTTGATATATTTTGATCTGGAAATTGTCCAAAGTGTGTTTAAATGTTGTCAAATCTGATGCTAAGTTCAGCTACGAGTTGTGTATTTAGACTAGATAACAATGTTAGGTATTTTACCTTGTAAATTTAAATGAAATATAGGCAAACTCTGGACTACAAGGGTTCTTTTCCTGGAGAGCTGTCTGCAAGTCGATTTATCCATGTCAGCAACGTTTGCTTTCTATAGCTGCTCATAAGGTATTACTCTACATACACTTTCTGAAGAAGGGTCTCGATACAAAACATCACCCATTCCTTCTCTCCAGAGATGCTGCCTGACCCGCTGAGTTACTCCAGCATTTTGTGTCTACCTTGCTGTAATTCTTTGATTTCATTGAATAAACACCCTAACACTATCCATTATTAAACTAATGGAATAGATACTGTATCCAGTCATTAATGAATACCATGGGGTGGAAGATTGCAACCTTCACGTGGTCCGCCCTGTTTCGGCGAATGCAATCAACCCGGCGTGCACAATCAAATAAGATCAAATAGAACAAGTTGTACTACAACTTTAGTCTGTGCACGCCATATGCAAGAAGAAGAAGAATGAATACCATGAAATGGTTTATTATTATTAGTTCTGGCTTGTACAACGCTTTGACAATGTATAGGAGAACTTGTGTAAAGTTGGACTTTCGTAAATCAGGTCATTTGTAACCCAGGGACCCCCAGTACCAAGCACCCATTGAAGTGTGCACGCTGCTTAGATTTTCCTTTGTAATTATTTGATGAAACAATAATGTACAGGGTTTATACCTTAACCAGAAGTCAGGCAGTTGGACAGTTAAAATTGCCCACAGTCTTTAATGTTAATTTACTCTCTTGAGGACTGCAGGCAGGAAAAAGGAAATAAAGTCACGGAAAGTGAGGCCCAATGTTCACTTGCGGAGCAGAGAAGTCACGCAAATGTTATTAACCCATCTTTTGCACTGCGTGCTGTCAAAGATCATTATTGAGTCCAGTGTACAACCTCCAAGATTCAGGGTGATTTCAGATCCTTAATTGATCCTAATGAGATCCCATGACAACAAATGCTGGTGCTTTGTCTGGAAATAGCCATTACAAATGCATTAGTTAGCTTGACCATTTATCCATCTATTTTCTATCTTGCAAGCTGTTTTTACTCTTACTTTCTGTGCCAGTGCAAACACAGTGTTAGCAATTTCTAAGGCACTAAAGAAATAATAAGATTAATAGAATTGATGGACTTGATGGATTGAATGGCCATTTTTGTTGTGATACCTCCATAAACTGACTGTAGGCAGACCCCACAACAGGTCCCATTCTTGAAAACTGTCATAACCCAAACTATAGAAATGAACAAATACATAGTGTGGGAGAGGGTCATAGAAACAGCTGCAAGAGGAAAGAGAGCAGGCGCAGAAAGTGCAGCCACCAATGGACTCTGATTCAGAGAAATAAGCGAGTAATGGGCCTGTCCCACTTAGGCGATTTTTTGGGCGACAACAGGCAACTGCCGTAAAATTTTCAACGTGTTGAAACATTTTCGGTGACAGTGGCAACAATTTTTGCTGTTGTAGGTTGTCGTAGGTTGCCATAGGTGTTGTCGTAGGTTGTCATAGGTGCTGTCGTAGGTCGTCGCCAGGTGATATAGGTGAATTCCATTAAAATTAGTCCCTGGCAGTCGCCTAAAGAGTCGCCTAAATGGGACAGGCCCATGTGTCTGCTCAGCATCACAGCTCTGCTATGCTTGACCCAGCTCTCAATTATTGTGGGTCAGAGATGAGGGGAGGATGTGACAAGGCATGCACATATGCCCCATTTCTATCCAACAGAAGATGCCTAGAGCCTTGTAGCTGTGAGCAATACAGGTACATCCCCATCCATCCCGCTGGTCTCTCAAATGCTCATTTTGTATGTACAAAGAATGCACAAATTGGCTGTTCATAACCTGTGTATGTAATTTATCAAATTTGCATCTCATGTTCCGTTTACCCATATTTCTTCTGTGCCCTGTAACTTATCTAACACAATTCCCTTGCCTGTTAATCACAATCATGAACATTTCAATTGACCTATTGGGTAACAAGTTAAGCTTTCTGTAAATGTTGTAGTGTAATGTATTTTGTAATTTCAAATCTAAGGCCTAGCATCCGTCTGATAAACTTGTACAAGGCTATACTGGTTTAGTGGTAATCTGGAAACCTAATTTAGCACCTGGACTAATGAACTGGTGACACAGTTCATATCCAAACATAACAGCCTGGATTATGAATTCAGAAAACTAAATAAACCTGAAAGGTTTGTTTTGGTAATCATAATAGAATTTTTTACGAAACCATAGGTCTATTATCTTGCCTATTGCTTTAGTAAGGCACACACATGCCATTCTCTCTCTCACATTCAAATTAAACTAGGTCCTTCTTGAAATAAATTTGTGGTTCTCTTAAAACCAATTTTACATGAAAATAAAAAAAAACAATTGAAAACACTGCCCCAGCGGTGAATGATGACCTCTGACGTCACCTGTGCACAATGAAAGATGCTCTGCAATGTACTTCAAGTGAGCTGTCCATAGGCTGAAATTATGATTAGACATTTGCCTAATCATTTAGCATTTGAGAACACTAGGCTATGCTGTTGCAATTTGTCCTCAAAGGGAATAAAAAGAGCATAGAACAATGCAACAAAGAAACAGACCATGCGTCAACCACAATACCAATCTAAATTAATCCCACCCACCTGCATATCGCTTATTCCCTGCCTGTTCATTTATCTGTTTAATTGTTTCTTAAACATTGGTATTGAATCTGCTTCTATATTTTCACTGTCAATGTCTCCCAAGCACCTAATGTGCAAAATATCTTGTTCACAAATATTCTTCAAACATTCCCCCTTCATCTTAAACCTATACCTCTGGTATATGACATTCCACCTTGGGAAGAAGACTCTGACAATGTATCCTATCTGTGCCTCTGATCATTGTATACAGTGCATTCAGAAAGTATTCAGACCCCTACACTTTTTCCACATTTTGTTACGTTACAGCCTTATTCTAAAATGGATTAAATTATTTTTATTATCATCAATCTACACACAATACCCCATAATAAAAAAGCGAAAACAGGCGTTTAGAAATTTTTGAAAGTAATTAAAAATAAATAATTGAAATATCACATTTACATAAGTATTCAGACACTTTACTCAGCACTTTTTTGAGGCAGCTTTGGCAGCGCTTACAGCCCCACGTCTTCTGGGGTATGACACTATTAGCTTGGCACACCTGTATTTGGGTAATTTCTATTCTTCTCTGCAGATCCTCTCAAGCTCTGTCAGGTTGGATGGGGAGTGTCAATGCGTCAATCTATTTTCAGGTCCCTCCAGAGATGTTCGATCGGGTTCAAGTCCGGGCTCAGGCTGGGCAACTCAAGGACATTCATGGACTTGGAACGAAGCCACTCCTGCGTCGTCTTGGCTGTGTGCTCAGGGTCGTTGTCCTGTTGGAAGATGAACCTCCGCCCCAGCCTGAGGTCTAGAACGCTCGGGAGCAGATTTTCATCAAGGAAATCGCTGTACTTTGCTCCGTTCATCTTTCCCTTGATCCTGACAAGTCTCCCAGTTCCTGCCACTGAAAAACATCCCCACAGCATGATGCTGCCACCACCATGCTTCACCGTAGGTATGGTATTGGCCAGGTGATCAGCGGTGCCTGGTTTCCTCCAGATGAGATGCTTGGCATTCTACCAAAGAGTTCAATCTCGATTTTATCAGGCCAGAGAATCCTTTAGCTGCCTTTTGGCAAATTCCAAGTGGGCTGTCATCTGACTTTTACAGAGGAGTGGCTTCAGTCTGGACACTCTACCATAAAGGTCTGATTGGTGGAGTGTTGCAGATATAGTTGTCCTTCTGGAAGGTTCTCCCATCTTCACAGAGGAACTCTGGACCTCTGTCAGAGTGACCATCAGGTTCTTGGTCACTTCCCTGACCAAGGCCCTTCTTCCCCGATTGCTCAGTTTGGCCAGGCGGCCAGCTCTATGAAGTCCTGGTGGTTCCAAAGTTCTTCCATTTAAGCATAACAGAGACCACTGTGCTCTTCGGGACCTGCAACACTGCAGAAATTGTTTTGTACCTTTCCCCAGATCTGTGCCTTGACACAATCCTGTCTCGGATGTCTACGGACAATTCCTTCGTCTTCATGGCTTGGTTTTTGCTCTGACATGCACTGTCAACTGTGGGACATATAGACAGGTGTGTGCCTTTCCAAATCATGTCTAATCAATTTCATTTACCACTGGTGGGCTCCAATCAAGTTGTAGAAACATGTCAAGGATAATCAATGGAAACAGGATGAACCTAAGCTCAATTTTGAGTCTCATAGCAATGGGTCTGAATACTTATGTAAATGTGACATTTCAGTTATTTCTTTTTAATTACTTGGCAAAAGATTCTAAACACCTGTTTTCGCTTCTTCATTCTGGGGTATTGCATGTAGATTGATGATAAACAAAATTAATTTAATCAATTTTAAAATAAGGCTGTAACGTAACAAAATGTGGAAAAAGTGAAGGGGTCTGAATAGTTCCTGAATGCACTGCATACTTTTTTGTGCTGTCCCTCATTCCAACATTTCAGTGAAAACAAACCAAGTTTGTCCAATTTCTCCTTATATGCCAATCATGGCAACATCTTGGTGAACCTCCTCTGTATCCTCTCTAAAGCCTCAACATCATTCCTGTAATGCAGAGGCCAGAACTGCACACTATTCTCAAAATGTAGTTTAACAAAGTTTTATACAGCTGCAACATTATTTCCAAACCTTCTATACTTATGTCCTGATCAATGAAGTCAAGCATTCCATATGCCTTCTTTGCCGCCATATCTACTTCGGTTGCCAGTTTCAAAGTGCTATGGACTTGCATCTCAAGCTCCTTCTGCACATCAATGCTCCTAAGAGTCCTACCTTTTTCTTTTGCATTTGCCCTCCCAAAATCCAACACCTCACACTTGTCCAGATTAAACTCCGTCTCTATTTCTCTGTCCAAATTTCCAAATGATCTTTGTCCTTTGGCAACCTTCCTCAATTCCAGCATTTTTTGTGTAATTTACAAACATACCAATCACCTGCATATTTTTCAAAATCATTTATCTATGTTAAAATCAACAGAGGTCAAGGACTGATCCTTGCAGAACACCACTGGTCGCAGACCTCCAGTCAGAATCACACTAGTCAACCAATACATTGTGTCTTCTATGGCGAAGCCAATTTTGTATCCAATCCACCAATTCACCATGGAGTCCATGTCATGTAATCTTCTGACTCAGTCTCCATGAGGGGTCTCATCAAATGCTTTGTTATATTTCATGTAGATTCAAGAGATTCAAAATTCAAGAGTGCTTAATCATCATATATACCAACAACACAACAATGACATTTTTATTTGATGTAGCTTAACAGGCCCGTAAACTCAATAACACATGGATAATATTTAATGATCAAAAAATAATATATTAATACACATCATTGATGAGGTTTCTTTGACAATCTTTGATGTGCTTGGCCTAGGACAGATCTTTGGAGATGCACACACAGGAATTTAATGTTATTCACTCTCTCCACCGCCAACCTATTGATGAAGACAGGTTCCTAGATTCTCGGCTTTTTCCTCCTAAAGTCAACAATCACCCTTTGGTCTTGCTAACTTTGAGAGCAAGAGTGCAAAACAACCATTGCCCTCCCATCCTCAATCATCTTTGGCACCTTCTCAAAAGCCTTCTCCCCATATCCCCTGACGCCACTATCTTTAAGAGCCCTATCAAGCTCTCTCTTGAAAGCATCCAGAGAACCTGCCTCCACTGCCTTCTGAGGCAGAGAATCCCATAGACTCACCACTCTCTGTGAGAAAAAGTGTTTCCTCATCTCCGTTCTAAACGGCTTACTCCTTATTCTTAAATTGTGGCCCCTGGTTCTGGACTCCCCCAACATCGGGAACACGTTTCCTGCCTCTAGGGTGTCCAAACCCTTAACAATCTTATATGTTTCATTGAGATCCCCTCTCATCCTTCTAAACTCCAGAGTGTACAAGCCCAGCTGCTCCAATCTTTCAGCATTTGACAATTCCGCCATCCCAGGAATTAACCTTGTAAACCTACACTGCACTCCCTCAACAGCAAGAATGTCCTTCCTCAAATTAGGGGACCAAAACTGCACACAACACTCCAGGTGTGGTCTCACTAGGGCTCTGTACAACTGCAGAAGGACCTCTTTGCTCCTATATTCAATTCCTCTTGTTATAAAGGCCAACATGCCATTCACTTTCTTCACTGCCTGCTGTATCTGCATGCTTACTTTCATAGACTGATGAACAAGGAACCCCAGATCCCGTTGTACTTCCCCTTTTCCCAACTTGATGCCATTTAGATAGTAATCTGCCTTCCTGTTTTTTATACCAAAGTGGATAACCTCACATTGATCCGCTTTAAACTTAATCTGCCATGTATCTGCCCACTCCCCCAACCTGCCCAAGTCACCCTTCATTCGCATAGCATCCTCCTCACAGTTCCTTTGAATCCCTTCATCCAAATCAGTGATGTATATTGTAAATAGCTGCCGTCCCAGCACCAAGTCTTGTGGTACCCCACTAGTCACTTCCTGCCATTCTGAAAGGGACCCATTAATCCCTACTCTTTGTTTCCTGTCTGCCAACACTTCTCTATCCATGTCAGCACTCTACCCCCAATACCATGTGCCCTAATTTTGCCCACTAATCTCCTATGTGTGACCTTATCAAATGCTTTCTGAAATTCCAGGTACACTACATCTACTGGCTCTCCTTTGTCCATTTTCGTAGTTACATCTTCATAAATCCATGCTGACTCAGACCCAGCCCATCACCTGCCCAGTTCATTTTCAAATACAAGGTCTGGTATGCTCTTCTCTGGTTGGACATTCAACACACAGTTCCAAGAATCCCTCCTGAATGCACCTGATAAGGTCTTCTCCAACTAAACTTCTGGCACGAAAGGAGTCCCAGCCAATACTGGGGAGATTAAAGTCTCCCATTAAAACAACACTGTTGTTGTTACATCTTTCCATGACCTGCCAACATATCTCTTCCCGTATCCCTTGCTGGCTTTTGAAGGGCCTAAAGTTTAACCTTATCATAATAACTGCACCATTCTTATTCCCGAATTCCCATGATGGCCTCATTAGTTACGCTATCCAGCATGTCTTCACCAAGAGCAGCTGTGATATTTGACCTGTGCAGCACCCCACTTATTTTGCATCTCTCTCTATCATATTTAAACCATCTATACCTTGGAATGTTGAGCTGCCGGTCCTGACCTTCTGTCAACTAAATTTCTGTAATGTCTACGACATTGTCGTTCATGTACCATTCCCAGGTCTAAATTTATCTATCTTACCTATAACACTGAGTGCATTTAAATAAATATGCACAGACCATATTTCCACCGTTCATTAACTTGGCCCTGCCTATTCTTCCTATTAGACATACTTGTTCTAACCTCAACATTTCCATCAATCCACTTTGTTCCACCCCACTGCATGCTCGTTTAAAACCTCTTGAGTTGCACTAACAAAATTCCCAGCCGGGATATTGGTGCATTCCAGTTTAGGTGCAAACTGTCCATCTTGTACTGGTCCCACCTACCTTGGAAGACAGTCAATTTAATTCTACCTGAAGCCCTCCCTCCTGCACTATATCTTTAGCCATGCATTCAACTGTACTATCTTCCAATTTCTTGTAACATAGCTGTGGATGAGGGCAGGCCACCAGAGCAAGCATCATACTCATTGTCTTTTGCTTTTCTTTTTACTGTTGCTCATACCATCATAAATGTAGTTTTAGTAACAGAACATGCTTGCTCAGCCCAAGAAAGGAAATTAAAGCTTTTCCAGTGGTTGCAGGAATCTGTACAATTTTGAAAATCCAAAGCTTACTGACTGTAATTGAAGATTACCAAGATGGTATAGTAAAACACACAAAGTAAAAAGTATTCTCTTGGGTCACCTGCAGCAGCCATTCCTGGAGATTCACAGGCAAACTGTAATTGGATATACCGTAATTGGATATTTTTCATTGCCCCACCCGCTACCCCTGAAATTTGCACATTCAACACATGGTATGCATAATTAGAAAAGCAAAATAAAAAATCAGATGCTGGAAATCTGAATACAAAATTAGGATGTCAATGAACAAAACTGAATAGAAATTGGTTCCTTTTTCTTTGCGCCCAATTTTCTCTATTCTCATCTGAAAGCACCAAGTCATAATGATGTAGTATTAATACTATTCCCACTTCAATACGTTGTCATAGGTTCATCAGCTCAGCTTCTCCCTATAGCCTGCCAGAGAGGCTGTAGAAGCAGGTACAATTAAATCACAGTCTTTGAATGACAATAGATTTGCTGACTGATATCTGTTGCTGTTTGTTACTGATAACATTTTAATTGAGCTTCAAATTTGTCAATATTTAGAGGATTTATTGCACATACGTTGCCCTCCATAATGTTTGGGACAAAGACCGATCATTCATTTATTTGCCTCTGTACTCCACAATTTGAGATTTGTAATGGAAAAAACATCACACGTGATTAAAGTGCACATTGTCAGATTTTATGAAAGGGTATTTTTAAACATTTTAGTTTCACCATGTAGACATTACAGCTGTGTTTATACATAGTCCCCCTACTGCAGGGCACCATATCTTTGTGACACATGCCTTCACAGTTGTTTGTAATTGCTCAGGTGTTTAATTGCCTCTGTAATGCAGGTATAAGAGAGCTCTCAGCACCCACTCTTTCCATCACATTTGGAAATGTTTATTACTGTTTATCAACATGAGGACCAAAGTTGTGCCAATGAAGTCAAATAAGTCATTATGAGACTGAGAAACAAGAATAAAATTGTTTGAGACATCAGCCAAACCTTAGGCTTACCAAAATCAACAGTTTGGAACACCATAAAGAAGAAAGAGAGCACTGGTGAGCTTACTAATCACAAAGGGTATGGCAGGCCAAGGAAGACCTCCACAGCTGATGACAAGAATTCTCTCTATAATAAAGAAAAATCCCCAAACACCTGTCCGACAGATCAGAAACATTCTTCAGGTGTGGATTTGTAAATTACGACTTTCTACAGAAGACTTCATGAACAGAAATACAGACGCTATACTGCAACATGCAAACTACTGGTTAGCCACAAAAATAGGATGGCTAGGTTACAGTTTGCCAAGAAGTACTTAAAAGAAAAAAAGTATGGAGGAGAGAAGGAACTGCACAAGATCCAAAGCATACCACCTCATCTGTGAAACACGGTGGTGGGGGTGTTATGGCCTGGGCATGTATGGCTGCTGAAGGTAGTGGCTCACTTATCTTCATTAATGATACAACTGCTGATGGTAGTAGCATAATGAATCCTGAAGTGTATGGACACATCCTATCTGCTCAAGTTCAAACAAATTGCTCAAAACTCATTGGCCGGCGGTTCATTCTACAGCAAGACAATGATCCCAAACATACTGCTAAAGCAACAAAGGAGTTTGTCAAAGCTAAAAAAATGGTCAATTCCTGAGTGGATAAGTCAATCATACAATCTGAACCCAATTGAGCATGCCTTTTATACGCTGAAGAGAAAACTGAAGGGAAGTAGCTCACAAAACAAGCATAAGCTAAATATGGCTGCAATACAGGCCTGGCAGAACATCACCAGAGAAGACACCCAGTAACTGGTGATGTCCATGAATTGCAGACTTCAAACATTTATTGCATGCAAAGGATATGCATCAAAATACTAAACATGACTACTTTCATTTACATGATATTGCAGTGTCCCAAACATTATGGTGCCATGAAATGGAGGGACTATGTATAAACACTGCTGGAATAAGCGAATTTGGTATTACAAAAAACGCAAGGAATCATAGGATTTGTCAAAAGTTACAAGCAATAAAAACTCTTGGCAGCTGTGCCGTAGCATGGACACAGACCTGCGCCTCATCTGCAGCCAGGACTGAACCCAGGTCTCCAGTGCAGCAATCGCTGCCGAACCGCAACTGAACCATCCCCATCCCCTCCTGAGTGCCGCCCTCCCCCACCCGTCCGGGGGCAGCCGGAGATGGGAGCGGCGCCTCCAGGCCCACAGCCAGGGCAGAGAAGCAGAGCTAAATCCAGTTCAACTCTGCCTGTCTCACCGGGTTAACCTACAGCCCTGCCTGGACTGACGGGACACCAGCCCAGAGCCGTGGAGTTAGCGTGCTTCTCTGCCCTGGCTGTAAGCCTGGGCCGTTGTTTCCGTAAGTCTCATCATTAACCTCTGAGTGTTTATATTTTTAAACTTTTGTGCTATTGAGAACTCTTGTTAAGTTTCTCTAATAATGTTATGAACTCCACCATTGACTTTATCTACACCACACTGCCTCAGAAAAGCAGCCAACGTAATCAAAGACTTGTTTCACCTTGGTCCATTTTGGACATTGGACTTCGTCTATGGAATTGATGCACTACAATGCTGAGAAATATATTCAGCACTTTGTATCTTCCCCTTTGCTCTATCTATCATAGAGTCGTAGTTGTACTTATTGTAGTCATAGAATTATTGGGGCTGCGTTTGGCCTATATCACTCTAAACCTTTCCTATCTACGGACATGTCCAAATGTCATTTAAAAAACTGTAATTGTAATTGTACCTGCTTTTACAGCCTCTCTGGCAGCTAGTTCACCACCCAGTCATAAGATCATGTGATAGGACCAGAATTAGGCTATTCGGCCCATTAAGGCTATTCTGCCATTCAATCATGGCTGATCTGAAGAAGGGTCTCGACCCGAAACGTCGCCTATCTCCTTCGCTCCTTAGATGCTGCTGCACCCGCTGAGTTTCTCCAGCTTTTTGTGTAACCCTCGATTCTCCAGCATCTGCAGTTCCTTCTTTAACAGTTCCTTCCTACACATGGCTGATCTATTTCTCCCTCCTAACTCCAATCTCCTGCCTTCTCCCCATAAACTCTGACACCCTGTACTGATCAGGAACCTATCAATCTCTGCCTTAAACATATCTACCGACATGGCCTCCACTGCCTTCTGTGGCAAAGAATTCCATAGATTCACCACCCACTGTCGAAAGAAATTCCTAATTTCCTTCCTAAAAGAACATCCTTTAATTCTGAGGCTATGATCTTTATAGGTATGTTACAAAACTTACCTTTAGCGGCGCTGCACTTCTGCCGCTCCCCGTGTGCGCGACTTTCGCGCCATGCAGAGGGGGGCGGGCTTAAAGTGCCGTTTTTCCACAGGCCTGGATAATCGATGAATGTCGGGCGATTTGGTTGCTGAAGAAAAATCGCTCCGACATTTCATCAATGAAGGTATTTTTAAATTACTCTAGATTATTTATTAACTAGAGTAATTTAAAAATCACCTTCAAAAGCCGTGACCGCAGACAACCGGAAGCATTTTGCGTAGGGAAGAAAAAAAGGTAAATACTTTATTTTTATATTAAAAGTTAGTTTTTCGGGAGGCATTAATAATATTTTTATGTTGCGAAATGGGATCCCCAAAAAATGTATGAACCCCCAGTATTTTCCCCCCGACTTCACCGCTAACCGCAACGTTCCAATCCACCGCATTCCGCTAAAACCCACTCGCTAGTTGATTTAAATGGCCATTAATTTACAGGCATAAAACACTAAATTCCTTCCATTTGGCCCAGAAATTCATGAAAATGAGATTTAAAAATTATGTTATATTGTGGATTATTGTGTGAATGTTATTTGGACACTTAGGCAATTTTTAAAAAGTTTATCTTTTCTTAAGAAATTGATAGATGTTTAGATCTACTCATTGAATTTTGTAATTAGCTACAATTAGATAACTAACTAATTATATGCTTTAATTTCAGGTAATCCAAGTAAGATTGTTTCATATTTGTTTCAGAATGCTTCAATCTATAATAACTGAAAATTTCATTGAGTTCTCTTAATTTTTAAGAATGTTATGGACATTTAACTTTTCCAGATCACAGCTTTTGAGTTAAGTCAATTGAAAGGCAATGGGAAGCAAGATGCTCATTTCCGAGTATGAAAATGGCCATAACTTTCTTAATACTGAAGATATGAAAGTAAATTAGGTGTCAAATTAAACTTCTTTTTATGCTTTATCTGATGGGATAAATTGCAGACTTGATTTTTAAAATCTCAAAATTTTGTAACATTGCTAATCTTTAGTCCTAGACTCTCCCATTAGCGGAACCATCCTCTCCACATCTAACCTATCCAAGAATTTCACTATTCTATACGTTTCAATAAGGTGTCCCCCCCCCCCCCAATGCTTTTAAACTCCAGCGAGTGCAAGCCCAGTGCCGTCAAACGCTCATCTTATGTTAACCTACTAATTTCTGGGATCATTCTTGTTAACCTTCTGTGGACCCTCTCCAGAGCAAGCACACCCTTCCTCAGATATGCTGCCCAAAATTGCTCACAATATTGTAATTGTACCTCTCTGTGAAAAGAATACCCCTCAGGCTCTCTTTAAATATTTTCCCTCTCACCTATGCCCTGTTGTTTTAGACTCCATCACTCTGGGGATAAAGACTGTGACCATTCACCTAAACTGTGCCGTAAATTATTTTAGATTCCTCCATGTCACCGTTTAACCTGCCACGCTCCAGGGAAAACAGTCCCAGCTTTTTCAGCTCCCCCATAAAACTCAAGCACAACAGTCTTGTAACATCCTCGTGAATGTTTCTCCACTCTGTCCACCATATTGACATCCTTCCTACAGCTAGGCAGTCAGAAATGTGCGCAATAGTCCAAGTGTGGTCTCACCAATGATGCGTACAGTTGACACCCCATAGCCAACCACATTGATCTTTAAGAGGACATCGCCTCTCCCTTTATTGTCTTAATGAAATAGTAGCATCTATTAGGATTATCTGTACCTTATCTGCAAAAGCTATCACTTGCCCCCCTTTCCCCCCTCCTGATTTCGCTCTGAGGTGTACTGCTGGGATTTTTATATTCTGCAAGTGATTGACGATTCCAGCTCCCTTTACCTGACATATGCTTCTTCATTTCTCCTGACTCGATATCTCTCGTCAACCAGAGTTTCCTAATCCTGCCATGCTTCACCTCCCCTGTAACAGGTATTTGCTGAACATGGGAACCCCCTATCTCACACATAGATAAGTGTTCCCACCACTGTACCAGGTGTTGGTCGCATCGTACTTGGAGTATCACGTTTGGTCTGTTTATTTATGGTCGGTGTCCTTCTTCACTGTATATACAGATGGGAAGTATTGATATAAGACCTCATCTGCGCCCTCTGGCTACACGTGCAATTAACACTTTGGTCACTAATGAGCCCATCTATTTTCCCAGTTACCCTCTTGCCCTTAACATGCCTATAAAATGCTTTAGATTTTTCCTTACTCGTTGGAGTTTTTTTTTTAAGACAAAAATTATTTTAATGAAACGCAAGATTTTCAAGGGGCTTGAAAAAGTTGATGCTAAAAAAGATGCTAGGAAAAGTTGCTGGGGAATCTGGAACTCCGGATACAAATTTAGAACCAAAGAAATGGGAATTCACTGAATGAGAGCGTTGGTGAGTGAATCGATGAGGCTAAGATGGTTTGTACTTTATGGGAGAGTTAGATTTAGCTCTTAGTGCTAAGGGAATCAAGTGCTAGTGCTTAGTGCTTAATCTTAGTGCTAAGGGAGCCGGAACGGGGTAGTGTAGTGATTTTGGACGATCAGCCATGATAATTTTGAATGGCGGCACTGGCTCGAAGGGCCGAAAGGCCTACTCCTGCACCTGTTTTCTATGTTTGTTTTCGAATAATGGTCATCAACCTGAAGGAACAACTCCGTTTCTCTCCTCTGAATTTGTAGCCGGCAGGGTAGTACTCGGCATATCGCCATCCCTGCCTCTGCGGAGCAGTTCCAACGTGTTCTGGCTTATCCAGCAATGTTTTACGTGTACTGGAATTGACTTTGGGGATCTCTGTTCCATGCAGCGGTCCGGAGGAACACATGAATGAATGACCGACCGACCGACCGACTGGAAGTCCCTGCAGACCTGTCGCTGTGAAGCAGGAGGTTGGTTGGCTGGATGGATGGGCGGGGGGTGCCGGGGCTCTTTCTCCATATAAGGGATTGGGACGGGCCCTACACAGTGAAGCAGCTCCTCCTCCTTTGAGACTGCGAGGAGAGAGGAAAAAAAAATTGAAAACTCGAAGTTTACCGACGGGTCCCGTCCTGTCCTGTGCTGTGCTGTCCCGTAGCTGGACGGAGAGGTGTCGGTAGCTGAGGATCCCGCACTGTGATACAGCGGCAGAGCAGAGCAAGACGCGGGCCGCTCCTCAGCAGCACTGAACTCGTGTGCGGAGGAAGGATGCGAGTACGACCGCGGGGCTGTAGAGAGGATTTTTTTTGTCGTGACCTCTCCTCCCCAAGACAAAAGCTGCGTGTCTCTGTTTTGTGGAGTCGGGCTGTACTGAGGGAGGCCGACCGTTGCTCCTTTACACTGGCGCCCATGAAGTGAAGCAGGACAAAATGGCGGCGGCGGCGGGGACGGGGACGGGAAGCCGGGCGGCTTTCAGCGCCGACTGCACCACCGCGGGCAGCAGTCGCGGCGGGAAGAGTGCCGAGTCGAGGGACGAAGAGCCCGTCTCGGCCCAGAGGCAACTCGCCTCGTACAGGAAGCACCTCCGCAAAGTGAAGAGCGTCGATTTCGATGCCTCGGTGGAGAAGGAAGCGAGTGGCGACCCGTGTCCCCAGGCTGAGCCGTGCGCCGAGCAGCCCGCACACGGCACCGGGGCAGCATCAGCGGCGGCGGCCTGCGGCGGCTCGGCTGGAGCAATCCTCATGGATATAGGCGCTCCGTTCAGGTAAGACAGTTCCTTGCGCTGTGCTGGTGAAGCCGTTCATTGGTAATGGGGGTGGGCGAACATGTTGCAGCTGCGCTGAGGCGCAGTTATGTCTGTGGCGGCGGGGCTCGGCGTCGCTCAGGTGTTCGGCATTCCGTCCCAATGTAAATAGTGTGACCACCATACCAAGCCAAACCTACAGGTGATCGATCGGCTGCGAAAGTGTTGGGGGTGGGTGGGTGCGTTGTTTCTCTTGTCGGGCGGGTTGATTTTTGTCTGCGCCCGTCAGTAGTGCCTGCACCAAGCGCAGTTTCCTGTCCGGATTTTGAATGTGTTCTCGGTTGTTGTATTGTCATAATCCTCTTTGATCAGCGAACGAAGTTTCGCCATAATGTTCATATCACTTATCACTTTGCTGGGGGGGGGGGGGGGGGGAGAGAAAAACAGGAACCGGGGTGTTGAAGTTACCTTGATAAGCTGCTGCTGCCGCCGCCGCCGCGTATTCGCAATTGTATTTCACACTTATTCTATAGTTGAACTGGGCAGTTTTCCTACCTACTCATGGCTGGCAAATGCCGTTTATCTAACACATCTATACGCATCAGTAATCTTGGGCTACAGCTTTAGTTTGTCTACATTCAAACAACGTGAACGAAGACACGCGTTTATTTTCCCCGTGGTATGCTGGCTTTCAGAAAGTAGGCGTCTTAACATTTGTACCTACGTGCGGAACTGTGTAGTGTCTTTACAAACACGTCTTTGATGCATGTAGCCGCGTGCATTTGATTGCAATAAATCACCGATTCATATGTTAAATGTATTAACAGTGATTGGAAGCAGTAAGTCATTGATAAAAGCAACTAAATGACTATAAGCTAGAAATATTCTGGGATCTAGAGAATACCGTGTATAATAAACATGTTTCGTTAAATTTAAAGCGTGAAATTTTGGTTGTAGCTGGCTTTTTAATTTGGCGAGGGCACGAGAGTCTCGGATCATTGCAAGCCTAGATTCTATTAATGAATAAAATGGTAGCAGATTAATACAGCGACTTGCACGACGCCCTTTGGATTTAACACGGCACTTCAATCGCTTTAATGGTTATGGGGGTGTGGTGGTGTGTTGTGGTGATGGACAATATCTTGGCGAGATGCCAAGTTTTGAATAGGGCAAGGTGAACGGATTTATGCAGAGAATTCCATTAAATAAAATGAATCGGTTGTTATAAATTTGGAAATCATTTAAAGTATTGGCAAATAGTTTACAAAACAAACACTTGGCCGTTTCATTGTAAATATGAGTAATTCTACATAAGCAGAGATAGACAATTTTGGCTCCACATGCCTGAACTGCTATCTATAATAATTCCATGTTCCTTGATTTTTTCTGTAGGATCCCGACTTGTAATGACAACTGTCAATTTTCCTCCATGAGTGCTTCCTGACCTGCAGAGTCCCTCCCTGTTTGCTCAAGATTCCAGCACTTGCAATTTGTTGTATTTAATTTATTTTGTGTGCGGAAGAAATTTAAGTATGTCTTCACAGATGAGGGCATCTACAATACTCTCAAGTAACGGATTCACTGATCTCTGGGTGCTGGATTTCCCCCCCCCCCCCTCATTTCCTCTCCAACTGATTGGCATCGTTTGAGATTGTGACCTTTTTGGTTCTACACTTATCTCATCCAGATGAAACGTATCTCTGCATCAACCCTGTAAAGTTCTGTATGAATGTTTAGGAAAGAACTGCAGATGCTGGTTTAAATCGAAGGTAGACACAAAATGCTGGAATAATTCAGGCAGCATCTCTGGAGCGAAGGAATGGGTGATGTTTCGGGTCGAGACCCTTCAGACTGATGTCAGGGGAGTTGGCGGGACAGAGATAGAACGTAGTCTGAGACGGTAAGACTGGTGGGAGAACCTTACACCTTACTGACATGCCCTATGATACAATCATTGTAAATGAACAAAATATCTTGATTATAATGAAATAAGATGTACGTCTCGGCATTTAATATTTGTGCCACATTCAGTGCATAAATGACATTTGAAAAGTTGGTTTATTGTTTTACAGTTGGTTTCGCCAGACCTCGTCTCTGGATTCTTTTTCACAAATAGAAACTGGTTTAAAAAAAGTTACAGGCAAACCTTACTATGTCTAACATGAAATATGCAGTGTATGATTGTGTGAAACTGGTGACATCTTGTGTTGAATTTTAATTGTAAATGATTTTATTTTGTTTCAACGTTTATTTGTGAGTACATTGGTCACTGCATAATTTTGATAATCTGGGACCATCATTCCATACTTGCTATTGAGTTCAATTGAAACTAATCTTGTTGATCTCGCCCACTGTTTATTCCCTTATAATTGGACATTTTTTTAATGTTTCTCCTGCCTCTTTTTTAGTTTAGAAGCAGTAAATTTCGATTATTGTCGTTTGACTGTTAACCTGCCAGCACCATGTCCAGCTGGTCGTTCTTTATCTTTTTAATCAGTCATCATTCCCTACCCCCTATCCCAGCTTTGTTCTCAAAAAGAGTGTAATAAATCCACTTGACTGACATGTGCTAAGCTGTCTGAAGCAATTTGATGTATTTTATGAAGTGCCAAGTTTCTGTAATATAACAAGCCCAAAATTATTGTGCTGTTGGTTTATGTCTGAAATAACTTCAATTTGTGTTGAGAATTTCCTCTGTATTTTATAATCTGTTCTCAACAGTGCAAATAAATGGATAATCTATGTAAAGGTGATAACTTTTTTGGTGCCTCTTGCTGGTATCAAAGTTTTTGATTCTTATTGGCCTTTAACTACATGCAGTCGATTTGCGCCTTCTCTGACTCGACTGCCAATGTTACATCACATGTCAGAACTAATTTTAATCCATCAACACAGGAGTCTAGTTGTCTGCCATCGTGATTATTTGGACACTCTGCCATTTAATTTCCAATGCTTGTTGTTGACTCCATTTTCTTACTCTAACACATGACCATCAGATTCAAATTTTATGCAAAAATGACATTCACTAAGATTAATCAGATGAAGACTGCACAGTTGTTATTTAAATAGAGTTGCACATAAGGTCAAAGGGGGTGACGCACGGAGTAGCTCAACCCTTCTGGAGTATAAGGCAGCACCAAGGTGTAAGCGGCTGAAGGAGCGGATCCTTCCGGACCCCCCCCCCCCTCCCCGATCAGCTCTGTCCGGCCATGGCCGCCCTTTGCTCCATCTCCCCCTGTGCAGTCGCACTGTCACAGGCTGTGAGACGGCAGCGCCCACGTAGACCCAGACCCCAACCCATGCATGACACACGGGGTGATTTACCCCCAGGCCCGACCCAGACCGGGTGATTTCCCCGACTCCTACATGGGTGAACAGATGGCCCAGGGTCCGCGAGTGTGGAACCAGTTAGCATGGAGTCTGGTTGCTGGGTCAGAAGAACAGTATGGTTGCCCACTGCACTGGCAGCCATAGTAAGTGCTTACCTGCCATTCACCGATTGTACTCCAGAAGGCGTTACGTGGAAGCAGTACGGTCACGAGTCGTGACCTTGACTGCCGTGCAATCATCCTATAGGGGGGTTTCACGGCAGTCTGGTCACGACCCATGACCCGTACTGTTGCTACGCTACGCCAAGTGGAGTACAGCGATGAACTGCAGGTAAGCACTTGCCATTGTTTCCAGCGTAGCGGCCTGTTAAAACCTGCCAAAATTGTCAATTTTTGTGCTGTAAATAATTATGGAAATCGGGATGAGAGTGAGAGACATTTAGCCTACTTCAGAATTCCAAAAATGAGGAGAAGTGACGGCAGATAGAAGCGAGAGCTGAAGGGACAACAACAGACAGAGTGCTTGACAAACATTGGCCGTATGCTCACTGCATTTCATCAACTAAGGCATTATTTGTGTGTTTTCTTGATTCCTTTGGCATCTAAAAAGTTTCAGAAGTGATAAATTTGTCTGTAAAATTAAAAAATCGCCCATGGTTCTCGTGGGTTTTTACATACAAAAAGAAAACTCCTCTGAAGCAGAATATACAGCCAGATTTATCACTTCTGAGACTTTTTAGATACCAAAGGAATCAAGAAAAAACCACAAATAATGCCTACTGTTGATGAAATACAGTGAGCAAACGCGATAATTCCCAATATTTTCAATTCCGATATCTGCACGGCCAATGTTCGCCAAGCACTTTAGCTGTTGTTGCCCTTCAGCTCTCGCTTCTCTTTATCTTCATTTCGCTTCACTTTTGGAATTCTGAAGTTGGGTACTTGTCTCTCACACTTGCCCCGACTTCCACAATTGTTCACAGTGCAAAAATTCAACATTTTGGCGGTTAACAGGTGGGAAAGTACGCATTTCTTGCATTAATAACATATACTGGAAGTTACGGATGTCCTCCAGATGGATTGAGTGGCTCAGTGCATCAGGTGTAACGGTCTTTCAAGACCTATAGCTGAAAAGAGATATCTAAATTATACTGAAGGATATTTTTACATACATGGATACATAGCCAATAGGTGCAGGAGTAGGCCATTCGCCCCTTCCAGCTATTCAATGTGATCATGACTCATCATCCACAATCAGTACTCTGTTCCCCGTACCCTTTGATTCCGCTAGTCCTAAGAGCTGTATCTAACTCTCTTTTGAAAGCATCCAGTGAATCGGCCTTCTGAAATTCACAACTGTGTGGCATTTTTTTCCCCCCCTCATCTCGGTTCTAAATGGCCTACCCCATATTCTTAAGTAGTGGTACCTGGTTCTGGACTCCCCCAACATCAGGAACATGTTTCCAGCATCTAGCGTGTCCATTCATGTAATAATTTTATATGTTTATATAAGATTCCCTCTCATCCTTCTAAGCACCAGTGTATACAAGCCCAGTCACTCCATTCTTTCATCCTATGACAGTCCCACCATCCTGGGAATTAACCTCGTGAACCTAAGCTGCACTCCTTCAATAGCAAGAATGTCCTTAAATTAGGACACCAAAACTGCACACGATACTCCCGGTGTGGTTTCACCAGGGCCCTGTAAAACTGCAGACGGGCCTCTTTGCTCCTATACTCAACTTCTCTCATTATGAAGGGCAACATGCCATTAGCTTTCTTCACTGCTTGTTGTACCTGCATGCTTATTTTCAGTGACTCGTGTACTTCCCCTTTTCCTAACTTGACACCGTTCAGATAATAATCTGCCTTCCTGTTCTTGCCACCAAAGTGGATAACCTCTTCACACTGCCACCACGCAGCTTTGTGTCATCTGCAAATTTATTTGGAAACGTTGGACTCTTGTTGCAGTGGTGTAGGGTATTTCAATACTGCAACCAGCAAGATGCATCCAATGGAAATATTCTATTTTAAACGTTTTTAATAATTAGTTTAGAGATACAGTGTGGAAACAGGTCCTTCGACCCACCGCCCAGCAATGCCGGCCCACATTAACTCACACTAATTTACGCTATACCAAGCCAATTAACCTACAAACCTGTACGTCTTTGGAATGTGGGAGGAGACCAAATATCTTGGAGGAAACCCATGCAGTCACGGGGAGAATGTACAAACTCCATACAGACAGCACCCATGTATGGGATGAAGGCGGGTCTCCTGTACTGTAAGGAAAGGCAGCAATGCTACTGCTGTGATACTTACTGCAAAATATGGCAGGGACTGGCGCATTTCAGTTATAAGGGGAGGCTAGATAGGTTGAGCCTTTTCTCCTTGGAGCTGAGGAGTGACCTTTCATAGAAGTGTGGGGCATAGAAATACCCCTGTATAATAAACAATCACACTTTCCCCAGGGTAGGAGAGCCTAAAACTACAGGGCATGAGTTTAAGATGTTACGGGAAAGATGTTTAAAAGGCTCCGAGGGACAACATTTTCAAACAAAGGGTGATATGTTTATGGAACAAAATGCCAGAGAAGTGGCAGAGGCGGGTACAGTTATAACATTTATGACAAAATAACACTTGGACAAGGACCTGGATAGGAAATGTTTGGGCAATTATGGTGCCAGGTGCTGGCAAGTAGGACAAGCTTAGTTTGGCAACATGGGTGAGTTGGGCTGAATGGCTGTTTCTGTGCTATATAGCTCTGCAATTCTCTGATCTGATATAACCTAATGTTTCTCAACATCCAGAAGGTACCACCGCATCTGTGGAAAGAAAATCAGCCAATCCTTCGTGTTGGTCAAGGTTCACTTTCATTTGTCATTTGCACCAATTAAGGTGCAGTGAAATGTGTTACCATGCAGTCGTACAATTTATAATTTAAAAAAAGAACACAATACATAATAGAATTTAACATAAACATCCACCGCAGCATTCTTCACTGTGATGGAAGGCAATAAAGTTCAGTCTTCCTCCTTTGTTTAGCAATGTTGCAAAATTTTGAGATTAAAAAAAAATCAAGTCTGCAATTTATCCCATCAGATAAAGCATAAAAAGAAGTTTAATTTTACACCTAATATACTTTCATATCTTCAGTATTAAAAAAGTTATGGCCATTTTCATACTCGGAAATTAGCATCTTGTCTTTCCATTGACTTAACTCAAAAGCTGTGATCTGGGACAGTC
This sequence comes from Raja brachyura, assembly GCA_963514005.1. Next base: position 63,977,984 of record OY740781.1, read on the forward strand.
AAAAGCCCATAACTTTCTTAAACATTAAGAGAACTCAATGAAATTTTCAGTTATTATAGATTGTTTCATATTTGCTTCAGAATGCTTCAATCTTACTTGGATGACCTGAAATTAAAGCATATAAATTAGTTACCTAATTGTAGCTAATTACAAAATTCAATTACTAGATCTAAACACCCATTTCTTAAGAAAAGATAAACATTTTTAAATTGCCCAAGTGTCCAAATAACATTCACACGATAATTCACAATATAACATGGTTTTTAAATCTCATTGTCATGAATTTATAGGCCAAATGGAAGGAATTTAGTGTTTAATTCCTGTAAATTAATGGCCATTTAAATCAACTTGCAAGTGGGTTTTAGTGGAATGCGGTGGATTAGAACGTTGCGGTGAAGCCGGCAGGAAAAATACTGCTGGTTCGTATATTTTTTTTTGTTCCCATTTTGCAACATGAAAATGTGATTAAATGCTTCCTAAGAAGCACGCTTTTATGTAAAAATAAACTCTGTACTTTATTTTCTCCCCTATGTAAAATCCTTCCCGTTGTCGACGCTCACGGCTTTAGAAGATTTTTAAAATTACTCTAGCTAATAAATAATCAAGCGTAATTTAAAAATACTTTCATAAATCAAATGTCGGAGCGATTTTCCTTCAGCAACGAAATCCCCTGACATGGATCGATTTGCCCTGTCTGTAAAAAAAAAGTCACTTTAAACACGCCCCCCTCTGAAAGGCGCCAAAATCATGCACATGGGGAGATGGGGCTCTGGTACGCCTCGAACAAGGATTGTTCGACATACCCGACAAAGAGGCAGGCATAGCTGGGGCCCATGCGCTCGCCCATAGCTACGCCTTGTATTTGGCGGAAATGGGAGGAGTCAAAGGAGAAGTTATTGAGCGTAAGGGCCAACTCCACTAGGCGGAGGAGAGTGTCAGTGGACGGGTATAGGTTGATTCTCGGGTTGAGGAAGAACTGGAGAATTTTGAGACCATCCTGGTGGCGAATGGAGGTGTAGAGTGACTGGACATCCATGGTGAAGATGAGAGGATGGGGGCCTGGAGAATGGAATGCCCGGAGATGACGGAGAGTGTCTGAGGTGTCTTGAACATAGGTTGGGAGGGATTTAACCAGGGGGATGGGATGGAGTCAAGGTAGGTGGAAATAATTTCGGTAGGGCACGAACAGGCAGAGACGATGGGTCTACCGGGACAGTCAGGTTTGTGGATTTTGGGGTGAAGGCCGTGCGGGGCTGGGGAACGATGAGGTTGGAGGCTTGGAGGGGCAGGGAGCAGGAGTTGATGAAGTCAGTGATGGTGCTAGAGATAGGGGCCTGGTGCTCGTCAGTGGGGTCATGGTCCAGAGGTAAGTAGGAGGAGGTGTCCGAGTGTTGGCGCGTGGCCTCAGCTTAGGATCTCGTGCTGGAGGATCTCGGAGTATCAGACAGCATCTGAGGAGGGAATCCATCTCCTCCCTGGTGGTGCCTGACTCCCTTGATTTTCTCCAGCACTCTGCGTCTTGCCAACGTTTGTAGTATCAATTGAAGACATAAAAAAATATTAGTTTATTCTCTGTACTATTTCCTGTTAACATTTTTCCTTTTCTCTTCTTGAAAATAACCAGGTGTTTACTTTGCTACTCTCCCTTTTTTAATGTTCTTGCAATGCCTTCTTGCTAATTTCTGTTAGTACCGTAATATTTTCTTTCATTCGTGACCTTTTTTAGTTTCTGAAAATATTCTAATCCACGTGCCTCTGTGACGTTAAAGCCTTTTCATTCTAATACATTTAGTTAGTCTAATCTTCACTTAGTTAGCCAGGGGGAAAAAAAATCTCCTTATGCAGTCTTTATCTTTCAAATGAATGCATATTCATCAAGAATGAAAGTATTTCTTTAATGATTGCCACTGCCTATTTGATCTATCATAGAATGTTTTGATCTATTTTCTCTTTTAGCCAGCTTCCCTCTGCATAAATCCAAAACCAGAACTGAAAGTTTGTTACACTCAAACTAAATATCAAACTTTTACCTAGAGGATCATTTGCATGCCTTCATCGTTCGTCGTATTTTTATTATGCATGGCCAAACCTAAAATGGCTTTTCCATGTTGGGTCCTCAGTCTGTTGTGTGCCATCGTGATTTCTGGAGTGGTAATGGTAGAGATCTCCATATGGTTTCTCAAGTATCCTGGTTACATGGTTACATTTTAATTAACTTTATTTGCTGTGTCTTGCTTTATTTTTCTTGCCACATTTGATATTCTGTCATGATCTGGTTTTGTCCTGTGGAGTCCGTCCATTAATTATCTATCATCCTATTGTAGTATAACGAATCAATTTCACTGCTATCGTAGTTTACGTGGTTCTTGCATAAAAGTGGTCTTTTTGATATGTGAACACTGGGGATTTCTTTTCAGATTTTGCGTCCCAATAAATTGTGGCAACAAAATAAATCGTGCATTTGATTTTAAAATGCCTAATTTAAAGCAATGCTGTTTTGTCATGTATAATTCACACATGGATTTCACACAGAGAGTGGTGGGTCTCTGGAACTCTCTGCCACAGGGGGTAGTTGAGGCCAGTTCATTGGCTATATTTAAGAGGGAGTTAGATGTGGCTAAGGGGATCAGAGGGTATGGAGAGAAGGCAGGTACGGGATACTGAGTTGGATGATCAGCCATGATCATATTGAATGGCCTACTCCTGCACCTAATTTCTATGTTTCTATGTATGATATGCTATTTTTCACAGAGAAAATCATCATGTATGATCTCTTTCAATGCACTGTTGGTTTTGTGATCAAATTCCTTTATTTACGCCTGTAAAAATAATTTTAAAGATTATTTTATTAATGTTGACACCTAAACCTAGGTTCCTATTTTTAATGTGGATTTTTTTGCCCTGGTAACTTCAGAACCAAGTTTAATCGTTTTCAATATTTATCCTATACTCTTCTAGCCAGGATAATTGAGGTTGTGAATTTTGTTTTTTAATCCCTCTGTCCTAAAGTGGAATGTTTTTCATGTATTCCCCAGACCACCCACAATTCCCTGAATGAAATCTCAATTGAAGCAACAAATGTAGACCTGGGATGATTCTAACCTCGGTAGACGAAAAATGCTGGAGTAACTCAGCGGGCAGGCAGCATCTCTGGAGAGAACGACTGGGTGACGTTTCGGGCCGAGACCCTTCAGACTGATGTCAGGGAAGTGAGCGGGACAGAGATAGAATGTAGTTGGAGACGGTAAGACTAGTGGGAGAACTGGGGAGGGGATTGTGAGGGAGGTAAAGTAAGGTCTATTTGAAGTTAATGTTCATACCGCTGGGATGTAAGCTACCCAAGCGAAACGTCACCCATTCCTTCTACATCAGGCTGAAAAAGGGTATCGATCTGAAACGTCACCCATTCCTTCTCTCCAGAGATGCTGCCTGTCCCACTGAGTTACTCCAGCATTTTGTGTCTACCTTTGATTTAAATCAGCATCTGCAGTTCTTTCCTACACTGAAAGGTACTGTGTAGGTCTGCTCCACTGCAAAATCTCCTCAAGGTATATCTACTTTGAAATTTTGCTTGGGTAGCTTACACCCCAGCGATACGAACATTGACTTCTCTAACTTCAAATAGTCCTTGCTTTCCCCCTCTCTCCATCCCCTCCCCCTCTCTCTATCCACTCCCCTTTCCCAGTTCTCCCACCAGTCTTAGTCTCCGACTACATTCTATCTCTGTCCCGCCCACTTCCCTGTCATCAGTCAGAAGAAGGGTCTCGACCCGAAACGTCTCACATTCCTTCTCTCCAGAAATGCTGCCTGTCTGCTGTGTTACTCCAGCATTCTGTGTCTACCTTTGATTTAAACCAGCATCTGCAGTTCTTTCCTGCATATGATTCTAACCTTCATGGGTTTGTGATAGAGAAGTGCATTTATATATTTGAACTTGGGACTGTTTTATATGTGTCCATTTCTCCCAAGAAGAATGGAGTAAAGGAACAAAAAAAATGGAGGAAAGGTACAAAGAAAAATCACACATACATCAAGTTTTACAGCCTTGACTCAAAACTTAATTTCTGTGTGATTATCAAAAGGAAAGGTGTGATACCAGGAAAAGCTGTTCCATTTATATTCTGATGAAGGGTCTCTGATGATGAAGCTTAACATCTGTGACGATTCTGAAGGATGCATGCATTTGGAAAGGCAGAGGTTGATTGGGGATGGTTTAGAATGTGTGATTATTGTGTCTCACAAATTTTTTTTTAATGTAACCAAGAAGGTTGATGAGGGCAGGACTGTAGACATGGTCTATGTGGACTTCAGCAGGGCCTTTGAAGGTCTGCATGGTCGATTGCATGATATCCAGGGTATTTCATACTGGATATAGAATTGCCTTCATGCAGAGGATAGAGTGGAAGATTGTTTGTTTGGATAAGTCAAATGTTCTATTGTTATGTTCTGAAACGGAACAATGAAATTCTTATTTGTAGCAGCAGCACAACACATTTACTCACAGTGTTCAATAGTTTATACATGAACAAACTTTTATTTTAAAGCTCTAAATGAAAAAAATTGCTACTAATAATACAAAAACAAAAGAAAACCCAATGTCTCCTGGTGCTGACAAGGCAGTTCAGAATTTGTAGTATGCTGGCTCTTTTCACCACCGACCTGTTGACGAAGACAGATTTGTCGATCCTCGCCTTTCCTTTAAAGTCAACAATCAGTTCCTTGGTTTTACTAACATTAAATGAGAGGTTTTAGACAATAGGTGCAGGAGTAAGTCATTCAGCCCTTCGAGCCAGCACTGCCATTCAATGTGGTCATGGCTGATCATCCCCAATCAGTACCCCGTTCCTGCCTTCTCCCCATATCCCCTGACTCCGCTATTTTTAAGATCCATATCTAGCTCTCTTGAAAGCATCCAGAGAACCTCCCTCTGAGGCAGAGAATTCCACAGACTCACAACTCTCTGTGAGAAAAAGTGTTTCCTCGTTCTGGCACCATTCAATCGCATTGACCTCCCTCCTATACTCTGAGTTATTATCCGTAATTCATCCAACAACGGTGGTGTCGTTAGCAATATGCATTTTGTATACACTGTGTTGCAAGCAAAGAATTTCACTGTGCCTAGTCACATGTGACACAGTATTCCGTTCCATCCAAATTTAAAAGTGGAATTAGACTGCAGAGCTATGCAATCATGAATGTAGAGTAGAGCAGGGGGCTGAGTGCACAACCATGAGTGCCCCAGTGCCCACAGTATTCGAGGAGAAGGTGCTTTTGCTGGTTTGTGCTGATTGTGTTCTATTGGTTTGACTCGAGGCTTGTGATTAGCGGTGTGCCGCAGGGAACTCTGCTGGCCCATTGCGGTTTGTGGTTTGTATCAACAATTTGGAAGAAAATGTACAAGGCATAATTAGTAAATCTCTAGATGATACTGAATTAGGTGGTATTGTCGACCATGAAGATGGTTATTCAAGAATTGTCGCAGGATCTTGATCAGCTGGCAAGTGGGCTGGGGAATGGCTAATGGAGTTTAATTCTGATAGGTGAGAGTGTAGAGGGGGATTAAAGGCAAGGTGCTGGAGTAATTTAGCGGTTCAGGCAGCATCCCTGCTGAATGGATGAAGTTTCGGATTAGGACCCTTCTTCAGACTGAGTATAGCGGTTGGGGCATAATGTTACAGATGTACAGAACGTAGGTGAGGCTGCATTTGTAGTATTGTATTCAGTATTTGGACACCCTGCTGTAGGAAAGATTCCACTAAGCTGAGAAGATTTTCGAGGATGTTACCAGGATGCGATGACCTCGGCTATAGGTAAGGATTGGGCAGGCTAGGACATTATTTCTTGGCATGCTGGAAGTTGAGAAGTGATCTCGGACGCATTTAAAAATCATGAGGGTGATATACAGTGCCCTCCATAATGTTTGAGACAAAGACCCATCATTTATTTATTTGCCTCTACTCCACAATTTGAGACTTGGAATAGAAAAAAAACACATGTGGTTAAAGTGCACATTGTCAGATTTTAATAAAGGCCATTTTTATACATTTTGGTTTCGCCATGTAGAAATTACAGCAGTGTTTACATGGCTTCACATGCATTTGTAATTGGTCAGGTGTGTTTAATTGCCTCCTTAATGCAGGTAGAAGAGAGCTCTCAGCACCTCGTCTTTCCATACAGGCCTGGCAGAGCATCACCAGAGAAGACACCCAGCAACTGGTGATGTCCATGAATTGCAACAAAATACTAAACATGACTATTTCCATTTACTGTGTCCCAAACATTATGGTGCCCTGAAATGGGGGGGGGGGGGGGGGGGCGGCTGGCTATCTGTAAACACTGCTATAATTTCTTCATGGTAGAAAAATACCCCTAAATAAAATCTGACGATGTGCACTTTAACCACATGTCCTTTTTTTCTATTACAAATCTCAAATTGTGGTGTACAGAGGCAAATAAATAAATGATGGGTCTTTGTCCCAAGCATTATGGAGGGCACTGTAAGTGCAGAGCTGTTTTAATCCTAACCTTTTTTGTACCTCACTGTCCAAGATTGGTAACATGTACCAGTAGTAAAGATTCTGTGGGGAGTTTGTATTTTTAGGTGGGGTTAGTTTTGAAGGCTAGGATTACATTTTGAATTGAAAGTTGCCATTCAGTCAGAGCTATTGACATTTTTTCAACTTGGTTTCATCACAAAAAGAAAAATCGAAGTTGAAGTGCAATGTATTGTTCTGAGATTTTAAATTGTATTCAGCAATATTGTGCAATGGAGATGAGGTTTAAAATAGCAGAATCTTTTTGCATGTGATATCCGTCAGCATGTATACACATCAATGCACACAGTGCACATGCACTTATTAAAATTTCAAGCCCTTCATTCTGTTTTGGGTTAACTGATAACTTTTTGATGCTATCAATCCCCCTTTTTATACCATGTGCTTTAACTTTACAGATGAGCTTGTTGCATGACACCTTATGAAAACTCTGAAAGTTTAATTGAATCGTTTTTTTTTTAAGTGCAAAACAAATCCTGCTTTTACAAAGACAAAACTAGTATTTGTGTTGATGAAGACCATGGAAATCGTATGGAGTTTTGGTTAGAAGAAGAGTGCTTTTGTGCAGCTATAAAGGGCCTGTCCCACCAGCACGCAACTATATGCGATGAACGCGATCAAACCGGCAGCGGGGGCCGCGCGGAGGTCGGGTGATCCCCTGTACAGGGCCGGTCCCACCAGCATGCGCCTGCATGCGGCAAGCGCAACTAAACCGGCAGTAGGGGCCGCGCGGAGGTTGGGTGAGTGGCGCAACGCTGCGCAAAGCGAGGCGAACTTAAAGCAAGTCCAAGGTAAGTTCGCCAGGACTTAGAGGGGCACACAGAGAGGGGCACCGAGACACGCACACATACAGGGTCACGGAGCCACACACATAGCGGGTCACGGAGGCACTTACAAATAGTTTCACGGAGGCACGATGTCCGGGCGGTGTGTAAATGTCGCGGCGACTGCGAGCCGACAAACCGTTGCCGCGCGGGATTTTTGGACATTGTCGGTTTTTCGGAGCCCCGCGCGGCGTCGGGACGAACTCGGGACGAACTCCGCACAATTCCGCACGGCTCCGGCGATCGAAGTGGGACCGGCCCCGCGACGCCGGACGGCTCGAGCGATCACGTTAGGTCGCGCTAATCGCATCGAGTTGCATGCTGGTGGGACAGGCCCTTTACTTAATTGACAAAGCCCTGCTACTAATTGTACTGTGCAAAATGATCTTGTGTTTGTATTTAAGGCTTTAAATACATTCTAAATAAATAGCCAATATGTTCAAACTAATACGTAGTATTTTCACTGTGTTCTTAAGATGAATTATTTAAAAGAGTTAATAATGTGCATGAACATTTTTAGTGGTCGAAAACTGCATCCTTAGACAGTACCTATAAATTTGAAAGCAGGAATTCAAAAAATGTTTACGTGCTGTTTTTTATGAGAACCCTTGTAAAATAACAGCATGTAAACAGTTTTTGAATTTGGTTTCTTTCTGTTTTTTTTTACTTGGTTTCTTTCTGACTTTTTGCTAATCACTTGAATTATTAATGTACTATAAATTGACATTTTGGATAGAAAATAGACTCTCACATCGCAGGAGTTTGTTTAAGTTTACTCGGGCTGCATGTCTGTTTGAATTGATGCATTTCAAACAGACATGCACTAATAGATGTTTTTAAAAACACAGCAGTTAGTTTGTACAATTGAGCCACTGCTTACTGATGTTTGATTCGGTTAATGGTTTTGAAGTATTGTATTTGACTTTTGTATAGCTAAATTTGTAATGTTAGTTTAAGTAAATGCCAAGTTTGGCTCTGCTGATTTTTAAATTCCATGTTTTAGGATGTTGGCCTATAAAATGGTGTCTTTCAGTCAATCAGTTCAAATGTCTCAAGTTTAAAAATATAAAATGTAAGTTGTGTGATATTTGATGTGAAATTTATTGATACTTGAGAATATAAGATTCTGAAAATGGAATGTTTGATTTAGAGTTTGGCATAACATGTTTAACAGAAAAGCAGCATGAAACATTTTATTTTGTGAATAACGTGTGGCCAAGCTAGTTGACATCAAGCAACTTGTCCAATTTGAAAATATCGAGTCTTGCAGAGAAACCGCCTGACTCAAAATACTTGCGTTCTTTCCACGGGTATCTTGATTTGGAATGTTCAGCCAGTGTTGAACAAAAAACATGTAAAAAACATGCAAAAACAAAAGATTTTGCACAATGTAAGTAAATGTACTTCAGATTGATCTAATTATTCCCAACTGGCATTGAGTGGTGACACTTGGCAGTCCTCCTTGCAAATGAGAACATGGAATAGTACAACATACATTGTGGGCCAAAGGGCCAATTCCTATGTGCTGAACGTAATATATTCTTAAATTAACCCTTTTGCCTGCACATACTCCATATCCCTCCGTTGTCTGTATGTTCATGTTTACAAGCTCTTAAACTCGACCAACTTTTCTCCTTCCATCACTACGACTAGCAATATGATCCAGGCACTTATCATTCTGTGTATAGGCAATTCGCTCTTTATGCAAAGATTACATTCCTGAAAAGTGTGTAATTCCAGTGTAGGCAAGTTGGATCGAAGGGCCTGTTTCCTGTTTCCACACTGTATCACCCTATGACTATGAAGTAAATTAAACATGTATACATTTAAATGTGTCAATGTGAGCACTTTCAAAAATACAGTGCATATATTAGGTTTTGGTATTAATTAAACAGACACGTTATTTCAGACATGAATAAAACTTGCATAAAACAGGTGTGTCTGTCTGTCTATCCCCTGTACATCTTTAATCCAGAAATATTAGGGGACCAAGGATCTAATGGGAGGGAGGAACTGAAGGGAATGCATATTACTCAGGAAATGGTGTTAGGTAAACTGTTGGGACTGAAAGCAGGTAAATTCGCAGGGCCTGATGGTCTGCATCCCAGAGTACTCAAGGAGGTGGCCCTAGAAATTATGCATGCATTGGTGATCATTTTCCAATGTTCTATAGACTCTGGATCGGTTCCTCTGGATTGGAGGGTAGCCAATGCAACTCTTTAATAAAGGAGGGAGAGAGAAAACTGGAAATTATAGACCAGTGCATTTGGAAAGCAGTGACGGGATCGGTCAAAGTCAGCATGGATTTATGAAATCATGCGTGACTAATCTTCTGGAATTCTTTGAGGATGTAACAAGTAGAATGGATAAGGGAGAGCCAGTGGATATGTATTATCTGGATTTTCAAAACACCTTTGACAAGGTGCCACACAAGAGATTAGTGTGCAAAATTATAGCACATGGTACTAGGGGTAGGGTATTGACATGGAAGGAGAACTGGTTGGCAGACAGGAAGCAAAGAGTAGAAATTAACAGGTCATTTTCAGATTGGCAGGCAGTGACTAGTGGGGTGCCGCAAGGTTCAGTGCTTGGACCTCAGTTATTTACAATATGTATATATTAACGATTTAAACAAGGGAATTAAATGTAACATCTCCAAATTTACAGCTGACTTAAAGCTGGGTGGTAGTGTGAGCTGCGAGGAGGATGCTGTGAGGCTGCACGGTGACTTGGATAGGTTGGTTGAGATGGCAGATGCAGCATAATGTGAATTAATGTGAGGTTGTCCACTTTGGTGGCAAGAACAAGAATGCAGATTATTATCTGAATGATGTTAGATTAGGAAAAGGGGAAGTGCAACGAGACCTGGGTGTCCTTGTACATCAGTCACTGAAAGTAAGCATGCAGATACAGCAGGTATTGAAGACAGCAAATGGCATGTTGGCCCTCATAGCGAGAAGATTTGAGTATAGGAGGAAGAAGGTCCAACTGCAGCTGTACAGGGCCCTGGTGAGAGCACACCTGGAGTATAGTGTGCAGTTTTGGTCTCCTAATTTGAGGAAGGACATTCTTGCTATTGAGGGAGTACAGCGTAGGTTCACGAGGTTAATTCCCAGGATGGTGGGACTGACGCAGAGAGTTGTGATTCTGTGGAATTCTCTGGCAGAAGGCAGTGGTGGCCAATTCACTGCACTTATTTTCTATGTTTAAACTTTCTCCCTTTGACCTTGTGAGTGAAATGACAAATACTACTTTATCTATGCCTCTCATAATAGTATAAACTTTTATCAGATCTCCCATTCACCTCTGCTCCAGAGAAAATGATCGAAGTGTGTCCAACCTCTCCAAATAGCCAATACCCTCACATCCAAGGAGCATTCTGGTAGACCTTGTCTGCACTCACTTGTGTCATGTAATGTGGCAACCAGAACTGCACACAATATTCCAAATGCAGTAGAACCAAACGTGGTTTCCTGATTATTTTACTCAACTCCCTGATCAATGAAGGCGAGCAGACCATGCACTGCCTTTACTTTTGTATATACCACCTTACTATGGATTTGATTCCTAAGATCTCCCTGTACATCAGTACTATTAAAGATTCTACTAATAACACTACATTTGATCTGATTATTTATCAGTAAATGGAATGAAGTCGATACGTTACTGTTACTCCTATCCTAAATGTTTTTCTAAAAATGTATTGGAATAAGACCTGCTTCATTCTTCCCTGGATGCATTGCAAATCTGTGCAAGATCTTTGGCAATGTGTGGTTTTTCAGTCTACACGTCCCAAGGTTTGGGCAGCTTCGGTGAACGTGTAATCAAAGCACAACAGTAGTTGAGTTGCTAGTATTCAACAGTTACACTTGCCCAATAGGTCATTAAAGTTTCAGTTTATTCCCCTGATTTGCCATCATTTTTGCCACTCAATTATTTGCCACTCACTGAAAGATTTTTAGGTGAGATCTAGATGAAGAATCGCCTAATTCTACATTAAGGAATATAAAAATGAATGAAAGATTTCTTGGAGCTTATTTTGTTTGTTTTGTGAAAGCATTTGATTTCACAGTTTGTGATCTCCAAAAAGTGCATGAATACAATAAAACAAATAAACTAAGCTCTTATTAAGTGCTGGTAAAGACGTCTCTTTTAAAAAAATAAATTGTACATTTTATTCTCTTTGAAGTATTAACCATAAACCATATTTGAAAGGAAAAAATGTTTGGCCCCAAATTATTTACTTTGTGATTGGTGAGAAACCAGTTAGCAAAACGTGAGAGAAATCACTTGATTTGAAATCATCTGAAATTTACTTTTGGTGTTCCTAATTCAGTGATGTTTTGACTGGTTTTGAATTTGCATTTTGTGTTTCGGATCCTTTAACAGTAATTAATAAAATTAATGGTAAAACTATGTCCTGAATTATTAATAATTCAGGACATAGGGAGGGGGAGGGGGAGGGGAGGGGGGGGGGGTTAAGCTGATTTTGTTGGCTGCTGGTCTTTCATTTTGCTGCCATTAACAATCAAGTTTCTAGTGCTGGGATTCTCAACTAATAACAGAATAAAATGCTGGAAATATCAGTGGGTCAGGCAGCATTAAGGAATGTCATTAAAATAAATGCTGTTAATGCTATTAGTTGCTGAACAAACGCCCTCTTAAATGGAAATGCAAAGTAGTATGAAATAACGGAATGGCCTTTGTTAAGTATTAGCAGCCCACACTAAGTTGCAAATCAACCTCTAGTCTGTACTCTTGCTTTCCATGTCAACTTGACAGGACATGTAATGTTAAGCAATTTTCAATAGTATCAACATGGTGTTTGTTTATATATTTGTCTTCACTTAGGACCATGTGACTGAAAAATTATTAGTACATTTGCAAGATGTAAGAATGAAATGTATTACAACACCTCAAAGTAATCATATCAGCAGATCAAGATACAAGTTGAATCTTTTTAAATGAATATATATTTTGGTATGGCCATATGTGTATTTAGATTAGAGAAACTACAAATGCTGATTAGTATTTTTTTTTTTTAAAGCACTGGAATAACTCAGCAGGTCAGGCAGCATCTCTGGAGAATGTGGATAGGTGATCTTTTGGGTCCAGACCCTTCTTCAGACTGAAGGTCAATGAAAGTAAGCATGCAGGTACAGCAGGCAGTGAAGAAAGTGAATGGCATATTGGCCTTAATAACAAGAGGAGTTGAGTACAGGAGCAAAGAGGTCCTTCTGCAGTTGTAGTGAGACCACACCTGGAGCATTGTGTGCAGTTCTTGTCCCCTAATTTGAGGAAGGATATTCTTGCTATTGAGGGAGTGCAGCGTAGGTTTACAAGGTTAATTCCCAGGATGGCGGGACTGTCATATGCCGAGAGAATGGAACGGCTGGGCTTGTATACTCTGGAGTTTAGAAGGATGAGAGGGAATCTTATTGAAACATATGATTATTAAGGGTTTGGACACACTATAGGCAGAAAAAATGTTCCCGATGTTGGGGAGTCCAGAACCAAGGGCCGCAATTTAAGAATAAGGGGTAAGCCATTTAGAATGGAGATGAGGAAACACTTTTTCTCATAGTGAGTTGTGAGTCTGGAATTTTCTGCCTCAGAGGGCGGTGGAGGCCGGTTCTCTGGATACTTTCAAGAGAGAGCTAGTTAGAGCTCTTAAAGATAGCGGAGTCAGGAGATATGGGGAGCAGGTAGGAACGGGGATCTAATTGGTGATGATCAGCCATGATTACATTGAATGGCGGTGCTGGCTCGAAGGGCCGAATGGACTTCTCCTGCACCTATTGTCTATTGACACTGTCCATGTTCTCCAGAAATGCTGACTGACCCATTGAGTTGCATCAGAACTTTGCGTATATTTAGGTTGTCAGCTGACAGAGGGATGCATTTGATTACTTTTATGTTCTGTGATCTGGCATCATTACACCATTAAGCTTTTGATGCAAAAGCATAAAAACAAGTTGTGTATTTTCCTCAAAAACGTAATTAACTTCAGACGAACTTACAGATCTTGGAAAAATTGCAGAACTGCTTATCCAATACTTCCTGTTATTTAGCCTGTAACATTGCACAAAGAAATATAAAATATAAGATATTTTCCTTCATTAATTAAATCTTAGATGGTTCCTGTCATATCCGGTAATATTCTTCTATGTTCTATGTAGCAGAATGCCCAAAACTCTATACAGTTCTCTAAGCGTGGACCTGCCAATGTCTTGTAATCTATAACATAACATCGCTGCTCCTGTACTTAATAGTCTGACAAGCATGTCAAATGCCACCTTCATCACCCTGTCTACCCATGCCACTTTCATAAAACTATGTATCTGCACCCCTAAGTCTCGATGTTCTGCAGCATTCCCCAGTGTCCCTGCCATTTACATTGCAAGTCCTGCTGGTTTGTCTTGCCAAAATGCAACACTTCATACCTGTCTGAATTAAACTCCTTGGCTTGTTGGCCCAGATGATCAAACTCCTGTTGTAATCTTGGATAATCATCTCTCCTGAAGTATTAATTGTGTTCTTTGTTTGGAGTGAATGAAAATTACTGCAAAAAAACATTTATTGAAGTAAAAGACTTTCTTTGTTCTGGCAAATTGGTAAGATTGCTCTTGTTAAACTGGAACAAGCTGTTTGTCATGTGAAATGTAATTATGAAGTCTTGCTTAAGCATGTGCTTAAAATAATTGAGGCAGATGACACAAGGGCTCTATCATTTTAAACGGTGGCTTTACTAAAGTTTGAATTGCTAAGATTCTCAGGTTTTGAAGCTGAGGAACTCAAAAGATGTTCATTTATCTGAGTGATGTGTTGTAAAAGTATTAAATAAATATTATACATGTGATAAGGGATGGGAGATACAATTGGTTTAATAAAAAACTTGTATTTGCCAGCATGTCTGATCCAAACTGGCCCCGTTTTTTATTTAAGTATTTTAAATGCTCCAGATAAGCAAGGAACTGCTGATGCCGGTTTGCAAAAAAAGACAAAGTGCTGGAGTAACTCAACAGGTCAGGCAACATCTCTGGAGAACTGGACAGGTGATGTTTTGGGTTGAGGCTCTTCTTCAGACAAAAGCGTCCTGGCCCGAAATGTCACCTATCCATGTTCTGCAGAGATGCTGCCTGACCCGCTGAGTTGGTGTCTAGTTCAGTCACTCCAGTAGTTCTGTGCGATTTTGTAAAAGTATGAATGTACTTCTGTTTTATTGTACAGTTCAAATCGATATTGGCTCAGGATTGTTTGAGCTTTAAACATGTTTTTGCCAATTTAAACCTCGAGCAATAGACAATAGATGCACGAGTAGGCCATTCGGCCCTTTGAGCCAGCACCACCATTCAATGAGATCATGGCTGATCATCCCCAATCAGTACCCCGTTCCTGCCTTTTCCCCGTATCCCCTGACTCCGCTATCTTTATGAGCCCTATCCAGCTCTCTTGAAAGCATCCAGAGAACCTGCCTCCACCGCCCTCTTCGGCAGAGAATTCCACACACTCACAACTCTCTGTGAGAAAAAGTGTTTCCTGGTCTCCGTTCTAAATGGCTTGCCCCTTATTATTAAACTGTGGTCATTGGTTCTGGACTCCCCCAACAGCGGGAACATGTTTCCTGCCTTCAGCGTGTCCAAACCCTTATCAATCTTATATGTTTCAATAAGATCTCCTCTCATCCTTCTAAACTCCAGAGTGTACAAGCCCAGCTGATTCATTCTCTCAGTGTATGACAGTCCAGCCATCCCGGGAATTAACCTTGTAAAGCTACGCTGCACTCTCTCAATAGCAAGACTGTCCTTCCTCAAATTAGGGGACCAAAACTGCACACAATACTCCAGGTGTGGTCTCACTAGGGCTCTGTACATCTGCAGAATGATCTCTTTGCTCCTATACTTGACTCCTCTTGTTATAGAGGCCAACTTGCCCCATTCGCTTTCTTCACTGCCTGCTGTACCTGCATGCTTACTTTCATAGAGTGATGAACAAAGACCCCCCAGATCCCGCTGTACTTCCCCTTTTCCCAACTTGACGCCATTTAGATAGTAATCTGCCTTCCTATTTTTGCTACAAAAGTGGATAACCTTACGTTTCTCCACATTAAACGTCATCTGCCATGCATCTGCCCACTCCCCCAATCTGTCCAAGTCACCCTGCATTCTCATAGCATCCTCCTCACAGTTCACACTGCCACCCAGCTTTGTGTCAACTGCAAATTTGCTAATGTTACTTTGAATCCCTTCATCCGAATCAGTGATGTATATTGTAAATAGCTGCGCTCCCAGCACCGAGCCTTGCAGTACCCCACTAGTCGCTGCCTGCCATTCTGAAAGGGACCCGTTAATCACCACTCTCTGTTTCCTGTCTGCCAACCAAATTTTCTATCCATGTCAGAACTCCACCCCCAATACCATGTGCCCTAATTTTGCCCACTAATCTCCAATGTGGGACCTTATCAAATGCTTTCTGAAAGTCCAGGTACACTACATCCACTGGCTCTCCCTTATCCATTTTCCTAGTTAAATCTTCAAACAATTCCAGAAGATTAGTCAAGCATGATTTCCCCTTCATAAATCCAAGGTGACTGACCGATCCTATTACTACTGTCCAAATGTGCACCTTTCTTAAAAAGTGGGATAACATTAGCTACCCTCCAATCCACAGGAACTGATCCTGAGTCTATAGAACATTGGAAAATTATCACCAATGCATCCACGATTTCTAGAACCACTTCCGTAAGTACCCTGGTATGCAGACGATCAGGCCCTGGGGATTTATCAGCCTTCAGTCCCATCAGTCTACCCAACACTATTTCCTGCCTAATGTGGATTTCCTTCAGTTCCTCAGTCACCCCAGATCCTCTGGCCACTACTATATCAGGAAGATTGTTTGTGTCCTCCTTTGTGAAAACGGATCCAAAGTACCTGTTCAACTCGTCTGCCATTTCCTTGATCCCCATAATAAATTCACCTTTTTCGGTCTTCAAGGGTCCAACTTTGGTCTTAACTAATTTTTTTCTCTCTTCACATGCCTAAAGAAGCTTTACTATCCTGCTTTATATTCTTGGCTAGCTTACCTTCGTACCTCTTCTTTTCTCCCCGTATTGTCTTTTTAGTTATCTTCTGTTGCTCTTAAACATCACCCAATATGATGGATGCTACGTAAAGACTTTCTTTTAATGGCCAGACTTTGCCACGTTCCAGACCATCTGACTGTCATGCCCATGAATAAAATGATTTGTGTAGTTTTACTGAAGTATCTTAGTGTTCCAGCACCTTCTTGCTCCCAATCTTATTCCCTCTAGCGACAAATAATCTGTTTGAGAAACTCGGCAGGTTGAATCGTCAGCTATTCATTTTCACCACAGATGCTACTTGGCCTGCTGAGTTTCTCCAGCAGATTGTTTATTGTTCCAATGTCTGTAATGTCTTGTCTTATTCCCATTGGCTACACGAGGAGATATCACCTAAAATATCTCTTTACTGCATTTTTCAGGATGGCAAAACTGACGGTTATTCTTTTGTGGAAAGTATATATAGATAGTTGCTTGACACTTCAAATAAAAGAACACACAATGGGAGGTTGTAACTCAACTGTACGTGCAGTTACTACAATTCCATATGGTTAATATTTCAATAACTGCAATAGATATGTGATAAGTACATTATAGAATCATTATTAACTCGACAATGCAGAATACATTAAGGGAAATACGGTATTTTATTCATGGGAGGTGGGCTCCATGGCCTATTTGTAATTGTTCCTGAGAAAATAGTGGTGAACTGCTTGCTTGAACTGTTGCTGTCCTTGAGGTGTGGATATTACCCTAAAACTCTTGCGGGGGGAGTTTCAGGCTTTTGAATCTGTGATAGCTTGAAGACTAATGTAGGTTCCTTGCCATCAGATATGAATTTATAATGGGAAGCAAAGAAATGGCAGAACAATTAAACAAGTATTTTGGTTCTGTCTTCATTAAGGAAGACACAAACAATCTCCCAGAAATCCCCCAGGTCTGCATCCCAGAGTACTCGAGGAGGTGGCCCTAGAAATCGTGGATGCATTGGTGATCATTTTCCAATGTTCTCTTGATTGGATCAGTTCCTGTGGACTGGAGGGTAGCCAGTGTAACCCCTCTTTTTACGAAAGGAGGGAGAGAGAAAACGAGGGAATTATAGACCAGTTAGCCTTCGTAGTGGAGAAGA
This sequence comes from Raja brachyura, assembly GCA_963514005.1. The sequence goes on from OY740781.1 coordinate 63,995,570, forward strand.
TGCATGAGTCGATTGTTAAAGATGTTATAGCAGCACATTTGGAAAGCATTGACAGGATCGGTCAAAGTCAGCATGGATTTATGAAGGGGAATTCATGCTTGACTAATATTCTGAATTTTTTTGAGAATATAACAAGTAGAATGGATAAGGGAGAGCCAGTGGATGGGGTGTATCTGGACTTTCAAAAAGTCTTTGACAAGGTCCCACGCAAGAGATTAGTATGCACATGGTATTTGGGGTAGGGTATTGGCAGGGATAAAGAACTGGTTGGCAGATAGGAAGCAAAGAGTAGTAATTAACGGGTCCTTTTCTGAACAGCAGGCAGTGATAAAGTGGGGTGCCGCAAGGCTTGGTGCTGGGACCCCAGTTGTTTACAATGTATATATTAACAATTTCGATGAGGGAATTAAATGTGACGAGTTTGCGGATGACACAAAGCTGGGTGACAGTGTGAGCTTTGATGAGGATGCTATGAGGCTGCAGGGTGACTTGGATAGGTTGGGTGAGTGGGCAGATGCAGCGAAATGTGGATAAATGTGGAGTTATCCACTTTGGTGGTAAGAACAGGAAGGCAGATATTATCTGAATTGTGTCAGATTAGGAAAAGGGGAGGTGCAACGAGACTTGGGTGTCCTTGTACATCAGTCACTGAAAGTAAACATGCAGGTACAGCAGGCAGTTAAGAAAGGTAATGGCATGTTGGCTTTCATTGCAAGAGGGTTTGCGTTTCGTAGCAAGGAGGTCCTACCGCCGATGCACAGGACCCCGGTGAGACCGCAGCTGGAGTATTGTGTGCAATTTTGGTTCTCCTAATTTGAGGAAGGACATTATTGCTATTGAGGGAGTACAGGGCAGGTTCCCCAGGATAATTCCTGGGATGGCGGGACTGACATACGATGAAAGAATGGGTCAATTGGGCTTGTATTCACTGGAATTCAGAAGGACAAGAAGGAATCTTATAGAAACATATAACATTTTTAAAGGATTGGACAGACTAGGTACAGGAAAAAAAAATTCAAAGTCTACAGAGAGATTTGGGCCATTTGGAAGAGTGGGCTGAAAGATGGCAGATGGAGTTTAATGCTGATAAGTGTGAGGTGCTACATCTTGGCAGGACAAATCAAAATAGGACGTACATGGTAAATGGTAGGGAATTGAGGAATGCTGTGGAACAGAGGGATCTAGGAATAACTGCATAGTTCCCTGAAGGTGGGATCGCATGTAGATAGGGTGGTAAAGAAAGCTTTTGGTGTGCTGGCCTTTATAAATCAGAGCATTGAATATAGGAGTAGGGAAGTAATGTTAAAATTGTACAAGGCATTGGTAAAACCAATTCTGGAGTATGGTGTACAATTTTGGTCGCCTAATTATAGGAAGGATGTCAACAAAATAGAGAGAGTACAGAGGAGATTTACTAGAATGTTGCCTGGGTTCCAGCAACTAAGTTACAGAGAAAGGTTGACCAAGTTAGGTCTTTATTCTTTGGAGCGCAGAAGGTTAAGGGGGGACTTGATTGAGGTCTTTAAAATGATGAAAGGGATAGACAGAGTTGACGTGGATAAGCTTTTCCCATTGAGGGTAGGAAAGATTCAAACAAGAGGGCATGACATGAGAATGAAGGGACAGAAGTTTAGGGGGAACTTCTTTACTCAGAGTGGTGGTTGTGTGGAATGATGTTCCTGCAGAAGTGGTGGAGGCAGGATCGATTTTAACATTTAAAAGTAAAGTGGATAGGTATATGGAGGGGTATGGTGTGAGTGCAGGTAGATGGGACTAGGGGAAAATAAATGGTCGGCATGGACTGGAAGGGCCGAGAAGGCCTGTTTCCATGCTGTAATTGTTATATGGTTATATGTTATATGGCTAATGTTGAGGGAGTCCAGAACCAGGGGTCACAGTTTAAGAATAAGGGGTAGGCCATTTAGTACTGAGAGGAGGAAAAACTTCTTCACCCAGAAAGTTGCAAATCTGGGGTTCTCTGCCACAGATGGCAGTGGAGGCAAATTCACTGGATGTTTTAAAAAAAATTAGATTTATCTCTTAGGGCTAAAGGAATTGAGGGATATAGGGGGAAAAGCAGGAACGGGGTACCGATTTTGGATGATCAGCCATGATCATATTGAATGGCTTAAAAGGCTGAATGGCCTACCCCTTCATCTATTTTTCTACGTTTCTCTAGTTTGGCAAGAATATTGATGGCGATGGAATCTTAATGTGCAGAAACAGTCATTTGGCCCAATGAAGATGCCCCATCTAAGTTAGTCCCATTTACCTGCATTTGGCTGATATCCCTTTAAACCATTCTTCTCCATGTACCTGTTCAGATACCTTTTAAATTATGTTATTGTTCTTTCCTTAACTGTTACCTTTGGCCGTTTCTGCCACATTCTCACCTCTTTCTGTGTGGAAAAAAATTGTGCCTGACATTCCATTAAACCTTGCCTTTTCCTTAAATCATTGTCCTTTAGTGCCTGATTTACTCCCTCACTTGAGGGGGTGGTAAAGGAGGTACACTAATTATTTTCAATCTAACGGAACTGGAACAAAATCTTGGGAAATAATGTAATATAACGCTAATTAACTTCCATTGCACTAATACATTTTCTGCCATTGGGCAAACGGGTAATGTGCTGCCAATGCTAGGCATTGATTGTTTAAGTGGGGAATATAAAAGTATAACTACCTAATTTCTTCCATGTGCAGCAGTGGACCTTATTTTCTATGAAAGTAGGTTGTAAATAATAATTTAAGCAGCTATTACTATCACTGCTTCATGGTTCCTATTTTTACATTAGATTGGCAGTTATAGAAGGGAAGATTTATTTATGGAACGGGTATTTTATAGTAAGAAAAACAATTTATGTTCCAGGAAACAATCCAAGAAACACATTTACTTTGAAATCACAATGGAAAATCACTAACTTTGATTCCAGTTTCATTGTGTTCGTGCATCTTCCTTCCCACATCTTCTAAAGAAGTGCTAAATATTACAAAATGAACACTAACTATTGTTTTATATTTGTGCGGATTTTTTAAAAAACCCATTAGAAAAGTCTAAATGTTTAAATAAAATTGATGATTGTCAGGAGCTAATTCTTCAAAGTTGCAGATGTAAATTGCAAATGGCAATAAATATCTTGCTAGATAGATATTTTAAAAAATAGTCAACTTGTGAACAAATCGTGTTTGTACAATTGAGGAAATGGAGTTCTACGTTTCAAAATATTTAAAGTTTGTTGCAATACTGCTTGAAACCCAATTAATGACTTATGGGCCTGTCCCACTTGGGCGATTTTTTTGGGGGCGACCACACGCGACTGCCACACCATTTTCAACGTTGCAAAATTTTCAGCGACAGTGGCTACTATTTTTGCTGTCGTAGGTTGCCGTCAGGTGTCGTAGGTGAATTACATTAAAACTAGTCCCTGGCAGTCGCCTAAAGAGACACCTAAGTGGGACAGAGAAAAATAGATCGACCATGAGCAAATGGCAGAGCAGCTTCAATGGGCTGAATGGCCTAATTCTGCTTCTGTCTCATGGTTCTAATCTTGCAGTATTTTTATAGGCATGTGGTCCTTACCAGAGCAGTAACAAGATTAAGAGGTTGTGTTAAACATGTTAAAATGTGTTTTTGAGTCTGTTGCTTTTAATTGTATGACTGACCTGGCCAGTGAAATTCCTCGTATGTTACGAAAACATACTTGCCGAATAAATTCTGATTCTGATATTCTTAAAAGTAATAGAACTGTTTCGCTTAAGACTGATGGAAGTTCTGATTTTGTGTTCTGAATTTTTTTAGGATGTAACTAGGAAAATGGACAAGGGAGAGCCAGTGGATGTAGTGTACCTGGACTTTCAGAAAGCATTTGATAAGGTCCCACATCTATACTATTACTAAAACTTGATCACTTTCAGTCTGCATTGTTTTAAAATTTGCGCAAAAATGGCACCCTATATCGCTAGGATTTTTCACCACCTTACCGTTCTCCGCTGCTCCAAGCGCACCAAATTTTGTACTGATCGGTGGAATATTAGAAAAGTTATGAAGGTTTTAAAAAAATCGTGAGATTAGCAGATTGGTCTTCTCGCATGTCGGTCACCATGAAGGTAACGCCCCTTCCGGGTGCGAGGAGAATAAAGCCCCGGCGGCCGGGCATGAGTCAGTCAGCCTGGAAGCCGTGAGTGAGAGTTGAGTCCAGAACTGAGTCCACCGGCCGTGAGTGACTGAACTGTGAGTCCACAAGGCCTGCTGAGTCCGGAAGTTAGAAACATAGAAATTAGGTGCAGGAGTAGGCCATTCGGCCCTTCGAGCCTGCACCGCCATTCAATATGATCATGGCTGATCATCCAACTCAGTATCCCGTACCTGCCTTCTCTCCATACCCTCTGATCCCCTTAGCCACAAGGGCCACATCTAACTCCCTCTTAAATATAGCCAATGAACTGGCCTCAACTACCCTCTGTGGCAGAGAGTTCCAGAGACCCACCACTCTCTGTGTGAAAAAATTCCTTCTCATCTCGGTCCTAAAGGATTTCCCCCTTATCCTTAAGCTGTGACCCCTTGTCCTGGACCTCCCCAACATCGGGAACAATCTTCCTGCATCTAGCGTGTCCAACCCGTTAAGAATCTTGTAAGTTTCTATAAGATCCCCTCTCAATCTCCTAAATTCTAGAGAGTATAAACCGAGTCTATGCAGTCTTTGTTCATAAGACAGTCCTGACATCCCAGGAATCAGTCTGGTGAACCTTCGCTGCACTCCCTCTATGGCAATAATGGCCTTCCTCAGATTTGGAGACCAGAACTGTACGCAATACTCCAGGTGTGGCCTCACCAAGACCCTATACAACTGAAGTAGAACCTCCCTGCTCCTATACTCAAATCCTTTTGCTATGAAAGCTAACATACCATTGGCTTTCTTCACTGCCTGCTGTACCTGCATGCCTACTTTCAATGACTGGTGTACCATGACACCCAGGTCGCGCTGCATCTCCCCTTTTCCTAATCGGCCACCATTTAGATAGTAGTCGGTTTTCCTATTTTTGCCACCAAAGTGGATAACCTCACATTTATCCACATTATACTGCGTCTGCCAAACATTTGCCCACTCACCCAGCCTATCCAAGTCACCTTGCATTCTCCTAGCATCTTCCTCACAGCTAACACTGCCCCCCAGCTTAGTGTCATCCGCAAACTTGTAGATATTGCCTTCAATTCCCTCATCCAGATCATTTATGTATATTGTAAATAGCTGGGGTCCCAGCACTGAGCCTTGCGGTACCCCACTAGTCACTGCCTGCCATTGTGAAAACGACCCGTTTACTCCTACTCTTTGCTTCCTGTTTGCCAGCCAGTTCTCTATCCACATCAATACTGAACCCCCAATGCCATATGCTTTAAGTTTATATACTAATCGCTTATGTGGGACCTTGTCGAAAGCCTTCTGGAAGTCCAGATACACCACATCCACTGGTTCTCCCCCATCCACGCTACTAGTTACATCCTCGAAAAATTCCACAAGATTCGTCAGACATGATTTACCTTTCGTAAATCCATGCTGATGATTTCACCACTTTCCAAATGTGCTGCTATCCCATCTTTAATAACTGACTAGCAGTTTCCCCACTACCGATGTTAGACTAACTGGTCTGTAATTCCCCGTTTTCTCTCTCCCCCCCCCCTTCTTAAAAAGATGGGTTACGTTTGCTACCCGCCAATCCTCAGGAACTACTCCAGAATCTAAAGAGTTTTGAAAGATTATCACTAATGCATCCACTATTTCCGGAGCTACTTCCTTAAGTACTCTGGGATGCAGCCTATCTGGCCCTGGGGATTTATCGGCCTTTAATCCATTCAATTTACCCAACACCACTTCCCGACTAACCTGGATTTCACTCAAGTACTCCTTTGACCCGCGGTTCTCTGCTATTTCCGGCAGATTATTTATGTCTTCCTTAGTGAAGACGGAACCAAAGTAGTTATTCAATTGGTCCGCCATATCCTTATTCCCCATGATCAACTCACCTGTTTCTGACTGCAAGGGACCTACATTTGTTTTAACTAATCTATTTCTCTTCACATATCTATAAAAACTTTTGCAGTCAGTTTTTATGTTCCCTGCCAGTTTTCTTTCGTAATCTATTTTTCCTTTCCTAATCAAGCCCTTTGTCCTTCTCTGCTGTTCTCTGAATTTCTCCCAGTCCTGGAGTTGCTCTGGAGTCCACCCTGTTTTGACAAATGCAATCACGAAGAAGAAGACCACTCACGGATGGTCATCTTCTATGTGGGACCTTCAACTGTGAAGGTTGAAGGTCCCACATAGGAGATTAGTGGGCAAAGTTAGGGCACATGGTATTGGGGGTAGAGTGCTGACATGGATAGAAAATTGGTTGGCAGACAAGAAACAAAGAGTACAGATTAACGGGTCCCTTTCAGAATGGCAGGCAATGACTAGTGGGGTTCCGCAAGGCTCGGTGCTTGGACCGCAGCTATTTACAATATACATCAATAATTTAGATAAGAGAATTCAAAGTAACATTGGCAATTTTGCAGATGACGCAAAGCTGGGTGGCAGTGTGGACTGTGAGGAGGATGCTATGAGAATGCAGGGTGACTTGGGCAGGTTGGGTGAGTGGGCAGATGCATGGCAGATGACGTTTAATGTGGATAAATGTGAGGTTAGCCACTTTGGTAGCAAAAACAGGAGGGCAGATTACTATCTAAATGGTGTCATGGGAAAAGGGGAAGTACAACGGGATCTGGGGTCCTTGTTCATCAGGCAATGAAAATAAGCATGCAGGTACAACAGGCAGTGAAGAAAGCGAATGACATGTTGGCCTTCATAACAAGGGGAGTTAAGTATCGGAGCAAAGAGGTCCTTCTGCAGTTGTATAGGGCCCTAGTGAGACCACACCTGAAGTGTTGTGTGCAGTTTTGGTCCCCTAATTTGAGGAAGGACATTCTTGCTATTGAGGGAGTGCAGCGTAGGTTTACAAGGTTAATTCCCGGGATGGTGGGACTATCATATGCTGAGAGAATGGAGTGACTGGGCTTGTATACTCTGAAGTTTAGAAGGATGAGAGCAGATTTTATTGAAACATGTAAGATTATTAAGGGTTTCGACACGCTAGAGGCAGGAAACATGTTCCTGATGTTGGGGGAGTCCAGAACCAGTGGCTACAGTTTAAGAGTAAGGGGTAAGCCATTTAGAACGGAGACGATGAAATACTTTTTCTCACAGAGAATTTTGAGTCTATGGAATTCTCTGCCTCAGACGGCGGTGGAGGCCGGTTCTCTGGATACATTCAAGAGAGAGCTAGAAAGGGCTCTTAAAGATAGCGGAGTCAGGGGATATGGAGATGGGGTACTGATTGGGGATGATCAGCCATGATCACATTGAATGGCGGTGCTGGCTCATAGAGCCGAATGGCCTACTCCAGCACCTATTGTCTAGTTGCAACCACGTTGATATCTTGCAGTTGATAGCTAGGCCTGTAGAACATTTCACGTGATCAAGCCACATCAGCAAAGTAAATGATTTACTTTTCAAGTACTGTACTTGTTCTATCAGTATTTACTGTTAGTTAGTGAAGGTATTTTACTTAGCAGGTACATGTACCAATGTGATGTGCACAGCTTTCACTCTGACAGTAAATAGACATTGCACACCTTTTGCTTTCTCATACTATTGGGTTTTTTTCGTCAATCAGTGTGCGGACAATGAAACAATGTTGGGTGGAAGATTGGGAAAAGGACAATACATTGCTTTAAAATGGGCCCTTTTGGAATAAATAAGTGAGGGTTAAGCTTAATGTTATGCCTGCATTTACAGCCCACCCCCTTGGGAGACATAAAAAGGAATCAGAAGCCTATGTATGCTTACTCCCAGAGGAAGAATCTCGACCGTCAAAGTCAACTGTTCATTTCTATCCACAGATGCTGTCTGACATCAATTGGTACACTCGGGACTTTGAGCTTTCATTTTCTACCAATGTTGGATTTTTATTAATTGAACTTTCTTTTGTTGTATTTTTTGTGAGCACTGTGTTTACAGACGTGTTAAAGAAGGAACTGCAGATGCTGGAGAATCGAGGGTTACACAAAAAGCTGGAGAAACTCAGCGGGTGCAGCAGCATCTAAGGAGTGAAGGAGATAGGCGACGTTTCGGGTCGAGACCCTTCTTCAGACTGGTCAGGGATCAGGGAAACGAGAGATATAAACAGTGATATGGAGAGATAAAGCAAGAACAATGAGTGAAAGATATGCAAAAAAGTATTGGTGATAAGGAAAGCAGGCCATTGTAAGCTGTTTCTGGTGTGAAAATGAGAAGCTAGTGCGACTTGGGGGGGGGGGGGGGGGGGGGGGGGGGGAGATGGAGAAGGAATGTCAGGGCCCGAGGGCTGAGGGAGAGGTGGGGGGGTGGGGGGAAAGGAGCAGTCTGGGTTAACAGAATTGAGAAAATTCAATGTTTAAGCCCAGAGGATGCAGACTCCCCAAGCGGAATATGAGATGTTGTTCCTCAAACTTGCGGTGTTGTTCACTCTGGCCATGGAGGAGGCCCAGGACCGAGAGGTCGGATACGGAGTGGGAGGGGGAGTTGAAGTGCTGAGCCACCGGGAGGTCGGGTTGGTTATTGCGGACCGAGCGGAGGTGTTCGGCGAAACGATCGCCGACGTGTTTGCTGTTGCAAGTAAGAATTTGATTGTTCTGTTTTGCTATATATGACAGTTTAACACTCTTGTCTTTTAAGTTCCTTCTACACTTTTTTATGCTGTGGAGCAACTCTAAAATTCTAACTTTAACCTATTGTAAGAAAATAATTGCCTTTTAATCTTTAATTGTGTAAAATAACCATATTAAGAAGTACCAAATAAATTTATGGCAGTGAAGAACAACAGTTGGGCCCATCGCCAAACTGTCATGGAATTTGGGTCTTCCAAGTGTAATTTAAGCGTGCTTCAGTACAATTGATTTTGTTTCTGTATTGCCACACTCATGCCAGAATTACTGCCTCGACCCTGACTATAGGTGCTGTCTGTATGGAGTTTTACGTTCTCCCTGTGACCTCTGTGTGTTTTCTCCAGGATCTCCAGTTTCCCCCCACATTCCAAAGATGTACAGGTTTGTAGGTTAATTGGCTTCTGTGTGTGGGATAGTGTTAGTGTGTGCGGATCGCTGGTCGGCGCGGACCCGGTGGGTCGTAGGGCCTCTTTCCGCGCTGTATCTCTAAACTAAACTAAACTGTTCCAATGTAGACACAAAATACTGGAGTAACTCAGCGGGACAGGCAGCATCTCTGGAGAGAAGGAATGGGTGACATTTCGGGTCGAGACGTCTTCAGTCTGAAGAAGGGTCTCGACCCGAAACGTCACCCATTCCTTCTCCAGAGATACTGCCTGTCCCGCTGAGTTACTCTAGCATTTTGTGTCTACCTTCGATTTAAACCAACATCTGCAGTTCTTTCCTACACAAACTGTTCCAATGCATGGATAGAGCATGGGACCAAAAAAGAGAGGTGGCAAAGAAGGAATGAGTGTTGTTCCTAGCAATTGTTTAGATTGGAGTTACAGCACAGAAACAGGCCCTTCGGCCCACCGAGTCTGCACTGACCAGCGATCCTCATACACAAGCATTATCCTGCACACCAAGGACAATTTACAATTTTTAACCAATGCCAAATTAACCTACAAACCTGTACATCTTTGAAATGTGGGAGGAAACCAGAGCACCCGGGGAAAACCCATGTGGTCACGGGGAGAATGTACAAATTCCGCACAGACAGGACCCGTAGTCAGGATTAAACCTGGGCCTCTGGTGCTGTAAGGCAGCAACTCTACCACTGCGCCACCGTAACACCCCGCGGAGAGGTTCATGGATTAAATACTGGCCAGGTTCAGTAGTGACTTCTTATCTTGAATTTGGCACAAATGGGGATCTGATTGTCCTTCAATTATTCTTTGTTCTGTCAGTGAAAGTGTTGAAGAATTAGCTGCTTGGGCATGGAACACCCACGCACCCTCTTGAGTCCTCCTTACTTAAATCTTGCTCATCTGGATGGGTCTGTGTGGTATATGAACTAGCATATCATTTCATGTGGTGATTTGTATGCCACAAATATATATGAAACCGACCATTCTCAAGCACTTTTTTTGTGCTGATTATTTCTTAACCCATTTTATTCTCCCCTTCCAGAAACCCACACATTCTACATTCATCTGCACACTATGGGCACCTACCAATCCTCAATTATTTTGGATGTTGGAAGAAACCAGACATCTAGAGAAAACCTGGCGTTATTAAGAAAATGTGCAAACTTTACACATATAATATAGAAACATAGAAAATAGGTGCAGGTGCACCGCTATTCAATTTGATCATGGCTGATCATCCAACTCAGTATCCCGTACCTGCCTTCTCTCCATACCCCCTGATCCCTCTAGCCACAAGGGCCACATTTAACACCCTCTTAAATATAGCCAATGAACTGGCCTCAACTACCTTCTGTGGCAGAGAATTCCAGAGACTCGACACTCTCTGTGTGAAAAATGTTTTTCTCATCTCGGTCCTAAAATATTTCCCCCTTATCCTTAAACTGTGACCAACATCGGATTTCCCCAACATCGGGAACAATCTTCCTGCATCTAGCCTGTCCAACCCCTTAAGAATTTTGTAAGTTTCTATAAGATCCCCCCTCAATCTTCTAAATTCTAGCGAGTACAAGCCGAGTCTATCCAGTCTTTCTTCATATGCAAGTCCTGACATCCCAGGAATCAGTCTGGTGAATCTTCTCTGCACTATGGCAAGAATGTCTTTCCTCAGATTAGGAGACCAGAACTGTACGCAATACTCCAGGTGTGGTCTCACCAAGACCCTATACAATTGCAGTAGAACCTCCCTGCTCCTATACTCAAATCCTTTTGCTATGAATGCTAACATACCATTCGCTTTCCTCATTGCCTGCTGCACCTTCATGCCTACTTTCAATGACTGGTATACCATGACACCCAGGTCTCGTTCCATCTCCCCTTTTCCTAATCGGCCACTATTCAGATTATAGTCTACTTTCCTGTTTTTGCCACCAAAGTGGATAACCTCACATTTATCCACATTATACTGCATCTGCCATGCATTTGCCCATTCACCCAGCGTATCCAAGTCACCTTGCAGCCTCCTAGCATCCTCCTCACAGCTAACACTGCCCCCCAGCTTCGTGTCATCCGCAAACTTTGAGATGTTGCATTCAATTCACCTCGTCCAAATCATTAATATGTATTGTAAATAGCTGGGGTCCCAGCACTGAGCCTTGCGGTACAAACTAGTCACTGCCTGCCATTCTGACCTGGCCTATGTGAGGTTCTAATGCAAATAGAAACCAACAGTTGAAGGCTCAGGGCATAAAATACAAGGTGTTAACTAATAAAAAATAATATTAATTTTGAGCATGACAAAATTTGAGTTCTACCAAGTTATATAAGTACATTTTATTTATTAATTTGGTGGCTACTTGAAGATAAGGGTTTGATACTGCTGTTTCAGATAGCCAACAGAGGCTATTTGAGATGTCAGATATTTGCATCCTGTGAGGTAAATTACCGCACAGGTAGTAACCAGCTGCTGATTGAATATTGCAATTCCTCTAAGAATTCACAGCAAGATGTAACTAAGGAAACTGAAAGAATTGTATCTTGCAGTGTTAACAATGCAACCACTCCTGAACAACATGGACAAAACAAAAGCTAATGATCAAAATATTATCCTTGGAAATGCCTTGTGTATTGTATTATAATGAAGAGAATGGGGAATTGGTTAAGCATTGCTGCTAAGATCAGTATTAACAGAATGCGTTTTCCATAGTCCTAAAGGAATGTCTGAAGACCAGTCTTCCATTGGTGTGACTTTAAATAAAAAGCCTGGGTAGCAGCACTGAGGTTCCATAAACCCTCTGTAGTCGCCACTACGGACGGGCGGGTGTACAGGCCCTCTCGTCGGGATGATCGAAACTCAGACGTCGGGACAGTCGAACACACTCTGCAGCTTGGAGCGCCCGAATCAGCACTTTCCTACCTGAGATTGCGGCTTCGGGATGTAATAGGCTGCAGGCCGGCGGTTGGAGCTCTTCTCCAGCGATCCCCGGCAAGGGATCCCAGACTCTGGATGGTAAATACATGCCACGCCAGCGGCTAGAAGCTACGCCGACCACAGCCCCATGATGCCAAAGTCATCAGGCCAGCGATCGGAGCACTCCTTGATGGCGACCCCCGGCAAGGGTTTACTCACGCTCCGCGATGGAAAAGTCCACTCTGCGTCCGCTGCTGAAGCTCTGGGCCCAACTCTGGGAAAGGCCGCTCCAATCCAAGCTGTTAGGCCGCGAGAAGGGAGGCGGAGAAACAACATGGAAAAAGTAGCCTCTCCGTTGAGGGTGACTGAAGAACGGTTTCCCCCCCCCCCCCCCCCCCAACCACCCCACACAAGACACACTGAGAAACACCCATAACAAGCACTTAGACAAAACAAAGGAAAAACATATTATGCTCCTGGACATATAGTATAGTTTCTTTATTGTCATTGTAACATGAACCATGTACAACGTAATGTAAAAAAATGTCAACCAGTCAGTGCACCATTCAAACCATAAAAGCTAACCGATACATACAAGGTAAAATATTAAAAAAGATAAACAACTAAAATAAATATGAAATATGAAAATAGCACGCATAAACACCCAACCCTAACATTTGGTAAGCTTTGATGTGGTTGAAAACATTGGGTAGTATTTTTGCCCCCTGATACCACTTCATTGGTACAGTGCTTGGACCAGGATGTCATTGTAAAATTTCTACATGTAATGTTCACTCCCTGAAGGTCATAATGCACCATATCATTTTGTGGTTAAGCAGCAATGATGAACCCACCATTCAGGAAATCCTCAAAATGTAGAATATCACAATGGTCTTTGACTACATCAGTGCCTTTAATAGGTTTTGTACCTCATGCATTGGTGAACAGTAATTGGAGGAACTTGTGGCCAAAGCATGTTCACAACTCTAGTTTTATGAACCTGAAAAATCTCACAGGACGACTTTGTCAGGTTGGCATTGAGGATGGATTGGGTGAAGTACGCAAGGATGATATGAAAGATCCATAGTAATATTATGATGTGTAGCCAGACACAGCTCCAAGACCCTTTAAATTTGTCGACAATACCACTGTTATGGACAAATGACTGGTAAAATGAGTCCGAATACAGGAGGGAGATCAATAACTTGAATAGTGGCAGAACAACAATCCTGCTCTCAATGTTAGCAAGGCCAAAGAGCTCATTATTGGCTTCAGGAAGGGAAAGTTGAGAGCCTATGAACCTGTCTTCGTTGACAGGAGTAGATAGTCAACCAGCTTCATGTCGTTGAATACTTTATCAAACTGCAACAGGTTTGAACTTTGACTGGCGGAGAGTTGGTACATCATAGCCTGGTTTAGTAACTGATAAGGGAAAACCCAGACTGATAATCCAATGAGAAAATGGAATGAGAGATAACCAACATGGTATCCTCAAGGCTGTTCAACTGGAAATCTACCAGCTTGACTTTCTGGATCCCACTTTGTCATGAATGATTGAGCATGTGTCTGTTATTCCTTGAGTATACAAATTATTAAAGATCCCATCCTTGAACATTGTGTATCCATTTCCTCCACAATGCTGCCTGAGCTGCTGAGCTCCACCTGCACTTTGTGTATCACTTGTTATTAATGCACTCAGTGGTTGAGCTTTAATTTGCACCCACCCTCCATCTTTGGGCATTCAGTTTGCATTCCTATTCCCAAAACCAAAACAGTCAACATTTGATTCTTCCTTCATCGTACTCTCATTGCAATAGAATTTGTTTACTGCCAGTTGCATTTTTTTGGGTCAATTGCTGGCTGGATCTTTCAGGCACTAGCATCCCAAATGCTCTGTTAAATTTGTGTCAGAGGTGGTTATTAAACATTTTCTTTTCATTCCCTTCCCCTCTTGCTCTCTCCCATTCCCTCATTTTCTTGAGATGTAGACATGGTGGGCTAAATAGCCTACCAAACTGGCCCATGGAGCAATCCCATTAATCAATTATTTCCTCAGCCTATTCTATAATCACCTATGTAGATATGGGATGGTTTACAATAGTCAATTAATCTGCATGTCTTGGGAAATGGGAGGAAACTGGAGCTTCTGGGAAAACATGTATAGTCACGCGGAGGTCATGTGCAATCCATACAGATTGCACCAGAAGTATGAATCGAGCCTGGGTCTCTGGAGCTGTGAGGGAGTTCTGCTACGGCACTGGCCAGGTCTCCCATCTGTTAATCCTCCTATTACCTTTTGTTATTGTTGACTTTAAACTGCTCTGGCCTTACTACGTGCCTTTAGGTGCGAATCCCCTGCTGCCCACCCTCGGGTCTTTGCAGAGGTTGGGATGCTACATTTTTGTTTATCCTCTGCAGCAGAGAGTAGCTTTAAAAAAAAAAAACAGGAAGTTGGCTCAACAGGAAATGTGCCACATGTACAGGATTATTAATAATGTGTATTTTCTATAGGAAAAAAACGTAAAAGTGTGGGGTGCCTCTTCTTGTAAAACGGTTGCAGTAGAATTAATCTTGTAGGTTTAATACTTGTGACTAGTGATTAAAATATATTTTGCTCTGAGCGGTCGGTGCAAACTGCTGAAATAGTCATGTGCATTCCTAATGAGGGATGGTTTCAGTATCATTGAACTTTTGAGATAAATTGGTGATGGTACTCCGTAATAATACCAGCCTTGTTTTACTGAAGGCGATAGCTATAGCGGTCTGCTCAGTAGGATTAATTTATTTTAGTTAAATGCACTGGCCTAAATTATTTGTCTGTAAACTGTCTTGTTCTCTGTTGGGTTATTTGTCCTTGCACTACAACCTTATTGGTATGTTTCTCCGAGGGCCTCTAGTGTCAGAACTAAGGTTACAGCTCAACATGCCAAGCAATATTTTTGCAAATCTAAATGTCTGCACATCAATGTGCTAAAGTTGTTGGTTTATATTTATATTTACATGCCTTGTTTGGAAGAATTGTTGAACAAGTTCATGAATAAAACAACATTTTTATTCCTTGTTGAGATTTCATTTTGGACACAAACACTCAGATATTATTGGATCTTGTCTTTTGGCAAATGCAGCCATATTAATCCATCAGAGAGATGTAGTTTAGTCTGTCCCACCCGTGTGCATTTTTAAGGAGGGGGGGGGGGGGAGGGTTCAAAAGAGACAGGGCAAAAATGCACTACAGGTGTTTGAAGAGTAATAGGCTAACGTGGATTATCTATAAACAGAAAACGGATTTTGTTACTTAATTGTATTTGCATTATTTTTCCCCAGTCGTGACATCGAAAACAAGGAAACACTCAGAGGGTTAACGAAGATGGATGACCGCCCAGAAGAGCGCACGATTAGGGAAAAGCTCAAAGTGACGTGTATGCCAGCCTGGAAGCATGAATGGCTAGAAAGAAGGAATAGGCGGGGACCTGTAGTAAGTAGAACGACATACTGTTCAAAAAGAAATGCTTATTTTTGGCCAAAAAAAAGTTAAGATGACTATGAATTTTGTCTAGAGGTATCTGAATTGTTCCATGGACAGTATAAATATTTGTCATTTAAATCTGTTTAAAAGTAAGAACAGAGATAAATTCAAATTGCATTTTGTAATGTTAGCAGGTAAGACTTAACTAGCCTCAAAACATAGACTCTCATCCACACAACATTCCACAATTCCAAGATTTTAATGTTTCAAACGCTAGCATTTCCATTTCTTACTTTTATTCACGTACAATGACTCAATCTCTGTTGCTTTCTGAAGCATGAGTTATGAATTATGAACACACATAATTATAATATTTTTATTTCCTGGTTTACTGTTTGTGTAAGTTCTTCAGCCTGGTTCTTCATTCTGCTTAATGAAGCACCTTTGCATCTGACTTCTGTTAGGGATTATTCAGGAATTATAATATAATGTGGCTATCGCAGGCATCAACTCAAACATGAACCAATCTTCAGAAAACTTGTTCTTTTTTTTGTTAAGTTTTTTTATTAGTTAGAAACAATTACATAATTTAAAAAAAGGTGCGTGTTCATTGTTGACATCATAAAAATCATTTTGTTCTTTGTAGATATACATAATCAGTATTATTTATGTTAATCCTTGCTTAATAATTGTGCTTCTATATTATTTTTTTATAAAGGTAGAAAATAGTAGAAAAAGAGTAAACAAAAAAAATATATATAAAAAGTTGGGAAAGAATGGAATATTCTACAGATTTTACATCGTTGGAGATATATCCGCGTTTTATGAAATGTACTACTTCATCTATTCTTCGATTCTGGTTTCAGTTTGGTTCTCGTGCCGAACCAGTTTGCCCCTTCAAATATTCAATAAATGGGGACCATTTTTTTAAATAGTTCTTGTTTGTCCATTAAGACAAATCTTATTCTTTCCAAATAACTCGTTCTAATGTTCTTGTTTGCTTTTGTGCCTGCGTTGTCTGCGTAATTTTATAACTCTTGCGTAATCCAGAATAACTCATAATCAATTAGTTTAAAAGTTGCATCAAAGCATTTTTGTCTACCTTCAAAGTAGAATAATTCCATTGCTGATCACACTTTTTTTATTTTTTCAGTGTAACTGCAGTATTTTGGCATTGTAAAGGAGTTAAAATATTGTATCTTGAGGATGTAATGGTTTGTTTTACCATTACATTTAAAGCCTGATCACAGTGCCCTCTTGTTGTTTCAAATATTGATTTCATTGAAATATGGATTTAAGCATTTCACAGACTTCCATTTCCTTTTGGTATTTACATTAACAATGAGTTAACAGGTTAATTGTAAAGGGTAATACAGGTCTAGCAAATGTTTAGAAATATGAAATTATTATTGATATCTTAACATTTCATGTATCAGAATTTTTTATTTTGTAATCCATGATAATTCCATATCATTGCCCACATATATTTGGTGAAAATTGCAAATCATTTACAAAATTCGATTAAAAATCTTTTTCTCTTTGTAAACGTGATCATCGGAAATTAATTAACTGGGAGTCATGGTTGAATACTTTGCAGGTTGTGAAACCAATTCCAGTGAAAGCAGATGGGGCAGAGTTTGGAAAACAAGCAGCTGAAGGTCAAACAAATGCAAATGCCTCTCCACAAATGCAACGAGGAAGGCGCAGTCCTTCACCTGGTAGTTCATCTTCATCGGCCACATCATCGTCATCATCTTCAAAAAATGTTGCAAAGTCCGAATCTCCTGGTGCAAGAAGGAAAAGAATATCACCAATTCCTGTAAGTGCATGAAGTAAGAATTTC
Organism: Raja brachyura; assembly: GCA_963514005.1. Next base: position 64,012,934 of record OY740781.1, read on the forward strand.
TATCCTTAACCAACTCGAAAGGAACAATATTTAAACGTACAAGAATTTGAAACATTAAATTGCAAGGTAAATACAAGACAACGCATAATAATATCTAAATTAGCCTTTTTGTTTGACATCTTCACATTAGTAATGTTTGAGCTAATCATCTTGGGACTCGAAGTGGCCAAATACAAATGAATACAACTTCACCACTGAAGACTGATGTTTAAAATAAGTCTTATTTCTAGTACTGAGTATTAAACTAGTCTGCCAGTTGATTTGGATTTACTATTTATGACCATTTTATATATGTTTTATATATTATATACATATGAAAGAATGACCATTTTATCATTTTAGTCGGGATTCACTGCCTACCTTGCCTACCCTGACGGCACATGCCTGATACACACCAGCTATGTACTAGACTTTGGTTTTTAATCAATGTTCCATGATACAATTTGGGTGGGTGGAGGGGGGAACCTACAAACATAATTAAATGGCAAGACTCAAGTGTTTAATTGTCAGATGCACTGGAACCAGAACAACAAAAACTTTTCTTGGTCCCTTTTAATGAGATTATTGTTGATCTAATTATAACTTCAACTCTGCATTTCCATCTATCCCCACTAACTCTTGTTGTTACGCCTGCTTGTTGACGTGAATTAATCTATCCTGGCCTTGAAGAATATTTAGAGCTTCTGCTTCCCTTTTGAGGAATGGAATTCCAAAGAAACAACCCTTTTAGAATGGATAATCCATTATTTTTGACCATGTTATTATATGAGACATAAAAGACTGCAAATGCTGGGATCTGGTGCAAAAGGCAGGTTGCATATAGCTTTTTTAGGGCTTCAGATGGATGCTGCATTGCCCTTTGTATTTCTCCAGTAGCTTATTTTGTACCCTGGTTATAGGTTCGCCCACGAAAGGAAAAGTCATACTGCAGAGAAATAGGCCCTTCTGCCCAGTGTGTCCTTGCCATTGATCAAGTACCCATCTTTACTAATCCCATTCACCAGCCCATGGTCAGTTGATGTGTGCCTTGGTGATTTAAGTGCTCATCTAAATACTCTCACAATGTTGAAGTATCTGCCTCCCCCTCTGGGAGTGTATTCCAGATTCCAACCACCCTCTGGGTAAAGAAAGTTTCTTCTCGAAGCGTAAATGTCGACTGTAAGCATACTTACACAGGCATACCAAACAATATTTAATAATTAAGGAAAAAATAAGATAACTAGTTATTTAGAGGATTTTAATATCTTAACTACAGTTCAGAAATAAACAGTGAACTGTGTTGTAAAAAGTACCACTAAAGATGGGTTGTTGCTTTCACATTTTTGCAGAGCTATCTATGATTGCTTCAACTAGCTGCATGAATATCAACCATATTAATTGTCATGAGTCACTTTGGCTGAAAGAAAGTCTGAATTTGCACTCTTATTTCTATGTAGTTTAGCCAACCTCCATTCATAAGCGTTGTTAGTATTTTGCTACAGCACCATGTGGAGAAGAAGAAAACTTATAGTTGCTGGATTCTGAAGTAAAAATGAAAATGTGGAGATACATTAAATGAAAGGTCATCGACCTGAAATATTAATTCTATTTTTTCACAAATGCTGCCTGACTCTAAACTGTCACTAGCCCTTTCTGTGTTTTTTTTTTTAAATTGCACAAGCTGAAGATCCTGCTCTGTTTCTTAAAGAACAACGTAAAGAGTTCAAATTTGTGCAATACTCATCTGTATTTTGGCATGGGAAAAGCAATCCTTTCCCAGTACTCCCCGTGTGTCCTGCTTAAACTTGAATTACTGGAGCTTGGAAATGGCATGGTAGGAGAATGATAGAGAAAAAGAAAGACCACTTGTGACATAGCAGACTGAAACATTTTCAAGATTTTAAAGAATTTACCTATAAATAGTGCTATTGGAAAAATAGGAAAAATAAACGTAAAATTCACAATCAGCTTGAATAATTGCAACACATTTTGTTGATCTAGCTTGCCGCTGGCTTTTTATGGTGAAGTGCTTTTGTTAAATAATTGACTCAAGCTATAAAATTACTGGTTTCCTTCCTTGTATACATACCTGATTGGACCTGACCAAAAAGAATAATTACTCCAGAGATGGAGATAAAAGGAACTGCACATGCTGTTTTACAAAAAAGACACAAACATCTGGAGCGACTCAGTGGGTCAGGAGCATCTCTGGAGACTGGATCGGTGACATTTCCGGTCAGAGAATTATTCCGTGGGTTAAAAAAAAATGAAAATGTAAAATCTGGCTGCAAAAATATTTACAATCTCATTCCATTCTTCTTTAGTTTCAGAATGGGCGTGTGACACCTCCCAGGAGAGCTCCTTCACCTGATGGCTTCTCACCTTACAGCCCAGAAGAAACTAATCGTAGAGTCAACAAAGTAATGCGAGCACGACTGTATTTGCTGCAGCAAATAGGGCCAAACTCCTTCCTTATTGGTGGCGATGTTCCTGACAATAAGTACAGGGTGTTTATTGGTCCTCAGGTTAGTTGGATAGCAATTGTTAATGTTTTAATTTTGAGGGAAGGCAGAAGGTGTTGCTCATTTGATAGTTCCATAACATATATTCCATAACATTCTATTCCATTTATTATTGTGTACATTACTTTGACAGTCCATGCTTCTTAATTTGTTAATCAAAGGTGAGATCATTATGTTGCAAATTCCTGGCAGGTAATGCTTTTTATTTTTTACGATGTACTTTGTGTGTTATTTCCCTAACCAAAATTATATCGGCTTTCAAGATCCGATATCATTGATTGGAATTTATGCAGTCAATGATTCAGTCAAAGTAGATCAGTCATTATACATTAATGTTGGCAATTTGATGTCTGGAGTGTTTAGTGTAGTGGGCAATGAGCATTCACTTGATCTATTGATCTCTTTAGGCTAAATATGGAGCAGATTGTTTTTGTGAACTCTGCATTCACACTATTCTACACTCAAAAGAAGATGTTTTGCATTTTTATGAAACTGTATATGTTATTTACATAATTGTGCATCTGCTAGATTACATGGGATTAAACAGCATTTAGCTCCATGTCCACCTGAATCCATGACTATCCTGTATTAGCCAGACCCAGAAACATGTAGACATCTAAAGTAGCCTCCCTTCTACTACTGTGCTGACTATGATTAAACACATAATGCCATGGTGCAATTAAACACCGAAGAGGTGGCTCCTCAAATAACTATGGTGAAGGTCAATAAAAATTTGAAAAAACTAACTCAAAATCTGCCTGCAGTATTTGCAGGCACTTGAGAAAATTTAAGTACAATTTTCTGGCATGCTAGTATCCAATCCCCTCTGGGACATTGTCCCCCAAATGCATCAGTTTCTGGCAGGGTAAGTCACAATTGTGTCTGTATTGAAAGTTCCTCTGCACAGAGTGAGATGGCAATGGAAAATTTCCAAAAAGGGAAGCTCCAGGGCTCCTGTATCAGGGAGACCTGTTGAGTTGGAGTATATCTAGTGAGATCGCTACATGCAAATTAGAGCTGGAAATGGGTGCAGTTTTATTGTTTTATTTAAATCTTTTGCATGCCAAATCTAATTTGAAGTCCCACAAAGACTACTCGAGGCATAATGATGTTTGTAATGCTGAATTTATACTTTGTCAATTAGTTAAAAGCCACAATGTTCCTGTTCTTTTGCAGACAGGGAAAATGCATGTTTTTTTTGGTTTGCTAAAACGTCCAGTCTCAGCTGGGGAGTGGGGGAATAGTGATGGTAACAACACCTTTTGATAACTTTACAATGCTTTTAGATTTGCTCTAGAAGATTGAGTGTCCTTCTGTTAGATTTTAACATCAATCCTTGAGAATGTCGTCATTTTGATCTTTTATAGACCTGCAGTTGTGGACGTGGAACATTCTGCATTCATGTTCTATTTGTTATGTTACGAGTCTTCCAGTTAGAACCTTCTGATTCATTGTTATGGAGAAAGACGTTAAAAAATTTTGAGGTGAGTAGAACTTTGAAATACATTTCTTTGGGAATTCATAATTACTAGATTGAATTTGTGGAACAACTTTCAGTCCTAGAATGTACCATATATACCATCCAGCCAGAAAGAACAGTCACTGATTTTACAAACAGCCCTCTAATTTCGACTCTAAAGTCCACCAAATATGAATTAATTACTTTTATGAATAAATGTATTATATTGGCGGTGCGGGAGATATTGGACAGATCAGCCAGACGAACTTGCCTTCTCTACCATAGAATTGTTATGTAAAGTGTTTTGTGAGCAGACGAGCCAGACCTCAGTATATCATCTCATCTGAAACACAATCTTGTGTCCTTTTGTATTGTTAATACATTTTTCCGGAGATGATTATAAATACTTTGATTTAAAAAAAATTTTAAATCACCTGCACATTTTTAGGGAAAACCACAATTACATGTAGACTTGTTTGGCGTATGTGGAATGGAATAATTATTGGGCCATCATAAAGGGCAAAGACAACATTTTGTATCAGAGAACCATATAGTAATTGCCTCAAATAAGCGTTCGGCGGGGGGGGGGGGGGGGGAAAGAAAGAGTATGGAAATACTTGAAGGTTATGGAAGAGCATGTAATGGATTGCAATACTTAATGTCGTTTACTTTATGACCCAGCAAGGGGAACTTAGACTTGATGATGCAGAACATCAGGGTCTGTTGCTTTAATACTGAGTGAAATAACAAATGAAAAGGATTTGATTTGCCTGGATTTTGCTTCACTATTCTACAGTAGGCTGTTCCTCTGGGCATGTAAAATATTAAAAGTGCTTTGGTCCAATGGAACATGGATAAGGATTTCTGAGGAAGAAAAGATCAGCAGCTGCAAACGTAGTTATCCTGACGAGTGAATTTGTTTTTGGAGGTGGGATTGTGTTTTTTGGCAATAGATACCAAAACTGTTCTATTTATGAAAGGCTTCCTGAGGAAATGTGCCAGACTTGATGATGGCGTTGATTAATTATGTGTACGTGCAATCTCTGCTCAGGAAGAAGGGTGCATTTTCAGACACATGATGTGGAAAGTTGTCAAAGTAATGCAATAGGATAGGCTTTAATCAAAATATAATGAAATGCCTGTTTTAGAAGTCAAGAATTAATTATGTTTTTCTCAAAAGGTGGAGAGTCTGTTTCAGAAGTACCACAATAGACGGAGCTCGCGTATCAAGGCACCATCACGTAGTACCATACAAAAGTTTGTTTCCCGTATGTCTAACTCGCATATATCTGCTTCATCCAGTACATCTACATCCAATTCAGAAAATAGGTACGTATCACAACAAATAGCCTTAAAGAAAGTTGGTGGAGCATAGTGGAGGGGGAAAGATCAAGAGAATTGCAGACAATTTGTCCTCATTAGAAAGCAAGAACTTGCAGTACTTTACTTTCAGATACTCCAAAACATTAGATTAAATTAGGTTTTTATTAATTTGCATTGCTCCCCATCTTTCTCTTGCCCCTCCCTCCTCACAATTCTCTCAACTTCAAAAATCTCATATTCCTGAAGAAGGGTGCCGACCCAAAACATCACCTGGCCATGTTCTCCAGAGATGCTGCCTGACCCGCTGATTTGCGCTAGTACTTTATCTTATTTCTCTCGTATTCCTCCTTCGGGAACAGCTTTTGCATTTATAGTCATGACTTAAAGCAAATCTGCCTCTTGCAAGTACTGAAGTGCGTGTTTTTTTTTGGAAGAATAGATGTTATCCTCCTAGTGAGCCACATATTTTATTCCAGACAATGTCACTTGAAATTTTTTTAAAAACTTCCATCAAATGCATTTTCACTCTTGGGCATTTGAAAATTGATTTTCCATGTTGTTGAGTAACTTTTAAATGGAACTCAGTCACTTGTCTATTGTAGTTGTTCAAATAGGAACATTGATTTATCTCTTGAGATTGTGAATGTTATCCACAGGGAAAAGTTTTGAAACTTAAGTTCCTGTAGCTATAAAATTATTATTTTAACCTTTATAGCATGAAGGATGAAGAAGAGCAAATGTGTCCCATTTGTTTGCTGGATATGCTGGATGAGGAAAGTTTAACAGTGTGCGAAGAAGGCTGCAGGAATAAACTTCACCATCACTGCATGTCAATCTGTAAGCTTCTGATTCCTTTTCAACGTTTTACTTTTAAACAAATGGAAAGTGAAAACTTTTGAGGATGACTGACTATTTCTATTTAACTATGGCTGACCAAATATTTGAAAAAATGATGCAAATTTGATTTGCAAATTTAAATTGATTTTTGCATTTGGTTGCTGGTTTCTAGTCTCTGTTATTTTGGTCTGAACTTAACCCATGTGAACATCATGAGTGATTTGAAAGATTAATTCTAAAATTTGAAATTATTTTGAATTGGGAACTTCTGAATTGAGAGTTACTATGACCATTTTCTGAACGCATTAAAATCAGTTTTAAAATAATGGTGCACAAATCTGGATCATTGTTTGAAATGTGGTCTATGCTTTTCTTTGCATGGTCATAAAGATCCAGGCCTTTTAACAAATAATAATTGGATTGCTGTACTGTAGTCTAGCCTTATCACTCAACGTTACTGGAGCAAAACGTAAGATGCAACTGCCTGAAATGTGTGTGAATTCTGTATACGGTGTTGCAGCGTACACTCACTCTGGAATGTGTTGTATGGAGGCAATGATCCATAATACTGTCTTGAAGTTTAAAACAATATAATATACCTGAATATTAGTGTGATGGGTGGTTATTTTCAAGACCTGCACTTGCGTGGATATTAAGTTTTTGTTGGACTTGATTTTAGGGGCAGAAGAATGCAGAAGGAATCGGGAAACGTTGATCTGTCCTCTATGCAGAGCCAAATGGAAGTCCCATGAACTACACAGGTGGGAACATTTGCTTCATAAATCTAAGATTTTGTTTTTGTGCTTTTGCCTTTTAATTCCTTCGCTTTGTTTTAAAAGCTAGACTGGGGTAGAGGCCTGAATGTTGCTGATAAAGCCCTATATTCCGAAACTCTTCAGAACTTCCATTTGTAATCGAGATACAGATGGCCAAAGCATTCAGCAGTCCAGCTATGGTTCTGTGGAGGACTTGTTCTCAGAGCTTTAGCCGTCATAAAAGCTGACATATTTGACTGCCTTTTGACTTTCTGAAATCTTTTAGAAGTTATCACTCCCTTGTATGAATGCTGGAAATTCTCAACAAGATACAGCTCTGAGGAGTTCATTGATGGAGGGGTGGTGGAGGGAAGAGTGCTGACCATTAGGAAAATGTTGCAGATGTCAAATGCAGAAGAACCAGACTTGCTGACATTTTGCCAGCAAAATCTGAGCTTGTGCTTTGCATTAATCCAGTTATTAATCAGTATTACTTAATTTGGTATATTTTTATCGCTGAATTTTACAACGTGGTTCTATTTTTCCTTTTTAAAGCCATGAATCTCAAAGTTCAATACAAGTCCAGAATCAGCCACAGGAAGTAGCTGCACAGAGACAACAGCAGGACAGTGACTTTAGTCTTCATCATTATGGTGTCCAACAAATTCCACACTCTTACAAAGAGCTGACGGAACCCTGGATTCAGGTGATGAAACTACACTTTGCACAAAATGCTATTACAGTGCAGTTGAATGCATTGGAATTTGAAACATGCACACCCCTTGCTTTGTATGGTAAATGTTTTGAAACCAGTTTCTTACATTCTGCAAGTTTACAATGTTCACAAGGAAAAACTAGCATTGACATTTTTTAAATTGATTTATGAGCAAACAAAATGAATTTTAATCTAAAAATATCTTTTGGAGAAAGCGTTCTATGTAGATTTTTATTTATAGTCTGCTTTTTATTTTCTTGTCTAGGTATTTGGAATGGAACTTGTTAGCTGTCTCTTTTCTCGGAACTGGAATGTTCGCGAAATGGCATTAAGACGTCTTTCACATGATGTTAGTGGTGCCTTGCTGTTGGCAAATGGTGAAATCCGTACTGGAAGTTCCTCCTGTATTAGTGGAAGTGATACTGGATCTAGTCTAATGGGAGCCAATGGAGCATCTCAGACTGATATCTCAGGAGACGTGGTGGTGGAATCATGTTGCAGTGTACTCTCAATGGTCTGTGCTGATCCAGTCTACAAAGTTTATGTTGCTGCACTGGTAAGATACTGGTAATTTACTATTTCAAATGCTCAATCAATAACATCCTAGAACTGGACACCAATTCCAAAATATATTGTGAAATGGCATCTCAAACCCCACCATTAGATTGCAGGGGAAATAAAAACAAGATTTACATTTTTTTAAATATTTAATCTTTTAAAAACCCGTGTAATGAAGAGATATCTTGGAACACCGGTGCAAGAGTTCCAATAAAATTGAAATCATGGCCACTAAGATGCCTCTAGTATATGCTTAGAGTTGTAGAGTTTATTTTATTATAGCCATTTCATTATTATGCTTATCTGGTAGAATGCAATCTTAAAATACTTAATTTTGGAATTTTGTTATTTTTCTTATGGACAGTGATAAAACAGCTGAGAGAAACATTTAAGATCTCATTAGAACGTAATGTAATGTTAAAGTCCACCGTAAAATATTTGTTTGAAAAAAATCATTCTCTATATTGTCTTCCAGTAGTTGCTACTCTTAATGTAGTTTCCAATGCAACATTTATTTAATTTGTTTATGTTCTAAATCAGTTTGTTTTTATTTATAACCTCATTTGCAAATTGATGTAGAGCAACCACACCTTTTTTTCCATTACTCTTTTGGTCTCAGGTACATGTCCATCCTCTCATTTTTCCACCAGCGGTCAGGATGATAGTGCAGTGTTTTTGTTTTTTTGGCTGTGGGCTCATTACCACCACATAATTTTAGCTTAAAATGAAATAGTAGAAAATAATGGATTTTGTGTGTATATATTTCAATCGTTCCGCATGTGTAGCATATCTTGTGGTTGCAAGGGAAAGTGCCCGGCGAGGGGGTGGTTCGGGTGGGAAGGGACAAATTGACCAGGGAGCTACGGAGGGAGCGGTCTCTGCGGAAAGCAGACGGGGGAGGCGATGGGAAGATGTGGCAATTGGTGGGATCACATTGGAGGTGGGGAAAATGTCGGAGGATTATTTGTTGTATGTGACGGCTGGTAGGGTGGAAGGTGAGGACTTTCCACAGAGACCGCTCCCTCCGTAACTCCCTGGTCAATTTGTCCCTTCCCACCCAAATCACCCCCTCTCCAGGCACCTTCCCTTGCAACCGCAAGAAATGCTACACTTGTCCCTTTACCTCCCCCCTTGACTCCATTCAAGGACCCAAGCAGTCTTTCCAGGTGCGGCAGAGGTTTACCTGCACCTCCTCCAACCTCATTGCATCCGCTACTCTAAATGTCAGCTGCTCTACATCGGTGAGACCAAGCTTAGGCTTGGCGAATGCTTCGCTGAACACCTCTGCTTGGTCCGCATTAACCAACCTGATCTCCCGGCGGCTCAGCACTTCAACTCCCCCTCCCATTCTGAATCCGACCTTTCTGTCCTGAGCCTCCTCCATGGCCAGAGTGAGGACCATCGTAAATTGGAGGAGCTGAACCTCATATTTCGCTTGGGCAGTTTGCACCCCAGCGGTATGAACATTGACTTCTCTAATTTCAGGTAGTCCTTACTTTCTTCTCCCCTTCTCAGCTCTCCGTCAGCCCTCTGGCTCCACATTTTCCTTTCTTATTTCTGCCCCACCCTCACATCAGTCTGAAGAAGGGTTTCGACCCGAAACGTTGCCTATTTCTTACGCTTCATAGATGCTGCTTCACCCGCTGAGTTTCTCCAGCATTTTTGTCTACCTTCGATTTTCCAGCATCTGCAGTTCCTTCTTAAACGAGATGTAATAACAGTTTGTTTAAAAAATGGATGTTCTACACTTTTAGAAACAGTCAATTGTCAATTTAATTACAGTTTTAAATGCAGCTCCACATGCAATTACATATTTCAACTCAATTCTCATTCCGTTAAGTAAAAACAAATTTCAAGCATAAGCAGCCTCAACAGATTTTGCTTGCAGTTGGACCAAGCCCGCTGCCAAAACAAAACACGCAAATGTGGGCCATTACCTGTCTTTCAAAGCACTTCATTATGATTGATGTTAGAGCTACTGGGTGGTGGTAATTGAGGCAGGTTGCTTTATTTTTCTTGGCGATGGAAATGATTGAGGTTTCTGTGAAGTAAATGGGGAAAGAAGAGATTGACAAAGACTGGCCAGTTGATAGGCACAAAAATTCAGAATCTGTTCAGGGACTCCATTCGGGCTGGTCATTTCTGAGAGTTTACCCTTGTGAAGGCACACCTGACCTGCCACCGAGATGTATGGGACAGAGCCAGCGGGAATGTATTGGAACAAATCTACTATTTTTTTTGCACTACAATGGTAGCACTATTTCATTTCGGAGTCACGTGAGTGACTTCGTGAAGAACCCGCCAGCACGCATGCGCGACATATCGTCGCTCGCATTGCAGTCAACGGCTGGAGAGGAGCGCGGCTCGTCACCAGCCCTTCATAAGGGCCACTCAGGTAAGTACAAACAACCTTGAGTAGGAAAAGTAAAGGCCGTAAAACTTCTGCAAGGAGTTGTCGGCAACCCAACCCGGAGCCCTCCTCCACGGCAGGAGGACGGGCCGGGAAAAAGGCGCGCAAGCCGGGGAGCCCTGTATTCACAGGATCCGGTTTACCGACGCAGCTATGCCCTAGCGGGGTGCCTGCAGAGCAATCAGCCGGTACAGCGCCAGAGCAGGTGCATCCTGACTCCATTTCTCTCTCACCCACTGGGTCGTTCGCAGAGACGAGCAAGAGGGATTCGCGTGCTGATGCACGGCCCTTCTCCCTGAGCCCTCTCGAAGGAAGCAGGGATACAGTTCAACTACCTAGCCCTTCGCGGGCTTAGGTCTCACCAGGAGCCACTAGGAAGTGGTCTGGTGAATCAGGGAGGCCCGAGTCCACTGGCAGACCAAGGAGGGCCAGTGTCGACTCACCACCCAGGGGGACCAGGAGGAGTCACAAGGGTGGAGCCTCGCCTAGGTCACCGCTTCCCCCGCTGGGGGCAGGTCGGGACCGTACGCCGTCTGGGTCCAGATCAAGGACAGTCGGCAAGCCCGCGCGGACGTCTGGTCACCACGCTGCGGCGTTAGGTGCCGACCTCTCCCCACCCATGCCCTTAGAGGCAGCCGGGTCCAGCTCAGCGAAAAGGAGGCGCTTGAGCAGGTCCGCGCGGGAATCGCTGAGCTTCGCCGAGGCAGCTGGTAGCGACACATCGTCACAGTACCGATATTACCTCGACGAGGTACGGACTGCTGATAGGAGCCTCAGAAGTTCCTTCGGGCGCGAGGTCTCTTACCTCCCACACACGCCCGATGAAGGGTGCTTGGATCGTATGGAGAAGATATTGGAGCAAGTTCTACTTAATCAGAAACAGGACACACATAGCTCCAGGGGACTCATGGATATATCCCCGTCACCATCTATGGACAGCATAAGACCAGATGAGGAGGAAATCCTGGTACATCCCCCAGCAGCACCTGAGGTCCCTCAGGAAGATCTGCTGGATGTGGCAGCCAAATTCGGGTTACCCATATCATCAGGACAACCCCTCAACATCAAACTGGCCGCAACCATAGATTACCTCACGAACCATCAACTGCAGGAGGAGGTCCTTGCAAAGGCCATGGAGAGACACAAGGCTCCAGGGAACTGCAATTCACTCAACGTGCCAATTGTGAACACGCCAATCTGGGGTAATATCAGCCCGGGCATCAGAGCGCAGGAAGTGAAACTGCAGAGAATTCTAAAGCTACTTACGTCTGGGATCACCGCTTTTGCAAAGTCGGTAGACGGGGTTGATCTAAGCACCGAACAGGAGGATGCTCTAGCTCTGCTCTGCAATACGCAGTACGAGATCAACGCTTTCAGGAAAAGCATTATAAAACCTTCATTGAATCCCAAATTTGCGGGACTATGCAGAGCACCTCCTACCCCCCCACCTAGACAGCTGTTCGGAGAAGACCTCCCAAAGCAGGTCAAAGATCTGGATGACCATGCGAAAACCATAGGTCTGATGAGATCACATTTTGTGACCAGACCTTCGGCCAAGAAGACACCTTACTTCAGGCCACGAGGTCAAACCGACAGGCCGACAAGGACCTACATTCCGGCACCTCCTCAATATCAACAGCCTCCTCAACCCAGGCCTTTTTTAGGGCTAGGCCCTCAGCGGCCAGCATGGAAGATGCGGATTCCGCACCAACCATGCAACCCAGTACCTCCACGTCCCACCAAAAATCCCAGGGACCGCCGATAACCATGAAGGTAAGGGGGTCTGGATTCCATGCACTTGCATGTCTAACCTCACGAGTTGGGGGCAGTTTACGGGGATTTAAGGAGGCTTGGGAAACCATCACTTCAGATGAGTTTATCTTGCAAAGTATTCAGGGCTATGAGATTGAGTTTGTTCATGGCCAATTGCCTCCACCCCAGCATATGCCGAATCGCAAATTTGCACTTTCCAAAAAAGAATTGGCAGAAGGCTATGCTGAAATCTTGAGTTTACAAGAGAAAGGTGTGATAGAAAGAACCACACATGAACCAATTGAATTTGTATCCAATATATTTACTAAAACTAAAAAAGACGGTGGATGCCGGGTCATTATAGATTTAACTCACTTGAATACCTTTGTAAAATACACCCATTTCAAAATGGACACATTTGAAACAGCCAAATCTTTGATTTCGAAGGGCTGCTTCATGGCATGCATTGATTTAAAAGATGCATACTATTCAGTATCCATTCGGGAACATCATAGGAAGTTCTTGAAGTTTACCTGGATGGATCAGCTTTGGCAATACAAAGCATTGCCCAATGGGCTTACTACAGCCCCCAGACTGTTCACCAAACTACTCAAGCCAGTGTTATCTACACTGCGGAGACAAAATCATACGGTCATGGCCTATTTGGATGACATTCTGATAATTGGGCACACTCTGGAATCAGCAGAATTGGCGGTTTCAGCCACAGTGGAAATTTTTCAAAAAATGGGGTTTATAATCCATCCAGACAAATCAAAGTTCCTCCCCGCACAGATCATGGACTACTTGGGGTTCACGATAGACTCCAATCGCATGATCACCACCATCCCAACTAACAAAGTTGGTGATGTGTTTCAAGCATGCAAGAACCTGGTCTGCGCCAGTATACCGTCTATCAGATTAACTGCCAGGGTAATTGGCAAAATTGTAGCAGTATTTTCCAGCTGCTCAATATGGACCTTTACACTATCAGAATTTACAAAGGTCAAAAATAGCAGCATTAAAATTTAATGCTGGACATTATGATAGACCTATGCAGTTGCCGGTTAAGGCAAAAATTGAGTTACTATGGTGGATTGGCAATATCCATAACTCATTCAAACCCATCATTGTGCCTCGTCCAATGGTATACTTGCAAACAGATGCAAGCTCCCATGGCTGGGGAGCTACGGACAACAACACCAGTTGTGGAGGTAGATGGGACTCACTTGAAGCTACTTTGTTGTCAGCACAAGGGATAAACTATTTGGAGATGCTAGGAGCATTCCACGGACTAAGAGCCTATTGTTCAAACATGACTAACACTCATGTCCGTCTCCAAATAGACAATACCACTGCGGTGGCTTATCTGAATCATATGGGCGGTACCAGGTCAATTTCATGTGATGAATTGGCAAATATAATTTGGCTCTGGTGTATTCAACGGAATATTTGGATCTCAGCTACCTACTTGCCAGGTGAGCTCAATACAGTGGCGGACACCAGGTCACGGAAATTCAATGACAACATCGAGTGGATGTTGAACCCCCAAATATTCACCAAAATTACAGCCAAATTTGGTAAACCAGATATTGACCTTTTTGCGTCACGGTTGAACCATCAGGTACCAACATACGTATCATGGGAGCCAGATCCTGGGGCAATGGCGATGGACGCATTCTCGCTAGACTGGGGGAAATGGTTCTTCTATGCCTTTCCTCCATTCTGCCTCATCAGTCGGGTATTGCGGAAAATCCAGCTCGATGCTGCCAAGGGCATCCTCATTATACCTGACTGGCCTACGCAATCATGGTATCCGGTGGTCCTTGGAATGATAAGTCAACCATGGGTCCTCTTAGAGGGTTGCCCACAATTGGTGACGAACCCTGCCACAGGGGAACCACACCCCTGCTATAGTCACTTGAATCTATTGGCTTGCAGGATCTGAACAGGCCACTACTTCAGTATGGTTTATCTTCAAGGACAATGGATACCATGGGAGTATCATGCAGGGAGTCCTCAAGACGGCAGTACTTATCGCACATCAGGAAATGGGAATCCTATTGCGGCCGCATGGACGTTGCATATGACTCCGTCTCCATCACAGATGTGCTGGAATTTCTTGCGGGGCTACACCATGATCAACATCTCAGCTATAGTGCCATCAATAGCGCCAGGAGTGCGCTATCGTCCTACCTCAATATTGAGGTAGGATCCAATAAATTGGTCTCCAAACTTATGCGGGGGATATTTAATTCCAACCCGCCGAGGCCCCGTTACAACGTCACATGGGATATTGGTAAAGTACTGACCCTACTAAGAACGTGGTCACCTATGACGGGGATCGAACTGGACAATCTCACCCTGAAGGTGGTGATGTTGATGGCACTTACTTCAGCACAAAGGGTGCAAACGCTTCACAAGGCCAAGATCGACAGAATGATCTCTACCCCTGAACGGGTCACTTTTTTCATTGATGAATTGCTCAAGCAGCATAGACCTGGGTTTACAGGGCTGCAGCTGGAGTTTCCAGCATACCCCGCTGATGCTAGGCTATGCATAGCCACCCATATCCGCCACTATATCAAAGTGACGAGGAAAATAAGGGGAATGGAGCAATACCTGTTCATCAGTCACAAAAAACCTCACCATAGAGTGACGGTACAGACGATATCCCGATGGCTCAGGATCGTCTTAAACAAGGCAGGTATTGACACTAATGTTTTTAAATCCCATTCCACCAGGGCAGCATCAACATCGGCGGCAAAGGCCATGGAGGTGCCCATGGACCAGATACTTGCCACAGCGGGATGGGCCAGTGAAACCACTTTTCAATGGTTTTACAACAAACCCGTCACCGTACCTGGAATGTTCGCAGGAGCCGTGCTGGATGCAGGCCGAGAACATACAGTTACCCCTCAGTGAGGGGTCCTTTCTTGTTGTTATTAATAAATATTATTATTTTTTCAGAGAAACAGTGACGGAAATTGATTACTGCTGTCCACCTTTTCAGTAGCGTGTGTGATAGCATGGACGTTGTCCAGGGCGTGAAATCACAGCTTTGAAGTCTTCACGAAGTCACTCACATGACTCCGAAATGAAATAGTAAGATTAAACGAGAACTTACCAGTTTGAGGTTTGATCTTTATTTTATGAGGAGTTGCGATGAGGGATTTCGTGCCCTCCGCTCCCAACCCTCGATCATAAAGTCAACTGGTAACTAGAGTCTCTTCAATCTTACTATAACAAGTCATTTCTTGGCTTGTTTTTTTCTGTGATTCCACACCGCGGCTTTGAAGTATGTCGCGCATGCGTGCTGGCGGGTTCTTCACGAAATCCCTCATCGCAACTCCTCATAAAATAAAGATCAAACCTCAAACTGGTAAGTTCTCGTTTAATCTTACTATTTTACTCTGCTTTGGTAATTATTTTATTGGGTTGTACGCGAAGTAAAGTATTTCACAAGATACATGTGACTATAAAGTAACTATTGAGATGCACCTTTGGTGGAGATTTACTTCCCTGTTCAAACTGGTGTAAAAGGCATCAAGATTTTCCAGTGGAGATACGTTGATGCCGAAGATCTTCCTGATTTGGCTTGTAGTCAGTCCATAATGGTATTAGGCTGTCACATTTGGCCCGTATTCTTTTGATTACATTTAAGACTCGAGTCTTAAAAGTTTTGGAAGTCTTTCTTGGCGTTCCTGATAGCTTTGCAGAGATCATTATTGGCCACCGAGTGGAATGCGGGATCATCCTTTTTTGGCAGCCCTGGATCCAGATTTTAGCAGTGTGAATTTCCCTGTTCATCCAGGGTTTCTGGTTAGGATAGACCATTAGTGTCTATGTCAGAATGCAGTTCTCAGGGTTTCTTGATGAAACTACTGAAGCATTCTTATTCGGGCTCGTTGAAGTGGTCTTGAATGTATTCCAATCCATCGACTCAAGGCAGTTTGAAAATGGACGCATGGGTTCCTCGGGCCACTACTGTATTATTATCTTTGTTGGTACCTCGCATTTCAATCTCTATAAACTGACAGGTATAGCACCAACAGATAACCAGACAGGCTGAAATCAGGGCAAGCGATGAGCCAACTTGATGGTGGTGCAGAATGTTTTAGAGTGTTGACTTACTCCATGTGGGTTATGCTGGTGGTATTTGAGGAGTTAATTCCTGAAGTGAGCCTGATTTAAGTCACCAGCTATGATAAACAGGGAGGGCACCAGGGTTTGCAATCTTTAAAGTAGACATCCAAGAATAATTTTGCAGTGGTATGTAGACCGTGGACAAGATGGTAGAGGTGAATCCCCTTAGTAAATAAGAAATAGTTTTTTTTAGCAGAATTGCAGGATAGGGCAACATTATTTAGCTAAGATCATCAGCTCATTGTGCCACAAAGCATCGACCAAAAAGCATACTCTGCCGCCTTTCCCCTTTATCTGAGGATTGCAAATTGCGAAACCCTCAGGTTGTATTGGTGAATCGTGGTGAGCCAGGTTTCAGTGAACAAACACAGCAGTCCCTGATCTCCATTTGAACCTAGCTTTGGTCTAAGCACTTCATGCTTATTCTCAATTAATTAAACTTTAGCTGGAGGTATGCTGAGGAGGGCGTGACGGGGTTGTTTCACCCTCACTTGGAGGGACCCCCCCACCCATGAAATCCATGCTCGGCTGTGCTGCTCACATCAAACCGAGTAAAGATTGGTAGTTCTTAGAGTGCCTCTGAAATAGACATTCAGTGCTGGAACTAATGACTCTCTCAGTGCAGTGACGGATAGATAGTAAGGAGAATCAATTATAAAAGGTTGTTTTAAGAGGAAAATATCGCTATTCTCTGGCACCATTTTATTTGTTGTTGGAAACTGGTCCCATGGTCAGTTATGATGCCTGAGGTTCAAACTATTTGGTTTGGTCTTGGGCACTGGCCAAGGATAGAAATTGGTTCGGCGATCTAGATCAGAGTTTGTGATGGGATCCAAAGAAGATGGAATGATCTTTGGATCCAGCAATTGGATGATGAACCAGTGGACTGGTAATTAGTGACAATATGTGGTCTATAGGGAAAAAGCCATCAGCATCTATGTGGGAATCATCTTGAGTGGAGTGTGTCATTGAAACGGGATGAATGAGAGTGGAGTTAAATAAAGCTGTTGCTGCCGGTTCTGTGATCAGCAGAATGTAAACTAGGAAAGTCAGTCCCACAAAAATGGAGAATTGGAGAGCTGCAGAAAGGAGGAGAGGTGACTAACACGCACTTGATATCATTTACAACGTTGATAGCAGAGGTGTCTAAAACAGTTTTGCAATAAAGGAATATTAGGTTTAGAATCTGAGGAAAAAGAATTTCATCAGGATGATGGTTGAATCCACAACATACTGTCTTGAGGGGACAGTGTGCCTTGAAACTCTCACCACAATTTTTTTTTCTAGAGAAATACTTGAATCGCTAAGGAGGATGTAGGACATAGTGATGGAATTAGTACAATTGGAATGGGTAATTCTGCTATAATGCAGTAGTTGCATTCTGAAGAATACTCATGGTGTATAATGTCGTGGAATAAAGGCAATTAGGGGCTGGAGAGTTTCAGATTTTTCAATAACTGGGTGTATTTTTGTTACTGTAAAACTAAGGACTGTATGTTAAGTTATTTAATAGAGTATGTTTGCACAAGTATCAAGAGAAGCAATTGCCAATTTTAATGGGTACCCAGGGTTAAAGTAGCAGCTGTGTTCTTAAGAGACAATGGTGTCTGATGGCCCTGCAGGGAGCCTGGGGCTTGCCTGGATCGGGAAATGCTCCAGTTGCGAGCACATGGGCGGACCGGACCTTAGGCTTTGGAAATGGCGCCCGCATGTGTCTATATACAAAAATAATTTCACTGTGCAGTTGCATATGTGACAATTAAAGCACCATTATTGTAGAGAGGTTACATGGGAACGAGTCTATGGAATTCTATGCCTCAGAGGGTGGTGGAGGCAGGTTCTCTGGATGCTTTCAAGAGAGAGCTAGGTAGGGCTCTTAAAAATAGCAGAGTCAGGGGATATAGGGAGAAGGCAGGAACGGGGTACTGATTGGGGATGATCAACAATGATCACATTGAATGCCGGTGCTGACTCGAAGGGCCAAATGGCCAACTCCTGCACCTATTGTCTATTGAGTTCTTCCCCATCCATAATAATAAATTCCAAGATAGTTATTTTTTTCTGCTCGTCCAATTTTTCCAATTTTTAATTGGATACCTCGTTCCCAATTGAGATTGTTATAACTAAATTGTCCCATGTAATGCAAGTTAATGTAGCCCAATTCATTGCTTGCATTGTATCTAATTTGTGATGGGAACATGTAATAACTAAACTCCCAGTACTCAATTACCAGCATGCGATGGGGACAAAAAGACCTGATTTTGAAGGGTGTGACTTTGACAATGAGCAGTTTTGTTATTATGACATGGTCGGTGCAGTTCTGATACATTAATTTGAAGTGCCAACCTTTTTGTAGGGGTTCTTGGAAAGATGGTTACAGACTATAGTGCAAACAAGGGCTTCGGATAAAAAGCTGGAAATGACGTATTAGTTTGCAAGAATGCAGATTTCAACAGTTGGACCTACATGGAGTTGTACGGGATGGAAACTGGCCCTTCAGCCCAACTCGTCCATGCCAATCAAGATGTCCCACTAAACTAATCCCATTTGGCGCATAAACCTTTAAAATTTTACTATCCATGTACCTGTCCCAAGTTATTTTTTAATGTTGTTACTGTACTTGCCTCAACTACTTCCTCTGGCAGTTCATTCAATGTACCCATCACCTTCTGAGTGAAAATTTGCCCCTTGGGTCCCTGTTAAATGTTTCTCCTCTCACATGAAACCTATGTACTCTGGTTTTGATTCTATTACCCAGGATAAAGTACTCTGTTCATTCACCCAATCCATTCTCCTCATGATTTTAGACACCTCTAAGATCAGAGTGGAATCATGATAGTAAATATAAGGTAAGGGGCCAGAATCTGATGGTCAAGAACTATAAAAAATACGGACTGATGTGAGAGTGCGAGGCAAAGGTGAACAAAAATGTACTTTGATTCGCTACCAATGGTGAGGTAGAAATTTGTCTGGTATTCCCCAAGGGTGGTTGGAGCCAGATCATAGTCACAGAGTGATACTGTGTGGAAACAGGCCATTTGGCCCAACTTACCCACACCGGCCAACATGTCCTAGCTACACTAGTCCAACCTGGATTTTGGTCCATATCCCTCTAAACCTGTCCTATCCATGTACCTTTCTAACTGTTTCCTAAATGTTGGGATAGTACCTGCCTCAACTACCTCCTCTGGCAGCTTGTTCCATACACCCACCACCTGTTGTGTGAAAAAGTTACCTCTCAGATTCCTATTAAATCTTTTCCCATTCACCTTAAACTTATGTCCTCTGGTCCTCGATTCACCTACTCTAGGCAAGAGATTGTATGTCTACCCAAACTATTCCTCGCATGGTTTTATACACCTCAATGGGATCACCCCTCATCCTCATGCGCTCCAAGGAATAGTCCTACTCATCTCTCCCTGTAGCTCAGACCCTCTAGTCCCGGCAACATCCTCGTAAATGTTCTCTGTACCGTTTCCAGCTTGACAACATTAATCATTAGACAAAACCAGACCATTAGACATAATTATGGTTGAAATGGGTAAGTATTTTAAAAGATCAAAGGATTGAGGGAACTGACATGTTGATTGACACAGATGACAAATGATCATATTGAATGGCAGGGTGGGCTTGAGAGGCAGAGACCCATCTATTTTTTGTGCATGTGTCATTTGACACATAGATCAATCAACTTAAAAAGGAAAAAATCCTTTGCAATGTTTAAGTGTACAGAAAAATGAAAGGGAATGCATGAACAAAACAAAGGAAGTGTTTTTGAACACTTGGCAGCCTAATTGAAGTAGGTCACATTGTGATACCAAGCAGTTCAGAATTGTAAAATTGGCTATGGCAGAAGACTTCCAACCTGCTAGATTTTTAATTTACTTTTGCACATATTAGATTGTGAGATGCCTTTCAGAGTGTACTCGGTACCTCGTGACAGAAAAATAAAGTAACAATTTAATTTTTGTTGGGTTCTGTGATACTTGCTAAAATTAAAACCAAAGTTTATCATTTTTTTGTGAAATAGTCAAACAAAGGTCTTACTTAATGCGTCCACGTAAAAGATGGGAATGATTTTAACTAAGCATTTATGACTTTTGTTAGGGTGGAAGAGTGAAATTTGAAACCCAATCGTTCCTGTTTAGTATTGTCAACCCTGTCCTTTTGAATTCTTAGTCTTTTACTGAGGCTGACATTTGCTTGTGGCATTTTATTTAGAGGGGTTGGCATGCAGGAACATTGAAAAGCATTGTTCATTTAGGTTTGCAAACACATGCCTTACAGAATGGCTTTTCTGTTGTACATTTGTATGGTGCTATATGCTGTATTAAGTATGAACACTGAGGCATATAAAGCCAATATCTATGAAAAATTATTGTTTGGTATTAGAAAATGTCAGTCGTACATCAAGTAAAATGTTTTTACATAGAACACAAAGAGCCAGCCTTTTCTGTCCACAAGACCACATTCATGAACATACATTGAGCTGTAGCAGTGCAAATTTCTCCGTAATTAATGATCAGTTGTGTGTTCTTCAGCTACAGTGTCCAGCATGAATGTCTTGTAAGCCTTGTAAGTTGATGTACAAGATCAAGAACCCTTCATCGGAATGATCATATGCTTACAGCAAAATGGATATTTTGTAAAATATTTGTAATGCCACATAGGTGTTTTACTAGTATTAAATTTAATTTAAAAAAAAAACTTGGAAACTTCATGCTCAGACCAGGTCTAACTTGCCTCATTAGTGTGTCTGGGAAAGTAGGGTGTATGGAATAGCCATAGTCGTGCAGCGTGGAAACAGGCCCAACTTGTCCACGCTGACCAACATGCCTCATCTACACAAGTCCCATCTGCCTGCATTTGGCCCATATCCCTCCCAAACCTATCCTATCCATGTACCTGTCTAAATGCTTGTTAAATGTTGCAACGATGCCTGCCTCAACTACATCTTCCGACAGTTCATCCCATTCACCCACCACCTTTGTGTTTTAAATAAATTTATTACCCCTCGGGTTCCTACTAAATCTTCCCCCCCTTATCTTAAACCTATGTCCTCTCGTCAATGAGTTACACCATCTCTGACCTTGAAAGCATCGACCAGTTCTGCCTCCACAAACACGTTTAACATGCTGAGTTCTTCCAGCAGTCTGTCTTTTTTCACTATCACATTGATGTACAGAAGTTCATTATGTAGAAGGTTAATTTTTTTTTTTTAAATAAGAACATTTTATCCAATGTTGCAGGATGATCATGTTTATTTGCATCTGGGGGACGTTTAAGCCTCAAGTCACAGGTTTGCTTTCAGTAGAATGGTAGTTAACCTCTTTTTGTAGAAACCTTGCAATCTACTGTAGGAAAGAACTGCAGATGCTAGTTTATATCGAAGGTAGACACAAAATGCTGGAGTAACTCAGCGGGACGGGCAGCGTCTCTGGAGACATGGAATTGGTGACGTTTCGGGTCAGGCTTCAGTCTGAAGAAGGGTCTCGTCCCGCTGAGTCACTCCAGGATTCTGTGTCTACCTTGCAATTTATGTGTAGATCGCTATGAGGGGCGGTGGTAGAACAAAGGGGGACCCTGGGGGGGGGGGCACTCTTGTTTAGAATCCTCTACCCATGGGATAAGTCTGCGTTTGTTTGTTTGTTTGTTCATCTGATCCGGTGAAGGCGCTGTGCACACGGCAGCTAGACACCAGTCGCTTGTCTTTTTCTTTTTTTCACTTTTAATTTCAAGTTTTTGTGTGTCTTGTATGGTGTGACTGTCGGCAGACCAATTTCTCTCCGGGGATGAATAAAGTTTTATCGTGTCGATTCATATCGTTCCTTGAAACCGACCTCTTTCACCAAACCTTTGATCATGTACTCATAATGTAGCTTGAACAATAACTTTTGCTTGATTTAATATTCCTTTGACTAGTCTTGTGACATTTTTCCATGCGAAGATGTAGTGTAAATGGAAATCGTTGTTTATTCATCGGGTATTTTGGAAAATAGTTACCAAGAAGGATGAAATTGAGAGCTGAGTCGTAAAGTTTTTATGAATATTAAAGACACTTGTTTCACTTTTCCTAATGTTTAGAAGAAATTTCTGCTTTTCCAATGCCTGTTTTCTGACAATGGTGTGTTTGATATTAAAATTGGTAGTCCGAGTAGGGGGCCATAAGTACACTTGTGCAAATTAAAACTCTATTTTTGGATGATGTTGCAGAGGGACTGTCTAATGAGAAATGGGAAGAGGCAAAGCTATTGCAGACATTTCTGTCCATAAAGAATAGCCAAAATTAGAAGCAGCTGGCCCACGCTTATGCACGATGGCGGCAACCCATTGGGAGAAGACGGTCTGGTCAACAGTGTCTAGATTGTTGTTGGGTCGAATTGTTGTTGGGCTATAGTTGTGTAAGACGATGGTGTGGCCGTAACTGAAAATTTCCATTTTGGTCATCCTACTCTGGGGAAAATGCCATTAAGGTAGAAAGAGTACAGGGAAGATTTACGAGGATTTTGCCAGGATTTGAGGGTCTTGGCTATAACGAGAGGTTGAGCAGGCTCACACATTTTAATCCTTGGTGTGCACGAAACTGAGGGGTGATCTTATAGAACAGAGTCTTTTACCCAAGGCATGGGAATTGAGAACTAGAGGGCATGGGTTAAGGTGGGAGGGGATAGATTTAATAGGAACCTGAAGGACAACTTTTTCCACACGTGGTGGTGGTTGGTATATGGAACGAGCTGCCTGAGGACGCAGTTGATGCAGGTACAATAACTTTTAAGAGGAATTTGGACAGGCACATAGGAAGATTTTAGAGGTGTATGGGCCAAGTGTGGGCAAATGGGACGAGCCGAGACGGGGCATCGTGATTGGCATGGATGAGTTGGGCCAAAGAGCCTGTTTCCATGCTGTATGACTATTATATCAGTGATGTAATCGTCAGCTTGTACACCAGCTGACAGTAATTACTTTTAGTTAAAGCATGTTTTATTATTTAGTTCATATAAATCTACTTCTATAAAGATTTTTGATCAATTTATAAAATCTGTAAGCTGAGTTTTAAATTGGATAAGGATTTTTTTTTTATCAGTGCGATAATAGGCTGACAATGTATCAGCAACTAAATAGCTTAATAGTCTGCTTAGTAGCATGATAGCAAACTCTTCTGAGCCCCCTCCAAAAATATTTCCACAACACAAGTTTTTGATGTTTGCTTGATGTACTGGATGTTTAAGAAACTTGAAAGATGGAACTTAGTAACTGAATTTGTTGTTTTGCATTTCTTACCAGAAAACCTTACGAGCCATGTTGGTGTACACCCCTTGTCATGCAGCAGGAGAAAGGCTGCGACTTCAACGTCTTCTTAGGCCAGTAGTTGAAACTATATTGGTCAAATGTGCAGATGCTAACAGGTAATCAAATGGTGAATTAGACATTTATTTCTATCTTAATCATACAGTGAATTTGCATTCTCTATATGGGACAAAGAATCCAGTCATTTCCCTCCAGCTGCCTAGATGCTTGTAGATTGTCCTTCTGATTACAGCCATTCATTTTCAACCACAAATTTTAAAGTTGCTTTGTGTTGTTTTCCTGATTTTAGCTGGTTCACACCATCTTCTTACTGTCTTTATAAATATTACATTCTGTCTTCAGTTCTTAGATTTGCAAGCCTAATTGCAAATACCACAAATTAACATGTGAATTTTGTTCTCGTCCCCGTATCCCACCACTGTCCTTCTTCCTTCCGCAAGGTATCTTGAGGGTTAAATCTTTCCCCTCTCGCCTTAAATCTCTTTCCTCGAGTTTTAGACTGTTGCCCTCCCTGCGCTCCTTCCAGCTCAATGACATTCTTCCTATAGCTGGCTGACCAGAATGTCCAAAATACTCCCAAGTCTGGTGTCACCAACGACATTCAGTTACAACGTGACGTCCCAACTACTGTACTTAATGAAGATAGACACAAACAGCTGGAGTAACTCAGCGGGACAGGCAGCATCTCTGGAGAGAAGGAATGGGTGACGTTTCTTAATGCCCTGACTGCTGACGGCAAATGAGCCAACGCCACTTCACCATTATATGTTGCACTTTCATGGAACCAAATGCTTATACTCTTGGGGGTCTCTTTTAGTATTGAACTTGAGAGCAAACAATATTACCCAACAGTCGGGCACATAATAACTGGGTGGTTACGCTTTCTAAACTGATATATTTGTTTTTCAAGTATATTCAATAACCCAATATTTCAATAATTCCAAGCTTATTTTTGTTTCTTTCAACCTACATTTGTTCTAATAATAAATAAAGTGAAAAATTAAACATAATTTAGTTAGAAAAGCAGTACCACGTGCACAACTACATAATTTGTGTTTTATTTCTAGTCGTACGAGTCAACTTTCTGTCTCTACACTGCTGGAATTGTGCAAAGGCCAGTCAGGAGAGCTTGCTGTGGGCAGGGAAATTCTTAAATCGGGTAAGAAATATTTGCTGTTATAACCTCTTTCTATAATGAATGCTGTATCTTAGTGTATCTTTATTTTTCCCTAAACGCTTTGTTTATAAAGAGGTTTTGATTAAACACTTTTTTTTTATGGCAAAACTATTGGATGTGAAATATTAATGAGGAATATCTGCACTTTTGTGATGGTTAGGAATGAGTTTTCCCTACTGGATATCACATGATATTGCTTATGAAGATGGAACATGACGTATCATTAGGAACCATGTAATAATGGTGAAAATAATAGTACTTAAGATGGTTTAGTCTGCAGGATCTGCATGCTTCCATCTTGGAATATTAAAATTAAAAGGGTGGAAATTACAGATGTGTTATAATTTTGCCAATCTGAATAAAATAAATTGTACTTTATAATATTGGAAATATAAAATTCCCAATAATTATCGACTGCTTATCAAATACAAGTTCTTAAAAAAAAGCTACTGGAATCTATAATTGGTATGGAGTTTCTGAGCAAATATGAGCTGTCAGGAGGATATAAATCATGATGGGTGGCACATACGTATGATGTTTTCATTTAATATCCTGATCTGGATGACACAAATTTGCCAGTTGTAAAAGAAAATTGTTCTTCACCTACCTGCTTTTGAAGTTAATACCTAAAGGTAACATGTGTTTTTTTTTCTCTTGTAGGGTCCATTGGAGTTGGAGGTGTTGACTATGTCTTAAACTGTATCCTGGGCACCTCAACCGAGTCCACAAATTGGCAGGCTTTGCTTGGTCGCCTATGCCTTATTGATAGGCTTTTACTGGAATTCCCTGCAGAATTCTATCCTCACATTGTTTCTGGTAGTGAGGGTCCGGTTCCTCAAACAGAATTTGTGCTAGAAAGGTAATGGTTGTCGCCTTTTTAAATTCCTTGCATGGCCTACTGGCAGTGTAATATTACCCATACTTTGCATTTGAGATAACAGAGGTTAAGAGTTAATGCCACCAGCAGCCCCAAAGAAAGCTGCATAGGCAAAGGCAGATTCAGTAGATTTCACTTAAATATAAATTAATTCGTTTTTGGATAAGGGTAGTGATTTATGTAATTTTCAATGTTGATACATTTTGAAGTGAACATTTGCATAAAGAGACAACTAAAACCCTTGGCACAGATTTGAAGCATGCGCTGATTTCTGCTGTTAGATGAAGCAAAAGGGATGTTTGTGTTGTTGTGGTGCTATTTTCTGACTGTTAAGAGCCCTTGCACAGTGCAACTAGTTTTATGAGCGTCTTTATGTCATCAGGGAACTTTCAAGTTAATTTTGTAGAATCTAGTTAATCTTTATGTTGATAAAATGTGGAAGCTCACTATTGGAAATATAAGCAGAAGGTACTGGAAATAGAAAATTACACGGTTATTCATAAACAGATCTGCAAAGGTTATGGGATCTGGGGTCGATTGGTAGATTACAAAGAATCGTAAGGATTGCAAGATTACAAGATTTAGTTCTCCTTATTGTTAATGGCAGTCTGGAATATTTTAATGGCTCTTTTTGAGTTCTTTTATCTAATACAGTTAATTACAATGTATGAGTTTTCTTAGCTACTACCCGTGTGTGGCATGATTTAGATGGTTGAATATTTTGTATTGAAAATCCACAATTTGTATGTCCCCATCTGTATTTTATTTATCGATAAATTCTTGCTTCACTTTGTTCTGATTTGTTTTCCAGATACAAGAAGCTACTGTCACTTTTGAACTTTGCACTGCAGTCGATTGATAATTCCCATTCAATGGTTGGGAAAATGTCCCGGAGAGTCTTCCTCAGTGCTGCACGAATGGTTGCAAGGGTGCCTCATGTTTTTTTGAAACTGATACACATGCTGAGTGCAACCAGCTCAACTCATTACACACGTATGAGGCGGCGCTTGATGGCAATTGCGGAGGAGATGGACATTCTTGATGCCATTCAGTTGGGTATAGAGGACCTACAAACTGTGGAAGGAAGACATGATAACTTTGTGGAACCCTCGGCTCCACATAACTCGCCATGTGCCACAGAAAATAATTCCCCAGTCAACACTGTGCAGTTATCTGGAAGAGTAATGCAAAGTATGTTAAATCCTGATCATGATATTAAATCTGGTGTTCAGTCAGATGACGTCGGAGAGATATCAGGAAATAATTCTACGATAAGACTTCCATCAAATTCTGTGTCCTGTGAACAACCAAAGACAGCCATTCAAGCATGTCCCAGGGCACTGAATCAATGTGTCAGTTCACCAATGACCCCATTAAATCATTCCCAATCTTCCTTCCCATCTTTGCCCTCTCCTTCATCATCTAGTCCTTTAGCTGGGCAACTGGCTATTGAAGGTTCCAAATTAAGACCTCAGGGTTTTGTTCAGAGCAAACTTGCGTCGTCTTCCCCAAAAGCACAACGTAAATTTTTTCTTCAGATTCAAAACAACTGTTGTAAGGATATTATTGGAACTAGAGAGACTGAAAAGCTGTCTCCAGTTTTTACCCAGGCCCAGCCCCCTGCATCCAGTCAGCTTCACAGACCAAAAGCATCTCGGCCGTGCCAAATCGAAGCAGGGAAATCGCCATGTGACTTGACTAGAAGTAATATGATGCTTGAACTAAAAGATCTGACACTGAGTGATCACTCCAGCAGCAATCCGATTATTCCCAGTGATGAAACAGTTTTCACTCCAGTGGAGGATAATTTTCGACTCAATACTTCAGCAGAACTAAACTCCAGCATGGAAGACCTACTTGAAGCTTCTGTGCCTGCAGGTGATAGCACTGTTACCTTTAAATCTGAAGTTGCTGTGCTCTCCCCTGAGAGGGCAGAGTCTGACTGTACCTACAATGATGATGTTAATCAGAATAAAAAATGTAAAGAAAAGATGGAGGCAGAAGAGGAGGCAGCACTAGCTGTTGCCTTGGCTATGTCGGCATCCCAGGATGCCCTTCCTGCTATACCTCAGCTGCAAGTTCAAAATGGAGAGGATGTCATTCTTATTCAGTTAGATGTAAGTGTTCTTCATTTTTACCACCTCTTAATCGTTATTTTATTTTTATCCGTCTTTTTCCTGGCGAACTTTACATGCATATTTTCATTGGGATCTTAAAGCAACAGCAGTGTACAGGATGGATGACTAATTGACAATGCTCTTTTAAAATGTTTTTTACGTGAATGTGGTAAAACTTGTGACTTGCCCATCATTTTGTAGAGAAATGGAACTGGGTGAAGCCTCTAAAGAGGACATAGGAAAGATTCTACAATGGCAGGCGACACTTGTATTTCAAGTCCATCCTATTTTTTTAAGACGCAACATTTGTTTGCTGGATAAATGGGGGGAAAATGCCTTTCTTTTCTCCCTCTTGCCTTGCTATTTTCCAGCCTCTCCCGACACACCTGGCCTATCCTCCTCTCCACCCTTTGCCTGGCTTTTACCTCACCATCCTTGCATGGCCTCTTTCCTGTGCTTCTCTCTCTACTGTTCCTCCAGTTCATCTTCTGCATCCAATGTTCCAGATATGGCCTCCTTTACATCGGCGAGACAAAGAGTAGACTCGGCAACTGTTTAATTGAGCACTGGCGGTTGGTCTGTCAAGGCCTACTGGATCTCCCAATCGCATTAATAATTAGTCGTTCATCATGTACACTCCCAGTCGTTAACCATTTTAACCCCTCTTCCCATTCCCATACTGACCTTTCTGTCATGGCACTTCTCCATTATCACCTCGTACTACACTTGGGTAGCTTATAACCCAAAGGTATGAACATTGAATTTTCCAATTTTAGGTAACTAACCAGACTACTCCCCACTCTCTCCTCTTCCCTGTGCCTCAGGTGTATAAAATCATGAGAGGATTAGATCGGATAAATGCAAACAGTCTCTTGCCCAGAGTAGGCAAATTGAGGACGATTGGTTTAACGTGAAGGGGAAAAGATTTAATAGGAATCTGAAGGGTAACCTTTTCACACAAGGGGTGGTGGGTGTATGGAACAAGCTGCCAGAGGAGGTAGTTGAGGCAGGGACTATCCCAATGTTTAAGAAACAGTGAGACCGGTACATGGATAGGACATGATGGGATACGGGCCAAACTCGGACAGGTGGGACTAGCATAGCTGGGGTATGTTGGCCGGTGTGGGCAAGTTGGGCCCAAGGATCTGTTTCCATGCTCTATCACTCTATGACTATCTAGACTTGAACCAATGCCTCCCCTTCCAACTACATTCTTTCCTCTGGCTTCTCAATTGACAACTCTTCTATCCTCATTTCACACCTTGTCGTCTTTTCTCATATGGCCTTTGTCCAACCATCTGCCTATCTCTTCTCCCCCTCCCCCTCTTGTATCCACCAATCATTTGATTGCCTCTCCTTCAGCTTTCTGTCCCCACCACCACAATCGGTTTGAAGAATGTTCTCCAGGGATGTTGCCGCGCCTGCTGAGTTACTCCAATGCGTTGTGTCTGTTTTTGTAGACCAGCATCTGCAATTCCTTGTTCCTAAATCTCAGGCTAATTTATTTGTGAAGCATTTTGATCTAAATCTTTTATATAAACTGTTGTCAGCTATTGGAGATCTTGACAGATAAATGTCAAATCCCAACTTCCAAACAAAAATAATGCCAATTAACGTGCATTGATTTTTCTATGATTATAAACATTGTACATGTAACAGTAACTTTGGAATGTACTGTGAAATGCAAGTTAAACATGTTTTGTAATGAGGTATTATTCAAATTGCAGACACCAGAAACTCTACCTGGACATACTAAAGCAAAACTTGCTTACAGAGAAAGCGCTGAATGGTTCAAAGGCCAACAGATTGGGCTTGGAGCCTTTTCTTCATGTTACCAGGCCCAAGATCAGGGAACAGGGACATTAATGGCTGTGAAACAGGTATTTCTTATTATTCTAAGATACTGCTAGTGGGAAGATGTAGCAGCCTTCAAAATTTGGTGCTCAAGCTGAGTTTTGGCGAATTTTGAATATATGCATAATATTTTGTATTTGTATTTTTTAATTGACCTCGCCTAAAGGTTCTGTATCACTGTCAGATAGGAGCAGGGGGAATTTTTCTAACGTTAATTTAAAAAAATAAAAATAAAAACAATGGTATGCTTTCTATGATTCATCTGTTGAAGTTTGTAAAAGTCATGCTGGTTGGGGTCTGTACTCCACCAGTCATGACAAGGAAACCACCTCCTGATTACCACTGGTATTCTTCTCTCAGTGAGGCAGTGCTCCTCCATGTTGAACAACCACTGAAAGCACCAAGGCCACAAAATATTTCTGGTTGGTAGATTTCAATGTTCATCGACAGTAGTGGCTTGGTTGTAGTAGCACTGAATCTTGAGGGATATCAATTGTAGTCTGGCACTGTTGCAAGTGTCGCGTGAATCAACAGAAAATAAGCTATTTGACTCGTGCTCACAAGATTCAGCTGTCCAGGACAGCTTTTGTGAAACCAACCATTACAGCCTCGCGGGCCACTACAATCATGCCATATTGGTTAGACTCAGGACAGAATTTGTCTCCGAACTAGTTATCCTTAAACCACCGTGGACCATAATCGACAGCGGAAGTATACATCATCATTTCATCTGGCACAAAATTTTATGGACATAGAAACATAGAAAAATAGGTGCAGGAGTAGGCCAATCGGCCCTTCGAGCCTGCACCGCCATTCAATGTGATCATGGCTGATCATCCAACTCAGTAGCCCGTACCTGCCTTCTCTCCATACCCCCTGATCCCTTTAGCCACAAGTGCCACATCTAACGCCCTCTTAAATATAGCCAATGAACTGCCCTCAACTACCTTCTGTGGTAGAGAATTCCAGAGACTCACACTGTCTGTGTAAAGAATGTTTTCTTAATCTCGGTCCTAAAGGAATTCCCCCTTATCCTTAGACTGTGACCCCTTGTTCTGGACTCCCCCAACATCGGGAACAATCTTCCAGCATCTAGCTTGTCCAACCCCTTAAGAATTTTGTAAGTTTCTATAAGATCCCCCCTCAATCTTCTAAATTCCATTGAGTACAAGCCGAGTCTATCCAGTCTTTCCTCATATGAAAGTCCTGACATCCCAGGAATCAGTCTGGTGAATCTTCTCTGTACCCCTCTATGGCAAGGATGTCTTTCCTCAGATTTGGAGACCAAAACTGTACGCAATACGCAACTGGACTCTAGATCTATCTATATAGTTGACCCAGGAGGTCAATTGTGATTCAGTGAAGGGTGTAGAAGTGCATGCTAGACATATCTAAAAATGATGAGGTGCCTGCCCAGTAAACTCGCAGTTTGCAATTGCATGTGTGCTAAACAGCAAAATGGTTTGTAGCAGACAGCGAAGCGATATCACAGCCAGTTGATTGGATTAAAGTTCTGCAATCTACCACATCCAGCCTAAACACTTAAATTGCTAACTCAACTAAGAAGCTCAAGCATGCTCTGTTCGGGCGAGTGCTGAAGACGAGACTGGAGCATTTGCAACCGTCCCCAGGCAGAAATCCTAAATTGATTTATCTCTGCTTTCTCCTGAGATTGCCACCATAGATTCCCACTCTTCAACAATTCAGTTCACTCCATGTGATATCAGACGTGGCTGTGAACATTAGATACAGGCAAGAATATGGGCCAGACAGCACCTTGGCTATACTGACGTTGCAGTTCTAGTTGCACTCCACAACTAGCTGTGCTTCTAGCCAAGCTCTTCCAGTGCCATTACAACATTAACGGCTACCCATCAAAGTGTAAAATTGCCCATGTGTGTAATATTTTCAAAAATGCAGGACAAATCCAAGCTGGCTACTTACTACCCAATTAAGCTACGCTCAGTCATCAACAAATTGATGGACGGTGCATTTACTCGGCAATAACATGACCACTGATGCCCAGTCTGTGATTTGCCAGGTCCTTCATCTGTAGACCAAAAACATGGACCATAGAACTCAATTCTAGACATAAGCAAGAGGAAATGCCCATTAAGTTAAGGCAATTCTGGTGAATCAAGGGGAAAACACATCGGTGGTTGGAGCCGTACTTTCACAAAGGAAGGGAGAGTCTATCTGGTTGGAGATGAATCATCCCTCCCTCAGGACATCGCTGAAAGAGTTATCAATGCACTGCCTTGGACACAACCACCTTTAGCTGTTTTGTTAATGACCGACCAGCAACCATAAGTCAGGATTTGACATTCAGGCATTAGTTGATAAATGACAAGTAACACAAGTGCCACAAAAGTGCCAGGCAATAAACATCTCCAACTGTAGAGAATCAAACCATCCATGACATTCAACGACATTACCTATGTTGAGACTCCAACTATCAACAACATAGAATTCACCATTGACCAAAGGTAGCTTGACCAGTCACATAAATACCATGCCTACAAGATCCAGTCAGGTGATGAGTATTTTATGACGAGAGACCTACCTTTCCACCATTTACATGATCCATGAGTAACATGGGGAATACTCTTCCATTTGCAAGTATGAACTGAGCCCTAGTGAGTCTCAAAAGCTCAATGCCAAGCAGTAATGCAATGGCTAAAACGGGCTTTTCAGCTGAAATGAAATTGTCTGTTAACAGTCCCTATGTCGAGCAAGCAGGCTTGCTTAGAAAAACAATTGGGTGCTTAGGAAAATAATTGGGGTCACATTGAATATCTAGTAAAACATGAGGCCTCAGATCATGCAGCCGCAAAGACGGAAGAAGAGAA
Organism: Raja brachyura; assembly: GCA_963514005.1. The sequence goes on from OY740781.1 coordinate 64,045,569, forward strand.
AACTTCTTCCCCAATACATCTGAGATGAGTTCAGTCCTGATAACATAAAGAATCCTTGTTCCCATCAGTAAGAAGTGTTCCTAGCTTTAAACACGTAGTTGACTGTTTGCAGATTAAGGAAGAGATGCAGTGTTATTGAGAATATAAGTTTATGCTAGGAATGGACTCACTCCCAACTCAACAGCATTGCTTGAGTACGTTCACCAGAAGGTTTGCAGTGCTTCAAGATGGTGACCCCACTGCTACTTTCTCGAGACCAATTAGGGATGTACAGTAATTACTGTAATTTTCACTGATACACAGATTCCCAAAAATTTAATAATTGAAAAGGAGTGGACAGCACATTTAAATAGCGTTGAGACAGTGTGTAGAGGTTGAAAAGTTATCAAAATCTGATACCTTTGGTAAGAAAAATTGAATTTGCATTTATTTGGTGGTTTTCATGTTAGACCCCATTAAGTATATTTTGAATCGTTATCCTTTGTATTGTTGGCATGTGGAATGTTGTCAATTCAGTGTACTTAATTTTTTTTTCTAACTTCACTAAACAGGTGACATACGTCAGGAACACATCTACTGAGCAGGAAGAAGTGGTACATACTCTAAGGGAAGAAATCCGTATGATGGGACATCTTTACCATCCTAATATCATTCGGATGTTAGGTGCCACTTGTGAGAAGAGTAATTATAATCTGTTTGTTGAATGGATGGCAGGTAAGAATTTGTTTTAAATTCATGAAATTATTTCATAATATAGATAATTTGTTTTCAGATGGCTTGTTATTGCTGATCTTAAAAATAATAATTATTTATTAAGCTATTGATTAGCATTGCAGGCACTACAGGAGAAATTCATTAAGCTAATAATTAATTTTAAGAGCGAGTGCTGGAAATCTGAAAATGTTTAAAACACAAGTCGGGTAGCATTGGAAAAGAGAAAAATTGAGTCTAAGTCCATGATAATTTGTTAAAACAGTTGGCTTCATCTTGGGATGAGAAAGTCATTCTAACACAAACAACTAGACGGAGACATAGAGAATAGGTGCAGGAGGAGGCCATTCGGCCCTTCGAGCCTGCACCGCCATTCATTGTGATCATGGCCGATCATCCACAATCAATAACCCGTTCCTGCCTACTACCCATACCCCTTGATTCCACTAGCCCCAAGAGCTCTATCTAACTCTCTTTTAAATTCATCCAGTGAATTGGCCTCCACTGCCTTCTGTGGCAGGGAATTTCACAAATTCACAACTCTCTGGGTGAAAAAGTTTTTTCTCATTTCAGTTTTAAATGGCCTCGCCTTTATTCTTAGACTGTTGTCCCTGGTTCTGGACTCCCCCAACATTGGGAACATTTTTCCTGCATCTAGCTGGTCCAGTCCGTTTATAATTTTATATGTTGAACTAAAAATATATATTTGAAGTTTCAAAGAATAATGTGATCTGATTGAAATGTCTAATATTGGCATTGTCAAAAATGTCAAGAGGGCATGACAAGGTAGATGTTGTGTTGCTTCCTCGTTTGGGAGTATCTCCATAAAGGAGATGGTTATAATATAATGAGGTGGTCACTTGACTTTACAGTCAAGAGCTGGAGCAAGGCAGCAAGAAGGTTTAAAAGAGCAGCAATTGATTGGCTCCATGAAAGGCATAGGAGTCAACAAGGAGTAGTGGGGCAGCTATCTTACGGTAAAGAGCTGTGTGAGGGTAAGTGCTGAAGCTCTGACTTGAGAGGCTTCAGTGACGAGGTTGAGCAGAGGGTGACAACAAGATATGGCGTGGTATTTTGTTAAACTTCTATGGTTTAAGTGCAGTTGGGGCAATGGTATGCTGCTCCTGCATGATGTGGGAAGTCGGGGGAACTTCCAGTCTTCCTGAGGACTACAACTGTGCGAGTGTGGGAAGTGTATCCAGCCACAGCTCCTGACTAGGTGTATGGGAACTGGAGCTGCAGCTGGACGACATCGGAATTGTCTGGGAGGCAAAGAGTGTTATGGATAGCAGTTACAGTAATGTGGTCACAATAAGGTACAAGCGGAAAGTAGATGGAAGGGTAAATGGAGTAGGCAGGGTGTAGGAATCTCCTTTTGGCTTCCCCTCAAATGCTTACCCTTTTGGATACTGTTCATGTTCAGGACAACCAGGTCTGGCTCTGAGGCACAGGGAGGTAGGGTGAAGTCAGACAGGGCAATAGCAGAGCTGGTAAGTAGTATGGATTTTCCATATTTTGTACGGAAATGCGATAAGAATACTGATGCACGATTTTGCATTGTTAAATACCGATTTCTTTTTCAAAATCGGCCCAACTTCCTGTTTCATTAACATACCACTCGCCAATGGAAAAGTAATAACCCGGTGAAATTGACAAGATCTTGCTGCTTAAAAAATGCAACATTATAAAAAGTCATACTTGCCTCTAAAAATTATAGCAGATTAAATCTATTAGTATTTTACATTTCAAGATCTGGAAGTCCCTACTTTTTCCTCCCCTTCTCAACTCACCGTCAGCCCACTGGCTCCACCTCTTCCTTCATTTCCCCCCCCCCCCCCCCCCCCCACCACATCAGTCTGAAGAAGGGTCTCGACCGGAAACTTTGCCTATTTCCTTTGCTCCATAGATGCTGCCTCACCCGCTGAGTTTCTCCAACATTTTAGTCTACCTTCTAACAGTTCATTATGTAATTTTCAGTGCTGCCTTTGTGTTGTAAGAAACAGAATGCAGATGAGCATGATGTTACATTAGAAACATAAACATACAATTTTCCATTTAAACAAAGTAAATATGCTAAGTTTTAGAATATCTTTTGCATGGCATTTTACCTTCCAGGTGGATCGGTTTCACATTTGCTGAACAAATACGGTGCTTTCAAGGAACAAGTTATTATTAATTACAATGAGCAGCTGTTGCGAGGCTTGGCTTATCTTCACGAGAACCAAATCATCCACCGGGACATCAAAGGTAAGAATCCCTTGATCCTAGGCCAAGGACAATGTGTTCAAAAGACAAATTTATGTACAAGATAAGTCCTGTTGTGAGTAACAGTGCTTTGAGGTGCTGTCTAGCTCTGACCTTTTAAACCCTCGGAAACCTTTGGTGAAATCCAATAACATTTTTTCCTTTTTTTTTAAATGTGTGCTTGTCAGTATTTGTTGAGGGATGAGGTTTCTTTGGAATGCATTTTAGATATTTGTGAGAATATTTGGGGTTGTGACTTGGGAAAGGAATTTGCTTCCTTCATGGATTACTGTACTAACTTGTAGCGTTTGGTTTCCTAGGTGCCAATCTGTTAATTGACAGCACAGGACAGCGACTAAGGATAGCTGACTTTGGAGCTGCCGCCAGGCTGGCATCAAAGGGCACTGGTGCAGGTGAATTTCAAGGACAGCTGTTAGGAACTATTGCATTCATGGCACCTGAGGTGAGATGAACTAAATTTCATTAATCTTTATATTTGTGTAGTTCTTAGTTGCCGTTTCCCTATATCATTAACATTTGATGAAGAGATATTGGAATCGTCCCTTAGTATTCTTGCTTAATGGTCCAAAATGGTGCTAGTTTGTGTTGATTTGAGAAGACAATGCAAAAAAAAAGTCCTTTGCTACAAATTCCTCTGTGTGATCCGTTTTGTTTTACAGAATAAGTGTTAATGTTGTTGAAACCGCTGTATGGTCTGAAGCAAATATTCTTGTGAGGAGGGGTGTGGAGAGAGAATGTAGAATGAATCCTCATTTCCGGAACAACTGTACCGAGGTACAGGGAAAAGTTTTGTTTTGGATGATAAGATCATACTATATCTGATCAATCAAGTCAAACTCAAATACAAAATGTAGAGAAAAGGGAGAGATATAGAGTGCAAAATCTAGTTCTCATTATTGCAGCGCATTGGATCCATAGACAAATTCCAATGTCTGCAATAAGGTAGAGGTGGGTAGGACTGTGGCCCAGTTTATGGAAGAGCCGTTCAGAGGGCATTTTTCTTATATTGTTGGTATGCTGCTGACATAATTTAATTATTCCTATTTAAACTACGTTTCATTTTGTGTGTGAGTGCTCTAAATGCTGGGCAGATACTTTATGTTACACTGATAATTAAGCAGTTGTGAAAATTATGACATAGCTTGTAAAGTTTGTATTTCTGTTTTAAGCCACATATGTAAAGAATCTTTTGTGAAAATATGAGCATCACTACTAAAATCTAGGCAGCTTTTTCCTATGACTATGTGCAAGCACATAAAATATCCTTATAAATCGTAAGTGGTAGAATGTATTTCAACAGACCTCTTGGACAAAACCATTTTCTAATTGAACAAAAGATTGTTTTGGTGTGCGTCCTGAGCAAGAATCTTAGACCTGTGATGTTAACGTTTGTGTGTAGGTACGAGATACTGCCTGACCAGCTGAGTTACTCCAGCATTTTGTCTGTCTTTGGTGTTAACTATTTCTCTTTTCACAGATGCTGCTTAATCTGCTGCATTCTTCGAGCATTTTCTATATTTATTTCAGATTTTCACCCTCTGTATTCTCCCCCCCCCCCTGAAAAACAATATTCTTATTTCACATCATTTGAGAATGTTGCAATAACTTCAGTCGTTATGTGTGCTTTGTAGATGTTTTCCCATTTTCCTGTCCAAAGTACTCCATTGAAAACATGTAAAATTGCACACTATTTTAATCTTGGCATTTGCTCTTTTAGGTGTTGCGGGGCCAGCAATATGGCAGAAGCTGCGATGTGTGGAGCGTTGGCTGTGTTATAATCGAAATGGCTTGTGCCAAACCACCTTGGAATGCAGAAAAACACTCCAATCACCTTGCACTTATATTTAAGGTAGATAAAGTTATGGAAGATATCCACATTAAATATTGAAAGATTGCACATTTCATAAAATTAGTTGATTGCATGAAATATCATGTATTAAGCAGTGTTCCCAATTTCCAGCTGAAGATTACTGAGCATTAGTAAATTATTTTAAAACATAATCAAAGGGCAGGAAATGACAAAATGTATTGAATTGTGCTTGCTGATAACAAAAATGAATATTGCATCACAGTTTTATGCCAACTTAAGACTGTTTTACCACACTTGGAACAGGTGTATTTGTTATTTTGAAAATTGTACGCTTTAGTGTTTCACTGTTGCATTTTCTCTCAAAATTGAACAGATTGCCAGTGCAACGAGTGCGCCCACAATTCCAAATCATCTGTCGCCAGCACTGCGTGATGTGGCTCTCCGGTGCCTGGAGCTTCAGCCCCAGGAGAGACCTCCATCACGGGAGCTCCTGAAACACCCGGTGTTCCGGACGTGGTGAAGAACACTGTCGGAGAAGAAAGCTGTGCCAAGGGAAACTACTGAAACAAAGAAATGCTCAAGTGTTTGCCTGCAATGCATTGTAGAGCTACACAAACAGATGAACTGGCCTCAAGCCTGAAGTAAAAGCAGCAAAGCCAAACGGAGCCTGTGTCTCAGGAAATGACTACCACACAAGGATCTATATCTTTAAAATAGTATGCAGATGTTCTGTTGTTGCTTGTAAAAGTTGTGCCTTTTTATCGATTTAGACTTGTCCTTGTTGGCCAGAAATGTATTTTGGATCTGCCAGTTAAAAGCTATAGGGCAGTTGCGAGAACATTCTTCCATTGGAGCACTTTTTCAGCTAATACTAGCAGCTGAGGGGCTCCTGAGAGTTTTTGCTGTGTTAAACTGCCACTGGATTTGGTTATGCTTTTTTGAAGTAGCACAAAGGATTTGTTAACAGACTCCCCTTATTAAGTTAATTTACAAAATGTTCTGGTAAAAGATTTATTTCTGGGTTTTGTGCTGAGATATTTGGGGGTAGATTTTCCACTTTGAGCGCAATCGGCCCACTAATGTAAATTGCGCATAGAATTGCACTAGAGTTTGAAATTGGATATTATTTGCTCAAGTTTCCAATCGATATAAGTGAAGTACATCGTGAACCATAACAATCCGGCAGCATTTTAGACGGTGATGTTTTCTATTTTGTGTACAAAAGTTTAAATGTGGTAACCTAATACGATTTTCATGCAGCTGAAAATAAGTTTGTTTTTTAAAAGAAGCTAAATATTTTAATGTGTCCCATACCCAGGTTCAAATCACTGAAAAAGGCTCTGATAGTTTAATTGTTAAACTTTAATCAGTTTTATATTTAGTTTCAAAAAGATGTCTATTGTTGCCATCGTGCCTTAATTTTGAGGGCCTCCTCAAAGCCCCACGAACAGATGCAGACAGTGAAAACTTCTTGTATTAATTGAATCTATAGTTTTGTGGGTGGAATCAGATTTGGAGTGCTTTTTTAAAACTAGCACAAAATATTGCAATTTGAACTTGACGTAATTTGCACTTGAAATTTCTCAATCTTCTGTGCCATTTTGGACTTTTTTGGTAAATTTTAAAGCTGGGAGAAACCAGCGCTGCCTAGGGGAAATTCTACCCTTTGTTACTTTCAGCAGTCTACTTGATTGTTTTCAATGTGAAGACAGTGAATTTGGAAAATCATTTCAGCTGATTGAACAATTTACTAGAAAGGTGCCTGCTGTATCTGTCCAGTTTTAGTGGACAAGTTGTCATTGCTAGTAGTTACGAGGAGCTCTGTGATATTGACGGGATTAATTTGTTTAATATTCAGGGAAGGGTAATTTTCAAATAAGAAATTATGTGTAGAAGTGTTATGCCACAATTCAGCCATTGAGTTATAAAAAAATATTAAAAATGTCCTATTTTAAAATGCTGAACAAATAACTTTTGAATTCCATTGTCAAATAATCACAGTGATCTTTGTGGAAATTTGGCCGTTTCACTTGTGCTACTCTATTCGACTTCAGTGTGTAAATATTTCGATCAGTTGAACTTGCTTTTGTTTACTGCTGTATAATTCTGGGATCTGAGAAAGTCTTATTTCTTTACTTTTCTGAACACAAAAGCAAAAAAAATGTTATTTGATCCTTAATCTGGGGATTCTTTCATTGTTATATTTCTTAGAATTCAAATTAATTTCTCCCCCCTCCTGTAATGTATTTAACAATTATTTTAGTCCAGCTGATTTGCCCTTCTCTCCAGAATTAAATGTTCACCATTCAGTCAGCGATCTGCTTCAAAATGGCAGTGATTTAAATGCTGATGAATCTAGGATGAAAACATGCTTATTGAAAAATTACATGTAACACCTTGATCATTATTCTTTTTTTTTGGTTTCTGTTACTATGTTTTACTTAAACTAAAAGGAAAATAGTTTGAATGGATGCATTATTTTATTGACATTATCTAAATGTCAACTTTAAAGATATTCGGTTTCATCTTCACTTGAAAGAAACAGTACATATTGATGTATGTATTTAAATAGCACAATTGGATTGACAATTGAAAATATTTTGCAGCAATCACTGTTTTAAAGTGGCAAAACAAATTCTGATTGACATTATCAAAATTTCAGTTGCCGAAATTCACACTGAAAGTGGCATTTTACTTGGATGTTTTTTTTTATTGGGTCTAAATATTTGTAAGTTTAAGTGGTTGACTGTAAAAGCTTGTATCCTATAGGTGTAATTAGGTATTTTAACTCTTCCAGCAATAAGTCTTCATTGTCTTCACAGATTTTTAATTATTGTTACCACTAACTGTGGCAAGTTTGGTAAATAAAAGTATTTGTGTCAAATTGATATACTGGGGTTATACAAAAAAAAGTAAGAGGCTGTTAAGCATCAATGATGTGAGGGGTTTTGGTCCCGGGTTTCAATTTTTTAAATTTAAAACCCATTTATAATGTGAAGCTCAGAAAATGTTAATTTTTATAAAGAAAGTGTTAATATTGTGTTACATTCCTTATTGGGTAGAAAGGTGCTTTTATTGCTTGAAGAGTTAAAAGGTGTTCAGAGGTATTTGGAGATACTTGATACCTCTGACTCCTTATGTTATTGACAATTTGGAATCATATTGTGGTCCTTTCAAGTCAGTATGTTATAAGTGTTTTCTCATGAGCTTTAAATGATGCACACTTGCCATTTTATACTGGAGATGTTTTTGTCATTTCACTTTCTGACAAAGGCATTAAACTGATGAACCTCAGCTAATCAGTATTACGTTGTAGATCTCAGCATCTGGCTTGTTTAAAAAGTTGATGCTTTTTATTTTCAAGATGTGTTTTAATTGTGATTGTTTGCGTTGCCCTCAGCTTGCTGGTAATTATGTATTTTATGTAATTTTCTTTTATTTTATGCACATGTGATGTAATATTCCTTTTCTTTTGGATCAGAGCTGGATTGAAAATGTAATGTGTAATTATTTGTGCTGTTCTTATTGTTATTTGGTACTTCTTAAATTGTAAATAACGTCTACTGCTGTTTTATTCCAGTTTCTACTACCTCAGGTGTCCTATAGTTCTTCTACCAAAGTACACTTTCATAATGAAACTATATTTGCTATGTGACTGTAATTTCTAAAATTTCCAGGGCTTAAGGGCTGACTTTTAGCACCTTGCTGTGCAAGCAAAATATAAAATAAAAATCTCTCGGGTTGAAAAAATTGGTTAAATGTATCCTTTGTAATTTTAAATATATCAAATATTTTAATTATTGAAATTTTTACCCCGTTTTGAAACATTTTATAGCATAATTTGGACCTATTTTGGTGTTTTTGTCTTTCTAGTAAATAAAAGTGATTTCTTTTATGGAACAACATATTCATGTTTGCTTTTTGTTGCATTTTATTATATGCTAATTACAGTGAATTGTGTTTAGGATCGGTGGCTGAAGTGGTGAAGTGCAGATGACGTCGGCAGTGGTTCAGATTCAAATCACAATCCAGTGTTTTCGGTGCAATTAAATTCCATCTTGACAATTACATACTGAGGGTATGCTACTTCTTGAATGAGGCATTATCAAAGGCCTGTCTCCTGCTCTCTCAATCGCCACAATTTTTGTTTAGATTTGGGTTTATGGCTGTGTACCAAGGTAGAGTGAAAATATTTGTTTTGCATGCTATCCAAACAGATCAGATATACTATATAGAAACAAGCAGTACTTTAAAACACATTCCCACTCTTGGAAAAATACTTTCTACTTTATCTATGAACCTCGTGATTTAATAAACTTTGATCAGGTTGCCCCTCAGCCTCTGATACTACAAAGAGAACAATCCAAAGTTTATCCAACTATTCCATATAGCCAATCATTTACTACAGATTTATCAGTTTACCACTGTCGAGTATTAAAAATGGGCTGTGTTGACATCCTAAATTTCCATGATTCAAACAAACAATTAGAGCAATTTAAAATGACAATAGAAGCCAGATTGTCAGAGTTTGAAAGTTCATTGAGATAATGAGTGGGATCCATGCCATAAGCAATAATGGCAGTAAATGGGTGTGGGGGGGGGGGGGGGGGGGATTAGGTATTGGTGTTAATGGCCAGTACATTAGCAAATTAATATAGAACGTGGAACAGTACAACACAGGTACCCTCTTCAGCCCCACAATGTCTGTGCAAAGCATGATGTCTAGCCGAACCAATCTCATCTGCCTGCACATGACCCATAACCAATATTATTGGTTTATTATTGTCATGTGCCAAGATATTGTGTAAAACTTTTACATGCTCTCCAGGCAATTCATATCATATACAAGTGCATCAAGTAGTGCATGGGGAAATAAATAGTGCAGAATGCACTTTTACAGCTGCCGAGAACATAAAAGGGCTGCAACAGGGTAGATTGAAAGTTTGGGAATTCATCCTTGGCATATGAGAGGTCCAGTCAAGAGTCTGATAACAGCAGGTAAGAAGCTGTTCTTGAATCTGGTGATACATACTTTCAAGCTTTTGTATATTCTACCCGATGGGAGAAATACTGACTGGAATGTGAGTGGTCCTGGATCATATTGGTTGTTTCCCCCAAGGCAACATTAATTGCACAGGTAAACTAGAAGGAAAGGCTGGTTTGTGTGGTGGACTGGGCTGCGTTCACAACTCTACAATTTCTTGCAATGTTGGCAGAACTATTGCCATACCTAGGTGTGATTCATCCTGATAAGATGCTGAATATCCTGAGCCTTCTGAGGAAGTAGAGACATTGATGCTATGGCCAAAAAAGTACACCATGTGGTTGGACCAGGACAAATCATTAGTGATATTTAAACCTAGAAAATTGTTGAAGTGCTCTACCATGTTAGCACCATTAATACAGACTGGGATGTGTACTCTGCTTCCTGAAGTCAACGATCAGCTCCTATGCTTACATAGTTGTCTTGCTTCTCAACTTCCTTCATTCCATTTTGTCAGTGTTTGAGATCCTTTTGCAAACTTGTAAATGGAATTGGAGCAGAATTGTCTGCACACTCGTGAGTATATAGGGAATATATAAAGGGGCTAAGAACACATTCTGTAGGGGCATTGGTTCTGATAAATGTTGTGAAGGATGTTTTGGTTGCAGTCTATGGATCTGGGAGTCAATGATCCATTTGCATTGAGTCCTCTGTTCTAGGTCCAGGTATTTTGGAGATGAGATTGGTTGGGATTAAGGTGTTGAAGGCGGAGTCGTAGTCAATATATAGTATTCTGACAAAAGTGTCCAGAGGTTCCAGGGACGAGTGAAGGGACAGAGATGTGGTGTCTCCGGTGGACCTGTTGAGTTGGTAGATGAATTGCAGTGGATCAAGGCTACCTGGGAGGCTGGATTGATGTACACCATAATCAACATCTCAAAGCACTTCATGGTGGTTCATGTCAGAGTCCCCACCATACTTGAATTTGGAATTAAGCACATTCTAGTAAGTTCCGTAAGATACATCTACTGATGGGCACTGCACACTGAAAAACTCGGGGAAAGATTTTGCAGTCGGCAGTGAAAATGGAATGCACATAAAACATAACAAGGGCTAGTTGAAATGATGAGCTTGAGAGACTGTTCATAGTTATTGTTTCAAAGTTTCAGCTTGACACTATGTTGGAAAGGTATATATGGGTTGATATACTACTGGCACAGTCACAGATAACATAGAGCAGGCACGTGCCGTCAGGGTAGGCAAGGTAGGCACTGCCCACCCTGACTAAAATTATAACATGGTAATAACTAAATATAAATAATAAAGGCATGGGAGAATTATGCCTATGTAAGTCATTGAAAGTAGGCATGCAGGTGCAGCAGGCAGTGAAGAAAGCAAATGGTATGTTAGCATTCATAGCGAAAGGATTTGAGTATAGGAGCAGGGAGGTTCTACTGCAGTTGTACAGAGTTTTGGTGAGGCCACACCTGGAGTATTGCGTACAGTTTTGGTCTCCAAATCTGAGGAAAGACATTCTTGCCATAGAGGGGGAACAGAGAAGATTCACCAGACTGATTCCTGGGATGTCAGGACTTTCATATGAGGAAAGGCTGGATAGACTCGGCTTGTACTCGCTGGAATTTAGAAGATTGAGGGGGGATCTTATAGAAACTTACAAAATTCTTAAGGGGTTGGACAAGTTACATGCTAGAAGATTGTTCCCGATGTTGGGAGAGTCCAGAACAAGGGGTCACAGTCTAAGGATAAGGGGGAATTCCTTTAGGACCGAGATGAGGAAAACATTCTTTACACAGAGAGTGGTGAGTCTCTGGAATTCTCTGCCACAGAAGGTAGTTGAGGCCAGTTCATTGGCTATATTTAAGAGGGCGTTAGATGTGGCTAAAGGGATCAGGGGGTATGAAGAGAAGGCAGGTACGGGATACTTAGTTGGATGATCAGCCATGATCACATTGAATGGCGGTGCAGGCTCGAAGGGCTAAATGGCCTACTCCTGCACCTATTTTTCTGTTTCTAAGAGACCGATCTCTTAGGTAGGCATAATTCTCCGTGCCTTTCATCCACAGTGCTTGAAACACGGGAAGCTCTGTGCAGCCCACGTGCCGTCAGCGCTGCCTGAAGCCGTCAGTTTCAAGCGGGGCTGAAGGCAGCAGAAATTCTGCCTTTGCAGCACTGCGCATGCGCATCAGTCTACTGCGCATGCGCAGCGTAAGTTTCTTGGTGGGGTTTTCAACTACGGTTTGTCGTGTACCAATGATATGGTAAGTACATTTTATGTTTACGTTTTTAAATACCGTATTTCCCGGGGCGTGGGGGTGGGGGGAGAGCTCCTTTCACAGCGTTTGGGGAGTCTGGCCCGGGGTAAAGTTGCGGGGAGGGCACGAATGTTATGAATGAGGGGTCGGGAGCATCCACTTGCGACGCTCCTTACACGAAGGCATGCAATACCACTGCTCTGAGGACGGGGGGGGGGGGAAGAGAGAGAAGTAGCTCGGGTGGCTGAGCAGCCGCCGGGCCGGACAGCGGAACCAGCCGCCACCTTAGCTCCTTCTGCCGGTCCCCGCTCACCTCTGGCAGCTCTCCGTCTAAAACCTCTCTCCTGCCGCTCGCTGGCCTCGCTCATGTCCTTAGATTCCGACAGCGCAATTGAGGTTACTCGGCTGTGGGAATTTAAGGATTTGCAGGAAGCCGCTGACATGAGTGAAGTCGGCGAGTGACAGGTGTTCCGACGGAGAGCACTGCCAAAGGTGAGCGGGCCGGCAGAAGGTGCTGAAGTGGCGGCCAGTTCTGCTGTCGGGTCCCGGTGGGCGCTGGCAGCTCCCTGAGCTGCTTCTATCCCCAGCTACAGTGCGTGGCTTCGTGCCCGGAGAGCTGCAGTAGCGGTGAGCGAGTTACTGGCAGTATCCCCGACACCCTCTTTCTCAACACTTGTGCCTTCCCCACAACTTTACCCCTGGCACAGACTCAACACACGCTGTGAAAAGAACTGTTCCCCCAATTGGTCTAGGACTAGGAAGCCTTCGGCAAATTGAAATGTCACTGTTTTTATTTATTTATTTATTTAACGGAGAGAACAATCTGCGCATGTGCGGTTTAATTTTTTTTTTAAAGCGGACTGAGTGCCTACCCTGGGTAATTACTAACGGCACGTGCCTGACATAGAGTCATACAGCATGGAATCACCCCAACCTGCCCATGCTGGTCAACATACCCCATCTACAGTAGTCCCACCTGCCTCATTATGACCCATATTCCTCTAAACCTTTCCTTTCAAAGTTCTTGTCCAAAAGTCTTTCAAATATTGTTATACTTCTGTACTCAATACCTGCCTTAACTACCTCCTTGGCAGCTCGTTCCATATACGCACCACCCTCTGTGAGGAAACGCTGCCCCTTGGGTTTGTATCTTCTTGCTTTTAGATTTATGTTCTCTGGTTCTTGATTCTTCTACTCTAGCTAAAAAACACTGCATTCACCCTATCCCCTTCATGACCATATACACCTCTATAAGATCACCCCTCAGCCTCATGCGCGGCAAGGAATTAAGTTCTAGCCTGCCCAACTGCCACCAATAGTTCGAGCTCACAAGACCTAGCAACATAATTGTAAATATTTTCTGCCCTCTTTACAGCTTCAGAACATCCTTTCAATAGCAGGGTGACCCAACTAACACAATACTCCAAATGCAGCCTTGCCAATGTCTTGTACAACAGTAACATTACGTCACAACCTCTGTATTCCTTACGTTTAGTTTAGAGATACAGCACAGAAACACCCTTCGGCCCACCAGGTCTGCGCCGACCAGCGATCCCCACATATTAACAACATCGGATGGCGCCAGCAGTCTGTCGCGTCCATTGCTTCTTGTTTTTTAGAATGTGTTAAATGTATGTTTTGGTGTTCTTTAGCTTGTTTTATGTGGGGTGGGGGGGTGGAGTTGGGGGAAACTTTTTTAAATCTCTTACATCGATGGAGATGCAATTTTTTTTTTTTTCCGTATCGTATCTCCATCTGCACTGCGGCCTAACATAGAGGAGCTGACAGCCTCTGCTGGAGACTGACTTCAGGAGCTCCAACCGCATGAACTTCGACCGCCCCGAAGCAAGAGCTCCGATTGCCTGGATGTGGGAACTTTGATCGCCCCGACTGCGGATGGTTCGACTGCCCCGACCGCAGAGGAATAAAGAGGGAAGAAGCTTAGAATTGATGCCCTTCCATCACCGCTGTGGTGGATGTTTATGTTAACTTTTATGTAGTTGTGTGTCTTGTTGCTTTTTTTAGTATGGCTGTATGGTAATTTGCATATCATTGGCACACATGACAATTGAACTATCCTACATACACTAGGGACAATTTTTACATTTACCAAGCCAATTAACCTACGTACCTGTACATCTTTGGAGTGTAGGAGGAAACCAAAGAGCTTGAAGAAAACCCACGCAGGTCACGTACAAATGTACAAACTCCGTACAGGCAGTACCCGTTGTTGGGATCGAACCCTGGTCTCCGGTGCTGTATTAGCCGCAAGGCAGCAACTCTACCACTGCGCCGCTGCCGTCCTGACTGATGAAACCCATTTGGTGCAAATGCCTTCTTAACCCCCATATCTAAATGTGAAGCAACATCTAAAAATGATCTGTAGAATGCCCAGAAATCTCTTGTGTTATATAAAGAGGTTATATGGATTACAATAAAATTGTGTGCTTGTGAAAATGAACAGGCCATGCCAACGATAGTTATATCTAACGTAGACAAAATAACAGTTGTCTAGAGGCAAGAAAGTCACATTAAATAATTAACATTATAACACATTTATCCATTTTCCCAGCAGTTGCTGGAAAAATGGAAGATATTCACAAAATGTTTGCAATTCCCATGCTTACTCAGAATTAAAAGTCAACAACAGTAGTCAGTAGTATTTGATCATCGACATAAATAAATAGCTGCACTCATTAATGTGGTATAGTCAAGCTTTGCTGAAAGGTTTCAAGGTCGTTATGAATACAATTGTGCAAGGACTGGGCATTGCTTGCATGAGCATGCTGATCTGTTGATCGTCACAAGCACAGAAGAGAATGTTCTGATTTTGGAGGAAGTGTTTAGGAGATAACATGAGATCAATGAGTTATAGAGCAGGAAAAGTTTAGTTTAGTTTATTATTGTCATGTGCACCGGGGGTACAGTGAAAAGCTTTTGTGTGATATCCGGTCGAAAAAAAGCCGTGCACAGTGCAAATCTAAAGGAAAAAGCACAGAACATTTAGTCCAAAGATATAATGTTATTGTCCGATAAACTCCGATTAAGAAAGTTCAAAAGTCAGTAATGGGGTATATTGGAGGTCAGGATTGCACTTTAGCTGTTGAGAGGACGGTCCAGTTGCTTGATTACAGCTGGGAAGAAACTGTCCCTGAATGTGGAGGTTTGCATTTTCAAACTTCTGTACTTCTTGCTTGATGGGAGATACAAGACAAGATACAAGATACATTTATTTGTCACATGTGCCAATTGGCACAGTGAAATGAAATCACCATACAGCCATACAGTAAAAAATAAAGAACATTACATAGAGTTGATAGAATTCAACATAAAACATCCCCACACAGCAGGATCAAAGTTTCCCACTGTGAGGGAAGGCACCAAAGTCAGTCTCTTCCCGATGTTCCCCACTGTTCCCCCGTGGTCGGGGCCTCCCCGAGCCCTCCGCAGTCGCTGCTACGGGCGGCCCGATGTTCAGGCCCCCTCGCCGGGGTGATGCAAGTCCAACGTCGGGGCAGGGGGACGTCCTCAGCGGCCTGGACCTCGAGTCGGCCCCGTCCTACCAGAGTCCACGGCTCCCAAAGTCCGCAGGCCGCGCCGGGCAGAGATGCAATGCTGACAGCCTCGGCAAAGGGCCCCAGGACTCCACGGAGTTGTTCAGCGCCGCCCGCGTTGGAAGCTCTCCAAACCAGAGCTCCACGGTGTTGGAGCAGCGGCCCAACGCTCCAGAGCTCCAAACGGCGACCCGGGTAGGTATCGCCCGCTCCATGGTGACTCCAGTGCCGCGCCGCCGCTGCTGCAGCTCTGGTCCGGTTCCTGGTCCCCAGCGGGAATGGCCGCTCCGATCCAGGAGGTAGGCCGCCAGGAAGCGACTGGCAGTTAGTTTCCCCCTTACCCTGCCCCCCTCCCCCACATAGAAAAGTTAAAGTTTCCCCCAAAAACAGACTTTTAACTGACTAAAAATTAAAAAAAAGATGGAAAAACAAACAGGCTGCTGTCAGTGCAGCGTCGAGAGGGGAGAAGGAGTACTGGGATCAGTCTAGTCCTTGATTATGCTGGTGGCCTTGCCTAGGTAGTGTGAAGTGTAGATGGAGTTGATGGAAAGGTGGCTGGTTTGTGTGATGGTCTGCACTGTATCCACCACTCTCTGCAATTACTTGTGGCCTTAGATGGAGCTGTTCCCAAACCATGCTGTGGTGCATCCTGATAAAGTATCATCAATGGCATATCTGTGGAAGTTGATGAGGCTTGTTGGTAACATGCCAAACTTCCTACGCCTTCAAATGAAGTCGAGGCATTGGTGTACTTTTATGTCCGCAGCTTTGATGTGGCTGGGGTCCAGGACAAATTGCTGGTGATATTTATTCATGTGAACTTGAAACCTTTGACTTTGGCACCATCACTGTAGATTAGGGCGTGTGTACTGCTTCATTTTGTGAAGTCAATCACAATCTTCTTTATCTTGCTGATATTGAGGGAGAGGTTGTTGTCTTGGCAACAAGTTACAAGGTTCTTAATCTCCTATCTCTACTCTGTCTCATTATTATTCAATCTCTGGCACACTATGGCGGTGTCATCTGCAAATCATTTTATTGAAAGCATATTTAACAACCTTAATGCATATTTTATCAACAAAAATGTTTGAATTCGATGCTAATGACCTAAAAACCACAACCAAGCTCTTGGTCCACTGGACCCCATCTTCCAGCCAGTCCACATATAGCATACCCTTCAAAGCACTGGTGAAAAACCAATGCTATTTCATAGAGCAATACAGTTGTTTGGCCCAACTCATTCATGCCATCTGATGCCCAGCTATGCCAATTCCATTTGCCACACTAGGTCCATATCCCTTCCTTTGCAATGCAACAACCTATCTAAATCATTTTTAAATGCTGTAATTTTATCTGCCTCCACCACTTTCAAGTAACTGCCTCTCTGTGTGGAAAAACCTACCTTTCGGATCTTAAAATTCCCTTAACGTATTGTCCCCTAATTATAGACCCCTCTCCCCAACCATACACAAATGACTCTAACCATCTACCCTCGCTGTGTCCCTCACAATTTTATAAACCTCTGTAATAAGTTCACCCACTCAGCCTCCATTCTGCAGCTTTATAGAACACAGAACAGTGCAACACAGGAACACTATCTGTGTCATCACTTTCTGCCTGGACATAATCCATATCCCTCCATTCCCTGCATATCTATGTGTCTACCCAAAGTCGCTTAAATGCCACTATAGTATCTGTCTCCACTACACCTGGCAGGGTATTCCAGACACTATACACTCTGTGTATAAAACAAAACAACTTCCCCTGCACATATCCTTTAAACTTTGACCCTCTCACCTTAAAGCTAGGCCCTCTGGTATTTGATACCCTATCTGTGCCTCTCATGATTTCATATACTTCTATCAGGTCTCTCTTCAACCTTCAGCATTCCAGAGAAAATAATATGTCTGTCCAACCTCTCCCTATTGCTAATCCAGGCATCATTATGGTAAACCTCTGCACTCTTACTACCAAAGCCTCCATATCCTTCCTGTAATGGGACGAACAGAACTGCACACAATACTCCAAATGCAACCGAACCAAAGTCCTATAAAGATGCATCAAGGCTTCCTGACTCCTATATTCAAAGCCCTGACCAATGAAGGCAAGTATATCATATGCCTTCTTTATCAGTCTATCTACCTGAATTGTCACTTTCAGGGAGTTATGGACTTGGATCCCAAGCTCCATCTGTACATCAATAACGTGTGGGATTTTGTTGTCCCCATGAGAATAGTAAGATTGAACGAGAACTTACCAGTTCGAAGGTTGATCATTATTTCATGAGGAGTCGAAGTGAGGGATTTCGTGAAGAGCCCGCCGGCGCGCATGCTCGACATACTTCAAAGTAGCGGCGTGGAATCACAGAAACCAATCAAGAAATGACTTCACATAGTAAGAATGAAACGACTAAGATTACCAGCTGAAGGTGATTGAGGGTTGGGCGAGGAGGGCACGAAATCCCTCACTTCGACTCCTCATGAAATAATGATCAACCTTCGAACTGGTAAGTTCTCGTTCAATCTTACTATTTCATTTCGGAGTCACGTGAGTGACTTCGTGAAGACTTCAAAGCTTCTGTGATGACACGCCCTGGACCACGTCCATGCTGTCACACCACTACCAGGGATGGATGGGAGGAATAACTTGCTGACTAGTCCATACTGCAAAACAAAGCATATTTATTAACAAACAAATCAAAACCCCTCATTCGGGGACATCTCCACGTTCTTGCCCCGCATCTAGCACGGCTTCTGCGAACTGTAGAGGCGCAGCAACGGGCCGGTTGTAGAACCGCTGGAACACCGTCTCATTAGCCCATCCTGCTGTGGCGAGAATATGGTCCATGGGCACCTCCATGACCCTCGCCGCCGACGTCGATGCAGCCCTGGTGGAATGAGATTTGAACACATTAGTGTCGATACCTGACTTACCCAAGACGACTCGAAGCCACCTGGATATCGTCTGTGTTGTCACTCGATGGTGAGGTCTCTTATGAGTGACAAGCAGGTATCTCTCCATTCCTCTGATGCTTGCCGTCACCTTGACGTAGTAACGGATATGGGAGGCTAAGCATAGCCTAGCATCGGCGGGGTATGCCGGGAACTTCAGCTGCAGCCCTGTGCACCCAGGTCTGTGTTGCTTTAGTAGCTCGTCAACAAAGAAAGCTACTTCTGTGGGGGTAGACATCATTCTGTCGACACGTAGTTTGTGGAGTGTCTGTACCCTCTGTGCTGAAGTCAGCGCTAGTAACATCACCAGCTTCATGGTGAGTTTGTCCAGCTGGAGCCCTTCCATGGGGGACCACGTCCTGAGCAGAGTTAAAACGTCCCTGACATCCCAGGTGATATTGTAACGTGGTGTAGGCGGATTCGTATTGAAAATACCCCGCATGAGCCTGGACACTAGCCTGTTGGATCCCACCTCAATATTGAGGTAGAATGATAGAGCGCTCCTAGCGCTGTTGATGGCACTGTAGCTTAAGTGTTCATCATGGTGCAACCCCGCGAGGAATTCCAGGACGTCGGTTATAGTCACGGCATCGTACGTGATGCGAGAGCGGCTGCAGAAGGCTTCCCACTTCCTGATGTGAGAGCGGTATCTTCGCCTTGTAGACTCTCGGCACGACGCCGCAATGGTATCCATGGTCCGGGTAGAAAGGCCGTATTGTTCTAAAGGCCGATTCAGAATCTGCAAGCCAACAAATTTAAATAGCCATGGCAGGGATGTGGCTCCCCTGAAACAGGGTGAGTAACTAATTCTGGGCTACCCTGCAAACGGACCCAAGGTTCACTGAGCGTGTCAAAGACCATCGGATACCACGGCTGTGTAGGCCAGTCGGGTATGATAAGGATGCCCTTGGCACCGTCCATCTGAATTTTACGTAATACCCGACTGATGAGGCAAAACGGGGGGAATGCATAGAAAAAGCAATTCCCCCAGTCTAGCGAGAATGCATCTAACGCTATAGCCCCAGGATCTGGTTCCCACACGACGTAGGTTGGTACCTGATGGTTCAACCGGGACGCAAAAATGTCAATGTCCGGTTTCCCAAATTTGGCTGTGATTTTTGCAAAAATTTCAGGATGTAACATCCATTCAATATTATCATTGAACTTGCGTGACCTGGCGTCCGCCACAATATTAAGCTCACCTGGCAAATAGGTAGCTGAAATCCAAATGTCTCTCTTGACACACCAGAGCCAAATTGAATTAGCCAATTTATCACATGAAACTGACCTGGTACCGCCCATGTGGTTTAAATATGCCACCGCTGTGGTATTGTCTATTTGGAGCCGGACATGTGCTCCAATGATCTTGGAACAATATGCACGAAGTCCGTGAAACGCTGCAAGCAGCTCCAAATAGTTGATCCCTTGTGATACCAACATCGTATTCTCAAAGGTATCCCATCGGCCCCCACAACTAGAGAATTGATTCGTAGCTCCCCAGCCATCAGAGCTCGCATCAGTTTGTAAGTATATCATCGGTTTCGCCTCAATAATAGTTTTGAACGATTTACTAATGTGGCAAACCCACCATCGTAATTCATCCAATGCTGCAGGCGGCAGCCGCATTGATCGATCATAATGACCAGCATGCCGTCGCAACGCAGCGATCTTGGCTCTCTGCAAGTTTTGATAATGCAGAGGTCCATACCGGGCTGCCGGAAACAAAGCCACAATCTTGCCAATGACAGTAGCTGTGTGACGAATCGATGGTATACGAGTATTAATCAAGTCTGTACACACCTGTGTTACCTCCTCAATTTTGTTAATTGGTATGGTGACTCTCATGCTAATGGAATTCACCTGGAACCCCAGATAATTAATTACCTGGGTGGGGCAGAACTTAGATTTTTCTGGATGAACAATGAACCCAAGCTGTTGGAACAAATTGACCGCAGCTGCCACCCCTTGTTGTGCTAATTCCAAGGTGTGGCCGACAATTAAAATATCATCTAAATAGGCCATAACAATATGATGTCTTTGTCTTAAATAAGCCATAATTGGCTTCACCAATTTAGTAAATAAGCGAGGGGCTGTGGTGAGCCCATTAGGCAATGCCCTATATTGCCACAGCTGATCCATCCAGATAAATTTTAAGAACCTTCTGTAATATTTTTTCATAGGTACGGTATAGTACGCATCCTGTAAATCAATGCATGCCATAAAGCACCCTTGTGAAATCAATGATTTGGCCGTTTCAAACGTGTCCATTTTAAAATGAGTATATGTTACAAAGTTATTCAGAGTGGTTAGATCAATAATGACTCTACAGCCTCCATCCTTCTTAGGTCTAGTAAAAATATTGGAAACAAATTCAACGGCTCATGAACCGTTCTCTCTATGACCCCTTTCTGTTCCAACCTTAAAATTTCCTTATAGCCTACTGACTGTTCCGCAGCCGTTAGTTTGAAAGTACGACCCGGTCTATGCTGAGGTGGAGGGATGTCCCCATTAATAAACTCAATACTATGGCCCTGAATATTCCGTAACACATACTCATCGCTGGTAATGTCACCCCATGCACCCGCAAACAACCGCAAACGCCCACCAACATGTGGAGTTAAACAAAGAGAAAAAAGAGAACCAGATCGCCTCACCTCTGTGGTTACCGGCGGTCCCTGACACGAGTGGGTGGTCGTGGAGGTGCTGGGTTGGTTTGAGGTCGTGGCGTCCTCATTTTCCACCTCGGCTTCTGCCGAGCCTGTCCTAAAAAAGACCCCTGGGGTTGGGGTGGCTGATATCGGTTTGGAGCTGGAGGGTAATTCCTGGTGGAAGTGCTGACAGACCCTCGTGAACGGCCAAGTGGGGCTTTCGAGCTTGATGGCGTGGGGGCACTGTGAGAGCGCATGAGCCCCACGGTCTTGGCTTGTTCATCCAGCTCTCTGACCCTTTTGGAGAGGTCTTCGCCAAAGAGCTGACGGGGCGGCGGCGGTGGTTTGCACAACCCTGCAAACTTAGGGTTGAGCGCTGGGCGGATGCTGTTTTTGCGAAAGCCGTTTATTTCGTTTTGAGTAGCGCACAGAAGCGCCAGAGCATCCTCCTGGTCCAAATTAAGCTCCTCTCCGTCGACCGACCGCACAAAGGCAGTAATCCCGGCCGTGAGGAGTTTCAGGATCCGCTGAATTTTCAGCTCCTGCTGACGGATAGCCGCACTGATGTTGCCCCATATTGGCGTATTGACCACAGGCACGTTGAGGGAATTGCAGTTTGATGGAGCCTTGTGACGGCTCATGGCTTGTAGTAGGACTTCCTCCTGAAGCTGGTGATTATTTAGGAAGTCCACTGTGGCTGCCAACTTCGTATTGATGGGAAGCCCCAACGAATGAGGGGCTGCAAATTTGGTAGCCACATCGAGGAGGTCCTCCGCCGGTAATTCAGGCGGGGGTGGGATGGGGTCAACCACGGCCTCCTCGTCCTGCTGCTCCAGGCTGGTGTATGAAGCTGGTGATGAAGCCCTGTGCCTGTCGCTGCTGGATGCCTGTTGTTGTTGACCTTGTAGGAGAAGCTCCAGCAGCCGCTCCATCCGGTCAATACGCCCTTCACCCTGAACACTCAGGTGGTCGGAGTCCTCCGGCTCTGAAAATTGGCCGGGGCTCCTGTCATCGGCCCGCACCTCGTCGAGGCCCTGCCGGTGCCGGTAGTTGTCGTCGACAGCCGCCGAGGCGAAACTGCGCGATTCCTGCACGGGCGTGTTCAACCGCCTCCGTTTAGCGGGAGCGGAAGCCGTTGCCTCTATGGACAGATGCGGCATGGTGTCGGCACCAGCCGAAGCCTGGATACCTTGGGCCCGTGCAGGCTTGCCAGCTGCCCACATCGTGGACCTTGCCGACGCATGGTCTCGCCCACCCATCCATGGGGGGCTCGGCGACCGTGACGGGACCCCCAACTGACTCGTCCCGGCGTCGAAAGTTGGGGGGCGACGGCTGGACCTCACAGCTGCCCCGGGTCCCGTCCTGGAACCTGACCGCTCCTTGGCGGCAGGCAGAGCCTTAGCCCCGACAGGGTTAGGCTGCTGGGCTCCTGCCCTTCCCCTTCTCAGAGGGCTGTGTGAAACGGGCCGTGCAGCCGCACGGACCCTTCTGCTCGAAGCCGTCAGCAAGCCTGCTGACGACCTGGCTGCCATGGCAGGGTCGTCCTGCTCTGGCGGCACACCACACTCCTCCTCGTCGGACTCCTCCGAGCTGTGGTGTGCGGGCGGGTCCGGACCTGAAAATACAGAGCTCGCCGACATCTCCGCCCTCGTTCCGGTCTGTGTTGCCGGTACCCCCGACAACTCTCGCTCCGGAACTGCTGGCCGGCGACTTTTCCCCGATCTCCGGCCTCTCGAACTCCCATCCATGTTCTTGCTGTGAAGCAAACACAACAAGAACCACCAACTTAAGGTAGCATACTTACCTGAGTGGTTCCCTTATGAAGGGCTGGCGAGGAGCACGCTCCTCCGTCAGCCGTCGCAGCAACGCGATACGACGATATGTCGAGCATGCGCGCCGGCGGGCTCTTCACGAAGTCACTCACGTGACTCCGAAATTAAATATATTTCTCCTATCCAATCTCTCCTTATAAATAAAGCCCAGCATTCCATGTGCGTGGAAGTAGAGGTGGGGAGGAGAATGTGCAAACCATTTTCCACACCACACACCTGCCCACCTAGTCAAACACTTTCTGCCCTCCATGTGCTCAGGACAGCAGATTCCATATTGGTGTCATCGACATCTGAGAATCCACAGACAAGGAGTTGAAGCAACCTTTGGTTGAGGGCAGCACGGTGGCGCAGCGGTAGATTTGCTGCCTTACAGCGCTTTCAGCACCAGAGACACGGGTTCGATCCTGACTACTGGTGCTTGTCTGTACTGAGTTTGTACGTTCTCCCCATGACATGGGAGGGGTTTCTCCAAGATCATTGGTTTCCTCTCACACTCCAAAGACGTACAGGTTTGTAGGTTAATTGGCTTTCTATAAATATAAATTGTCCCGAGTGTGCGTAGGATAGTGTTAATGATCGGCGAGTACTCAGTGGGCCGAAGGGCCTGTTTCCACGCCGTATCTCTAAACTGAACTAAAGTAAACCCATCCTCTATCCTGAAGCACTGCCAAAGAAGACAATGGAAAAGGTAGAGGCTCTCACCAATGCTCCACAGCCTAAATACAGACTGATTCAAGGTTGTTCCTGGGATGTTGCAGTCTTTTGGAAGTTCCTTACAAATCTTGTCACATGCTGCTTCATCCTGTATTGAAAAAGGATATAAACATGGATGTGGAGCAAGAAGCCACTAAGTATATATGAAGATTGCAAGAAAAAGTTAGCAAGAGAAGCTCTTCTAGTTTGTTACAATATTGTCCGGATGTTGAAGTTGGTATGTGATATGTCAAGATATGGTGTAGATGCTGTGATAAATCACATGATAGATGATGCGCATTAAAAAACTATCCCTTTTGCTTCCCACGCCCTCCTGAGAAGAAACAACATTATTGCCCATGATTTAAGAAGCAACAAAAGTGTTCAGAATCAAGAAGTATTATCAGTGTTTATTCAGCAAAGCTTCTACACTGGTAATAGATCACCCTCCATAACTAGTGATATTAGGTCTTAAGCCAGCATCACCCTCTAAGAACACCTTAAGGATTCAAAAGTAAGCAATTCTCTCTCAAATGGGATCAGGTTGGAAGTGCGAATCTGCTCTATGCAGAAATATATAAATATAAATTGTCCCGAGCGTGTGTAGGCTAGTGTTAATGGTTGGCGTGTACTTGGTGGGCCAAAGGGCCTGTTTCCGCGCTGTATCTCTAAACTAAACTAAGCTACACTCATCCTCTATCAAGAAGCACTGCCAAAGAAGACAAAGGAAAAGGTAGAGGCCCTCACCAATTTCGCATCCGGGTGCTCCACTCGGTATATTTGGTGGTGTATTTTGTTTGGTCACAGGCCAGGGATTCCTGTGGGTCGAATTGTTGGGTTCAAATTGTTATAGGTTTCATTTCATGGTCGGTGGGGGCGCTGCAGGACGGCAGCCCTGCCATAGCATGTTTGTTTTTACTAGTTTTTTTGTTTTTTTAGTGTGCTTTATGTTTTTAATGTTTCTCGGTGTGTCTTGTGTGGGGGTGGTGTGGGGGGGAAAGGGGGAAAGGGGGAAACTGTTTGCTCCTCCATGGAGAGGCGACTTTTTCCATGTCGCCTCCCCCTTGGTCTAACATCGAGGATCGGTGCGGCCTTTCCCGTAAACGCGCCCGGGGCTTCAGCTGCGCGGACTCTCGTTGCACAGTGGGCGAGCCCTCGCCGGGGGTCACCGGAGGGGAGCGCTCCGTTCGCTGGCCCACGGCAGCCTGAAGCCGCAGTCTGCAGAGCCCCAGCTGGCGCTGTGTCCCTCGTTGGGGACTGCCGGTCCACGGCCAACCTCTACCGCGGGCGTGGCGGAGATTTACTGTCCAGAGCAGGGTCCTTCGCCAGGGATCCCTGGAGAGGAGCTCCGACCGCCGGCCCTGCAGTCTGCCGTGCTTCTGGCTGCGGCGTGGCGGGGACTTTAAATCTTCGACCGCCGGCCTGCGGCCTACACCAACTTGAAGTCACAGTCTCCGGTGGGGGAGGCACCGATTCAGGACTTACCTGGACTTATGTTGTCTGTACATCTGGACGCCCATAGCGGCGACTGCGGAGGGTTGAGGTCCCGACCATGGGGGGAAATGGAGGACTGGCCACATTTTGTGCCTTCCACCATAAATACTGTGGTGGATGTTTGTGTTAAATTTTTATTGTGTATTGTGTGTTCTTTTTTTATTGTACCGCTGCTGGCAAATGCATTTCACTTGCACTTTATGTGCAAGTGACACTTTATGTGCAAATGACAAATAAAACTTGACTTGACTTTATAGTTCTCTTAAACTGGGGGTGCAGAATGTCCCAGGTTGAAAAAAAAACAGTTTTTCTACTTTTAAATATGATCGGACTTTATTTATCCCAGGAAGAAAATTGGTCTGCCAATAGTCATAAAGCACTAGATACATGAAACATGAAATTAAAATGACAAGTGGAAAGTCCAGGATTGGGGATACGCAAAGATTGTGGGGGGGGGGGGGGGGGGGGAGGGGGGAGAAGGGAAGTCGGTCTACCCCACGGCAGAACTGGGAGGAATTGTACAGTTTGATAGCCACAGGGAAAAAGGATATCTTGTGGCATTCTGTGCTGCATCAGTGGAACCAGCCTGTTGCTGAGTGGGAATTTTCATGACATGAAGGTTGATGTCTCCTAACATGAAGGTTGATGTGATTCATTACAACACTCAGTACATTTGGTAGTGCATCTTGTTTGGTCACAGGCCAGGGATTCCTCTGTGCTGAACAGCTAGGTTCAAATTGTTATAGGTTTCATTGATAGTTCTATTAAACTGGGGGTGCAAAATGTCCCAGCATTAAAAAAAATCAGTATTACTACTTTGAAATAAACCTATGAGTTTCATAAAAGCAAAATTAATACTTCCATTTATTCGTCACTAGACTAAGTGGGACCTGTTGGATCCCAGGTTTACACGGGAGGGCTGGTCTCTCAACGCAATATTCCATCTCTCCACAGGGCAGGCGGGGCTAGCCAACAATACAATCCATTTGATTTCAATTCAGGTGAGGTCAAGCAAAGCAAAGGCAAAGCAAAAGCAAAAGCACAAGGCAGGCCAAACCACGCATTTCATTTCATTAAGGGCTAACAAATCATTTATTGCAAGCACATTAAGGGTTAACAAATCATCATTCATTGCAAGCACAATGCTGGCCAACACATAATTTATTGCAAGCACATTAAGGGTTTACAAATCATCATTCATTGCAAGCACATTGGTGGCTAACAAATCATTTATTGCAAGCAAATAAAGGGTTAACCACATAACCACATAAAGGGTAGACTCACAGTTCAGTAGACTCACAGCAGAATCATAGTTGTGGCATGTCCCTCCAGATCTTCCAGAGTGACTGACTCACGTCCAGGCATCCAGGGTTTTATAGTCCTGCCCTCCCCCCCCCCCTCGGAAGGGCGTTACCTTCATCATGGTGATTGACAGGTGAGAGGACCAATCAGCTGATCTCAAGATTTTTTAAACACTCATAACTTTTTTTTTCCATCAATCGAAAAAATCTCGGGGCTGTGGAGGAAGACAATCAATATACAGCGCAGACAGGAAGTGGTCAAGATGAGACTTTTAGTTACATAGATATTTTCATTCAAGTTTATCAATTGTCATTTTAATTTATCTTTTGAATTTTGTATTACTCCTTTGAGATAATGGATTACGAAGTGATGGTCATTTGTGAATGATAGTTTTAATACTGTGCAACAGCACCATCTACTGGTTTAGCATCTGAAAGTCGCCAGGTTTCATCAGGGGACAGTTGCATCTGTTCCTGAGAAATGTTTGTAACACGATCTGCTCATAAGTCAGAAACAAACGGAAAAGGATCACAGAAAAACAGTTGTGATGGGAGGGTGAGCTGTCGTCAGTGAATAAGTAAGTGAGTCTGAATGTAGAAACAAGGAACTGCGGATGTTGGTTTACATGGTCGCCGGACTCGGGTGAGTGCTCCAGAGCGCTTCCCACGGGTGCATCTCCGTCTCAAGACCTTGAACGCAGCCACAGCCCCGCGGACGAGTATGTCCAATTAATCCAGCGAGTGAGAGAAATCCGGAACAATGTTTGGAGGTACCGTATGTCCAATGTTTATGAGTACCTCTCTCGTGAAAGTAATCTTTGTAGGGTTTTCACAGACGACACAAATGAACAAACGTACAAAACAGCAAGCAGCAGTACACCTTGCCCGCCATCGTCGGCGCCAGCAGCAGCAAGCAGCTACACGGGTGGACAGGGATTTGGTTGCAACCCCGGACAAGGTCTACCTTAGAGAAGAACGTGGCGCCCTCGAGGTGCGCGGAGAAATCCTGGATATGAGGCACCGGGTAACCGTGGTTACCGCGTTAAGGCTCCTGTAATCACCGCACGGTCTCCACCCCCCCCCCCCCCCAGATGCTTTCGGGACCATATGTAGCGGGGGGGCCCACGGGCTGTCACACCGTTGGACAATGCCCATGTCCTCCATCAGTTAGAATTCATCCCGGGCGATGCAGTTTGTCTGGCGGGAGGCGGCGTGCCCGGGCATGCACCAGGGGGCTCTCGGTAGGGATGTCGTGCAGGACCCCGTGTCGGGGAGCCGCCCTGCTGAAACGAAGCATAAGTAACTCGGGAAACTTGGAGAGCAGGGCGGCGTACGGGCTTTAGATCTTGGCGATGGCGTTAAGCTGTGGGACCGCGCGATGGCCGACTGTGAAATCATGTGACTGCCCCTTAAATCGACAATGAGGAAGAAAGCACGGAGGGAATCGGCTCCCAAGAGCAGCTGGACAACGTTCGCAATGATAAATGTCCGCTTGTACGGGCGAGAGTCGAAAGTAAGGGCAAGGGTCCGCGTACCGTATGTTCAGATATCGCTTCCGTTAACGGCTGAGAGAATGGGGCCCTTCTTACCAGCACCAGTGCCTCGGCCGGTCTGGTGGGGGGGAGGGGGGGATGCTGACGATCGCACCAGAGTCCACCAGGAAACGGCGGCCGGAATGGCGGTCATGGACGTAGAGGTGGTTTTTGGGCCGATCGCGATCGCTTCTACAGACGATCGGCCGAGGCATTTCCCTGAAACGAGCAGGGATGGTGGCAGCGTCAAGCCTCTGTACCATAGCGGAGGTGATAATAACACCAACGGTGCCTACCCCGAGTCTCGGGACGCTGATGTGGCTTTTTGGCGGGAGACGAGGGCGTGCCCTCCTCATGGAGCTGTCGAGGCGAAGACCTCAATGGTGCGGGCACGTGGTTGATGGCGCAGATGTCCTGGTGTCTGGTCATCCAGAGTTCGTCAGCCCGCTCCTTGAGCTGCAGGGGATCGGTGAAGTCTGCGCCGGCGAGCATTATGCGGACATCGTCAGGCATCTGCTTGAGAATCACCTGTTCGAACAACAGGCACGGGCGGTGGCCGTCCATGAGTGGAAGCATCTTGGCCATGAGGACGGATGGCCGGCGATCTCCCAAACCGTCCATGTGAAGCATGCGGGCGGCACGGTCCCGGCGGCTGAGTCCAAAAGAGTGTAATAGGAGGGCCTTGAGGCCGTCATATTTAGCGGTCGCAGGAGGGTCCCGAAGATAAAGCAGTAGACGAGAGGCTGACTCCTGCAGCACGGCTCCCATCACAAGGAAGTACCTCGTCTCGTCTGCAACGATGTGGTGCAGATGAAACTGCGCCTCAACGTGGGCGAACCACACCTGAGGCTGATCCGGTAAAAACAGGACAGTTTCAGGCTGACCGCGTTTTGATGGGTGTCGGGAGGTAATTGTTCTGCATTCTGTCGTCCAATGTTTGGTTCGACGCGTCGGGGTCACCAATTTGGCGGATGAGACAGTCGATTTTCCAAACGAGTTTTATTAACAAAACGATTAAATCAACAATCGTGACTCAACGCAGCCAATACACAGATCTAGCCACAACGGTGGTCCAGGACGACCGAAGGGGCATAGCCCAGAAAGCGCGCGAAACACAACCCCTCCACACATGTCCGAGGCACTCGACCGCAGGGTTCGATTACATGAAGGCACCAGCAGGTGCCACTACAGTATATGAATTGGCGAAGTTTAAGAAAAAGTGGACGAGCTTGAGGCTCAGTTAGAAATTGGCAAGTATGATGTTGTGGGAATTACAGACATGGCTGCAAGAGGGCCAGGGCTGGGAACTGAATATTCAAGGGTATACATCCTATCAAAAAGACAGACAGGTGGTCAGAGGGGGTGGGGTAGCTCTGTTGGTAAATTCATTGCAAGGCAGGTTCGTTGGTATCATTTAAAAATAAATTGGATAGGCATATGGATGAGAAGGGTATGGAGGGTTATGGTATGAGTGCAGGCAGGTGGGACTAAGGGAAAAAAGTTGTTCGGCACGGACTTGAAGGGCCGAGATGGCCTGTTTCCGTGCTGTAATTGTTATATGTTATATGGTTATATTACTTCAGTACTTTGTGTCCTTTTAAGCATGTGTCTGCTTATCGTTCTCAGCTCCAAGTGCCCCATTCCCACCAGGCAGAAGATGCCAGCAGTCAGCAAATCCATCCCCATCCCAACAGTCTTCCAATATATATTGGGTGTCCCAAAGTTGGATGTTTGTAATTCAGATGGGTCTTGTATTAGTTTTAATGCCACAGTGCTGGTTATTTTTTTGCGATAGCTGCAACATAATTCAATCTTTGCAGCTATAATATGTTTTCATTAAAAAACAAAGATAAGAAGAGAGAAAGTAGGGTAGAGGAATCAAGTAAAATTTATTATCTAATGCACAGATTCGGTTAGGTACAGGTACAATGAAACACTTGTAGCAGCATCACAGGCAATGCGAGACAATACACGAAAATATAAAATATACAGAAATTCTACAAGATTATGAAAAGATTGTGCAAAAAAAAAACAAACGAGACATTCGTGCAAAACAAATTAGAAAGCTAGTCCATAGCAGTGCATCGGTAGTCTCAAGTTCAAGTTCAAGTGAGTTTATTGTCATGTGTCCCTGATAGGACAATGAATTTCTTGCTGTGCTTCAGCACAACAGAACATAGAAGGCATTTACTACAAAACAGATCAGTGTGTCCATATATATCATTATATAAATACATACACACATGAATAAATAAACTAATAAAGTGCAAATAACAGATAATGCGTTATTAATGATCAGAGTTTTGTCCGAGCCAGGTTTAATAGCCTGATGGCTGTGGGGAGATGGGGAGCAAAGAGCAAAAGGGCTGACTGAGATGGAGTGAGGGGTGAGAGGGAGGACAGTGATAAAGAGAAGAGATACGAAGATAGAGGTGGGAAGAAATGAGCAGTGGAGAAGAGAAAGGGGGGGAAGGAAGAGGGGGGCATAAAAAGCTGGTAGTGGGTGGGTGGGTTATGAGAAGAACTGATGCTGAGAGAGTGGAAAGGAGAGATGAAAAAGAGACGGTAGAGAGTGAAGGAGCGCAGAGAGAAAGAGATGTGGTCTATGAGAGAATATTGAGGGACAGAGAGATAATGCGATGGAGGAGAGGGGAAAAAGTGAGACAGAGAAGTGACAACAGTGGGTAGAGGATGGGTTTAGAAAGCAGTGATTAGTAAGTAGAGAAAATAGGAACTGAAAGGCAAGGGAGAAGAAGTGGAGAGTGGCACACTGTGATTGCAAGGCACAAATAAACATAGAATCATAGTCATACAGCACAGAAATAGGCTCTTCGGCCCAACTTACCCATGCCGTCCAAGATGGCCCATCTATGCCAGTCCCACCTGCCCGCATTTGGCAGCTCATTCCATATACCCACCAGAGTTGTGAAAGAGGGGGGCAGGAGAGGAGGAGGTGAGCAGAGAGAAAGATGGGAACTGGGAGAGAAAGAGATAATAAAGGACAGCGATGAAGCAGAGGTGCCGAGAGTGGAAACAAGCAGATGGGGAGAGTTTGGGGAACAGAGGGAAAGGGAAGAGACAGAGTGGAGGGAGGGATAAGAGGGAGACGCGAAGGATTGAGAGAGGAGGTAGAGAGAGGGCAGTTAGGGAGGGAGGCGGCTAAGAAAGGAAGGGGGTCATAGAAAGAGGGCGCAGAGAAAAGGTTCGTCGAGGGTAAGGGAGGTGAAAGGGGTGAAGCCACTTTGACCATTAGCATAGAAACACGTTGAGCCCCTTCCTTCCAAAATGTTCTGTTATCACCTCCTTAATGCAGATGGAACTTAAGGCTGCATGCTTAACCCCCTGCTTTATTCTCTTTGAGTCCATATCTGTGTGGCTATGCACAGCTCCAATGCCATCCATAATGGTCGATTCACCGGTGGTGATCAGTCAGCGTAGAAGAGAGATACAGAACACCTGGTTGAGTGCTATCACACCAACTTCTCACTCAACATGAACAAGACCAAGGAACTGATTGTTGACTTCAGAAAGGGGAAGATGGGAGACCACGTGCCATTTTCTATTGGTTAGCAATTTCAAATTCCTGGGCTTTAACATTTTATATGGCCTATCCTGGGCCCAGTACTAAAGCTGCAATTAGGAAGAAGAACTTCAACATCTATACTTTCTTAGAAGTTTTTTAAAGATTTGGTACCTCTCCAAATACTCCACAATGTCTTGCAGATGTACTGTAGAAATTATCCTGACTGGTTGTATCATGGCTGGGTATAGCAACTGCAACGTACAGGAACGCAAGATGCTCCAGAGAATTGTGGAGTTGGCCCAGTCAATCACAGGCACAGACCTCCCCTCCATTGAAAGTATCTACATGAGGCACTGCCTCAAGAAGGTGGCATTTATCATCAATAATTCCCACCATCTGGTTCATGCTCTCAACTCACTGTTACCACCGGGCAGGAGGTGCAGATGCCTAATGTCTGACATCACCAAGTTCAGGAACAGTTACTTTCCTACAACTGCATTTGGTGCTCCAGATGTGGCCTCCTTTACATCGGCAAGACCTAGAAAAGACCAGGCAACCCTTTTGCCATACACTTACACTTGGTCCACCAAGGCCCTCTGCATCTCCCAGTTGCTACCCATTTTAACATTCCTTCCTATTGTCATACTGATCTTTTTGTCCTGGGCGTCCTCCATTGCCAGGTTGAGGCCACACGCAAACTGGAGAAGCAGAGTCCCGTGTCCCCTTGGGTAACTTACTCCCAACTGTATGAACATTGAATCCTCAAATTTAAAGTATAACCATATAACAATTACAGCACGGAAACAGGCCCTCTCAGGCCTTCCAGTCCATGCCAAACATTTATTTTCCCCTAGTCCCATCTACCTGCACTCAGACCATACCCCTCCATTCCCTTCCCGTCCATATACCTATCCACTTTACTTTTAAATATTAAAATCGATCCTGCCTCCACCACTTCTGCTGGAAGCTCATTCCACACAGCCACCACTCTCTGAGTAAAGAAGTTCCCCCTCATGTTACCCCTAAACTTCTGTCCCTTAATTCTCATGTCATGCCCTCGTTTGAATCTTCCCTATCCTCAGTGGGAAAAGCTTATCCACGTCAACTCTGTCTATCCCTTTCATCATTTTAAAGACCTCAATCAAGTCCCCCCTTAACCTTCTGTGCTACAAAGAATAAAGACCTAACTTGTTCAAACTTTCTCTGTAATTTAGTTGCTGGAACCCAGGCAACATTCTAGTAAATCTCCTCTGTACTCTCTCTATTTTGTTGACATCCTCCCTATAAGTAGGCGACCAAAATTGTACACCATACTCCACAATTGGTCTCACCAATGCCTTGTACAATTTTAACATTACCTCCCTACTCCTATATTCAATGCTCTGATTTATGAAGACCAGCACACCAAAAGCTTTCTTTACCACCCTATCTACATGCGATTCCACCTTCAGGGAACTATGCACAGTTATTCCTAAATCCCTCTGTTCCACAGCATTCCTCAATTCCCTACCATTTACCATGTACGTCCTATTTTGATTTGTCCTGCCAAGATGTCGCACCTCACACTTATCAGCATTAAACTCCATCTGCCATCTTTCAGCCCACTCTTCCAAATGGCCCAAATCTCTCTGTAGACTTTGAAAATCTACTTCATTATCCACAACACCACCTATCTTAGTATCATCTGCATACTTACTTATCCAATTTTCCACCCCATCATCCAGATCATTGATGTACATGACAAACAACAGTGGACCCAACACAGATCCCTGAGGTACTCCACTGGTAACCGGCTTCCAACCTGACAAACAGCCATCCACCATTACTCTCTGGCATCTCCCATTTAGCCACTGTTGAATCCATCTTGCTAGTCCGCCATTAACACCCAAAGATTGAACCTTCTTAACCAACCTTCCATGGGGAACCTTGTCAAAGGCCTTACTGAAATCCATATAGACAACCTTCACTGCTTTACCCTCATCAATTTCCCTTGTAACCTCTTCAAAAAATTCAAGAAGGTTTGTCAAACATGACCTTCCAGGCACAAATCCATGTTGACTGTTCCTGATCAGATCCTGTTTATCCAAATGCTTATATATTATCTCTAAGTATCTTTTCCATTAATTTGCCCACCACTGATGTCAAACTAACAGGTCTATAATTGCTAGGTTTATTCTTTGAACCCTTTTTAAACCATGGAATAACATGCGCAGAACGCCAATCCTCCGGCACTATTCTCGTTTCTAATGACATTTGAAATATTTCTGTCATAGTCCCTGCTTTTTCTACACTAACTTCCCTCAATGTCCTAGGGAATATCCTGTCAGGACCTGGAGACTTATCCACTTTATATTTTTCAAAAGTGTCAGTACTTCCTCCTCTTCGAATCTCATAGTTTCCATAGCTACTCTACTTTTTTCCCTTACCTCACAGAGTTCAATATCCTTCTCCTTGGTGAATACCGAAGAAAAGAAATTGTTCAATATCTCCCCCATCTCTTTTGGCTCTGCAGATAGCTGTCCATTCTAGCTCTCTAATGGTCCAATTTTATCCCTCGTTATCCTTTTGCTATTAATATAGCTGTAGAAACCCTCGCCCTTCCCCTTTCTATTCTGTACCTCTCTTCCACCCTAGTGCACACCCATTTCACCCACTATCCAACCATTCCTATCCCCCTGTCCCCTTTCACCCATATCCCTCTCTTGTATTTGTGTTTCACTCAGGTAACCCTTAGCTGATATCTTTTTGTCTCTTTTTCATCTCTAGCCTTTGTCCACCCATCTTTGTCCGCCAATCAAACCTCGTCGCTTATGTCCACCTATCACTTACCCAGTTTTGTACTACCCCAATCTTTTTTCCAGCTATCTTCCCCCCCTTTGCAGTCTATCTGAAGAAGGGCCTTGACCTTAAATAGTGTCCATCCATTCTGTTCACAGATGCTGCCTGGCCCATTGAATTCATCCAACACTTTCTCTTTTACTCAACTCTTCAACTATCAGGTTCTTGAAGCAATCTCCACAACCCTGATCCTACTTGGCAACAGAACACTATGGCCCACCTCTTGCAATTCTGTGGCCTTGTTTCTTTCTGAACTTGATTGCCAGATTCAAAGGACTTTTGGAAGATTACAACCAATGCATCCATTATCTCTGTAGCCACATTTTTTACAATCCTAGAATGTAATTATTAGGTCGAGAGCTCTTATTAGCCATGAACCTCATTAATTTACTTAACACTATTTCCTAAATGACAATGATGCTATTTGATTATTACCCTGTATTTTGTTTTGTATACTTTGACCTCTCATCCCTTTTAATATTGTATCGCACAGTCAATTTTCGTTTTTTTTCCCAAGGGGGAAAAAACAGGGGGGGGAGAGGAATGAGTAAGAGGGGGAAGTAAAGGGAACAAGGAGATGGGAATGGGGTAGGGGCTCAAGTGGGGGGAGGGGCCGTGGAGAGTTTTAAAGGGGATAAAGAGGGGTAGATGGGGTGAGGGGGAAATGAGAAAGTCTGAAGAAAGGCAAGGGGGAAGAAGAGGTGTTGGGGAATGGGGTGGACGAAGGGGATAGAGATTGGGAGAAGTGGCAGAGCTAAGAGGCATGGGGAAAATGGGGTGAAGGGGAATGGCGCAAGTGAGAAATTGGGCAGCAGGAAAGGGGGAAAAGGGGTGTGGGGAAATAGGTGAAGGGGAAATTAAGTGAAGGGAGATGGGAGTTGGTGAAGGACTGTGGTGGAAGCGAAGGGTGGGAGTAGAGGACAAGTGGCAGCGAGGGTGTGAGCGTCCCCGGCTCATGGTGAGAGGACGTGCGTGGCCCGGAGCAAAGATACTATTGGGGGAGGGGGAGCGGGGCAGACGGAGCGGCGCCTCTCTCGGCCGGGCCAGGGGTGGCGATGCTTCGCCGGCTGCTGTCGGGCTGGAAGCGCTACAAGTACCGGCTGGTGCCCTGGATCGCGCTGAACGTGGGCAAAAACCCCAGGTAAGGAGGTCACCGCCGCCGACAGCCCCAGCAGCAAACAGCCAGACTTGGGCCAGGGTAACGCGGCGGGCGGGCGGGCGGGCGGGGGCGTATTGTGCAGCTTCGTATCAAAATCATACTATTACGGAAATAATTAAACCATCAAATTAAATACAGAGAAACATTAATCCGTAGAATTGCAATAAAATGCAATATACGTACAGCAACTTCCTTAATATTTCTAAAAATATTAATATCGACAACTGAATTGGAGTTAAATGTTGAATATGTTTATTTCCCAAAATAAATGTTATTCAGAATAAGATATATATATATATAATATATATACAAAACAAGAACTATGCAAAAACTCTTCCGACATTTTCAGTAGCCGTACATACATTTCATTGGCCTTGTATTTGGGAGCAGCTGAGGAAGTGAAATGCTGTCCCCTGCAGTTGAACAAGAACATGACAGGATGAGGAAGAGAGGCACTGACTGAGACCAAACAGGCTATCGATTCATGGAGCAATTTGAAAGGCCGAAGCACTGCAGGAGCACCTAGAGTCATAATCGTACAGCATGGAAACAGGCCCAATTTGCCCATGCCTGCCAAGGTGCCCCATGTGCACTTGCATATCCCTCTAGACCGTTCCAATTCATGTACCTGTCCAAGTGTCTTTTAAATACTGTTACAGTACGTGCCCCAACTACAACCTTTTCTCGTTTCATTTACCTGCCAGTCTCCGTATATATGTCTGTTTGTTTCCCTTGCTGAAGAGAAAGCTGCAGATGTTGGAAATCTTAAGTAAATCCTGGAAACAAGTCAGCAGGTCAGGCAGCAGAGAAGTCATTTAAGGTTTGAGTCGCTCAATCGAAAATATTAGCTTTCTATAGGAGAAAAGGGGATATCTTTATTAGGCAGATAGGCAGTGGACATGGAAGTACAGTGGACATCTTTGGTTTTGTTATATGTGTGTGAAGAGCATGGCTGTGTGACAAGTCCAGCAGGCCAGACTATTGTCATGGAGAATGAGAAACTGACTCAGAATCGTGAGAACCTCAGACGAATTTGTTCTTAACCTTCTTTGCAGTAAAGGGAACAACCATGGCTTCTCCAGTCTACATCCTTAGTGTGATCATAGCCAATCCTTCCTGCATCCTGTCCTAAGTCTGGCACTCTCTTAAATGACCTCAGAATTGACCTCAGGTTTGTATCTACTACAAACCCACTGACTCCCATGGCTATCTGGACTACACTTCTTCCCACCCTGCTTCCTGCAAGGTCTCTATCCCCTACTCCCAATTCATCCGTCTACGCCGCATTTGCACCCAGGATGAGATGTTCCAGACCAGGGCATCGTAGATGTCCTCATTCTTTAGGGAACGGGGGTTCCCCTCTTCTACTATAGATGAGACTCTCACCAGGGTCACCTTTATATCCCACAGCTTCGCTCTCACTCCCCACCCCCCTACTCGTAACAAGAACAGAGTCCCCCTTGTCCTTCCATTCTACCAGCCGTCACGTACAACAAATAATCCTCTGACATTTTCATCACCTCTAACGAGATACCACAACTGGCCACATGTTTCCATCTCCTCCCCTTTCTGCTTTCAGCAGAGACTGTTCCCTCCGTAACTCCCTGGTCAATTCGTCCCCTCCCACTCAAACCACCACCTCCACTGGTAATTTCCCTTGCAACCACTGGAAATGCTACACTTGTCGCTTTACCTCCCCCCTCAACTCCATCCAAGGACCCAAGCATTCTTTCCTGGTGAGGCAGAGGTTCACCTGCATCTCCTCCAACCTCATCTATTGCATCTGCTGTTCCAGATGTCAACTTCTCTACATTGGTGAGAGCAAGCGCAGGTTTGGCGATCGATTCGCCCAACACTTCTGCTCAGTTCGCAATAACCAACCTGATCACCCAGTGGCTCAGCACTTCAACTCCCCCTCCCATTTCGAATCCGACCTTTCTGTCCTGGGCCTCCTCCATGGCCAGAGTGAGGCCCAGCGCAAATTGGAAGAACAGCACCTCATATTTCGCTTGGGTAGTTTACACCCCAGCAGTATGAACATTGGCTTCTCCAATTTCAGGTAGTCCCTGCTTTCTCCCTCCTTCCCCTTCCCTTCCCAGCTCTCGAAGAAGGGTCTCGACCCGAAACGTCGCCTATCTCCTTCGCTCCTTAGATGCTGCTGCACCCGCTGAATTTCTCTAGTCTTTTGTGTACCCTCCCACAAGCGTACTGTCTCCGCCTCTTCCTTTCTTTTTCCCGCCCCCGACATCAGTCTGAAGAAGGGTCTCGACCCGAAACGTCGACTATTCCTTCTCTCCATAGCTGCCTCACCTGCTGAGTTTCTCCCGCATTTTTGTCTACCTTCAGAATTCAATATATTCCTTCAATAGTTCATCATTCACAGAAGGTAAGCGTGCAGGTACAGCAGGTCATGAAGAAAGCTAGTGGCATGTTGGCCTTCATAACAAGAGGAGTTGAGTATAGGACCAAAGAGGTCCTTCTGCAGTTTTACTTCTAAAGAGGTCCTTCTGCAGTTTCTGCAGCAAAGAGTAGGAGTAAACGGGTTATTTTCAGAATGGCAGGCAGTGACTAGTGGGGTACCGCAAGGCTCAGTGCTGGGACACCAGCTATTTACAATATATATTAATGATGTCACAGTTTAAGGATAAGGGGGAAGTCTTTTAGGACCGAGATGAGAAGATCATTTTTCTCACAGGTAGTGGTGAGTTTGTGGAATTCTCTGCCACAGAAGGTAGTTGAGGCCAGTTAATTGGCTATATTTAAGAGGGAGTTAGATGTGGCCCTTGTGGCTAAAGGAATCAGGGGGTATGGAGAGAAGGCAGGTACAGGATACTGAGTTGGATGATTAGCCATGATCATATTGAATGGCGGTGCAGGCTCGAAGGGCCGAATGGCCTACTCCTGCACCTATTTTCTATGGTTCTACATGGCCGTAGTGAGACCACACCTGGAGTATTGTGTGCAGTTTTGGTCTCCAAATCTGAGAAAGGACATTCTTGCTATTGAGGGAGTTCACAAGGTTAATTCCCGGGATAGCGGGACTGTCATTTGTTGAAAGAATGAAGCGACTGGGCTTGTTTACATTGGAATTTAGAAGGATGAGAGGGAATCTTATTGAAACATATACAATTATTAAGGGATTGGATACACTACAGGCAGAAAACATTTTCCTGATGTTGGGGGAGTACAGAGCCAGGGGCTACAGTTTAAGAATAAGGGGTAGGCCATTTGGAGAGGAGGAAAAACTTATTCACCCAGACAATTGTGAATCTGTAGAATTCTCTGCCTCAGAAGGCAGTGGAGGCCAATTCACTGGATGCTTTCAAGAGAGAGTTTGATAGAGCTCTTAAAAATAGCAGAGTCAAGGAATATGGGGAGAAGGCAGGAACGGGGTACTGATAGTGGATGGTCAGCCATGATCATAATGAATGGCAGTGCTGGCTTGAAAGGCTGAATGGGCTACTCCTACACCTATTGTCTATAACCAGTGTTTTATGCTTAGCATAGCATCCATGCTTTTGTATTCTGTTACATAGTTTATGAAACCAAGTCAAAAGTGTCTGATAGTTATGTCCCAATTCTTACTTGCAACACTGCAACAGATAGTACACATTATTATTTATACATTATTTATTATACATTATATATATATTTATCTTTGATGTATTATTGTAATATAATTATTGTATATAACAAACAAACAATAATAGATCAAAGATAAAAATTATGCCACCACGCCACCACGTTTCGGAGCTTATTTGAAGTATTGTTGTAGTATTTAATAGCCTGATGGTTATTGGGAAGAAGCTGCTGAATGTGGATGTCACAGTTTTCAGACTCCTGTCCCTTCTTCCCAATGATAGGAATGAAATGAGAGTGCGGCAAGGGTGGTGTGGATCTCTGATGATGGCGGCCTTTTTGATAGATCTAAGCGGTCTTATAGATCACTTTGATGATGGGGATGTCAGTACCCGTGATGGACTGGGTAGTGTTCGCCACGTTTTGCTATTTTCTTCGTTCCTGAGCGCTCAAGTTTCCATACTAGGCTGTGGTGCAACCAGGGACTGTACAGGTGTTTAATTGTCTTCCATAGTTGGCTTGACATATTCAAACAAAATTCCATGTGGTTATGATACCTTTGAGGGGCACGAGCAAAGACTGGACTGAAATCTCTCGACTGGACGGTGTGAAACACTTCAAACCACTTTAGATTTGGGAATTTCAACTTCAAGTTTTTTGTTGACTAAAATAAATAGAGTGAAATCACTGATCAGTAATTGTATGTACATAATATTCCAACCAGATTTAATTTCATTTGAGGAATCTTGTTTCAGGAACATGTCATAAGTATCCTATTAGAAGGAATTAGGGAGGCACCATTCCTAATTTGCAGAGAGAATCTGAGTTTGTAGTCAAATTATTCCTTGGTGGAGGTTTGATGCTAGAGTACACAAGTAATGCCTTTTACTTGTTATTGCAGGACAATACGATTTGTTCCAGAAACTTCCTTGGATAAAGTTATTTCTGACTCTGCGATTGAGGCCTCGTTACTGAAGTTATTTCGTGCTTTGTTCAGGAGTGATTTGAGCAATCAAGCTGAGTTTCTTAAAATGCTGCCGGAAAGTATTCAATCAAAATACAAGAATTTATTAACTCATTTTCACAAAGAAACAGAAGGAAATCGAATGGATTTTAACCCCGATGGGGCAATGCTTGAAACATTTGGATTCATTATAAGGCGGGCAATTAGTTCACTTTCATTTGCTGGAAGAGGGGTGTTTGTTACGACAGGAAGGGTGCCAAAAGGAACAGTAGTTTGCATGTATCCTGGTACTGCAGTCATTTTTGTACAATGTTTTTTAAAGCTTATGAAATGACCATTGTAGTGTGATCTCTATTCTTTGCTATCTAAAATGGAGCGGTGTTAGACAATTTGAGACACTAACTTTCATTATTTGTTAATGGCATGGTACTTAACTGCTCATATCTCCATTTCTTGCAACTACTCTCTTCCCTTGTTATTTGTGTGCAGTTCTGGTCAATCAATTACAGGAAGGATCGGGAGGCTTTGGAGAGTTTACGAGAATGCTGTCTGAGTATTACCTAGGGGTTGGACAAACTTGTATTGCTTTCTCTAGAATATCAGAGGTTGCGTGGAGTCCTGACAGAAGTATATAAAATTGAGAGAGATATAGAAGGTAGACAGAGGAATCAAAGGGAGACAGTCGGAACCTTTTTCGAAGGGGGGAAATGTCAAGGCCCAGAGGGCATAGTTTTGAGGTGAGAGGGGCAAAGTTTAAAGGGGGTGTATGGGGTGAGTTTTATAACATAGTGGTGGGTGCCTGGACTGTGCTGCGAGGGGGGTGGTGGTGGCAGCAGATGCACGAGTGGTGTTTAAGATGCTTTTAGATAGGCACATGAATGTACAGGGCATGGTGAGATATGGATCACATGCTGGCAGAGGAGATTAGTTTCATTTGGACTTTCCGACTGATCTATTCCAATGCTGTACTGTTCATCCATGTTCAAAGTAATTTAGTCTTTCTTGCCCCATCCCCTGTGACATTTGTCCTCCTTTCCTTTACCTCTTCATCCCTTTCTGATTTTTAGTTTTCTTCCACAGCTGGAGGGCTGTGAAGTGTAAAATATGATTAGCGTTAGAAGGGGTAATATAATATTTCTGCATTAGAGTAATTCTGGTTGATTAGACTGTGTGTCAAATGGAGCCTTGCAGTAGGTCGGCTCTTTCCTTTGAATTTGTTTTGAAGTACGGCCTTTCTTTTGATAAGGATATTCTCTACTGTCTCCCTGTGGAATTTTCAAGGCATTATGTTCTTAGCATGGTGAAATGTGGTTGCAAAGCTGTGTTTGGCCCTATTGTTTGGGCAGAGTTTGATATTATAAATGGTCAGGATAATCTATTAAAGTGACATATAGAATATTTAAGTAAATAAATGTTATGACAATTCAAAAATGATTTTCCAAAGCCAAGTCTGATGGGAGCCTTCCTGTATTTTGTGATTGGCTGTAGAAAGCCACACACCGTGTGTGTGTGTATTTGCATTATTTTTGTATTCAATGGAGTTCACGGGGCAGTTTGCCCATTTTTCCCCTCTGCCATCTATGATGAAGACATGTACATATGCGTGTACATATACAATTATGTGTGGTCATATATATGTACAAGAGCGTGTACATACAATTAACATTTGCATGTGAATTATAACTCATAAGTTCTAAATTATGAATAACTGTGCACTAATGATGCTAGTTTTGGAGTTCAATCTGACATTACTGATAATGCACGAGTATGGCAAATTTCTGCTTTCATTTTCTCTCACTTTTTCTCGAGTGTAAACTCTTGTAAACTTAAAGCCCTTTATCTGGATGTTGTATATTGTCAAGCAGCGTGTTGTGAATTGCGGACATTACAATAGGATTTCAATTGCTGTTATAACAACATGGAAAACAGGTGCAGGAGGAGGCGTTTGGCCCTTCGAACCAGCACCGCCATTCATTGTGATCATGGCTGGTCACCGACAATCAGTAACTTGTGCCTGCTTTCTCCCCATATCCCTTGATTCCGCTGTAATAAAAGTTGACTGGAAAGATACCCTAGCAGGGATGACAGTGGAACAACAATGGCAGGTATTTCTGTGAATATTACAGAAGGTGCCGGATCAGTTCATTCCAAAGAGGAAGAAAAATTCCAACAGGAGTAGGGGGCGACCGTAGCTGACAAAGGAAGTCACTGA
The DNA here is from genome assembly GCA_963514005.1 of Raja brachyura. Next base: position 64,087,892 of record OY740781.1, read on the forward strand.
CAGTATAAAAATAAAAGAGAAGTACAACATAGCAAAGATGAGCGGGAAGCCAGAGGATTGGGTAACATTTAAAGAGCAACAGAAGATAACTAAAAAGAAAAGATGAGGTAAGAAGGTATGCTAGCCAATAATATAAAAGAGGATAGTAAAAGCTTCTTTAGGTATGTGAAGAGGAAAAAAATAGGTAAGACCGAAGTTGGACCCTTAAAGAGTGAAAAAGGTGAATTTATTATGGGGATCAAGGAAATGGCAGATGAGTTGAACAGGTACTTTGGATCCGTCTTCACTAAGGAGGACACAAACAATCTTCTTGATATAGTAGTGGCCAGAGGATCTGGGGGTGACGGAGGAACTAAAGGAAATCCCCATTAGGCAGGAAATGGTGTCGGGTTGACTGATGGGACTGAAGGCTGATAAATCCCCAGGGCCCGATGGCCTGCATCCCAGGGTACTTCAGGAAGTGGCTCTAGAAATCGTGGACGCATTGGTGATAATTTTCCGATGTTCTATAGATTCAGGATCAGTTCCTGTGGATTGGAAGGTAGCTAATGTTATCCCAATTTTTAAGGAAGGCGGGAGAGAGAAAACAGGGAATTATAGACTAGTTAGCCTGACATCTAGTGGTGGGGAAGATGCTGGAGTCAATCATAAAAGATGAAATGGCGGCACATTTGGATAGCAGTAACAGGATCGATCCGAGTCAGCATGGATTTACGAAGGGGAAATCATGCTGGACTAATCTTCTGGAATTTTTTGAGGATGTAACGAGGCAAATGGACAAGGGAGAGCCAGTGGATGTAGTGTACCTGGACTTTCAGAAAGCATTTGATAAGGTCCCACATAGGAGATTAGTGGGCACAATTAGGGCACATGATATTGGGGTACAGTGCTGACATGGATAAAAAATTGGTTGGCAGACAGGAATCAAAGAGTAGGGATAAACTGGTCCCTTTCAGAATTGCAGGCAGTGACTAGTGAGGTACCGCAAGGTTCGGTGCTGGGACCGCAGCTATTTACAATATATATTAATAATTTAGATGAAGGGATTACAAGTAACACTATCAAATTTGCAGATAACAGAAAGCTGGGTGGCAGTGTGAACTGTGAGGATGATGCTATGAGAATGCAGGATGACTTGCTATTGAGGAGTGCAGTGTAGGTTAACAAGGTTAATTCCCGGGATGGTGGGACTGTCATATGTTGAGAGAATGGAGTGGCTGAGCGTGTATACTGGAAATTAGGATGAGAGGGGATCTTATTGAAACATATAAGATTATTAAGGGTTTGGACACGCTAGAGGCGGGAAATTTGTTCCCGATGCTGGGGGAGTCCAGAACCAGGGGCCACAGTTTAAGAATAAGGGGTAAGCCATTTAGAACAGAGATGAGGAAACACTTTTTCACACAGAGAGTTGTGAGTCTGTGGGATTCTCTGCCTCAGAGGGCGGTGGAGGCCGGTTCTCTGGATAAGTTAAAGATGGCATTCGATAATGCGGTTAAAGATGGTATTCGATGTTCCTTAAGTGGAATTATACTTGTGCTCAGTGTACTCATTCTTTAAATGCGATCCATTGTTTGTTTACTGTTGTCATCTCACATATCTTCGTTGATTGCTTTATTTAGGTTTAGGATTTTGGCTCTGCATTTAATTAAATCACTTTCCACCATCTGCCATCATACCAGTTCATCACCACCTTCTGCTAAGCAGGTCTATGCACATGTATGTTGAACACATCCTCAGTTCAACCACATTTAACTAATACTCTATTTTTATGATTAAAAGGTACTGTCTATCAGCAATATGAACCGATCCTTTTCCAGTCTATATGCAACCCATTCATTTTCCGGTGTGTAGATGGCATGTTAATTGATGGAAATGACAAAGGGATTTCTAAAGTTATTTACAGGTGAGTTTCATTTACACTGTAATTTCAGATGTGATTGAACTCATCGGGTTCACTGTAAAATTTATTATATTATAACGTACAAATGAAATAAAAGTATGTTTGTGTATAATTGGGTTATTATCCAATTAGTCAGATGGGGGCGAGAAGGATGAATATAAACACAAAAGCTGGCAGTGGAATCTGATAAGAAAGGAAGGAAGTAATAGACGCTATTTGATATCGCCATCCTGTACTTAAATGCACGTGGATCATCTCCGACACCTCCATCCCATATAACCATATAACAATACAGCACGGAAACAGGCCTTCTCGGCCCTTCCAGTCCATGCCGACCATTTATTTTCCCCTAGTCCCATCTACCTGCACTCAGACCATACCCCTCCATTCCCTTCCCGTCCATATACCTATCCACTTTACTTTTAAATGTTAAAATCGATCCTGCCTCCACCACTTCTGCAGGAAGATCATTCCACACAGCCACCACTCTCTGAGTAAAGAAGTTCCCCCTCATGTTACCCCTAAACTTCTGTCCCTTAATTCTCATGTCATGCCCTCTTGTTTGAATCTTTCCTTCGCGCCCGGAGAGCTGCGGTAGTAGTGAGTGAGTGAGTTACTGGCAGTATCCCCGACCCCCTCCTTGTCAACACTTGTGCCCTCCCCACAACTTTACCCCTGGCACAGACTCTCCACACGCTGTGAAAGAAACTGTTCCTACAATTGGTCAAGGACGAGGAAGCCTTGGGCAAATTGAAATGTCAAATTGAAATTGAAATTGAAATTTAACGGGGAGAACAATCTGCGCATGCGCGGTTTAATTTTTTTTTAAAGGGGACCGAGTCAGGCACATGCCGTAATTACTCACGGCATGTGCCTGACTTCTATCTATTGAGATGTATTACATTTTATATTATTAGGAAGTTTTCAGAAAATCTTACTTGGTGAGGAAAGGAGACGATCTAGATGTTTACGATAAATAACTAGATTTGCTTTGATAGTTTCTTTCTCTGACTTTTCAGATCTTGCAGTGGACGGGATAGACTTGGTCCTTATAAAACTAGTGATGTCACTTGGCTTACAGAAACCCCGGTCAATCCATTAGCTCTGGGTCAGTACGTCAACAACTGTTCTAATGGTATGTTGCATCATTTTTAGATCTTGTTTTGTGAAACATGTTGATATGCAGTAGTCATCATGCAATGAATATATGTGAACTTCATCGAAGAGCAAATTGGCTTTATTATAAATCACGATTCTTCTCTCAGATCCCCAACTCAGCTGGTAGTTGCTGTGTACAAACATCCTCCAGGTGGTCAGTTTGGGCTGCACTTACCCAGTATGCTATCGATAAGGTTCCAGGGTGTCATGCAATGTAATCAAGTCATGATTTAGACAAGCAAAGTTTTTTCCTCAGTAAAATACAATATGCTGGAGGAACTCAGCAGATCAGGCGACATCTGGGGAGGGAATAGGGAACCGCCTTTTCAGCACAGAACCTTTCTCCCAACTCATCTTCCTCAGCTTTGTTGTCCAGAGAACCTATTGCAGTTCTTGAATGCTAATGAACATGCCTGATATTTAAAAGTATTCAAAAGCTATTTGCAATGAAATAAACATTAAAACAATTATGACAACAAATATAAATAATAACAAAAAAAAATCATTTTTAATTTTCTTCCCTGCACGTGTAAATTTTACACTGAAATAAATTGTCGTGTGCATCCTGCACTTGTCTAACCTTGCACAGATTCACAAACTAATTCCACAACATAAGTGGTAGGGAATTCATCAAATGGAATATGACAGCCAGTTGAGAATAGTTTATTTGGTTTCCCATGCACTAACGTCACACAACATCACAAGAAACCAAGAGCCATTGTAGGCTATCAAGCCATTCAGATAGACACAAAAAGCTGGAGTAACTCAGCAGGACAGACAGCATCTCTGGAGGGAAGGAATGGGTGACGTTTCGGGTCGAGACCCTTCTCTGCTCCACCAGTTAATATGATCATGACTGATCTATGCTGGATGAAACTCTGCTTTAATGCCATTTCTCCATACTTCTCAATTCCTCAATCTAATAAATGTTTATCCACCTCCAATTCCAGAGATTTACCACCTTTGAGAAATAGCCGCGTACCTCCGTTTTAAAAGACCAGCCCCATATCTTGTACTTAAGCCCCTTTTTCGTGAACTCTCCCACCAGTGAAAACATCCCAACATCTACCCTGTCAAGCCTCCTTATGATCTTATATGTTTGAGTAAGGTCACCCTGCATTCTTCTAAACTCCAAAGAATACAGGCCCAAACTGTTTATTCTCTCTTGGTGGCACATCCCTCTCATCTGAGAACTTACTCTGATGAATCTCCTCTGTATTGCCAGTTCTTTTCCCATTTTCCTATTGCAGAGTAACCTTATCACAACAAGACCTTCCAACTATTTTCATATCATTGACAAATTGGGAAACATTGCATTTATTCATCCAGGTCATTAATGTAAATAGCGAGCAATTTCAGCCTAAGAGCTGATCTCTGTGGTATTCCACTAGTTTAGCTAGTCTGCAAATTATCCATTTATTCCGACTTTGTTTTCTATGATCAGTCTGTTTGGATTTAAATCAGCCAGTTTTCAACCAAACGTTATCATTTAGGAGCATAAATGCTGGCATTTAGCAGTAAAATTGACCAGTGCATAAGATTATTGCAAATCTCAATTGCAATCGAGAATATGCCAGGATTTGAAAGATTGCACCATTATCTCAATGATGTCAGATTAGCAAAAAGGGAAGTGCCATGAGACCTGGGTGTCCTTGTACACTAGTCACTGAAAGTAAACATGCAGGTACAGCAGGCAGTGAAGAAAGCCTTCATAACGAGACGATTTGAGTATAGGAGTAAAGAGGCCCTTCTGCAGTTATACAGGGCCTTGGTGAGACCACATCTGGAGTATTATGTGCAGTTTTGGTCTCCTAATTTGATGAACGACATCCTTGCTATTGAGGCAGTGTACAAGGTTAATCCCTGGGATGGCGGGACTGTCATATGAGGAAAGATTGGAAAGACTGGGCTTGTATTCACTGGAATTTAGAAGGATGAGAGGGGATCTTATAGAAACATAAACTTATAAAAGGATTGGACAAGCTAGATGCAGGAAAAAATATCCCAATATTGGGGTAGTCCAGAACCAGGGGCCACAGTCTAAAAATAAAGGGGAGGCCATTTAAAACTGAGATGAAAAGAAAAACTTTTTCGACCAGAGAGTTGTGAATTTGTGGAATTCTCTGCCACAAAAGACAGTAGCGGCCAATTCACTGGATGCATCGAAAGAGAATTAGAATGAACTATTAGGGCTAGCGGAATCAAGGGGTATGGGGAGATGGCAGGCACGGGTTGCTGATTGTCGATGATCAGCCATGATCACAATGAATGGGGGTGCTGGCTCGAAGGGCCGAATGGCCTCCTCCTGCATCTATTTTCTATGTTTCTAACTTGGAGCTTCAAACACAATAAAAAGAAAATAAAGAAGAATAAAAAGGGATAAAAACCTGCAGATGCCTATGTTTTCCTGCAAATTAATTCTATCAATTACTGTGTTGCAGAAAAAGAAGCTAATGTATGTTATCAGGAATTTGATGTTCCCACGACATTTCCTGTAGAGTTCCGACAGTACTTTCCTAACGTAAACTACAGACATGATGTGGAAAGGTAAGTCCTTTCGAATAACGCTTTCACTTTCATCAACTAGCAGGATCAGGTGATAAATGTTAAACATTTTCAAGAGGGATTTCTACGACGCCTGCTTATAATTTAAAAGGACAAGTATAATATATGAAGTATTTGTTATTAGTTATTTGTCATTTATATTCAAATGTTGATGGATTTTAACATTTAGAACGACAATCAATATCTCAATGGGCAATATGTCTCAAAACGTAGACACAAGTAACATTTAAACCCACCTCCAGTTTAAATTCCATTTGGAATATTTAGGAGGACCAAGAAACCAAGAACTGCAGATGCTGAAAATCTTGAGCAAAAAAATTGGAGGAACACAGCGGGTCAGGCAACATCCTCAGACAGATTGGAATAGGGATGAGAAATCTGGAAAAGTGAGATGAGTATGGTCAAAGACTGCAGGAGGGATTGATAGGCAAATGGGTGAAGTGAGTGATAAAGGCGAAAGATGAAAAGGAACAAAAGGGTATCGGATAAGGAGAGAAGAGGTGCCGTGAAATGTAGAATCAAAGGGAGGGATATGAGTGGAAAGGGACAGCGGGGAGGGGAAAGAGGGGGGATAATAGGCAAATGTGGGAATCTGGAATGGGAGATTAGCATATGAAGGAAGGGAAAGGAGCAGGGAACAATGTGCATGCCTGCAGTGGGGACTGCAGGGGAATGAGAGGGGGGAGGTTGGAGGGGATATTTCTTTAATTCTACAATTTCAACAACGCTCACCTGCATTTCACAGCTTTAATGTCACCTTAGTTTAATTTGCCTCTCGTTCTTCTTGAAATAACTGCATTAATCTATTAACATGGTTGCTCAGTAAATGTTGGCACCCAAATCATCAGGTAGCACCCGTGAAGAAAGTGAATCTGCTGAGAGTTTCCAGCAAATACTGTTTTTATTTTGGATGTACAGCATCTTCATATATTTGATTTTCAGTAGGTTCTGAATTTTATGTATAGGAGCATGGTAAACGATGAAAACTGTTTCCAATTCCCAATTATAGATAGAGCATTGGATCAATGGGAAAACAGTAATGGATTAAATAGAAAGCTGCCAGGATTTAGTGGTTTATAATTATCAGGGATCATTTGAAAAATGGATCCTTTATTCATTGCAGAAAATGAAATGGTGGAGTCACTGAAGTACCAGGAATTAAGAAGCTATTTCACAGGATAAATAGAGATAGATAGTTTCAGATTAGTGCATAAAACAGTGGGTTTTTTCATGCTACACGATGTACAAAAAATTAAATTAGAAAGCTCTGTAGCTATGATCTATATACAAATTATTTAATTCTGTAACTAGTATACATACAGAAGTACAAAATAAAATGCTGGAGGAACTCAGCAGGCCATGCAGCAACTGTGAACGACAGATGACATTTTGGGTCAGAACTCTTCGAGTGCCTTCACAGATATTGAGGTGTTTATTTGATCACTATGCTTCTGCATGTGTACTCAAGAGGTTTGCTCTTTTGTTTTGCAGGCTTTTGCGATGTGTGGTTCTTGTGACGCTTCGAGATATAGAGATGGGAGAAGAACTGTTCTCAAATTATTACACGATCATAAAATAAAAACTCAGGACACACTGTGTTCAGTGTTTCAACCCAGTGTGTGGGCAATTTGTTTTCACTTGCTGAATTATTTTTATTTGATATCCTTGAGCCCTGGCAGTGAAGGAGGGCAGTCAACTTCCAGACAAACACCAGAGACACTCTGAAATTGGTGAGAGTTTATCCTCTGCTGGATAGCCATTGAAACAGCAGTTAATAGTAGGAGGAAACAGAATAGACCAAGGACATGATTTACATCATCATTAAATATTGTAGCTAAATCTTCATTGCAGAGAAATGGCAGATGGAGTTTAATCCGAGCAGGTGTGAGGTGTTGCACTGTGGAAAGTTGAATACATGGGATGTGTGGAGTTTGTACGTTCTCGCCGTGACCTGCATGGGTTTTCTCTGAGATCTTTGGTTTTCTCCCACACTCCAAAAATGTACAGGTTTGTAGGTTAATTGGCTTGGTAAATATAAAAATTGTTCCCCAGTGGGTGTAGGATGGTGTTAATGTGCGGGGATCGCTGGTCGGCGTGGACCCGATGGGCCGAAGGACCTGTTTCCGTGCTGTATCTCTAAACTAAAGGGATTGTTAGTCGAGATCCTTAACAGCATACATGTGCAGAGGGATCTTGGGAGTCCAAGAACGACCATAGCTCCTGAGAAGTAGCAACACAAGTAGAGAGTGGGAAAGGCATACAGTCTGCTTGCCTTCATCAGTTGGGGCATTAAGTATAAGAGTCACAAAGTCATGTTGCAGTTTTATGAAACTTTGGTTAGGCCGTATTTGGAGTATTGTAAGCAGTTCTGCCTGGCCCCATTATGGGAAGAATGCAAAACCTTTGGGAAAGGTGCAGAAGAGGTTTGCCACAATGCTGTCTAGAATTAGAGTATTAGCTGTGGGAAGAGGTTGGACAGACTCTTTTCTTTGAAGCATTGGAGGTTGAGGGGGGGGAAGGTGATAAAAACAATGGGAGTCATAGATAGGGTCGACTGTCAGAACCTTTTCCCCAGGCTGGATATGCCAAAAGAGTAAAGGGTATGAAGTTTTTGGTCTCGTGCGCACAGTGTAGGTATTTGGAAAACGCTGCTAGGGATGGTGGTGGGAGCGGATACTCAAGTGTATAAGAGGTTTTCGGTTTGCTGTACTGGTCCATAATGCTTTATGTTATGGAGTTTGTGTTATACAGCATGGAAACAGGTTGTTTGCCCAACTCATCCATGCTGACTAAATTGTCTATCCGAGCTATTCCTGTCTGACTTTTTCCATTCTTGTACCTGACCAAATGTCTCTTAAACATTGTCATAATCACACCCCTCGTGATTTTATTACCTCTAATGTCACCCCTCAACCTCCTCTGCTCTAGGAAAATATCCCTGTCAATCCAGTCTGTCCCTACAACCAAAGCTCCCCCACCCGTCCCAGTACCATCCTCAATTGCCGCACCTTTGCAGATTAATGACGTATTGTCTTAGCTGACCCACCAGCACTCCAAATGTGGCCTCACCAATGACTTGTACAGCTAGAAACATAGAAATTAGGTGCAGGAGGAGACCATTCGGCCCTTCGAGCCACTAAATATCTTGCATCCATGTAGAGGTAATGAAGGAACAAGCCCTCCTGAAAGTGCATTCTTCTTTCAGCTCCCATGTTTAGGTCCCCTGCTTAGGCACCTCAAAGATGGCACAGCCCGGTGTACGACTCAAAACATCTTCTGCTGACCAGTGAGTTTTGTATAATAACCAAACTGAAGTTGCCAATGGCTTTGTGCATGCTTTTGACCTAGGTTTACAAATCCATCTGGAATCTCATTCTCTGAAACACTTACTTTATCCCATTTTCAATGCAGATTTAACTAGCATGATGGTGTGAAAACAAATCTCATCTCTGCATAGTAATGTCACTGGAAGCTTAAGAAAACATGTTCCCAGTATAAAACCTTTGACCCCAATCAACATTGGTTATATTAAAAGCAATCTTGGTAAATTGCTTTGGCATATCTATAGTATCAGACATCTAAATAATCAAACCAAATAAATATACTGCTGAAACGAGGATGGAATTTTCTTATTTTAAAAATACCTTAATGACTATCTGTTCTTAACTGCTGAAGACACATAGCAAGACAGTTCAAGGGATAATCATCTCGGCTATTGGCTGCCTCGCCAACAGTATGTCTGTCCCTTCTTTTTGTTTTAATAGTATGTGTTAAATGTATGCTGTTAGTGTTCATTAGCTTGTTTTATGGGGGTTGTGGGAAACGTTCTAATCTCTTGCCTCGACGGAGATGTGTTTTTTTCCGTATCGTATCTCCGTCCGCACTGCGGCCTAACATTGAGACGTTGTCGGCCTTTGCTGGAGACCGAGTTTGAGAGCTCCACCGCAGTCAGCTGCAGACTTAACATCACAGAGCTCGCGATCCCTTTGCCAGGCATCGACCACGAAGCTCCAACCATGGGTGCTTGCGGACTTTAACATCACGGAGCGCGTGGTCCCTGGTTAGAGACAGACTTCAGGAACTGCAAACCGCAGGAGCTTCGATCGCCCCGACAGATGGTTCAAATGGCCCGACTGCGGGAGAATAAAGAGGAAGAAGCTTGGACTTTCTATGCCTTCCATCACAGTGAGGAATCCACTGTGGTGGACGTTTATGTTAACTTTTATGTAGTTGTGTTTCTTGTTGCTTATTTTTCCATATGGCTGTATGGTAATTCGCATATCACTATCTTAATTGGTACATGTGACAATAAAACACCTTTGAAACCTTTAATAAATTCCTCATGTCACCCCAATAGTAGAATTAATTCTGGGGGTCAGATTTAAAATAGTAATCTCTCATCTGAGCACAAGATGGAATTTTCAACAAAAAAAAATTATGGTACTGCCTTGATTGGAGAACTGAATAATTGTTTGGCATGAGACTTATCATGGAATCTCCTCCCAGATACAAAATCCTGACCAAGTGCAATGCAGCCAGCAGTTGAATGATAACATCAAAAAAAGTGAAATCTTTACCAACTACAGGACTATATTTTACTGATCCCTGAACCCTACTGATTTTATGTTGCCAAATTCAGTTTGGGTTTTAGGTTCCTGAATGATCAGGCATGATAAACATAGAAACATAGAAATTAGGTGCAGGAGTAGGCCATTCGGCCCTTCGAGCCTGCACTGCCATTCAATATGATCATGGCTGATCATCCAACTCAGTATCCCGTACCTGCCTTCTCTCCATACCCTCTGATCCCCTTAGCCACAAGGGCCACATCTAACTCAATCTTAAATATAGCCAATGAACTGGCCTCAACTACCCTCTGTGGCAGAGAGTTCCAGAGACCCACCACTCTCTGTGTGAAAAAATTCCTTCTCATCTCGGTCCTAAAGGATTTCCCCCTTATCCTTAAGCTGTGACCCCTTGTCCTGGACCTCCCCAACATCAGGAACAATCTTCCTGCATCTAGCCTGTCCAACCCCTTAAGAATTTTGTAAGTTTCTATAAGATCCCCTCTCAATCTCCTAAATTCTAGAGTATAAACCGAGTCTATGCAGTCTTTGTTCATAAGACATCCCAGGAATCAGTCTGGTGAACCTTCTCTGCACTCCCTCTATGGCAATAATGTCCTTCCTCAGATTTGGAGACCAGAACTGTATGCAATACTCCAGGTGTGGCCTCACCAAGACCCTATACAACTGAAGTAGAACCTCCCTGCTCCTATACTCAAATCCTTTTGCTATGAAAGCTAACATACCATTCGCTTTCTTCACTGCCTGCTGTACCTGCATGCCTACTTTCAATGACTGGTGTACCATGACACCCAGGTCGTGCTGCATCTCCCCTTTTCCTAATCGGCCTCCAATCAGAATAAATCAGAATGAGACAACCCATTATGCACATTAATAGCTTGTGTTGAAAAAGTTTCCATCACAAAACAGGATCACTTCTATCATAGATGCATGATAAAGGGCATTAGAAATGTGTCAATACTAGAGAATCTAGATTGTATTTCGGTGGTGCTCCAACTTTAAAACTCTTCCCTATAAGGGATCCACAAGATGAGCAAGCGTGTTTCTTCTAGAGAGCGACTTGGTCACATTTTTGTTGTTTAAGGATAACAAATGCGGTCAGATACTGAGAAAATGTTTAAAATCAAATTTCTCAAAGGGCTATCATGTCAAGTTTATTGTCAACTGACAAACTGCAAGATAAGAGTCGAAATTCACTACTGCAATGCACCCAGATGAACAGCTCAAACATCCTGGCGGGTATTCACTCTGATGTATGTTGCTAGTGCTTGGAAGAGTAATAGCAGCATTGATGATGACTATAAGTAAAACTTTTTTTTAATCCACACATTGAAAGTATACTTATTATTGCCTTTATTATCTTTATACTCAAACCTTTAAAACATTAATAACTCTGCAAACATTAAATGTTGAATTGCCCCACCCAAGAAATGATATCCAATTCCAATGAAGCTCTGCACTCATAAGAACCGAATTAACGATGATATTTAATAGAATTTCTTATTTTCAGATAAATCAGACATATTTTTCTGGTGCGTGTTAACAAAAAACTAAAGAGGCGTTCCCATAATATTACTTGGGCGTTTCAAATTTTTACTGAGCTTCGTGTAGACTGCTTAGGATATTTCATCTTTAGATAAATTGAATACAAAGTACCATCATAATAACACTTAAAAGTTATACTTAATGAAAATAAAGATGAGACTTCCAGACTTTTTATTTCTGGAATGGTGTATACCACACATCAAGGTACAACAGAAGTACAAAATAATGCTGAACACAAACCTTCAGTATTTATATACAAATATTAAAACAAAACACAACATTAGAGCTTTCTCTGGTATATCTTCAAAAATGAATGCTGTCTTGATTGTCACCAATTAACCCATTTTTTCCACCACTGGCAGTTCTATTACCAAATGCAACATTACAGTAGAGGGGGAGCTGTAGCACTATTTCTTCAGAACAGTATTGTTAGAGGTTTTATTTTATTAAAAGCACGTCTTTTAGTAGCATGTCTATATTGATCATCAATACCACATTGCTTTAATTTTTCACAAACATTGTACAAACTCCCCCTTCTGCAATGTATCTACTTTTCAAATTTCTTTATACAGTTAGTTCAACTTGTTACTATTTTACGTTCAAAAGATAATTTGAATTCGTACTAGACTTTGGATAAATTATCAATATACTCAATAATAAGAGATTTACTCACTTTTATCCTCAGCCACAAAGAAAAATTGCAGTATTTTTCATGACCTAATTATTCTTGATATTCTTCAGTCATCAAACAAATAATACCTTCAAGTAAATGGATCACTTTATATTAGGAAACTAGGTGACGTTTCGGGTCAAGACCCTTCTTCAGTCTCAACCCGAAACGTCACCCATTCCTTCTCCAGAGATGGTACTCGTCCCGCTGAGTTAAGGGCCTGTCCCATTGTACGAGGTAATTCAAGAGCTCTCCCAAGTTAGAAAAAAAATCAAACTTGTGGTAAGTACGTAGAATGTACGTAGTGGCTACGTCGGAGCTCGTGGATGTCCGGGCTTGAATGCTAATGGCAGGTACTCGGGAAACACGGCAACTCGTGAAGTTTTTTTAGCACACTGAAAAATTTCCACAAGAGCCCCAAGTACATACGATCGGCTATTACCGTAATTCGCCGAGTTCGAATCGGGAGAACTCTTGAATTACCTCGTACAGTGGGACAGGCCCTTTACTCCAGCTTTTTGTGTCTATCTTCGGTTTAAACCAGCATCTGCAGTTCCTTCTTACACATATATTAGGAAACTAATCATTTGGACTAGTGAGAAAACATAGTCTCCGTTTTGGTGAAATATTGCTATTTTCACCACAGCACCAGTTACAATTCTAAATGTATTAGTAAATGAACAGACTTTTCAAAATGGAAAGGAAAAACAATCATCTTTGGCCAACAAAGCTTGACAATACACAGCAAATCTTCAAAATCCCAGTGGTTAAATGATGAGATTCTCATTTAGAAAGAATAAGCAAGGATAATTTCATGACACTTTAAACTTCAGAAAAGTAGTTTACTAGATGCATAAATTCTACATAATTACATTCTCTCAAATTATTGCCCTGTTTAATATGCACATAAAAGGAAATTTACAAAGTTCTAAAATATCAGTTCTCATTAAGATTTTGGTTTTAGTTTTGGTTGAGTATTTCGATGATCTTTGTTTTGCGTGTAGGATGAAGAGCAATTTTTCAACACCCCAAACACATTTAAAAAAATCTAAACATTGTATCACGTAAATAACACTGACTAGACCCAACCGAAAAAGGTTAAACAATTTCAGACTAAATGTTTTTAAATAAACTGTATTATTCAGTCAGAAGAGTTAATCAATGTTACTGGCAAGAGGATACATACCAATAAGGATTTTATTTAAAAAAAAATCACAAGCAAATCAGTCAAAGGAAATTTTAAATTAAACCCTGTAATAAAAATCATACACTACTGTTTGCCAGGGAAACCTTAAAGTCTGAATGCATAGTTAATTTCTGTATTTATAATGCACTAGGAATGGTTTTAAAATTTCAAAAAGTGCAACTGATACAAGTTGATCAGTCATAAATCTGTATGAACATTACTACAGACTAACCTTTGCAAATCCAATCACGCTCAAATATATAAATGAAGGGATATGAATAGCATTTCCACGAGTACAGGACTGGGTTCAGTTAACATTAGTAAGAAAGATCCCACAGAAGACAAATGCATAGATCAGCACATAAACACAAGCTACAAGCTGATGACATGAATCACAATTCCACGCAATACTGGCAAGAGCCAAGGCTACCCGTTACTTCTGTGTCTTGTACCTTTATGCCACCCTGTACGGTCTCAGAACCTAAAGCTTCATCTACCTTACAGGATTCCTGTATTAAAAACTGAAAGACCATTGTATGGCTGTACAGTCATACTTGTCTACATTGCAAATCAATTCAGCCTCTCAAACTACAGTATTCATTCTTGCGCTTTTAAAATGGCAGTATTTGTGTAAAAATTCTGCACTGTTTTAGGGGCTTGTGCAAATAAGGTTGAGGGAGGGGTGGGGGGCTGGGGGAAGGGTGAAGATAGATTCTTCAGACTATGCAAATATTTACAGTACACTAAAGCAGTTCATTATGTTATGTATCCCAGCTAATTAACCTCCTTCACACTTTCAATTTGCCTGCAAATACAGTAAACCCGTTTATCAAATGTATTTCAGTAAATTATTTTACTTTTAAAAATATGTAATAATGGGTATTCATCTGGGTCTAATAACTACATTTTTGATAGATGCTCAATGATGAAAATGAGTTTTAAATATTAATGACTACATTGTCAATTAGAAACTAGGAAAGCAATGAACGTAATGTAAAAATTACACCACGAAATACGTGATATAGCACATACTATAAATAGATTAAATGGGACGTATCTTTCAGCATAAGTATTTTCTAATACCAAGTCGTAGGGAATTTCCTTTTTTTTTTAGCAGACCTTGATTATGACCAGCATCAATTTACACTTAAAAAAACCCTTTTATTTCCTGCTGTGTAAAATGGATCCCAAGTACATCTAATCAAATAATGACTGGATAATTCAAATGTCCTCCCTGTTTCAGTCAAGTGTTTTATTGCAAACTTTTACTTCCAGAGAAATTGTAAAGATTCAGAATATATTACAAAATATTAAGGTTCAGTTTTGGTTCAAGGTTTGACTGTACTATACTTGGTTAGGCATGTACAGAACGTTGAATACAGAACACAATGAACTGCTGCAAGAGACATGGCTTAATTGTCAAACAGAATTGTGATTAGAAGTGGCAAGTCCCAAGTTGTGTTGAGACAATTTCAGCTGCCCCTGGAAATCTTCTTCGATATATAATGCACTACGCAATTTGAGATACACTATAATACAATCTTTAAAGTCTTAAAAAAACAATGTACAATTATCATAAAATTCAATATTTAATCTAATCAATAAAAGCTTGAAAAGTTTCTAAGCACAGAAATCTGGCAGTAGTTCCAACCCGTTTACAGATGGCAGCCATGCCCAACACTTGAGTCTGAGGGCGTCTTCCCATTTGTATTTCATCCATCAATTTTTTTCCCAAAGTATGCACTCATGGCACTGTAAACTGAAGTGCTCTGTTTTAAGTGAATGGATGAGATGGCTCTGTTCATGCAGGTCTTTGCACTGGTTGTGCACTGTTCACTTCCAAAATGCTACAATCGCCAGGAACAAGGCCAGGTACCTGTAAACATTAGTATTCCTCTATACCCACTACTGTGACAGCAGTGCGCATTCATGGAAGCCATTTCTATTGTTTCAGATTCCAAATGATGATGTCAGGAGGTGAAATGGTTCCTTTATCTACAGGCTACAAAAAGAGATGCAACAGCGTGAGAGTTCAGGACTGCGTCAAGAAGTTCAATTTTTCGACCCCAACTCTATTTGAACATAATCTCTCAAATTTCTATGTTACCAGGGATTGAAAATAAATGGCTATTTAACTCTTGAGAAATCAAGATTGATTGAAGTCCTATAGGTAAAAAGACATCACTGATGTCATAGTAAAAAAATTCAAACTTCCAGTGAATGACTGAACAATTTCGATGGCTCACCCACCAAGTTCAACATTGCTGCATACCACCATTTCATGAGAAGTTTCAATGGAGGAGTCACTCTGATTGGAGAGCTGTATGCTGGTGTAGTGCACAGGGATTGATGAAGCCATTTGCTTCATTATTAGGCAAGCTGCTAAAATCTGCAACAGAAACAGACATTTTGGCACTCGTGATGTGGTGTGTGTGATTCTCAAAATCCACATCCAGGTTATTTACAGAAAGGTCATTGATGTAGGATTCTTGAACAGAGATCCCCATTTTCAATCTCTTTGCTGGTCTTTCAGTCTCGTTGTTGCACATGCTTATCTGATTCAAATCAGAATGGTAGAATCCAGTCTCGAATAAATTTAGGCAGTCTGTGTCACCATTCGTAGGCAATCCAAGTGATTCGTCTATTAAAGCAGGCACATGGGTAGTTGGTCCTTTTGTGTGTAAACTCTCCACCGGAGGAAAATTATAAGAATCCAAACAGCTTACATCTGCAATGCTGCATGTTGTATTGGTCAGTGCTAAAAAAAAAGCAAAATATGATTATTTCAAATTTACAGCTTATCCAAGATATTTTCACAAATCATTTTAATTCATGACAAGATGGCTGAAAGATTTACAACACAAAAGTTTAAAAGAGTATTCGAATTAAAAGGATAAGTAATAAAACACAATCTAATAATCTGAGATCACTGGATTTTTACATTATTAACCAGTGACTTTAGAGATACGGTGCAGAAACAGGCCCTTTGGCCCACCGTCTGCGCTGACCAGTGATCACCTCGTACACTAGCACTATCCTACACACTAGGACTTACAATTTTGCACCCAAGCCAATAAACCTACAACCTGTACGTCTTTGGAATGTGGAAGGAAAGCGAAGCATCCGCAGAGAACCCACACGATGACAAGGAGAACATACAAATAAGCCGCACCGATAGTCAGGATTGAACCTGGGTGTCTGGTGCTGTAGGGTATGAATTCTACCGCTACGCTACTGTGCCGCCCAGTTGTAACTAACTAGTAATTACATGCGAGGATAAATGTAAATCGAACAGATATGGGCATCAAGATGTTCACGTTACATCTTTAGGAGACACACTACACATTTTATTTGCTAGTTCATCTTTAAAATAATTGCAAGGATAAATTAATTGTTATAATATGCTTGAATATCCCATTCTAGAATCAACTTGGCTCAGGTGACTACTCAGGAGGATTCAATGTCAAATCACACCATAGACTTTGCCATTAAATCTATTCTGGCAACTTAATACAATACTTAGCGAGGTGCCATTAAACTAAGATCAGATTTGTTGTCTCAGGAGGGTATTACAAAAATTCAAGGGAACTAATTAAAAGGTCGCAGGACTTGAGTAAATTGGGTCATAGAGTGAGATCACTTTATAAAGTGCAAATTGATCTCTTATTAATCATGCACTCTAGATGACTAATAAATATTCTTTCATAATCCTCAGTACCAAAGATTTTATGAGTGGTGCGTTGCGAGCTACAAAAGGCTGAAGCCTTATGAATCACAGGTGGTGTGTTTGGAGGTGATACCTGTCGGTGGAGATGGCCGAGAACAGAAGGCAAGAGAGAAAACAAAGAACTGCTCTCAATGTGAAATTCAAGATAAGGGAGAAGAAATATACTGCAGAAGTTAGAGAAGAGAAATAAAAACAAAGTGATATAATTATTCAGCAGGTCAGGCAGTGTGAGGTGAGAGAAGAAAAGAGTTAATGTTAGGGGTGAAGACCTTAAATTAAGTTCTGATTCAATCTGGGAAGGTTGATTATCTGAAAATTGTTGAATTCTACATGGAGTGCTGAGGACACTAACATACCCAGCACGACAACAGAATGCTCTAGGCTCATGTTCAACTTTTTTGGAACAGTGTGAGAGACCAGTGTGAGACAAGTTCTATTTATACCTGGTCAATTTCTAACTCAGACTTCTATCTCTATCGTGGGTTAGGTCAGCAAAAAACACCCACAACAATCCCATGGACTCTTGCAGCTATACATCTTCCCATCCCATTGCCTGTAAGGACTTAATTTCCTTCTACTCCTCCAGGTTCCAACAACACCATTGTCAACACTGGTGCATTCAAGGTCTTTACTTTTCTTAAAGAGTTTCATCTCCACCACAGTTGATGGGTCTCTCATCTGTGTCTGTTCCGTTGCCCACTCTTCTGCTTTTACCCCTCTCCTCCCATGCAGAACATCCGTCCCATCCATCCCAACATTCAACAAAACACTCTCCGGAATTTCCACCACTTTCAGTTTGTCAGAAGTTGCACATCCTTCTCCCCTTTCAGCATTCAAAAAAGATTGTTTTCTCCATAATTTTCATGTTCATCCTTGCATCTCTGCCAACACCTATTCCATTTCTAGTGTCTTCCCATGCAACTGTAGCAGATGCAACACCCACCCTTTCATTTTCTCCTCCTACCAGAGAATCAAACATTCCTCCGTGTGAAGTAGTCCCTCATTTGTACCTCGAGCAATTTAATACACTGTCAAGTGCTTGTAATGCAGTCCTCTCTATATTGGAGATGGCGGCTTTGCAGAACATCTCATACTTACAACATTGGGTTTTTTTTCTCCTTTGTTCACGATTAACCCAAACCTTCACCGCAGACTGGGGGGAGGGTGGAGGATGGGCAGCAGAGTGACGAAGCTTCACAGTGCCAGACACCAGGATTCAATCCTGGTCTTTGGTGCTCTCTGTGGAGTTTGCATATTCTCCTTGTGACTGTGGGATTCCTCTGGGTTCCCTGGAGCTTCCTCCACCCCCCACATCCTGAATACAGATGACTTAGTATGTTAATTGACGCTGCTATATTTCTTCTGACAGCTCGTTCCAGATACGTTGAATTTAAACGTTGCCCCCAGCAGTCCCTCTCAAAACTCTCCCCTCTCACCTTAAATCTAAGCCCTTGAGTTTTAGAATCCTCCACCCTTGGAAAAAGATTGTAAGCATTCACTTTAACCATGGGCTTCGTGATTGAGTCTCCAACACCCCAAAGAACATATAGTCCCAGCCAATTCAACTATCCCTATAACTCAAGCCAGTAGGTCCCTGTAACAAGCTCCTTAATCTCTCCTGCACTGATTCCAACTTAATGATACTTCCTATACCTAGGCAACGAGAACTAGATGCACCAAGGCTTTCTGTAGCTTCTGCAAAATTTCCTACCCTTCTATGACCAAGACAAAAATTCTGTTTACTTGTTTTTATAACAGCGCCTTTTAATATTACGTGTGGAATCCTCAACTATTGGTCCTTAACTGTCCTTATCTTTTCACTGTTTAAGGTCAACATTTGTAACAAGGACTCGAAAGAAGAAGACGACTATTTAAACATTACTTTAATTATCAACCATTTGTCTAAATGGATAAACTAGTTTTAATTTTTCAGCCACCATATGGTCACTCACTCAAATTTATCAATTTTTAATGTTCCAAGCTACACCACTTCCTCTAACAATACTATTTACACAGGCAAATTTTTGTGTCAACCTAGTCATTAATGCATATATTGAGATCATAGCCTTCATATAGCAGAAATGACAGTAGATTACTTATTTAGATAACTTAAATAAGAGACACTTATTTAATGCATTCTGCAGATAGCTGCTTACAAATTGTTCACCTAATCGATGAAATTCACCATTGAAAAATATGCATGATGAAAAGTTACTTATATCAGCTTATGTGGAGGCTTAGTAATCTATTGCAAACATAAAGATGTCATCAGCACGAAGGAAAAAACAAGTGATTAGATTCCATGTCTAGCTTCCCTTCTACTACTAGTTCAATGATTAATTGAGGCAAATTTTTAAAATTCTGGATTTAAGCCGTTTCACTTATTTATGTCTGAGCTCAAGAGCAGGAATGAAGACATAGACTATTTTCTAAATGGGGTGAGAATCCAGAAATTGTTGCAAAGGGACTTGGGAGTGCTGGTGCAGGATTCCCAAAAAGTTAATCTGCAAATCGTATCGGTAGTAAAGAAAGCAAACTCAATGCCAGCATTTATTTCAAGAGGGTTTGTATACAAAAATAGGGATGTAATGCAGAGGCTCTTTGTGCTGGTAAGGCCACGTTTGGAATATTGTGAGCAATTTTGGGCACTAAATCCGAGGAATGATGTGCTGGCTCTGGAGAGGGTCCAGAGGTTTACAAGAATGATCCCACGAATGAGTAGGTTTACCTATGAAGAGCATTTGTCGGCACTGGGCATGTCTTCCTTTGAATTTAGAGGAAGGCTTGGATAGAGTGGATGTGGAGAGGATGTTTCCACTAGTGGGAGAGTCTAGGACTAGACATCATAGCCTCAGAATTAAAGAACGTTCTTTTAGGAAGGAGATGACGAGAAATTTCTTTAGTCAGAGGGTGGTGAATCTGTGGAATTCTTTGCCACAGAAGGCTGTAAAGGCCAGGTCGGTGGATATTGTTAAGGCAGAGATAGATAGATTCTTGATTAGTACAAGTGTCAGAGGGAATGGGGAGAAGGCAGGAGAATGGGGTTAGGAGGGAGAGATAGATCAGCCCTGATGGAATGGCAGAGTAGACTTGATGGGCCAAATGGCCTAATTCTACAGTTATCGCTTATGACATAATATCATCCTTTACATGCAGGTAAATTTGCGCAAAAACGGTACACGATAGCGCTACGATTTTTCTAATAGAGCTACCTAAAATTAGAGGATTCAATGTTCATACTATTGCCTCCTCCATGTCAGAGTGAGACCATTGGCAAACTGGAGAAACAACACCTCATATGGGCAGCTTACAATCCAACAGCGTAAGCATTTAATTCCTCCGTTTTAGGTAACCAAGAACAACACCCCCACCCCCCCTCAATTTTTTCAGCCCACATCCTCCATCTTTTCATCTCTGCGATTTGTCCAACTATCTGCCCATCAAAAATACCCCCGCTCTTTGGACAATCGTCAGCTGACTAACAACCTGAATTCGTTTTACTGCAGGTTTGAAAATCAGAAACGTAACCCCGGTACCCCCTTCCCCAACCAACACAGCCAGACCCCAGTCAACAAAGAATGGACCCTGCACCCTCTCCTTCCCATTCACCACTTCACACCTACTTAAGGCAAGACTCCAGTATGAAGAGACAGGACCATTTCACACCCCAACCAACATTTCATACCCACTCACAGCCTGACCTCAGTCTGCAAAGACTGGGCCTTTCTACACCCACCCCCGTCCAATCATCACTTCACACACCCTCTGTGCTGCACAATATAACTTATCCAATATCAACAATAAAAAGAGGAGGTGGAGAGGCTTTTCAGAGGACAAAAGAGCCAGAAATCTCCAGGACCTGACAATATTTCCCCATCTGCTCTTAAGCTCTGTGCCAAACAGCTGGCACAGATCTATACAGACATTTTTAACCAGTCCCTGCAAACATGTACTGTCCCTGCCTGCTTCAAAGTCTCCATTATTGTCCCTGTACCCAAAAAGGCAAGGATTACTTGTGTTAATGACTACAGCCTGTCGCACTGACCTCTGTAATCATGAAGACACTCGAAAGGCTTGTGCAGGCCAAGCTGAAAAATATCACAAACTCCCTGCTGAACCCTCTGCAGTTTTGCATATCGGGCCAATAGATCTGTGGATGATGCAGTCAACCTGGGTCTGCACTAGACATCTTACAGCACCTAGACCGCCAGGGGACCTATGCGAGGATCCTGTTTGTTGATTTTAGCTCTGTATTCAACACCATTATGCCAGAGCTACTGCACTCCAAACTTTCCGAGTTGACTGTGCCTGAACCCCTCTGTTAGTGGATCACCAACTTCCTGACAGACACGAAGCGCATCTGGGACAAATAGGCACCCACGCCCCACAATTTCTTTCCGTCTCTCGGTAATCCAGGATGCATCCAGTCTGGATTAAATGGTTTATTCTCTTTAAGGGCAGCTAGCCTTTCTAATTGCTCCACTTTATCATGTGTTAGTCCATCCTGAGTTTCAGCACATCGAGCTTGGATGAAAATTCAGCATTCTTGTTTCTTGGCGTAGTGATATAAAGTATAGGAAAGAACTGCAGATGCTGATTTAATTCGAAGGTAGACACAAAATGCTGGAGTAACTCAGCGGATCAGGCAGCATCTCTGGAGCGAAGGAATGGGTGACGTATCAGGTCAAGATCCTTCTTCAGGAGAGAGGGCGGGACAAAGATAGAATGTAGTCGGAGACAGATGTAGATACGCCACATCTGCTCCCAAATTAGGTGTTCCACACCAGGGCATTGGAGATGTCCTCATTCTTCAGGAAACGGGGGTTCCCTTCTTCCATTATAGATGAGGCTCTCATTAGGGTCTCCTTGCTATCCCGCAGCTCCGTTCTTGCTTCCCCTCCTCCCATTCGTAAGGAGGACAGAGTCCCATTAGTCCTCACCTTCCACCCCATCAGCCGTCACATACAGCATATAATCCTCCAACATTTTCGCCACCTCCAACGGGATCCCACTTCTGGCCACACCTTCCCATCTCCACCCCTTTCTGCTTTCCGCAGAGACCTTTCCCTCCAAAACTCCCTGGTCACCTTGTCCCTTCCCACCAAACCACCCCCTCCACGTGTACTTTTCCCTGCAACACCCGTCCCTTTACCTCCCCCCTCGACTCCATCCAAGGACCAAAAATCGTCTTTCCAGGTGAGGCAGAGGTTCACTTGCACCTCCTTTAACCACATCTATTGTATCCGCTGTTCCAGGTTTCAACTTCTCTATTTCGGCGAGACAAAGCGCAGGCTCAGCGTTCATTTCGCTGAACACCTCTGCTCAGTCCATCTTAACCTACCTGATCTCCCGCTAGCTCAGCACTTCAACTCCCCCTTGCATTCCCAATTTGACCTTTCTGTCCTGGGCCTCCTCCATTGTCAAAGTGTGGCCAGGCGCAAATTAAAGGAACAGCACCTCATATTTCACTTGGGTAGTTTACACCCCAGTGGTAGGAACATTGACTTCTCTAACTTCAGATAGCCCTTGCTTTCTCTCTCCACCCCCTCCCCTTCCCAGTTCTCCCACTAGTCTTACTGTCTCCGACTACAATCTATCTTTGTCCCGCCCCCTCCCCTGACATCAGTCTGAAGGGTGTCGACCCAAAACGTCACCCACCCCTTCTCTCCAGAGATGCTGCCTGACCCGCTGAGTTACTCCAGCATTTTGTGTCTACCTTCGAGCAGTATAAAGTGCCCAGTTAGTACTGCAGCACTCTGCCTCTGAGAATATTTATTTTCTCATCTTTGGTCAGCCTCCCTTCTGTATTATTACCCCTTTCCTGCCATATGTCTACAGAATCGTTTGGATTTGCTTTGATTCTACTGTCAGTCTTTTTTTATGCCTTTGATTGTTGCATTTCTTATTTTATAGAGCTTTATCCTATGAAATTTCTGTTAATGGTCTAGTTCTCACTTACGTAATTCTTTACTGCAGTATTGGAAAGAAAAATTAAAATTACATTAGAATTTAGTACGTGTCCGTTAGTTCAAGTTTAAAATTCAAAGACTTGATCTTCGAAATTTACTTCAGGCTGTAGTGGACACTGCTGCACATATACGATGGAATTTTACATCTTGTATCTTAAGTACACAATGTCAGGGCTACATATAACTTGTGAATCCTGGAACACAATTGCCTAATCCCAAACTGCCATAACCCTATGCTGACAGATTTCTTTAAGAGCCTGGGGAATTGTAAGGGACTGTCATAAATGTAAACTTCCTATTCATGACACAAAGTGTTGCATAACATCTATATAGCTGCAAATTTTTAAGAATGCCATCTCATGTCACCAAATTACGCATCTTTATGTCATAAAGGCACAATATCTATCAATGCAACACTTATTTTCACCATAGAGGTTCGAATCTTTGCACTGTCAAGTATATTAATTTTCTTAGATAATACCATTGTTTGAAAATTATATCATACAATCCTTACCAGAAAACTCGTGTCCAGAGCTCATTAGACTATGCTGATCAGAAATTGTGTCGGATCTATTGACAGAAGAACAAATAGACGGAGAATGTATTGATCGACTTAGCACTCCCATCTCAGCCTCATCTACCAGGCGATCCATGTAATCCCTAAAAAGAAAAGTTTTGTAGTTACATTGTTGTGCAATTAAATGCTGAAACCCAAATATGATGCTTCACTGGATCTGCCAACTTACATATATATTTAAAGGTTGTGAAGTGGAAAATCCTCTTAGACAATACTTACCCTTGCAGCTTTTGTCTTG
The DNA here is from genome assembly GCA_963514005.1 of Raja brachyura. The sequence continues at coordinate 64,112,016 of OY740781.1, forward strand.
TGCATTATGACACTGATCCATGCAAAGGTCTGTTCAGAATTTGAATGTATAATTTTAAATATTCTATCAATTTAGCAACTATTTCTCATTAACAGACCCAGACAAACCCATGGTGTTAAACACCAAGCCTGAAAACAGTAAAAACCCTAAGTAAGCAAAGGACTCTTCGTGAAGCTTCAATAACTAATGGAGCATATTTAAAAGGCTTAAATTCAACTACAATTACTATCCTACCTGACTGTAAGGATAGGAAATTCTCCATAGTAGACACTACTAGCTCATAATGGAAAATCGTAACTTTATTCCACAGACAAAAACTAATTGCACCAGGAAATAGACAAATTCTCAAAAATTATGTTGGACAAAAATGGACAAAGCAAGGTAGAACAGGGACAGTGCTTATAATTTGTTTCACAGGATTCTTCAAGATGTTTAGCACGGGAAATGTCTTTATAAAAAATGAAGATTGGACAGCGGGAAAAGCTAAATGACTTTATTTATATTGGTTATTTTTTGAGAAAGGAGTTGGCAATCTTGTCAATCTGCATTAAATAATATTATGGTAAGACAGGATTCAATTGCAGTCAAGCAATCCGTAAGGATTCAAATATGCAGCTGACTTCTCAGAATAAATAGATGCATGTTTTCAGAATTAGGATTCCAGTGGAAAGATTCAAAACAATTTAGATGAGAAAGAGATTAGAAGAAAAATAACAGACATAGCAGGCAAAAAAAAAGAAATATTGAATAATATAACAAATGAGGTAGAAGACATTTTGGTCATCTTCCCTGTCATGATGACATGCAATTCTTTAAGCTTTACTTGTATTTTATTATGATCTCTCTGGAGAAAAAAAAAAATTATGGAGGTTTTTGGTATTGCACTATGTGGGCAGGCCTGGTATGCTTTGTGGGCTGTTCATAGTACCTCATGGACATGGCCTCCAGACACCTATCCAACCACATACAGGATTTTCAGCTGCTGACTGGACAGCTTCCCCAGCTCTACTTTGTGAGTGTTGAAATCCCAGAATTATCTCAATAGATTTTGCAAAATCTGTATATAGGAAAAATAAAAGAGGAAAAACATTTGGGTTTGAAAGATCCTTTTCCTTTCTATGGTATTACTCAATACTAAAAATGACTAAACTCAGTTAATTTTTGATGCCTCTTAGTATAATCTCAAGCTTTCAAAAACGGAAGAATCAAACACAATAGGGGAAGGAAGGAGAGTAAATATTGCAATAACATTCCAGGACATTTGGTTCAAAAGCTAACTTAACAAAATACATAACCCTCGCTATATCGGAACATGGGGAGGGGGGGAAGAATGGTGTCCGTTATTGCCAATGGTCTACTATGACTGAGTAAGAGTTTTTACCTCCATTTACATAATTGGCTGGGAGCCAGGGTCAGAATCCTGGAGTCCAGTCACTGCGAGCCCAGTGGGATCTCACTCATTACACAGAGCACAGCGGCCCAGGAGGGCCACCCAGCATCACCTTGTCCAGTGCAGCTCAGGAATGGCAATAACTGCTGCCCCTGCTGCTGTTTCCCACAAATAACAGATTGAGAGCAAAATAGGTGGTCTGGAGCATTGGGATGGCGGGTTGAGGAAACCCTGTCCCACTCTATGTGAGACTCCCACGCTCCAGAGTTCAGGGTGAAAGGCCATCGACCGTAAATGTTAACTTTGCTTCTCCTTCCAAAGACACCGCCTAACCAGCTGAGTGCACAAAGCTATAAATGTATTTTTATTACTGCAAGTCAAAATTACAAAAGGCTGTTTGGTTACGTTGTTTAATAAAGTTAAGTGTCAATCGAAGCAATTACTTGTCAATTTAATGGCTGGTAATTAGCAGTGTAATTAGCAGCCTGTGTTCTCAAGGAGACAGTGGGGTTTGAATACTGTAGAACGCTCCGTCCTCACAAACAAAATCCGTTATAAAGGGGTCTGTAATAACGAGGGTAGACTGCACAAATTTAAGATGACATCAATTCCATAATGGAGTACAAAATTCAGAATAACTGAAAGTAGAAGTTTTCGTTAGTTTTTGTATTTATTTCGCACTCACGTTAATGCAAAGAAAATGTTTTTTTAGATTAGTTTCATTAACAGCGTACCATTATTTAAAAGAGGATATAGTGAGTAATTAATATTTAATTAGACTTGGATGGTTGGAAAATTATTGGAATTCACTCTAAAAAGTTTACACCATTTTTTTGAAAGGCATAGATTTAATTGGCATAAATTTGTTCACAGATTGTGTCTGACCAACTTAATTGAATTTGTTGAGGAGGTAACATGGAAGGTTGATGTTGGGAGTCTATTAAATATACTCTACATTGACTTTAGTGAGGCTTTTACATGATCTCACGGCAGACTGTCACATAAGCAAATGTAGGAGAGTAGCAAATTGTGTCCAAAGTTAACTTTCTCATGCACAGTCGAATTATGAAACACTATTATTGTCAAGGAGATCATTGAGAGACTGCAGAGCATACTGGAGGACAAAGTTTAAAAGCTAGAGATCAGGTGCATATTATTGTCAAAATAAGGTGTTTGGGAAGTTAGTGAATCATTGCTTTTGGTCCCTGACGTAGAAAAGTTTATGAAACCCTGGCTTAAGCAGCTTCTTAAAATACATGCACAAATAATCATGGGTAAATACCTTTCAGCTGCGACATTCAGTGCATTAAGTAGCTCAACATTCATGACTAACCTTATTTAAAGGACATTCATAGTTGATATCTAGTAGTTCACCAAACTCGATGATTAGAAAAGCCCAATCATCATTTGCAAAATTTGCAAATGATGACTGGGCTTCAACATCTGCCAGGAAATTATATACAATTCAATGAAGTGAATTGTTTGCATACACAAGGAACTACAGGTGTTGGCTTACAAAACAAAATGCATGAGTAATTCAGCAGATCAGTCAGTATTACTGGAGGACATGGATGGGTTATGTGATGATGCAAGGAACTGTAGATGCTGGTTGACACAAGAACCTGCATTCCAAAACATCCCTACCCACATCACCTGTCTATGTCCTCCAGAGATGCTGCCTGATTGCCAAGTTACTCCAGCACTTTCTTTTTTCCCCCCAACTGTTTACATATTAAATTGTTGCAAATTAAATCTGACAAAGATGAAGTTACTCCAGCACTTTATTTTGTTTTCAACTGTTTGCTTATTGGATTAGTTAGTGTACATTAAGCCTGGCAAAGATACTTCCTACATTACTGAAGGAATGGCAGAGAATATAGATGCTGTAACCCAATTTGTCACTCTTCTTATATATGGGGGGATTCTATGGTGTATGGATTGCAAACTTTACACAAGTTTAAGAAGTTAAACTTGGAAATCCTTGTCCTATCAGCCAAATGACAACTGTGTGAAAATTGGAAATAACATGAGGAAAAAATAATCAATATTTACCAATGCATAGGTTTATAAATGAAAGACAGCATGGATTTGGTAAAGTGTATAAACCTGCTGGTTGATATAACTCAAAATAATTATTGAGCTTCTCATAAAATAATTGTTTGTCTGATGCTTTGTACATTGTAAGCATGAATATGAAACTGCCAAGAGGAATAAAATGATAGAAAAGCTGTTTTCAGAAGGGAGAGAGTAATAGCTGCATGTCCCAGGGATTGATACTGGGACTGCTGCTCTTTTTGATATGTGTTAAGGACCTGGGTATACAAGCCATAATTGCAATTTGCAGGGAGACTGGTAAAATATAATAAGTGTATCAGTTCCTGTTTTATTGGGATGAATGTGAAGAGACATTATGAATGGCTAAACTTTAACAGGGGGTAGTAATAAAGGTACTGCGTAAATTCTAAATAAGTTGAGAAGGAAAATGGGATAATTGGCTTTGTTAAAAGGGGCTGAGCACAAATAAAGGAAGTTACATGAAACTGATGTAAACCACTGATTAGAAATATGTTTGATTTAGAGTACCACAGGAAGAATCGCAAGGTAGAGTACGATGGAATTTACCACAAGGGCACCAGGATTAAGGGCCTTCATTTTTGTGGGTAGAATGGAGGTGTTACAATTATTTTCCTTTGAACAGGGAAAGTCAAGATGAAATATGTCGGAGGTGTACAAAATTGTTAATAATATTGCTACAGTACATAGTCAGAAGCCATTTCCAGCAGTCAAAGGACGTAACCAGTCAACACATTTAAGATGATTGGTAAAAGAACCAGACTTAGAGGGAAAAAACTCATGATCTCAAGCATTGTTTGAATGCATGTTGGAAGGAGATTTATTAATGATCATTCAAGAGAGAAATGGATGTTCCTTAATTTTTTTCTAATGTTGGGGAAAGAACCTGATAGCAGGTAGATTAAACTGGAATTTTCAAGCAGCAAGTTGCTACCAGCATACTCATTACTGATCTGGGGATTGATGAAACGTGAAATTCAAAAGTTACAATCAGAAACTATTGAGACTTTCAAATGCTTGATCAAAGATTTCCTACCATTCTTTAATGGAAAACAAATAAGTTAGCAAAATGTAAATAGTCAGGATGTTTCAGCACCGTCAAGATGCATAGGAACGAGTTCCTCAATGGCAACAAGCTCTACCTTAAGCCAACTCAGGAGCTTCAAGCAGGAGACTGCAATCCAGTCACTTACTGTAGTTACTTACGTAACTCCAGGATGAAGATTGTATCTCTTCTTCCCAAATCTAGTTTGCTGTGCAAAGTAGTCATATCTTTCGGACTTTTTCCACATATAGTAGAAAGCCACACATTCCCCCACAGAACGATTCATGACCTAGAGATAGAAACAAATACCTTGATTGAAGGTGAAAGACTAACGTACTTAATAAAGTATTTTTCTTGAAAAAATATACACAAGAATATCAAAATTTATCTCCAGATTTATTAGACGAAGCAATGAATATAAAGGCACATTCAACTAATTGAATATCATATTTGTATAATATTATCCTAAATATAGAAATACCATAATCTGATAGAATTAGTAGAGATTGGGAACAAGAACTAGCTATAAAAATCTCGAGAGTTGGGATAAACACTTGCTATATGTGCACAAATGCTCGATCAATGTAAGACATATTTTAATCCAATTTACATAGACTATATTATTCAAAAACTAACATAGGTAAATTTTTTCCAAATGTCTCCCCAATTTGTGATAAATGTCTATCCCAAGAAACAACCATAGCGCATTCCTTTGTTTTTTGCATAAAAATCCAAAAATTCTGGAATTAAATCTTTGAAATTTTTACAAAATTATTCAAAATAAAATTGAAACCGAATGCAGAATTAATTATTTTTGGAACAATGGAAGCCAGCTTTGAGCCGACTTCGTTCTGAAAGAGCTTCCTTAATTATGGCTTAAAAATGGCAAAAAAAAACTTAATACTTAAATTTTGGAAAAATGCTCCCACACCAACGATAAAAATGTGGATTTCAAATATGTCCGAAATGTTACACCTAGAAGATATGAGATTCCTCCTAGCCGGCAAATCAGACCATTTCCAAAAGATTTGGTCTCCATTTATCGACTTATTACAAGCATAGGGTGCAACACAACTCTGAAAATAAATGGTATCAGGACCTGGTGAGAGGTCTGTAAATATACGAAGTAGGTACAGCTCTTTTATCTTAGCTTATTTTACTTTCTCATATTTTCGTTTTTAGTCTTTCTTGTGTCTTACGCTTCTACGGGTTCTTCCTGATCACTCTTTCACACACTTACTATCCTATCTAACTCTCTCTATTCTTCTTCTTCTTCAAGTATAAAATAAGTGGTGCAGGAAGTGTATTATGTTATTTTTGGCTTATATCATTGTAATGTACATTGCTTCTAATAAAGGCAATTAAATAAATAAAGGTTTTTATAGGGGCATCTGCATATTAAACAAAACAAAATCTCCAAGTTTAAAATTCTTAGGTTCCTAGTTCTAAGCTTCTCTTAAAATGGGGAAACAAGGAGGTGCATCTTCCACTTTCATCACCTCTGGACAGATCAACTGAGATCAACAAGCCTTACCTGCTCTTTTTCAGTTGGAATCAGACCCATGTGTGTTCTTCCCTTTTTTTTGATCTCCACAATCTCACTGTCGTTCCCTTTGTTCTCTCCATCCCTCACCAAAATATACTTGAATTTTTTAACTGCTTCTAGTTCTGTGAAAGTTGTGTTTCTGGTTCTGCGACTTGAAACTTGCATTCAGTCCCTCCTTCCACACATGCTGCTGGACCTGCTGAGTACTTTCAGTATTTTCAATTTTTTTTCAGATTTTTAAATCACCTGTAGTTTTTTTTTTGCTTTTTGGTTTCATGGTTGTTCTTGTGGTTGCAATGTATATTATGCAAAACAATGAATCTCACAGTTTCTAGGTGCATGTGACAATACCATTGAACTATTGTTCATTAAAATTCAAAGGAAACAAGTATGTTTCATTCGATGGGTATTTACCCAATGATAAATTTGGACACTAATGATTCCACAGACAAGTCACCAATATAAAAATTGATGGGATAAAACTTGATAAAAACCTTCTCATAAGCTTAATAGAAAATTGACAATAGAGAATACGTGCAGGAGTAGGCCATTCGGCCCTTCGAGCCAGCATCACCATTCAATGTGATCATGGCTGATCATCCACAATCAGTACCCCATTCCTGCCTTCTCGCCACATCCCGACTCCGCTATCTTTAAGAGCCCCATCTAGCTCTCTCTTGAAAGTATCCAGAGAACTGGCCTCCGCCGCCCTCTGAGGCAGAGAATTCCACAGACTCACAACTCTGTGTGAAAAAGTGAACCTACGCTGCACTCCCTCATAGCAAGAATGTCCTTACGCAAATTAGGGGACCAAAACTGCACACAATACTCCAGGTGTGGTCTCACTAGGGCCCTGTACAACTGCAGAAGGACCTCTTTGCTCCTATACTCAACTCCTCTTGTTATGAAGGCCAACATGCCATTGGCTTTCTTCACTGCCTGCTGTTCCTGCATGCTTACTTTCATTGACTGATGAACAAGGATCCCCAGATCCCACCGTACTTCCCCTTTTCCCAACTTGACACCATTTAGATAATAATCTGCCTTCCTGTTTTTGCTACCAAAGTGGATAACCTCACATTTATCCACATTAAACTGCAAATGCCATGCATCTGCCCACTCATCCAACCTGTCTAAGTCACCCTGCATTTTCATAGCATCCTCCTCACTGTTCACACTGCCACCCAGCTTTGTGTCATCTGCAAATTTGCTAATGATACTTGTAATCCCTTCATCTAAATCATTAATATATATATTGTAAATAGCTGTGGTCCTAGCATTGAGCCTTGCGGCACCCCACTAGTCACTGCCTGCCATTCTGAAAGGGACCCGTTAATCCCTATTCTTTATTTCCTGTCTGCCAACCACTTCTCTATCCATGTCAGCACTCTACCCCCAATACCATGTCCCCTAATTTTGCCCACTAATCTCCTATGCGGGACCTTATCAAATGCTTTCTGAAAGTCCAGGTACACTACATCCACTGGCTCTCCCTTGTCCATTTTCATAGTTACATCCTCAAAAGATTCCAGAAGATTAGTCAAGCATGATTTCCCCTTCGTAAATCCATGCTGACTCGGACCGATCTTGTTACTGCTATCTAAATGTGCCGCTATTTCATCTTCCCCACCACTGATGTCAGGCTAACTGGTCTATAATTCCCTGTTTTCCCATCAGTCTACCTAACACAATTTCCTGCCTAATGTGGATTTCCTTCAGTTCCTCCCTCACCCCAGATCCTCTGGCCACTGGTACATCCGGAAGATTGTTTGTGTCCTCCTTAGTGAAGACGGATCCAAAGTTCCTGTTCAACTCATCTGCCATTTCCTTGTTCCCCATAATAAATTCACCTTTTTCAGTCATCAAGGTTCCAACTTTGATCTTAACTAATTTTTTCCTCTTCACATACCAAAAGAAGCTTTTACTATCCTCCTTTATATTCTTGGCTAGTTTACCTTCGTACCTCATCTGTTCTCCCCGTATTGCCTTTTTAGTTGCTCTTTAAACGTTGCCCAATCCTCCGGTTTCCCGCTCATCTTTGCTACATTGTACTTCTTTGCTATGTTGTACTTTTTATGTTTATACTGTCCATGACTTCCCTTGTCAGCCACAGTTGCCCCTCACTCCCCTTGGAACTTTTCTTCCTCTTTGGAATGATCTGATCCTGCACCTTCTGTATTAATCCCAGAAATACTTGCCATTGTTGTTCCACTGTCATCCCTGTTAGGATAGCTTTCCAGTCACACTACGGCCAGCTCCATAGTCCCCTTTGTTCAACTGTAATACTGACACCTCTGATTTACCCTTCTCCCTCTCAAATTGTAGATTAAAACGTATCATATTATGGTCACTACCTCCTAATGGCTCATTAACCTCAAGTTCCCTTATCAAATCCAGTTCATTACACAACACTAAATCCAGAATTGCCTTCTGCTTGGTAGGCTCCAGTACAAGCTGCTCTAAGAATCCATCACGGAGGCACTCCACAAAGTCCCTTTCTTGGGGTCCAGTACCAACCTGATTTTCCCTGTCTACCTGCATGTTGAAATCTCCCATAACAACCGTAGCAATACCTTTACGACATGCCAATTTTAACTTGATTCAACTTGTACCCTTATATCCAGGCTACTGTTTGGGGGCCTGTAGATAAGTCCCATTAGGGTCTTTTTGCCCTTACAATGCCTTAGTTCTATCCATAATGACTGCACATCCGCCGTTTCAATGTCACCCCCAGCAAGGGACAATGTAATTCTTCACCAAAAGAGCAGAGCTACCCCACCCCCTCTGCCCACCTGCCTGTCTTTTCGATAGGATGTATACCCTTGAATATTCAGTTCCCAGCCCCGGCCCTCTTGCAGCCATGTCTCTGTAATTCCCACATCTTCATACTTGCCAATTTCTAACTGAGCTTCAAGCTTGTTCATTTTTTTCCTTATATTTCGCGTATTCATATACAACACTTTGACTTCAGTATTCACCTGCCTTCTCACACCGCTCACTATTACCCCTGACCTGACTCTCTTATCCCTTCTCGAACTTTCCTTCCCAATAGTTCGGGAATCTTTTGTAATTTTTCCTATACTCACTTCCCCTTTAACTCCATCTTTATACTCCCAATTTGTCAATCCCTCCCCCCACTATTTAGTTTAAGCCCGCACATGTAGCCCTAGCAAACTTTCCTGCCAGAACGTTGGTCCCCCTCCTCGTGAGGTGTAACCCGTCCCTTTTCTACAAGTCACCCCTACCCCAGAAGAGACCCCAGTGGTCTATAAAGCTAAATCCTTGCTCCCTGCAGCAGTCCCCCAGCCATTAAGATTGTAGGACAATAACATGTAGGATTCTCCCAAGAACAAGAGTGCTTATGGAATCAACACTAAAAGGTTAAAGTAAGAATTTCATTGCTCCCTTATCAGTTCTTATGACAATTAAGCACCCGTGACTAGTTGTAATTTTATACAAAGACTAATATTACCACCTCCACTACTGGGAAACTGGTGTAAAACTCTACCATACATTTATAGTCACACTGCAATTAATTTCCTCGGGCATGATTTGGAGTGATTGCATGTTAAGGCTGGGGTAAACCATGGCCAGAGAAGTGTCTGCGGGTCTACCTGGGTACTGGCAGCATCAGCTTCATGTTATGACTAACTGCTGCCTCCTCTTGGATGCAATGGAACCTGCTGTGTTTCCATCTCTGTATGCCTTCACAGCTTTCCTTTGCCCAGAGTTTTCTTTAAGGTTCTGAACAGATGTATTTGACGAGACTGTGGGAAGCTAGAGAAGAAATTGTCCAGGCTGAGATATAGGAATCACCATCAGACACGAATGAGGTGCTGAAAGACTGGATGGTGACTAATGTTGTGCCTCTATTTAAGAAGGGCTGGGAGGAAAAGCCCGGGAACCATAGACCAGTGAGCCTAACATCTGTGGCAGCCAAATTACTGGAAAGGATTCTAAATTATACAATATATATGCATTTGGATAGACAGGGGCTGATTAGTGATGGTCAGCATGGTTTTGTACAAATCTGACTGAGTGTTTTGTAGAAGGAACCAAAAAGGCAAAGCTGTAGATGTTGTCTATATGGAATTCAGCAATGCATTTGATAAGGATCTGCATGGTTGGGTGCGCTGGAAGGTTAGATGACATGGGACTCAGGGAGAGCTGGTCGACTGGATAATTAGCTTCATGGAAGGAAGGTGATGTGGTCAAGTGCTTTTCAGACTAGCCTGTGATTTGTAGGGTACCTCAATGATCAGTACTGGACCCATTGATTTTTTTCTAGTTTATATCAGTGATTTGGATGAGAATGTAAGTTTGATTAGTAAGTTTGCAGATGTTAGTTTGATTAGCAAGATTGATTAGTAAGTTTGCAAATGACACTGAATTGAAGTATGTGGTGTCATAAATAATGAAGATGATTATCAGAAATTACAGCAGAATCTTAATCAGCTTGGCAAGCAGGCTGTGGAATGGTTAATGGAGTTTAATGCAGATAAATGCGAGGTGTGGCATTTTGGAAAGCCAAACCAGGGTAGGTCCTTCTCAGTGAATGGTAGGGTTCTGGGGAGTGTTATAGAGCAAAGGGATCTAGAAGTGCAGGTGCATAGTTTGCTAAAAGTGGCACCACTGGTGGAGCGGGTGGTCAAGAAGGCAATCGATACATTGGTCTTAATTAGTCACAATATCAAGTGTAGAAGTTGTGGGGTCATGCTCCAATTGTACAAGACATTGGCGAGGCCGTATTTGGAATACTCTGTTCAGTTTTAGTCACCCTGCTATAATAACAATGTTGTTAAGCTGGAAAGACTGCAGAAAACAATTAGAAGGATGATGCCTGGACCTAAGCTAAAGGGAGAGGATGGGCAGGTTGGACTTTATGCCTTGGAGCACAAGAGGCTGAGGGGTGATCTCGTACATATCTGTACAATCATGTAGTGGTATAGAAAGGGCGAATGCACAGTTGGGGAATCAAGGACCAGTGGACATATGTTTAAGGTGAGAGGGGAAAGATTTATTTGGAACCAGAGGGGCAACTTTTCACACAGAAGATGGCGGTTTTAGGCAACGAGCTGTCAGAGGAGGTAGTTGAGGCATGTACTATAACAACATTTAAGGCATTTAAGACAAGTACATGGATAAGAAAGGTGTAGAGGGATATAGGGCAAATATGGTCTTATAGGACTAGAGTAGATGGGGCATCTTCGTCGGCATTGACAAGTTGGGCCAAAAGTCCTGTTTTCATGGTGAATGACTCTAAAGGTAGCCTCAAAAGTCTTCACTAGCTTTGAGTTTGTTTGGTTGCATAGCTTTTCCCAGTCTCATCAGAAAAGTGGAGACAACAGCTTCCATCAAGTCTTATAGGTGGCAATGAGAGAGATCATAGTATCTGGGTAGTACGTCACCACATAACATTTGTACTGCCAGTCCATAGCAATGGCTCACATTCACTGGACCAGCCACAGTCCTGCTCTGTCCCAAATGTTTGTTGTCCGGTTGCACCATTTACTCTAACCAGCCCAGCACCAGTCATTAAAAACAATCTTACTGCATTGATATATCGACGGATGATTAATTGCTGTAACTGCACCAATGCAGAGGAGGAATTTGTGCCAAGTTCCTGATACAGCAGCATACAGTCCCAGTGTACTTCTTTTCTAAAGCACACAGGGTGGGGGAACTAAGAGCAACATAATAAATCAATGGGATGGCACTAATTTGGGTATCATGTAATCAGTTTTGTTCAACAGTTAAAAAAAAAAATTACAGTATTATATTCCAACAAATTTATATAGCCAAATATTATGTCACGAGATTTATGCGCAAAATCTATTCTAAAATTAAATTCAGTTTAATAAAAATGGATACGTGTTTCTTGCCTTATTTGCTTGTATTAGGTGAAAATCTTTGCCATAAAGTCGAAGGGCAAGTTCAAAGTTTCTACATTCCTCTTCTGTCCAAGCAGACCGGTCATCTGGGGATAGTGGATATTGACATTTACAAATAAAATTTCCAAAATCATTTAAGTTTATAACCAGAGCATTCTGACGCTCAAACTGTATTAACATTCTTACCTTGTGCAATTTTTACATTTGAGTGATAATTTCCAAGTGCTTCCTTAACTACGTAGTTACATTTTAGAAGTTCATAGAGTGCCTGTCGAGAGCATGAAACAAATAGTTTAAAATATAAATATAAAACAATTTCAATTCTAGCCAAGGAAAATCAACATGTGTAGGAAGGAACTGCAGATGCTGGTTTACACCGAAGTTAGACACAAAATGGTGGATTAACTGAGTGGGACAGGCAGCATCTCTGGATAGAAGGAATGGGTGATGTCTGAAGAAAGGTCTCGACCCAAAGTTACGCCAGCATTTTGTGTCCATTTTCGAGGAAGATCAAAACTTGGAAAAGTACTAGTCAAATTATTAATAGATTTTTCATAAAACTACAGAATAATTTAAAGATATTAGATAGAACGATCGCATTCAAAGATGTACTCCGTGTAAAAGCAGTTAACTAGATTATTTCACTGTGTCTACTCATGTACGCACATGTAATTGAGGGAGAAACTATCCCGTTCAAATAGTTCTATGCAATTCCAAAATTCAATCGGTTGTATAATATTTTTACTTGCTATCAGAGTTCAGAGCATCTTAAATTTCCAGATTTATCAACTGTGATGGTCCCATTAAACAAAAAAATCCAATAATGTGTGTATGCCATTAGTGTTTCTTCCCTGGCCTCAAGGCTGGGGGCCACCATCATATCCTTTAATTCTATTCCTTATCTGCAAAGAAATTAAAGGACTTTAATAGCCATCATTTTGCTTTACCTCTTTAGCAGTGGCAGTCCCAAGTTCCCCAAGAATTGATGTGAATATTGTTAAAAATGCAGGAAATGTCTTATATTCATTCAAATTATTTGATCCTCATTTGCTCATGAAATTCATAATGCATATAAAGCCCATTAACCTATTTGGGATGCAAGGGGAAACCCACGTTGTCAGAGGAAGAACATGTAAACTCTACAGCACCCAAGCACAGGATTAAACACTGGTATTTAGAGTTGCACATCATCCTGGAATGGATTTGGAAAATAAAAGCACTCTAAGGTGATTAATGTACAAAGATACACACCCCAAGAACACCAGCATCTTTTAATCTTTTAGAAATAAAAGTGTTGCTATGTAACTATCGAAGTGGACAACGTCACATTTTTCTGTAGTACATAGTACATTCCTTTTTCTTATACAATTATATAACCTGCCTTTTTTCACCACATTACTCTTAAATTCCAGAAGCAGAATTACGCCCTTCGGCCCATCAAGTCTACTCCGCCATTCAATCATGGCTGATCTACCTTTTCCTCTCAACCCCATTCTTCTGCCTTCTCTCCATAACCCTACACATTGTACTTTGCTTTTTTTTTTAAAGTAAGAAAGAAAATCAGCCTTTGATGGTCCTTTGCTGAATTCTGAAACTTTACCAATTGTCAGGCCCATTGGGCTTTTTTGGGCACATTTCGCTCTGATATTTAATTTCTCTTGGTGGATATGAAGAACCACTTTCTGGGGAGATTTATATCTTAAAATGGATATATAAATCTCCAAATATTAACTATTGCAGATTTTTCATGTAATAACCAACCATGTCATACCTTTTCAATGTTTAATTATTTGACAAATAGCTTCTCTCCCATTTGACTTACTGTATCAATTTGGCTGGGAATGGTACAATGCCAGGTCACTTTGACCTAAACTACATGTTTGGTGAGTAAAACTATTTCTAATGAAATGACACCACTCATATTCACCTGTTCATTGTCTCTCACATGGATACCTTCAGGTATACCACCAACTCCTTTCTCGTCTGCAGATCTCTTAGCTGCTTCATGTAAGAACTCCTTTACTGTATTTTCAGGAAGCAAATGGGGAGTCCAAAGTAATTGGTCCTCATTTTCATAAACTAGAAATAAAACACATGTTACAGTAACTTTCTGATTCTTATTGAAACATGAATATATTCAGCTACATCATGCAATTTAAAAAAACAAAATACTTTCGTCATAAGGGTTGAATCTGCTGATGAATATTCAATGTTTCAAAGTTTCTCAGAGTACAACGTAGCCCTCCAATATATCGGTCCTATTCCATTCAGCAAAATTCTGAACTAAATACTCACTGATTTAAAGATAATTTACTGATTGCAGATAATCCTTCTGTTGTGACAATATTTTCATAATTTAAGTAAATGAGAAACGTCCCTTCATTCTCAAAGAATAGAAATTCTTCAATAGAAATTCTAGGTTTTACTCAGGATCAATCATCCAAGCTTCCCTGCATTGCTCTGTGCTCGAACAGGAACATGCATGCCCCGAATCCTTTGTAGACGTTTAAAAGCATCCTACTTTCCCGACAATCCTTTGCCTACAGACCAGGTTGGCATTCTGGATGAGTCCCATTTGCCTGCATTTGGCCCATACCCCGTTAAACCCTTCACACACACACACATATACACATATATATACACACACACACACACACATATATATAAATAAATAAATTCGCCTTAGTGGTTTATGTACATCACGTGAGAAATAAGATAGAGAGGGAAATAGTAACAAGTATTTTGGTTCTGTCTTCACTATGGAAGACACAATCTCCCAGAAATACCCAGGGACTGATCTAGTGGGAGGAACTGAAGGGAATCGACATTAATCAGGAAATTATGTTAGGTAAATTGTTGGGACTGAAGGCAGATTAATCCCCAGAGCCTGATCTGCATCCTAGGGTACTCAAGGAGTGGCTGAAGAAATCGTGGATGCATTGGTGATTATTTACTAGTGTTCTCTCAACTCTGGATCAGTTCCTGTGGAGTGGAGGGTAGCTAATGTAACTCCACTTTTTAAGAAAGGAGGGAGAAAGAAAACGGGAAATTATAGACCAGTTAGCCTGACATCAGTAGTGGGGTAGATGCTGGAGTCAATTATTAAAGATGTTATAGTAGTGCATTTGGAAAGCAGTGACAGGATTGGTCAAAATCATGAATGACTAATTTTCTGGAATTTTTTGTGGATGTAACAAGTAGAATGCGTAAGGGAGAGCCAGTGAATGTGGTGTATCTGGACTCAAAAAGCCTTTGACAAGGTCCCACACAAGAGATTAGTGTGCAAAATTAGAGCACATGACCTTGGGAGTAGGGCATTGACATGAATAGAGAACTGGTTGGCAGGATGGAAGCAAAGAGTAAGAATTAACGGGTCCTTTTCAGAATTGCAGGCAATGATTAGTTGGGTGCCGCAAGGCTCGGTGCTGGGACCCCAGTTATTTACAACATATATTAACAATTTAGACAAGGAAATTAAATGTGAATCTCCAAGTTTGCAGATGACACAAAGCTGAATGGGCGTGCGAACTGCGATGAGAATGCTATGAGGCTTGACTCATAGACTTGGATAGGTTGGGTGAGTGGGCAGATGCATGGCAGATGCAGTATAATGTGGATAAATGTGATGTTATTGACTGGTCACAAGAACAAGACAGATTATTATCTGAATGTTGTTAGATTAAGAAAAGGGGAGGTGCAACAAGATCTGGGTGTGCTTGTACATCAGCCACTGAAGCATGCAGGTACAGCAGGCAGTGAAGAAAGCTAATGGAATGTTGGCCTTCATTGCGAGAGGATTTGAGTTTAGGAGCAAGGAGATCCTATTTATTATCTAATTTAATCTATTATAATCCATTTATTATCTAAATGGTGGCCGATTAGGAAAAGGGGAGATGCAGCGCGACCTGGGTGTCATGGTACACCAGTCATTGAAAGTAGGCATGCAGGTGCAGCAGGCAGTGAAGAAAGCGAATGGTATGTTAGCTTTCATAGCAAAAGGATTTGAGTATAGGAGCAGGGAGGTTCTACTTTAGTTCTATCGGGTCTTGGTGAGACCACACCTGGAGTATTGCGTACAGTTCTGGTCTCCAAATCTGAGGAAGGACATTATTGCCATAGAAGGAGTGCAGAGAAGGTTCACCAGATTGATTCCTGGGATGTCAGGACTGTCTTATGAAGAAAGACTGGATAGACTTGGTTTATACTCTCCCAAAAATACATTCCCAAAGTGATAATTCCCTTCCTGTTTCTAGGGTCTACCCATATAGTCTCACTGGACAATCCCACAAGTATATCCGATTTCCACATTGAAGGCCTTTCGAAAGTCCAAATACACCACAGTCACAGGTTTCCATTTATCTATTCTGTTAGATTCAATCTCTTAAAACTACATATTTATCACACATTTCTCTTTCAAGATCCATGAAGACTGTCATTTTTCCTGCAGGATTGTGCACGAGCTGATAGTAAGTAACCCAGTGTACCGAATTCACGTAGCACCTCGGAATCAAAATCAATTATAGAAAAACACTGATTCGCAAGGCATCGACCCAAATAATTTAGATAATTGTTTTTTCGTGCTTACCAAAGGCATAAAGTGAATAACACATTTTTCTCACCTTTATCTCCATCTTTATATTTGCACAGAGAGGATGGAATTTCAGCTTGATACTCCGAGCCCACCATTATTTCCTAAACAAGGACAAGCCAACATGAGTCACGATTGTTATCCAGCTAATATACATTTGCTTTCCATAAAACAACATAGTAATTAAGTAGATTCTAATGTTATATAATACGTCAGTACACCAGAGTCCCTGGTACCTTCTACATTGTTGATAGATCATTTTACTTCAACAAATTATCTTTTGGTGATAGTTCAACTTTATATAGCTTTCAGTTCTACTCCTCCACCTAAGACAACAATTATTTTACAAAGGTATCGAAGCATCTGAATGAGGGGCTGCCTCAAGAAGGCACAGATATATCACCAAGTATCCACACTATCTGGGCCACAACCTCTTCGCCACTATCGGAAGTCCCACAACACCAGATTCAGGAACAGTTACAGTGGCTTGCAAAAGTTTTCATACCCCTTGAACTTTTCCACATTTTTTCACGTTACAACCACAAACATAAATGTATTTTATTGGGATTTTATGTGATAGACCAACACAAAGTGGCGCATAATTGTGAAGTGGAAGGAAAATGATGCATGGTTTTCAATTTTTTTTACAAATCAAAAACTGAAAAGTGTGGCGTGCAAAAGTATTCAGCTCCCTTTACTCTGATACCCCTAAATAAAATCCAGTGCAACCAATTGCCTTCAGAAGTCACCTAATTAGTAAATAAAGTCCACTTGTACATAATCTAATCTCAGTATAAATACAGCTCTTCTGTGAGGGCCTCAGAGGTTTGTTAGAGAACATTAGTGAACAAACAGCATCATGAAGCCCAAGGAACACATCAGACAGGTCAGGGATAAAGTTGTGGAGAAGTTTAAAGCAGGGTTAGGTTATTAAAAAAAATCCCAAGCTTTGAACATCTCACGGAGCACTGTTCAATCCATCATCTGAAAATGGAAAGAGTATGGCACAACTGCAAACCTACCAAGACATGGCCGTCCACCTAAACTGACAGGCCGGGCAAGGAGAGCATTGATCAGAGAAGCAGCCAAGAGGCCCATGGTAACTCTGGAGGAGCTGCAGAGATCCACAGCTCAGGTGGGAGAATCTGTCCACAGGACAATTATTAGTCGTGCACTCCACAAATCAGGCCTTTACGGAAGAGTGGCAAGAAGAAAGCCATTGTTGAAACAAAGCCATAAGAAGTCCCGTTTGCAGTTTGCCACAAGCCATGTGGGGGACACAGCAAACATGTGGATGAAGGTGCTCTGGTTTGATGAGACCAAAATTGAAGTTTTTGGCCTAAATGCAAAACGCTATGTGTGGCGGAAAACTAACGCTGCACAACACCCTGAACACACCATCCCCACTGTGAAACATGGTGGTGGCAGCATCATACTGTTGTGATGCTTTTCTTCAGCAGGGACAGGGAAGCTGGTCAGAGTTGATGGGAAGATGGATGGAGCCAAATACAGGGCAATCTTGGAAGAAAACCTGTTAGAGTCTGCAAAAGACTTGAGACTGGGAGGAGGTTCACCTTCCAGTAGGACAACGGCCCTAAACATACAGCCAGAGATACAATGGAATGGTTTAGATCAAAGCATATTCATGTGTTAGAATGGCCCAGTCAAAGTCCAGACCTAAATCCAATTGAGAATCTCTGGCAAGACTTGAAAATTGCTGTTCACAGACGCTCTCCATCCAATCTGACTGAGCTTGAGCTATTTTGCAAAGAAGAATGGGCAAAAATTTCAGTCTCTAGATGTGCAAAGCTGGTAGAGACATACCCCAAAAGACTTGCAGCTGTAATTGCAGCGAAAGGTGGTTCTACAAAGTATTGACTCAGGGGGGCAGAATACTTTTGCACGCCACATTTTTCAGTTTTTTATTTGTAATAAAATTTGGAAACCATGTATCATTTTCCTTCCACTTCACAATTATGCACCACTTTGTGTTGGTCTATCACATAAAATTCCAACAAAATACATTTACGTTTGTGGTTGTAACATGACAAAACGTGGAAAAGTTCAAGGGGTATGCAAGCCACTGTATTTTCCTCCAACTGTCTGGTTCTTGATCTGACATGCACAACCCGTTTCCTGCCTCAGCAACAGAACACTACAGATCACAACTTGCATGGGCTCACTGTTTCCCCCTTAATTGCATTTTGCACTGGTGTTTTGATTTTGCCCTTCACTGGTGTGTAGTGTGTGCATAATTGACCTTTTATTTGTTGTCCGTTTCTGTGCCTGTGATGTTGTTGCAAGCCTGTACTTCACAGTACTTGGAAACATGACAACAAACATCACTTTATTTGTTATACCACATGTCTAAAAAATAATGTCCATTTTTTGTGAAAACAGGCTACATAAATCAAAGATGAAGTTCAAAGAAATAATAGAATAAACATTGTCCACTAATTCTCTCAAACTGCTGTAGATAATTGAACATGAAGGAATTTATTCCTAAATTGACCATTTAAACTTAATGCTGTGACAAGCAAGAGTTTCATTAAATCATCAAACCCCTGCATGTCACAATTTATTTTTTAAATTCAGAGCTTAAGGACATTATTGGTTGGGCAAGCACTTAATTCCTGCCCACCAAAGATTCTATAACAAGCAAGATAGACCACTCCTCCTAAATGCAATGGGCTGACGTGTAGTACGCAACAGAGCGGAACACGGACTTTTTTTCATCCATTTCAATAACTCGACCCGACCCGCAGTGTAATCAACGTTGCGGGGGAACAGTTTGTGCTCATAAATTATAATTCTGAAAATGAGAAGATTTTTCCCAAATAACTTTTATTTTTACGAGGATGTTTCTGTAACCGGCTTCCATCTCCGCATTAGTATCCTATATCCAAGACGTCCCAATTCTAATACCCAAAGCTTCGATTGATGTCGGCAAACATACCAAATACATTTTACACAACCCCATCTGCTTGTGCAGCCAACTTCAGGGAGGTCTGCACTCGCATCCCAAGGTCTCTCTGTCCATCCACAATTCTGAAGTTACTGCCATTTACTCAAAACGTCCCACGCGAATTTGACTTCCTAAAGAGCAATAGCTGGATTAAAAGCCGTTGCCACTATTGTGGCCAGCTTTCCACCTTTACAGTATCTCACAAAAATCACTCAATTCATTACAGAATGCAATTTTACAATAATTTCAAAACGGGGCTTTCTGCGGCAACAGACGGGATTCGAGGATGGTGTGCTGCCTTCCTGGTGCCAGGATTCAAGATGTCACGGACAGAGTGCAGAAAATCCTCAAGGGCAAAGGTGAACAGCTGGAAGTGGTAGTGCATGTCGGCACAAACGATGTCGGAAAGAAGGAGATGAATATTCTGCAGCGTGACCTTAGAGAGCTCGGAAAAATGCTGAAAAGCAGGACCTCCAGGGTTGTTATCTCCGGTTTGCTTCCAGTTCCTCGTGCTGGCGAGAGCAGGAACAAGGAGATACAGGACCTGAATGTGTGGCTGAGTAACTGGTGCAGGGGGCAGGGATTTAGATTCTTCGATCACTGGGATCAGTTTTGGAGTAAGGGGGAACTGTACAAAAGGGACGGATTGCATCTTAACTGGTGGGGGACCAGCATTCTGGCAGGCAGGCTTGCCACTGCTACACAGGTGGTTTTAAACTGAATAAGAAGGTTGGGGTGTCAAATTAGATAGTCGACGATGGAGTTAAAGGGAAAGAGAGTAAAGGAATGGTTAATGACCGCCAGAATTAACGGGAAAGGAAGGTCACAAAGGTATAGGAGAGTATGGCCAAGTGTAATAGGGATCGATGTGAAAGGTGACATGCGTAAGGAATAAAATGTATTGTATATGAATGCGCAAAGTATAAGAAGTAAAGTAGATGAGCTTGAGGCTCAGTTAGAGGTTGGTAGATATGACATTGTGGGGATTACTGAGACGTGGCTGCAGGAGGATCGGGCCTGGGAACTTAATATTCAGGGTTACACATCCTATAGAAAGGACAGGCAGGGGGGGGGGGGGGGAGCTCTGCTGCTGAGGGATGGAATTCAGTCCCTTGCGAGGGATGAGATGCGGACTGACGAGTTAGTCACTGTGGATTGAGTTGAGCAATTGTAAAGGCAAGAAGACACTAATTGGTGTTATTTACAGATGGATGTAGGGTGTAAGTTGCAGCAGGAGTTAAAACTGGCATGTAACAAAGGTAATGCCACTGTGGTGATGGGGGATTTCAATATGCAGGTAGACTGGGAAAATCAGGTTGGTTCAGGACCCCAAGAAAGAGAGTTTGTAGAATGCATCCGAGATGGATTCTTAGAGCAGCTTGTAATGGAGCCGACCAGAGAAAAGGCAATTCTGGATTTAGTGTTGTCCAATGAACCAAATTTGATAAAGAGAACTTGAGGTAAAGGAACCGCCGCTTGGAGATAGTGATCATAATATGATTAGTTTTAATCTGCAATTTGAGAAGGAGAATGTTAAATCGGAAGTGGCAGTGATGCAGATGAACAAAGGGGACTATGAAGGCATGAGAGGGGAGCTGGCCAAAGTACACTGGAAAGGGATCCTAGCAGGAATGGCAGTGGAACAGCAATGGCAGGAATTTCTGGGCATGATCCGGAAGACGCAGGATCATTTCATTCCAAAAAGGAAGAAAGATTCTAAGGGGAGTAGGAGGCAACCGTGGCTGACAAGAGAAGTTAGGGATAGAATAAAACTAAAAGAAAAGATGCATAACACAGCAAAGAGTAGCCGGAAGCCAGAGGATTGGGAAACTTTCATAGGACAACAGAAGGAAACAAAACGGGCAATACGGGCTGAAAAGATGAAGTACGAGGGGAAGCTGGACAGGAATATAAAGAAGGACAGTAAAAGCTTCTTTATATATGTTAAAGGAAAAAGAGTAGCAAAGTCAAATGTGGGTCCCTTGAAGGCAGACACGGGTGAAATAATTATGGGCAACAAGGAAATGGCAGAAGAGTTGAATAGGTACTTCGGATCTGTCTTCACTAAGGAGGACACAAACAATCTCCCAGATGTACTGGAGGACAGAAGATCTAAGGGGGTAGAGGAACTGAAAGAAATTTTCATTAGGCGAGAAATAGTATTGGGTAGGCTAATGGGACTGAAGGATGATAAATCCCCTGGGCCTGATGGTCTGCATCCCAGGGTCCTCAGGGAGGTGGCTCTAGAAATAGTGGATGCATTGGTGATCATTTTCCAATGCTCAATAGATTCAGGATCAGTTCCTGTGGATTGGAGGATAGCTAATGTTATCCCATTTTTCAAGAAAGGAGCGAGAGAGAAAATGTGGAATTACAGACCAGTTAGCCTGACCGGTGGTTGGAAATATGCTGGAGTCAATTATTAAAGAGGTAATATTGGAGCATTTGGATAGCAGTAAAAGGATTAGTCCAAGTCAACATGGATTTATGAAAGGGAAATCATGCTTGATTAATCTTCTGGAATTTTTTGAGGATGTGACAAGTAAAATGGATGAAGGGGTGCCAGTGGATGTAGTGTACCTAGACTTTCAGAAAGCCTTTGAGAAGGTCCCGCACGGGAGACTGGTGACTAAAATTAGAGCACATGGTATTGGGGATAGGGTGTTGCCATGGATAGAAAATTGGTTGGCAGACCGGATGCAAAGAGTAAGAGTGAACAGGTCCTTTTCAGAATGGCAGGCAGTGGCGAGTGGAGTGCCGCAAGGCTCGGTGTTGAGGCCGCAACTGTTTACCATATATATTAATGATTTGGAAGAGGGAATTAGGAGCAACACTAGCAAGTTTGCGGATGACACAAAGCTGGGTGGCAGTGAGAACTGTGAAGAGGATGTTAGGAGGTTGCAGGGGGACCTGGACAGGTTGAGTGAGTGGGCCGAAGCGTGGCATATGCAGTATAATATAGATAAATGTGAGGTTATCCATTTTGGCGGCAAAAACAAGGGGGCAGATTATTATCTCAATGGGGTTAGGTTAGGTAAGGGGGAGGTACAGCGAGACCTGGGTGTCCTTGTACACCAGTCATTGAAAGGTGGCGTGCAGGTACAGCAGGCAGTGAAGAAAGCTAATGGAATGTTGGCTTTCATAACAAGAGGATTTCAGTACAGGAGTAAAGAGGTTCTTCTGCAGTTGTATAGGGCTTTGGTGAGACCACATCTGAAGTATTGTGTACAGTTTTGGTCTCCTAATTTGAGGAAGGACATCCTTGTGATTGAGGCAATGCAGCGTAGGTTCACGAGATTGATCCCTGGGATGGCGGGACTGTCATATGAGGAGAGATTGAAAAGACTAGGCTTGTATTCACTGGAGTTTAGAAGGATGAGGGGGATCTTATACAAACATATAACATTATAAAAGGACTGGACATGCTAGATGCAGGAAAAATGTTCCCAATGTTGGGTGAGTCCAGAGCCAAGGGCCACAGTCTTAGAATAAAGGGGAGGTCATTTAATACTGAGCTGAGAAAAAACGTTTTTACCCAGAGTTGTGAATTTATGGAATTCCCTGCCACAGAGGGCAGTGGAGGCCAGATCACTGGATGGATTTAAGAGAGAGTTGGATAGAGCTCTAGGGGCTAGTGGGGTCAAGGTATATGGGGAGAAGGCAGGCACAGGTTATGATCACAATGAATGGCGGTGCAGGCTCGAAGAGCCGAATGGCCTCCCCCTGCACCTATTTTCTATGCTTCTATGTTTCTAAATACAAGACCAAAGCCATTTATGACACCCTGATGAAACATTGGGCACTAAATGAATGAAATCCACTTCCTTCAAGAAAGTAAAAAAATGTTTTTGTAACTTCAATTTAGCTAAATAGTAAGTAAGTTTATTGGCCAAGTATTCACATACAAGGAATTTGCCTTGGTGCTCCGCCCACAAGTAACGACATGACATACAGTGACAGTTACGAATGGCTCAGAAACCACTAAACATTAATAATATTAAAACATTAATGATAAAACACCATTGATCAAGCATGCGAAACAACAAAATACCAGATCAAAGGGAGGCTACAGATTATTGGCTGTTGAGTAGAGCAACTACTCGTGGATAAAAACTGTTTTTATGTCTGGCTGTGGCAGCTTTGAAATTCTGGAGTCGCCTTCCAGAGGGAAATGATTCAAAGATTTTGTGGCCAGGGTGAGAGGGGTCAGAGATGATCTTGTCCGCTCGCTTCCTGGCCCTTGAAGTATACAGTTCATCAATGGAGGGAAAGTTGCAGCCAATAACCTTCTCTGCTGATTGGACGATTCGCTGCAGCCTCCAGGTGTCGTGCTTGGTGGCAGAGCCAAACCAGACCATGATGGAGAAAGTGAGAACAGACTCTACGATGGCCGTATAGAATTGCACCATCATAATTACCTAATTTAACTCATACCTCACTGAGGCACTGGTCCAGGCTATTGGGGAAAACCACTGTACTCGCGCCACTGTCCTCGCTCTCTGTTACAATTGAATTCCTTCTGCTCATTAAATTATTAAGCAAGGTCAAAATCAATCTGATAACTTAATCACGATTCACAAAACACAAATTAAACAGCTACTAAAGTTTAACTACTTGGAAAAAGGTACAAAATGACTATCAGCTGCAGAGGTAATTTGTCTTCGTAAGCGCTCACTTTAGAAGAGAGGGACAAGTAAAATAAAATTGTAGGCTAATGCCTCGATGTAAATTGGGAGTCTGTATGTTTTCTTGAATAAAAGGTCCAGCGATCTAAAACCTACACAAATTCTAAGTGCAATTTAGAATTTTTATCATACATCATAAACATTTTATATTAAGATTGAATTACCTTTTTCAAATCTTCAGGGGGAGCACAATCATCTTGTCTTTCCTCATCTTCAGATTCTTTATCACCAAAGGCTGTGCTTGCTGCATTAAAAAAAAATAAAGCCGTTTAAAATGACAACTAAAAATACAGTTTTCACTGAATTCACCAAACTCCCTCTTAAATATAGCCAATGAACTGGCCTCAACTACCCTCTGTGGCAGAGAGTTCCAGAGACTCACCACTCTCTGTGTGAAAAAAGTCCTTCTCATCTCGGTCCTAAAGGATTTCCCCCTTATCCTTAAGCTGTGACCCCTTGTCCTGGACCTCCCCAACATCGGGAACAATCGATGGATTCAGAATCCATCCTCTAAATATATATTTTGATGCCACTCATTCCTCCTAAAATCTTTAAATGAAATATGCACTCATAATGAATGAGCAATAGTGGCCAATTAAAATACATATTTTTACCAACACAACTTTATAAAGACCACTTGTCTTGCCACCATTGAGATAAACAGGCCTAAGTTCAGCCCAATTCATCCATGCCAATCAGATTTTATGACCGTTAGTCCCATTTGCCTGCCTTTGTACCAATCTAAATGTTTTTAAAATGCTGCCATTGTATCTGCCTCTGCAGCTTCCTTAGGCAGCTTGTTCCACAAACACATCACCTTCTGCACGAAGGTAGACATAAAATGCTGGTGTAACTCAGCGGGACAGGTAGCATCAAGAAAATTTCAAGAAGGGATAAGAGTACATTCAGGTGAAATAGGAACCGGTGTGAGAGGGGAGGTGAATACCAAATTAAAAGTGTTATATATGAATGCGCAAAGTATAAGAAATAAAGTGGATGAGCTTGAGGCTCAGTTAGAAATGAGTAACTATGATGTTGTGGGAATTACAGAGACATGGCTGCAAGGGGTTCAGAGCTGGGAATTGAATATTCAGGGGTATACGTCCTATCGAAAAGACAGAGAGGTGGGCAGAGGGGGTGAGGTAGCTCTGTTGGTAACAAATGAAATTCACTCCCTTGCAAGGGGTGACATAGAATCAGAAGATGTAGTCATTGTTGATCGAACTGAGAAATTCTAAGGGTTAAAAGACCATAATGGGAGTTATCTACAGGCCCCCAAACCGTAGCCTGGAGATAGGGTGCAAGTTGCAGCAGGAGTAAAAAGTTGCATGTAACAAAGGTAATGCTACGGTTGTTATGGGAGATTTTAACATACAGGTAGACTGGAAAAACCAGGTTGGTACTGGACCCCAAGAAACGGAGTTTGTAGAGAGCCTTCGAGATGGATTCTTAGAGCAGCTTGTACTGGAGCCAACCAGGGAGCAGGCAATTCTGAATTTATTGCTGCGTAATGAACCGGATTTGATAAGGGAACTCAAGGTAAAGGAACCATTAGGAGGTAGTGACCATAATATGATAAGTTTTAATCTACAATTTGAGAGGGAGAAGGTAAAATCAGGTGCCAGTATTGCAACAAAGGGGACTATGGAGGCATGAGGGAGGAGCTGGCCAAAGTTGACTGTAAAGGGACCCGAGCAGGGATGACAATGGAACAACAATGACAGGTATTTCTGGGAATAATCAAGAAGTTGCAGGATCATTTTATTCCCACGAGGACGAAAGATTCTAAGGGGCGGAAGAGACGACCGTGGGTGGCTGACATGGGAAGTCAAGGACAGTATAAAAATAAAAGAGAAGACGTATAACATAGCAAAAATGAGCAGGAAGCCAGAGGATTGGGGAACTTTTAAAGATCAACAGAAGGTAACTAAAAAGGCAATATGGGGAGAAAAGATGAAGTAAGAGAGTAAGCTAGCCAAGGATATAAAAAAGGATAGTAAAATGACGGTGGAGGCCGGTTCCCTGGATACTTTCAAGAGAGAGCTAGATAGGGCTCTTAAAGATAGCGGAGTCAGGGGATATGGGGAGAAGGCAGGACCGGGGTACCGATTGTGGATGATCAGCCATGTTCACATTGAATGGCGGTGCTGGCTCGAAGGGCCGAATGGCCTACTCTGCACCTATTATCTTTTGTCTTCTTTTGGTATATAAAGAGGGGAAAAAATAATTAAGACAATGTGGGACTCTTGAAGACATAAATAGGTGAATTTGTTATGGGGAATAAGGAAATGGCAGACGAGTTGAACAGGTACTTTGGTTCTGTCTTCACTAAGGAAGATACAACATTTCCCAGGTGTACCAGGGGTGATGGAGGAACTGAAAGAAATTCACATTAGTCAGGAAATGGTGTTGGGTAGACTGATGGCACTGAAGGCTAATAAATTCCCACGGCCTGATGGTCTGCATTCTAGCATACTCAAAGAGGTACTCAAGAAAGGAGGGAGAGAGAAAGCAGGGAATTATAGACCAGTTAGTCTGACATCAGTGGTGGGGAAGATGTTGGAGTCGATTATCAAAAATGTAATAACAGCGCATTTGATTAGCAGCAATAGGATCGGTCCAAGTCAGCATGGATTTACAAGGTGGAAATCATGCTTGTCTAATCTTCTGGAGTTCTTTGATGATGTAACTAGGAAAATGGACAAGGGAGAGCCAGTAGATGTACTGTACCTGGACTTTCAGAAAGCCTTTGATAAGGTCCCACACAGGATATTAATGGGCAAAATTAGACACGTGGTATTAACATGTATAGAAAATTGGTTGGCAGACAGGAAACAAAGAGTACGGATTAACAGGTCCCTTTCAGAATGGCAGGCAGTGACGTGGGGTGTCGCAAGCTCGGTGCTGGGACCGCATTAATATACATTAATGATTTAAATGAAGGAATTAAAAGTAACATTAGCAAATTTGCAGATGACACAAAGCTGGGTGGCAGTGTGAACTGTGAGGAGGATACTATGAGGATGCAGGGTGACTTGGGCAGGTTGGGTAAGTGGGCAGATGCAGTATAATGTGGATAAATGTGAGGTTATCCACTTTGGTGGCAAGAACAGGAAGGTAGATTATTAACTGAATGGAGTCAGGTTAAAAGACTCGTACATCAGTCTGAAATTAAGCATGCAGGTACAACAGGCAGTGAAGAACGCTAATGGCATGTGGGCCTTCATAACGAGAGGAGTTGAGTATAGGAGCAAAGAGGTCCTTCTGCAGTTGTACAGGGCCCTGGTGAGACCACACCTGGACTATTGTGTGCAGTTCTGGTCTCCAAATATGAGAAAGGACATTCATGCTATTGAGGGAGTGCAGCGTAGGTTCACAAGGGGGGGGGGGGGGGGGGACTGTCATATGATGATTGAATGGAGCAACTGGGCTTGTATTCACTGGAATTTAGAAGGATGAAAGGGAATCTCATAGAAACATATAAAATTATCAAGGGATTGAACACGCTAGATGCAAGAAACATGTTCCCGATGTCGGGGGAGTCCAGAACCAGGGGCCACAGTTTAAGAATACAGGGTCGGCCATTTAGAACTGAAATTAGGAAAAACTTTTTCACACAGAGTTGTGAATTTATGGAATTCTCTGCTTCAGAAGGCAGTGGAGGCCGATTCACTAGATGCATTCAAAAGAGAGTTAGATAGAGCTCTTGGGCTAGCGGGTACGGGGCAGGAATGGGGTAGTGATTGTGCATGATCAGCCATTGAATGACGGTTCTGGCTCGAAGTGCCGAATGGCCTACTCCTGCACCTGTTGTCTATGTATCTATATCTCTGGAGAGAAGGAATGGGTGACATTTCGGGTGGAGACCCTTCTCAGAGTCTTGAATCGAAATGTCACCAATTCCTTCTCTCCAGAGATGCTGGCTGTCCCACTGAGTTACTCCTGCATTTTGTGTCTACCTTCAAATTAAACCAGCATCTGCAATTCTTACACAAAGAGCTATTTTAAATCATTCTCCTCTCACCTTGAACCTATGACTTCTAGTTCAAGACTGCTCAAACCTGGTAAAATATCTACATCTCCTTCCTCTGAAGAATACACACTTTCTTTTGACTGCTAACATCATTTAGTTCTCTAAATGCTGATTTAGCAGTCTTTATGCATCAAATATGCTGGATGAGAGTGTCAAGCAGATATCTTTCAAACTTGTCTGGACAAGTGCCTAGTGCCAGGATGTTAAGATACATATTCTGAATTGGTAACGAAGAGACTGCTTGAAGGAGACTGATTGAAGTAACATTATTGTGGGTAAGCAGGAGAAAAAGATAGATGCTCTTTGCCCTTCTTAATTTGAAAACAAAATATATGACTACACATATTCCACTGCAGCCCTCTAAACAACTTTAGCAAGAGACTTAACATGGGCTGCTCTTAACAGTTCCGGAATAGTCATTACTGCTCATGTTTCCATATCATCTTCTAAAGGAAACAGAATGCAATTTACTGAGTGTTTAAGGAACTGCAGATGCTGGAAAATCTGTCTGATGAAGGGTTTCGACCCGAAACGTTGCCTATTCCCTTCGCTCCATAGATGCTGCCTCACCTGCTGAGTTTCCCCACCTTTTTGTCTACATGCAATTTACTGAGGTTTATTTTCCCTCCAGAGAACATTAATTGGGGTTTTCTGAGTCAATTGAAAGTCAATTAAAATGAACAATACAAATAATTATGATAGAAAAGCTAGTATGATTAAAATTCACAAAATAGAATGAATCAAACTCTTACAAATGTGTGCAAAATCTGAAATAGATTAAGTATAGGAAGTGTTGAAGCTGCACCAGGACTAAATGGACCTCAAAAGACCAAGATTCCAGAAATATGGCAGCACATCAAATGATCACTTTCCATGAAAGAACCAACGTTGTAACCGTTTCAATATCTAGAAACATAAATTTGAGTTGATCCAGAGGATGGATGTTGTCAGCGACTTACATAACAATTTTAAGTACTGACCACCCATTTATGCTAATTCAACCCGAGTAAATCGAATTAGTATAAATACAACGTCAATACTCAAATGTGCAAAAAACTGGAGTTGTTTTCTATGCTGATATGTTCCTGGAAGAGAGCTGTAATTTCTACATGGTGAAACCAAAATGTCTATAAATGGCCTTTGACCACATGTGATTTGTTCTATTACAAATCTCAAATTGTGGAGCACTGAGGCAAATAAATAAACAATGGGTCTTTGTCCCAAACGTTATGGAGGGACAATAAATAATAAATTGCAATATTTGGAATACCATTGAATCATGCAACACATATACAAATATTCATATTTGACAAGAATGCAGAAATTATTAGGACAAGTGTTTTGAATTGGGAGGCATGAAGCAGACTGGTAATACACATTACAATTTCATAATCTTCACCTCAAAACACAAGATAGCATCCAGTATATTTTCCAGAAACAGAATTGCAATTAGTCTGGCAATTGGGATAATGAGCAGCGAAGATTTTAAATGAAATGTTCTCAAAATCTTGCAATGGTGTAATAATTAAAATGTGACCATGTCCAGAAAATCAAAGCTGATATCCAAAACACTTTGTAGGATCTACTGAATCCCATGACAGAAAGCAAACAAACACTTAGCTGAGCCAGACATCTTGTGTCACGTTTATTCCAGAAGCCCCTTTTACCTACATTCTCACCAATCATAACCCGTGTGCAGATAAGACCAATTAGCGTGGTTATAAGATAGAGTTGTTATTGAGCTCGAGTGGCTGGGCCTTCTCGTGAGGCTGCTGGAGAGTTGCCACGATGACAGACTATGCAAAACCAACGTGGGCGTGAAGGCACCACAGCTCCCCCCCCCCCCCCCCAGCCACCAAGTCATACAAGGTGGCTACTGCCTGACATTGTCCTGCCCCGTACCAGTCCGGCAGGTTGATTTTACGGCCTGATCTTGTTTGGTATTGTAGTGTGGGAGTGTCTTTGAGAGGAACTGTTGGGGTCTTGTGACTTTGCCGGTTCTGTGGGTGAGGTAGTCGGTTGGTTCTCGACGTACGCTGGCTATAACCGGTCGTTGGGTACAGTGTCAGTTTATCCACTCCAATAGATCACAAAACCTTTGTGTAGGCATTGGATGACTTGGTAAGACCTATCATATGCTTGCTGAAGAGGTCGGCGAACGGCGCCATGTCAGCCCAAAACATGTGTGCAGCGTTGGAGGTCATAGAAACATAGCAAATAGGTGCAGGATGACTCCAATTGGCCCTTCGAGCCAGCACTGCCATTCATTGTGATCATGGCTGATCATCCACAATCAGTAACCCGTGCCTGCCTTCTCCCCATATACTTTGATTCCGCTTGGCCCTAGAGCTCAATCAAACCCTCTTTTATATTCATCCAGTGAATTGGCCTCTACTGCCTTCTGTGGCAGAGAATTCCACTAACTCTCTAGGTGAAAAAGCTTTTTCTTATCTCATTTGTGGCCCCTTGTTCGCGACTTCCCCCAACATTGGGAACATTTTTCCTGCATCTAGCTTGTCCAATCCTTTTATGTTTCTTTGAGACCCCCCTCTCATCCTTCTAAATTTCAGCGAATACAAGCCTAGTCTTTCCAAATTTTCCTCATAATGAATTCCGCATCCCGGGGATTAACCTCATGAACCTATGCCTCAATAGCAAGGACGTCCTTCCTCAAATTAGGAGACCAAAACTGCACACAATACTCCAGATGTGGTCTCACCAGGGCCCTGTCCAACTGCAGGACCTCTTTACTCTTATACTCAAATCCTCTCATTATGAAGGCCAACATGCCATTAGCTTTCTTCACTGCCTTCATACCTGCATGTTTACTTTCAATTGTCAGCAGGCACGTAGACCATTACAGGTGTTCACCGTGTCGGTGTTGGCCTGCATAGTTGCATAGCTGCATAGTTTGCCGTAATCGATCGACATACAATATAACAATTACAGCACGGAAACAGGCCATCTCGGCCCTTCAAGTCCGTGCCGAACAACTTTTTTCCCTTAGTCCCACCTGCCTGCACTCATACCATAACCCTCCATACCCTTCTCATCCATATGCCTATCCAATTTATTTTTAAATGATACCAACGAACCTGCCGCCACCACTTCCACTGGAAGCTCATTCCACACCGCTACCACTCTCTGAGTAAAGACGTTCCCCCTCATGTTACTCCTAAACTTCTGTCCCTTAATGCCCCCCCATAATGTTTGGCACAAGGACCCATCATTTATTTATTATCCTCTGTACTCCACAATTTGAGATTTATAATAGCGAAAAAAATCCCATGAGGTTAAAGTGCACAATGTCAGATTTTATTAAAGGCCATTTTTATACGTTTTGGTTTTGCCATGTAGAAATTACAGCAGTGTTTATATAGTCCCCATAATTCAGGCAACCATAATGTTTGGGACACATGGCTTCACAGGCGTATGTAATTGCTCAGGTGTGTTTAATTGCCTCCTTAATGTAAGTATAAGAGACCTCTCAGCACCTAGTCTTTCCTCCAGTCTTTCCATCACCTTTGGAAACGTTTATCGCTGTTTATCGACATGAGGATCAAAGTTGTGCCAATGACAGACAAAGAAGCCATTATGAGACTGAGAAACAAGAATAAAACTGTTAGAGACATCAGCCAAACCTTTGGCTTCCCAAAATCAACTGTTTGGAACATCGTTAAGAAGAAAGAGAGCACTGGTGAGCTTACTAATCACAAAGGGACTGGCAGGCCAAGGAAGACCTCCACAGCTGATGACAGAACAATTCTCTCTATAATAAAGAAAAAATCCCCAAACACCTGTCCAACAGATCAGAAACACTCTTCAGGAGTCAGGTGTGGATTTGTCAATGACCACTGCCCACAGACGACTTCATGAACACAAATACAAACCACTGGTTAGCCACAAAAATAGGATGGCCAGATTACATTTTGCCAAGAAGTACTTAAAAGAGCAACCACAGTTCTGGAAAAAGGTCTTGTGGACAGATGAGATGAAGATGAACTTATGTCAGAGTGATGGCAAGAACAAAGTATGGAGAGAAGGAACTGCCCAAGATCCAAAGCATACCGCCCCATCTGTGAAACACGGTGGTGGGGATGTTATTCAATTCAATCTTTAAACGAAATGCAGTTGGTATCTCCGAAGGGCGAACTTACGAATATACAAGTAATTGTGCAGTAGTACGAGTATATACAAATACAATGGTATCCGTGCAATTTGCTGGTGATTGGATAGTCCGGGGGGGGGGGGTGGGTGGGAACAGGCAGTCATTAAGGTGCAGCGTTGAGAAGTGTGACAGTCGCAGGGAAGAAGCTGTTCTTGAGCCTGCTGATACGGCAGCAGAGGAACCTGTAGCGTCTCCCCGGATGGGAGGAGGCTAAACAGTTCATGGTTGGGGTGTGAGCTGTGCTTGGCGATGCTGTGTGCCCTGCGCAGGCATCGTTTACTATGGACAGACTCAATGGAGGGGAGTGAGGAGCCTGTGTTGCATTGGGCGACCTTCACCACCCTCTGCAGAGCTTTCCGGTCGGCGACAGAGCAGCTACCATACCATACTGTGATGCAGTTGGTAAGGATGCTCTCCATGGTGCAGCGGTAGAGGTTCACCAGAATCTGGGGAGACAGGTGGACCTTCTTAAGTCTCCTCAGGAAGAAGAGACGCTGGTGAGCCTTCTTGATCAGCGAGGATGTGTTGTGGGTCCAGGAGAGGTCATCGAAGATGCTGACCCCCATGGGATTGTACATGCAGCCTCTTGATCTCCTGAAGTCCACAATGAGCTCCTTGGTCTTCTTGGAGTTGAGGGCCAGGGTATTGTCCGCACACCATGCTGTTTGGAGCTGAACCTCCTCCCTGTAGGCCGACTCATCGTTGTCGCTGATGAGGCCAATCACCGTCGTGTCATCTGCATACTTAATGATGGTGTTGGTACCATGTACAGGTATGCAGTCGTAGGTGAAGAGGGAGTAGAAGAGGGGGCTCAGCACGCAGCCCTGGGGTACGCCAGTGTTCAGGGTGAGGGTAGAAGAGGAATGGTTATCCAGCCTAACAGACTGTGGTCAGTTGGTTAGAAAGTCCAGTAACCAATTGTAGAGGGAGGGGTTGATGCCCAGGTCATGAAGTTTGGCGATCAATTTAGAGGGGATAATGGTGTTGAATGCTGAGCTGTAGTCGATGAACAGCATTCTCACATAAGTGTTTCTGTTGTCGAGGTGGGAGAGGGCGGCGTGGAGTGCCGTTGAGATGGCATCCTCCGTGCTCCTGTTCTTGCGGGATGCAAACTGGTAGGGGTTCAGAATAGGAGGTAGGCAGCATTTGAGGTGTGCCATGACCAGCCTTTCAAAGTACTTGGCGATGATAGGGGTGAGTGCAACTGGGCGGAAGTCGTTGAGGCTCACCGCAGTGTTTTGGCACTGGCACGATGGAGGTAATTTTAAGGCACGTGGGGACAACTGCCTGGGCAAGTGATAGGTTGAAGATGTCAGTTCAGACGTCCGTCAGCTGTGCAGCACAGGTCCTGACGATGTGCCCGGGGATGCCGTCAGGGCTGGCAGCCATGCGTACATTGATCCTACTCAGTGCCACGTGCACGTCATAGGGGTTGAGTGTGAGGGGCTGGTGGTCATCGGGGAGCACAGCCTTGATGGCCAACTCTTGGTTGTCCCTTTCAAAGCAGCCGTAAAAGTGATTGAGTTCCTCGAGGAAGGATGCGTCGCTGGAAGTGGGGGTGGAGTTGGTGGCTCTGTAATCAGTGATGGCCTGGATGCCATGCCACATGCGTCGGCGGTCGGAGTTGCTGTCGAAGTGCTCCTCGATCTGCAGCTTGTATCTGCGTTTGGCGTTCTTGATGCCCCTCTTCAGATTGGCCCTCAATGAACTATAGGCACGGGCATCGCCTGACCTGAAAGCCGAGTCCCGTGCTTTCAGCAGTAGCCTGACCTCGCTGTTCATCCATGGCTTCTGATTCGGGTATGTGGTGATTTGTTTGAGAGTGGTGACACTGTTGATGGAGGAGTTGATGAAGTCCAGAACAGAGGAAGTATAGGCGTCAATGTCAGTGTGGGTGTCAAGGGTGGCCTGAGCTGCAAATGCATCCCAGTCAGCATTACCAAAACACTGCTGGAGTGTGGAGTCCGCTTCATCTGACCAAACCTTGACTATTCTCATTGTGGGTTTACCGCGTCTGATGTCCTACTTAGGGAGCAGGAACAATGATAAGTGATCAGACTGAACAAGGTGGGGGAAGGGGATGGCTTTGTACGCTTCAGCCATGTTGGTGTAGACTTTGTCCAATGTCTTGTCCTCTCTAGTAGCGAAGGAGACATGTTGGTGGAATTTGGGGAGTACAGTCTTCAGGTTGGAGTGATTGAAGTCACCCGCAACAATGAAGGCTGCGTCTGGATTGAGGGTCAGTTGTTTGCTAATGGCAATATGCAGTTCTTTCATTGCAAGCTTGGCATTAGCATCAGGAGGGATATAGGCTGCAGTCACAACAGCGGAGGTAAACTTTGGGCAGATAAAAAGGTCTGCACTTAACCAAGAGGAACTCAAGGTTGGCTGAGCAGTGACTCTCAATGATGGTGGTGTCTGTGCACCATGCTATGGCCTGGGAATGTATGGCTGCTGAAGGTACGGGGTCACTTATCTGTTATCACTGATCACATTAAATGGCGGTGCTGGCTCGAAGGGCTGAATGGCCTACTTCTGCACCTATTGTCTAAAACTAAGTAGCCGGCGGTTCATTCTACAGCGAGACAATGATCCCAAACATACTGCTAAAGCAACAAAGGAGTTTTTCAAAGCTAAAAAATGGTCAATTCTTGAGTGGCAAAGTCAATCATTTGATCTAACCCAATTGAGCATGCTTTTTATATGCTGAAGAGAAAACAGAAGGGGACTAGCCCCCAAAACAAGCATAAGCTAAAGATGGCTGCCCTGCAGGCCTGGCAGAGCATCACCAGAGATAACACCCAGCAACTGGTGATGTCCATGAATCGCAGACTTCAAGCAGTGCAAAGGATATGCAACAAAATACTAAACATGACTACTTTCATTTACATGACATTGCTGTGTCCCAAACATTACGGTGCGCTGAAATTGGGGGGGGGGGGGGAAACTATGTATAAACATTGCTGTGATTTATACATGATGAAACCAAAATGTATAAAAATGGCCTTTAATAAAATCTGACAATGTGCACTTTAACCACATGTGATGTTTTTTCTAATACAAATCTCAAATTGTGGAGTACATAGGCAAACAATTAAATAAAGGGTCCTTGTCCCAAACATTATGGAGGGCACTGTATGTGAGCAGTTGGTGATCCGTATAAATAATGAAGGGACGGCCTTCCAACATATGGCGGAAATGCTTGGTACATACGGCGAGGTACATAGCCAAAAGTTCTCGCCCGAACGTACTGTACCTCAACTGAGTGGGTGATCATTTTGCCAAAAGAATGCCAGAGGCTCCCACTTGTTATTGACTCACTGCTCCACGATGGGTCCCATGGCGTTGATGGAGGCATCAGTGGCGAGTGAAAATAAGGCATTGGGTCTCTGATGGACCAGCATAGTTATGTCGGCGTGAAGGCTTGCACTGTATCCTCGGGTAAACACAACGGTTTCTTTGAAGATGATTTGTCCGAACCTTTGAGTAAGTTGGTCAAATAGGGAACCTGCGGCGTTCAGTAGAAAGCGGCGGTAGAAATTCATCATCCCCAAAAATCGCCGTAATTGGTTAAACAAATTTGGCACTGGACAGTTTCGGATTTCCTGCACTTTTGATTCGCCAGAAAGGATGTCATTCTCTATCACGCGATGGAAAGTGAGTTTGCGAGCACCAAACACGCATTTGTTCGTGTTAATGACTATACCATATTCGTTGAGACACCGGAGCGGTAATCCAAGGTGTTTCTTGTGTTCGTCTTCGCTGGAGCTCGCTACCAACACGTTGTCAATGTACGCGTGGACGAAATAGAGGCCGGAGAGTACGTGGTCCATGTATCGCTGGAACTATTGTGCTGCTTTCCGTAAACCAAATGGCATATGTAGAAATTCGAACGTCCCGAGTGGAGTGACCACGGATGGCAGTCTTGGGAATATCAGCAGGCTCAACTGGAATTTGATAATACGCGCGCACGAGTTTGATGCTTGCGAACACCCACTTACCCTGTAGGCTCGCAGAGAAATCTTGCAAAATGTGGGATGCTGTATCGATCTGGAATAGTCACATTGTTTAGTGAACGTTAGTCACTGCAGGGTCGTCAATCTCCAGGAGACTTCTTTGGGACCATGTGAAGAGATGATGCCCAGCAGTTCTTAGACCTAAGGGTGATCCCGAGCTCCAACATATGGTCAAATTCAGCCTTTGCAACTTTGAGGCGATCTACGGGTAACCTTCGCGCTCTTGCTGAAACTGGAGGACCGCGGGTCTGAATATGATGCGCGACAGAGTGTTTGATATCATTGTGCCGGTAAGACAGAGTTATTAGTCGTGGAAATTGTTTAGGTAACTCCCGATATGGGTTGGAGGCTGGTAAGGTGAGAGATAGTCATTGCCGGATGGCAGATGCAGTTCACCTGTGCGCGGGTGCGGTAATCACTTAAGTGGCAAATTTTAAAAATCCACCAGCAAAGTGTGAAGGAAAATCCGCTCCGATAATGGGTTTTGATACGTCATCGACTATGAAAATAACTCGAAACGTTTCCTGCAGACCTAAGTCGAGCGTGACTGATTTCTGACTGATGTCTATATGTTAGAATTGTTCCCGGCGGTGAGAACACATCCGGGGTTACGGTGAAAACGCTCTTGGGAATTTGGAGGCACGACCGATAACTCGTTGCGGGAGTCAATTAGATAACGGGGATGTTAAAGAAGGAACTGCAGATGCTGGAGAATCGAGGGTTACACAAAAAGCTGGAGAAACTCAGTGGGTGCAGCAGCATCTAAGGAGCGAAGGAGATAGGCGACGTTTCGGGTCGAGACCCTTCTTCAGACTGGGATGGTTCTGCTGGGCTGCCAAAGCCTCAACTTGTGCAGTGAACACTACATTTTGCTGTTCACGCTGTGCATCTCCGGTTTTACTGTTGTTGCATTAACCACAATCACCTGCAGCGCATGGGTTGTCTCCATGACAATGTCGGCCTGTTTTGTGAGCTCATCTATGCTGGCGGATTGAAACATGCCTATCAGGTGCCACTGTACCCGAGTAGACATGCAGCGGAGAAACTTGTTTCTAAACATCGCTGTCAATATTTTTGTCTACCTATATTTTTGGCAGCCTGCACCATCTCTGCAGCATTTATGATGGCCTCCTATTGCCAAGATTATCATCTCCGAGCAGCTCCGAAATGCGGGCTTGCTTCGAGGGCGGCGTTCGCTCCAAGATAGTGCATTTAAGCTCGTTGTATTACGTCATTTCTTAAGGAGCATGTCCTCTACTTCCGATGCGATCTGCTCTGGAAGACGAGCTGTTAGGAACCCAAATTTTGTCCATTGACACCGAGGAAGTGAAATCAAGCTTGCAGTATTGACACAACAGCTCTCGCGTTGGTTGTGAAAAGAGTTGGGACGTCGAGTTTTACTTTGTCGACTTACACCGTGTCACTTTTATAATCAAACATTTTGTGAGTAAGTGGAAGGTTGCGTGTAGCAACTGGGTCACCTGGTCCCACGACAGAAAGCAAAGAACAAACGACACTTAGCTGAGCCAGACATCTTGTGTCACATTTATTCCAGAAGCCACTTTTACCTACATTATCACCAATCTTAACCAGTGTGCAGATAAGGCCATTTAGTGCATCTGACCTTAGTATTGTTCTTGAGCTCAAGTGGCTGGACCTTCTTGTGAGGCTGCTGGCGAGTCGCCAGCGGTGACAGGCTGTATGCAAAAGCAACGTGGGCATGATGGTGCCACAACTTCACACAAAGAATTCAAAGTAGAAATATTTTGCCACCGCTTGGATTTGCGCAAACAAAGATTAAGGTATAAAGATGAATTCAACAACCACTTTTTTGAATCTTGGAATAAAGGGTTTCTTTTATTTCATCTGCAGCTGAGCAACTACACATACAATGAAATAAAAGTTACAATACTTTCAGACTTCTTTGAAAGATAAAGGTTGTGAAGACTAGAAGAAGAATAAAATGTGAAGGCACCAACTGAAAGTCCTTCATTTCCTTTGATGTCAGGAGTTGAAATAGACCAACTTGGTTGAAAATAAAAGCATTGAAGTCTGATTTAGGTAGTGCCCCAACATGGTTAAGGCTTTACTTCTAAAGGCCCGAGTGATTCATCTTCAAATAAAGTAATGCACCGACAAGAACAGGAGTCGGTATTTGTCAGCTCCTCAGATCTCATCTTGTCAGAAGGAAATGCAGTAGCATTTTTGTTGTGACACCAAAATAACCTCATATCCACTTAACACCAGTAGGTTATAAAGAAAAATGTATTCCGTCAATGGAGAATTGTCAACACCAGATAATTACTAAAGAGGGTTCAAGCACCATCAGAAACATTGCAAATAAGGACTGATGGCTGACCAACTGCTACACATTCCAGAAAGACAATTTCCTGCAACTTCCCTTCAACAGAAAAGACACGGTGATGATGATAGTTGGAATAGAAAGGGAGCCGAGTGGGAAAGGTGAAGGTGTGAAGGGTTTGGTGAGAATAGGTTGGTGTAAGAGTGACATCCTGGTACCAAGCTTTCTTGACATTCCAATGGATTGACTCCTCATACGAGTCAGTGTCAAGTAAGTTGAGCCACAGCAGGAGTGGTGACCAGAGGAGAAACCATGTGTTTTGGCACGTGTGGAGCAGGCTCATTGGGGAGGGGGCCAACTTACCTGGCTCCCAGACCTCACTCCTGCAATGGACCATTTTCTTGGAGAATTGTTGGATACTCTCCCTCCTGGTATGGGAGGAGACGTCCAAGCATATGGTGCACAATGCCATGTTGTGCTTCAAGCATAATTGCAAGAAACTGAAGTGGCCATCTGCCACAACGAAGACGCCATTACATTTTGTGCAATGTCTAAAATCAGCAGACAACTTGCTTGAAGATCAATAATCCAAGCTGGAAAACAAGAGAACACAGAGCTCAACCAAGTGAGAAAATAGTGCCAAGTGATTATATGTTGCAAAGGGAAAATGTTACAATATAGGATATAAGGAAAGTGTCTCTAAGTGAATGGGGAAAGTGAAGCATCATGAAATGCAATTCAGAAAATATGCTATTACCCTAGAAATATAAACTTGTTCCAAGAACATGAAGATCAACCATTACCGTACTTTTTGCAAACAAACGCGCGTGATCATTTTGTTTCAAATGAGAGTCAAGATTTGTCCATGTCAACCTCATCTCTGCCATGGTGTGAATTTATGGCAATTACTATAAATTCACATCAATAATGGTCAGCCTTTCCCCTAATGACAGAGCTACAACTATTTTCTAGGAACAAAATTTCCACATCAGGTACATACACAACTAAAATTATAATGGTGTTTGTAAGACTCTTTGAAATGTTAACTGTTACACTCCTTCACACTGCACAACATTGCAGCTAAATGCATAAAAGATAAGATGTCCAAACATACTTTTTTTTGTTGACACAGTCAGTGTTCAAGCTCATGAAACTTAGGAATTTACTTTGAAGAGGAGCACGCTGAGGAAGCACTGTGTTTGGAGAAAGACAATTTTGAAAATACTTCTATGTAAAATATTTTATCACTGTATTCTTTTAAAAGTATCTCAATTATAACCCTCTATGTCAAGGAAATGTACACGCTGTTCTCGATTTTCACGTTGGCTGTAAAAACAGGATTATATTGCATACTTCAACAAATGCTACAGCTTTAAAAAAAATGTTTAAACGTCATTATACAAGGAGCACTGGAAACCGACATCTGGGCTGATATATTTATCCATTAAACTTGTCATACAACACCACCAAACAAGGAAGATGAGATAATGCCAACAGATTCATGGTAGTGACGGGTTTTGGTACAACTATTGGGGGATCGAACCACATCCCACAGTAAACATACTTGTACACCAACTGCTCTACGAAAAGCCAGAGGAGCTGCTTTATGAAATACCACTATAGGATGTTTTTGAATATAT
The DNA here is from genome assembly GCA_963514005.1 of Raja brachyura. The sequence continues at coordinate 64,152,358 of OY740781.1, forward strand.
TGCAAAGGTTACGGGGCAAGCATTATACAGTTCCGAATGCTTTGCCCTGTTAATGCTAAAATCCAGAATATACAACATAAAATGTATCTTTCCCCAATCCCAGAATTTCTATCTCCATTGAAAATATTGAAACGTGCTCATTACCATTTATTTTCTATTATTATATCCAAGATGACCCCACATTGCAGATGTCATGTTCCTTAATGAGTACACATCAGGGTATTTGATTCAAAATATGTATACAAATAATATGAATGCAATGGTTTTGAAATGTTGATGAATTGCACTTATTCAATTATTTGCAATGCACACTAACATACAAAACCCTAAAACACAAAATCAATGAGGCTGCAAGGCCTTTATGGAAAAATAAAAATATATCAACAACATAATATAAAACTAGCCACCTGAAACATGTAGCTGGCCAATATATCATCAGATCTGTCGGTTATTTTTGCATTTGGTTGCACAATGCTATACTAATTTCATCCACGAGTGAAATTCCAAACAGTCAATGAGTCATACCGCACAGAAACAGGCCCTTCGGCCCAACTTGCCCATGTCAACCAAGATGGCCTATCTACTCTAGTGCCACCTGCCCATGTTTCACTGGTATCCTTCTAAACCTTTCCTATCCATGCACCCTGTCCATATGTCTTTTAATTACATTATCTACCTCACTGCCTCCTCTGGCAGCTCGTTCCATATAGCAACCAACCTCAGTGCAAATGCGTTGCACTTCAGGTTTCTATTAAAACATTCTTTTCTCACCTTGAAATGATATCCTCTGGTTCTTGATTCCCCTACTCTGGGTAAAAGATTCTGTGCATTCAGCCTATCTATTCACCTCATGATCTTATACACTTCTATATAATCATCCATCAGTCTCCCGTGCTCCAAGGAATAAAGTCCCAACCTCCCCCTATAGCTCAGGCAGGCCCTTTATATCCTGGCCACATCCTTGGAATAGTGTCTGCACACTTTCCAGTTTAATGACATTGTTCCAATAGCAGGGTGACCAGAACTGAACAGAACATTCCAAATTCGGCTTCACAAACGTCTTGTACAACAATAACATAACATCAGGTTTTACAATAGGTGCAGGAGTAGGCCATTCGGCCCTTCGAGCCAGCACCACCATTCAATGTGATCATACTGATCATCCACAATCAGTACCCCATTCCTGCCTATGTCCCCATATCCCCTGACTCCACTATCTTTAAGAGTTCTATCTAACTCTCTTGAAAGCATCCAGAGAACCGGCCTCCACTACACTCGGAGGCAGAGAATTCCACAAATTCACAACCCTCTGTGTGAAAACGTTTTTCCTCATCCCAGTTCTAAATGGCTTACACCTTATTCTAAAACTGTGGCACATGGTTCTGGACTCCCCCAACATCGGGAACATGTTTCCTGCCTCTAGCGCAGCCAAACCCTTAATAATCTTATACGTTTCAATAGGACTCGCTCTCATCCTCTCAAAATTCCAGAGTATACAAGCCCAGCCACTTTGTTCTATCAACACATGAGAGTCCGGCCATCCCGGGAATTAACCTTGTGAACCTACGCTGCACTCTCTCAATAGCAAGAATGTCCTTCCTCAAATTAGGAGACCAAAACTGTACATAATACTCCAGGTGTGGTCTCAACAGGGCCCTGTACAATTGCAAAAGGACCTATTTGCTCCTATATTCAAATCCTCTCGTTATGAAGGCCAACATGCCATTAGCTTTCTTCACTGCCTGCTGTACCTGCATGCTTATTTTCAGTGATTGATGGACAAGCACACCCAGGTCTCGTTGTTCCTCCCCTCTTCCTAATCTGACACCATTCAGGTAATAGTCTGCCCTCCTGTTCTTGCCACCATAATGGATAACCTCACATTTATCCACATTATACTGAATCTGCCATGTTGCCCACTCACCCAACCTATCCAAGGCACCCTGTAGCCTCATAGCACCCTCAGCGCAACTCATTAGCTTTCTTCACTGCCTGCTGTACCTGCATGTTTACTTTCAGTGACTGATGTACCAGGATACCCAGGTCTTGTTGCACTTCCCCTTTTCCTAATCTGACACCATTCAGATAATGTGTGTAAAATGGCACAGAACCAGCCAAAAGCATCCAGTGAATCAGCCTCCACTGTCTCCTGAGGCAGAGAATTGCACAAATTCACAACTATCTCGATGAAAACGTTTTTCCTCATCTCAGTTCTAAATTGTCCTCCCCTTGTTCTTAAAATGTGGCACCTGGTTCTGGACTACCCCAACATCGGGAACACGTTTCCTGCATTTATCGTGTCCTTAATAATTTATATTTTTCTATAAGATTCCCTCACATCCTTCTAAATTCCAGTATATATAAGCCCAGTTGCTCCATTCTTGCATCACATGACAGTCCCGCCATCCCAGGAATTAACCTTGCGAACCTACGCTGCAAGAATGTCCTTCATCAAATTAGGAGACCAAAACTGCATCCAATACTCCAGGTGTGGTCCCACTAGGGCCCTGTGCAACTGCAGAGGACCTCTTTGCTCCTATACTCAACTCGTCTTGTTGTGAAATCCAGCATGTCATTCCCTTTCTTCACTGCCTGCTGTACCTGCATGCTTACTTTCAGTGACTGATGAACAAGGACCCACAGATTCCGTTGTACTTTCCCTTTTTGCCAACTTGACACCATTTAGATAATAATCTGCCTTCCTGCATTTGCCACCAAAGTGGATAACCTCACATTTATTAACATTAAATTGCATCTGCCCACTCACTCAACTTGTCCAAGTCACCCTGCATCCTCATATCATCCCGATTGATGAAGATGAATGTGCCAAAAGGCTACACGAACAACGTATCTACCTATAACGCCACTTTCAGGAAACTACGCATCTGCACTCTTAGATCCCTTGGCTCTACAACACTCCCTAGGGCCATTCTATTCACTGTGAAGGTCCTACCCTAGCTTGGCTTCCCAACTAGCAGCACCTCGCATTTATTTGCTTTAATCTCCATGAACCATTGCTCAGCCCACTTACCCAACTGATCAAGATCTTGCTGTAATTTTTGATAACCATCTTCGTTATCTACGAGGACGCCCACTTTAGTGTGGTCTGCAAACTTACTAACCATCCCTTGCATATTCTCAGCCAAGCCAAATCGTTAACATAAACCACAAGCAGCAAAGGGGCCAGCACGATCCGAGGCACACCACGATTCACAGGCCTCTGGTCCAAAAAACAACCTTCAAGCATCATCCTCTTCTTCCTTCCATGGAGCCGATTCTGTTTCCAGATGGATAGACTTTTCCGGATCCCATGCGATCTAACCTTCTAGAGCAGCCTACTATGCAGACCTTTATCAAATGCCTTCCTGGCATTCACACAGACAACATCTAGTTTGCCCTCAATCATCTTTTTTTGTGACTTCTAAAATAGATTTGCAACACATCTGTATGAAATGTAGTTTCCCGCATTCAAAATCCTGGTGACTATCCATAATCAGCCCATCTATCTCAATGCACATATATCTTATCCCTCAGAATCCGCTGCAATAACTTGGCTACCACTGATGTTAGGCTCACTGGTCTATGGTTCCCAGGCTTTTTACAGAGCTTAGAACAGTAAAGTACGAGAACAGGCACTTTAGCCCACAATATCAGAACAAGATGCCAAGACCCATTTTCACCTGCCTGCAAATAATCCACATACCTCCTTCCCTACAAACCCATATGCCTACCCAAACGTCTCTTAAATGCCACTATTGTACCTGCCTCAACCACCACCACTGGCAGTGCATTCCATTGTATATTTTCCCCTTACATTTGACCTCCCAAAATGCAACACCTCACATTTGCACAGATTAAACTCCATCTGCCATGTCTGACAGTGTGCAATTTAACCAATTGATTTTTTTCTATTACACATCTCAAATTGTGGAGTACAGAGGCAAATAAATAAATGATGGGTCTTTGTCCCAAACATTATGGAGGGCACTGTATATATATCACAAATAGCAGAATCACAGGACAGATCCGTGCACTGATCACAGACCTCGAACCCAATTACTGTCCTTCCACCACTATATCTTCTATCATTAAACCAGTTCTGAATCTGAACGAGTCACTGTTAATCCTGCACATCTTAATCTTCTGAATCAGCCTACCATGGCGACTTTCTCAAACGCCTTACTAAAATCCACGTAGACAAAATCCATTGCCTGACCCAAAACAATCACCTTCGTCACCTCCTCAAAAAGGGCACAAAGCGCTACAGTAACTCAGCGGGTCAGGCAGCATCGCTGCAGAACATGGACAGGTGAGGTTTCAGGTTGAGGCTCTTCTTCAGACTGGTGATGAAAAAGCTATACTCACTGTCCCTAATTAATGCATTCTCTCCCAAATGGCAGTAAATCCTATCCTGAAGAATCCTCTCAAATGGTACCCTCTTGTATCTAACGTATTTATAGAAATCTTTGGGAATTTACTTAATCCGACTCATGTTGCTTATTCACTTAATGCATGTCTCTATGAAATGACCATGTGTAAATTTATAAAAGTACACATGGAGTTCAATAAGAAGTTTCCTAGCATGTCCACTCTGAAGCTAAGTTTAATTTACTACATTGAGCTAACTATTTGTTTTTGTTTACACCCGGTCCTCTGCCATCTCATTCCATCTTCATCCCATCCACGGAATGTTGAATTTTTATCATAACTGCAGTCCCATAGATTTTGATGAATCGACTTTTGTTTCTAATCCATTAACTTACATCTTAAGTGCCGTGGAAACAAATCTGTCGTTTCATGAGAAGTGACTGATGGAGTCAGGTCATCGGCAGAAGACTGTGTTTCTTCATCACCCGATAGCAGATCTTTTGCTATTTCTTCCTGTTAAATGCAGATATAAATAACATTTAGTGGCCATATTCCAAACTATATACATTAAATAGAAACATAGAACATAGGTGCACAAGTCGGCCATTCGGCCCTTCGAGCCAGCACCGCTATTCAATAGACAATAGGTGCAGGAGTAGGCCATTCGGCCCTTCGAGCCAGCACTGCCATTCAATGTGACCATGGTTGATCATCCAAAATCAGTACTCCGTTCCAGCTTTTCCCCCATAATCCCTTGATTCCCTTAGCCCTAATAACATTCTTCAATTGCATACGTTGAAACAAAAATAAAGAGAAATTACAAATCTTACTTTATCAAGGGTCATGTCCGGTAACTCATCAGCAAGCTCACTTGGAGAACTCCCTGGATTTTCATTTTCTATCACTGGAACAGGAGGATCATACCCGTACAGTACCAGCAAATCATCAAGTGGCATGTTGCTCTCCTGTTAAAACAAATTATTTGCAATGTAATGCTTTTCTAATGCTCGTCCAGTTTTCTTTATTCGCTGTGTATCGATAGGTCAGTAACTCATTTCCCAACAGATTTACCTGTCGCATCCACATTTCATTAACTACTCAAAGAAGATATTTCAGTAAATTCCCAAACTAGATTTAATTATTCAAATTCGTTATTGGAAATCAAAGAGGCAAGATCCAGGGTAGGCAAAAATGCTGGAGAAAAGCAGCGGGTGAGGCAGCATCTATGGAGCAAAGGAAACAGGCAATGTTTCGGGTCGAAACCCTTTTTCAGACCCGAAACATTGCCTATTTCCTTCACACCCTTCTTCAGACCACCATCTGCAGTTCCTTCTTAAAAAGGCAAGATCCTGTGTATTTCCATCATTCCCACATGGAACATAGCTCAGGAATTAAAGGAAAAGAAAAGCAAGGGCCCAAAAAGGGTAGGAACAGTTTCTGAAAGGACTGAATTTTATAGGCAACAAGGTCAAATTGCTGGGGTGAGAATTTCATAGGAACTGGGAACAGATTATCCAGTGTGAAGGATGAGATGGTCTTGCATATTGTGAAGAAATTAATTTCACAAAGATACTTCAAAATTAGTATGGCTCCTTGGGTTATTTTGGCGGTAAGCAAGAAAGCAGTGAATCAAGTACCTGATGGCTCGAATTAAAACAGAAAGTAACATATAGCACATTGATTCTATTTTAGTTTAGAGGACATGTGATAAGGGGCGGTAAAGAATTTTAATTAAGATTGCAAGGAGACAAGTATTGCAGCATTTAAAAAGTGAAGAAATGGCTGAGGAGAAATAAAGCAAGTGTTGTTTCAAACTATATACCAAGTTTCCACACGCATGAGCCCTCCCTAAGATGGGTATTGGAAAACACTTTAAATCTTCAAATAAGTATTTAAGAGCAATACTTGATACCACACATAACTCATAACATTGTTTTCTGCCAAAGATATTCAAGATTTACATAAGCAATATCTCGGAGAACTGGTACCTTTGGCTATGTACTAACAAACTATTGGGGTTTTTTGCTACCATGCAGAGTGGATTAAATTGGCTGAAAACTGACAACTGTGATGGCTGGTTCCTCAGGAGAAAGCTCAATTGGTTCCACGACTCAGGACTTCCTTTTGAAGACGACTGTAAATGCTTCCTCCTTGTTTTGGTACTCACATGCTGAGTTTCACTATCAATGAGAATCGGGACTTGAACTCTCTTCTTTCTGTTAGCTGTTGCATTGTCCTTCACCACTCATGATTATATTTAATAGACAATAGATAATAGGTGCCGGAGTAGGCCATTCTGCCCTTCACTGTGATCATGGCTGATCATCCACAATCAGTACCCCATTCCTGCCTTCTCCATATATCCCCTGACTCAGCTACATTAAAGAGCTCTATCTAACTCTCTCTTAAAGCATTCAGAGAATTCCACAGATTCACAACCCTCTGTGTGAAAATGTTTTTCTTCATCTCCGTTCTAAATGGCTTACCCCTTATTCTTGCAGAATAACTGCAGAACTTTGATTTTATCCAATTATTGTGGAAACATTTAGCTCTCTATACTGCATGCTGTTTTTGCTGTTTGGAATACATAAGTACCTCATTACAAGTTCACCAGGATGATACCTCATTTTCAATCCCAACACATCATTCTATACATCACTGAATAAGCTTTATTCCTGTGCCTTGGTGGTTTTACAGGGATATGCCAGGCAAGGATTCCAGCTGATGGCCCACTGTAGGTTAGTAAAGGTTTTCCACGAAATTATATTTCAGCATATTTTTAAATGGTATTTCAATGCAATAATCTCAAATTGTACCATGTAAAACCTGTTGGAAGTTTGAAGTTTAGTTATTGTCACACTTCACCTGAACAACTCATACAAAAAAGTCTTAATTCGGTTTTCCCCTCTTTTTTTAAATCCCCCTGGCATTCATAATCCTCAAATTTAAACTGCCCAAAGGTTAAACTGAAGGCTTAGTCCAAATCTTTCGGCCAAAACCTAAAATTTCCTGCAGTACTTTGGAAACATTCAGTTTAGGTTGACCAACAAATATTTTACTCCTTCAAAGGATCACAGACTCAGAATTTGCACGGTTAATATTCCCTCTCTCCAGTAGAAAGATTAAAGATTACTGAACCATCCTATCACCAGCTATAGATCAGTCCTGAGCTACCATCTACCTCATTGGAGACCCTGGGGCTATCTTTAATTAGACTTTACCTTGTACTAAACATTATTCCCATTATCCTATATCTGTGAGGATGGCTTGATTATAATCATGTATCGTTTTTCTGCTGACTGGGTAGCACACGACCAAAAAAGCTTTTCACTGCACATTGGAACACGTAACAATAAACTAAAATAAAAATAAAAGTTTCAATAAAAGATTGGTTTCTGTTATTGAGTATATGTTATCCATCAGTAGTATTAGTAATTATGACCATGGATTAAAGGAAAACAATGAGTCAATGTGACTTCAGACAAAGCATTACTATTACATGCCCTGTTAGCAAGACTTCAATTCAAGAGAGTTAGAAAATGAATAGTGGTTTTGCCAGCCATTTCCATGCCCCAGTAACAAATAAATAATTGCTTATGACCCTTCTTATTATATAGATAGGACGTATTGGGGAAAATATCCTCTGTTAATGGGTATATATACTCTTTACAGAATATGTTCTTATCCTTTCATCTTTTAATAAGTAAAAAAATGATTAGCTATACATCAGTTATTTTTCCATATTTATGATCATGCAAGATAATCCTACATCATTACAAATCTTCAAATTCTTTAAAGGTATAAAGACTATTGATCAATTCTGTGACAGTAAATAACAATGTTAACAGTTCAAATTTAAAGTTAGTTTACATTAAAAAATGTGATACCCTTTCCAAATCTTCAACTTCAGATGTGAAATTCTTCCCTCCCTCTAACATTTCCTCTTCCTCCAGTGTCCGCTCATCGTCATAATCATGCACTAGCATTTCTGCTGTAGGGTCGAAATCATGATCCTCAGAAGAAAATGAACCAACTATAAAGTAAAAACAATAAAATTAGTGTATACCAAATCCGTGATACATCTCATATTGTGTTCTATCAAATCAATCACTTCAAAACAGAAATTGCTTACACTAGGTACCAGTACAAGTCTAAATGATTTAAATTAGATGGCTTCAAATAGGATTTATTTGGTTCAAGAATATGTAGGGTAATTAAAATGTTTATTGTTGTTAAATATGGAACACCAATACACATTTCAAACGTTTTCAAAATCATTGTGCTTAATCGACAAAGTACCAAATTCCAAAATATCAAAGAAACCAGTCATTATATGCAAAACATCATTAATCATGAAGAAATATGATTAACTAAACTCTGGTATTGCACAATGCCAGTAGAAATTAGAGATGCAAACAAGGAGAAAAATATTAATATTAAAGCAAGAAACTCAGTGTGTTAAATAATTTACATTAAATGAAAAACTGAACAGCATAAACAAATCATTCAAAGCAGTCAAATTTAAAGATGCTGAATGTGAGAGCAAAAAAAAGGATACCGGCAACTGAGCTTGATTATTCTTACTCACTATACAAGCGCAACAGATTAAATGGCTTCAGACAGTATATTATTGCATGATTCTGTCAACCTCCTTCTACTCCAAGTGTTAAAACCAGACCAGCATTTTTCCCCTAGAGAACTCGAACACTGTACTGAACAGCTAAAAAGGCTGGCATTTATTTTTTGATAAATCAATGCTGTTTTCATAAAATAGTCAATTGAAACTTCAATTAGACAGATTTCCTGTAGGTATGCAGAGTTCCCACAAGCAATAATGCAGAAAAATAACAATTGCATTAGCTTCCACCAAAACAATCCTCCTCCTCTCTCCCCCCCCCCCCCCACCCCCACCAAAGAGTTCCTAGGAATAAATATCACCAACCATTTGTCCTGGACCAGCCACAACGTCTCTACTTCCTTAGAAGGCTGAGGAAGTTCAGCATGTCCCCAACAACCCTTACAAACCTCTACAGATGGACGGTACAAAACATTTGATCAGGATACATCACAGCATGGTTTGGGAACAGCTCTATCCAAGACTGCAAGAAATTGCAGAGCGTTGTGGACGTGGCCCAGACAATAACACAAACCAATCTCTGTTCCATTAACTCTTCATGCAGCCTCGCCACCAGAATAATCTAGGACCAGTCTCACTGCAGTTGCTCCCTCTTCTCCGATCAACCAAGAGGTACAGAAGTGTAAAAACACGTCCTCCAGACTAAGGGACAGTTTCTTCCCAGCTATAATCAGGCAACTGAACCGTCTGTTATCAGCTAAACCTCCCATCTATTCATTGGAGACCTTCAAATTATATTTAATCGGACTTTATCTTGCACTAAATGTTGTACCCTCTATCTGTACACTGCGGACAGCTTGACTGTAATCATGTCCAGTCTGACTGGATAGCACACAAACAAACGCTTTTCATTGTACTTCGGTAAACGTGGCAATAAACGAATCTACTAATTCTGCATTGTCAGTTATCATACGAGAAGCATGAAAGATCACAAAGAAGAAAGTGAAGACATGAAAAACATTTCAACGGTGAAGTGGATGGTTTTTTTTTAATGTTTGAGGTGGTAAAATGTAAACGTAAGCCTCAAATAAATGGAAATTATGAATTAGTTTCCATAGCAGACAACTGTAGTTAAAAACCCGAGCCGGGGGCAAACTATCCTTTTTTGAAGCTGCCCAACACATCCCATCAAGCGATAAAAACAAAATAGATAACATCTACTTCATCTTCCCCAGGGATTCGAGTCAGATGATTAAACCAGTCAGGAAAAGATATCAATTATGGATGGAAATGGATTCTCTTTACATTTTGATCAACAGATCAAAACAAGAGTTTGAATCAAAAATAAAACTATGATCCATTTTCATAAATGCACTTTATCTTGCAATACTTTTAACTAGATGTATTAAATTTGGAATTACGTCCACTTTTGGAACACATCTCAAAACAATGAGTAACAATTGCAGGAACCTACTGTTAACCTTAACATCCTTACTATTCTTTGAAACTGATTCAGCACCAAATTGTGAAAATCTGGTATTGCATAGTGATCAAGTTCTAATTTTCTTTCCCGTCACTATTATCCCAAATGTATTTATGCTAGCAGCTCAAAGATTTCTGTAAGCAGCCAGAAATGGAGGGACAGATGTCCCACTAATGACAACTTCGACACCAAGCTGCAAAGTAAACATTACGCAAGAATACCCAAATATCTACCAAGATTCCATGACCAAAACAAGCTTCTCTGACTGAAACAAATTTCAAATTTAACAAAAAGGCTCATCAAGCAATATGTGACTGGAAGTTTCAACCCACGAAACGCATTCTAATCAAAATAAATACACAATAGACAATAGGTGCAGGTCATTCAGCCCTTCGAGCCAGCACCGCCATTCAATGTGATCACGGCTGATCATTTTAACTCAAATTTAAACAATTTAAACTCAAATTTGGATATGCGCGTTTAATAACAAATATACATGTCAGAAAAATAATTGCTTAACAACATTTCAATGTGTAACAAGGGTATCAAAATAATTTGCATAGATTCCAAGCCCAAATTCTACATTAAAATTAGATTTTTACACAGTATCTGTATTTCCATTTATACCATACATATTTTCTTCCTCCATGAATAGTATAGTTCAAATTCCTTAATTACAAAATAATTATTATTATGCTACTTTTGAAATAAGGGCTATGTGGACACTCCGCTTCAGCACTAAGCTGTTCAACAGAATTGTGCTGGCCTATTAGTATTCCATGAAATGCGATGCTATCTTATATTATTTTAACTAGCTATATTATAAGCATTCAATTTTCTCTTTTCTTTTTATTTATCTTGATTAACATAAACATTTTCATCCCTAACCCTATACTATGCGCAGTTTATTAAATAAAAACTCACATTTATTCAAATGGAGACACATAAACATGATATTTGCCGATGCAAATGCAGTCTCTTCAAAACATACGTCCTAACTAGTGCAAAAAGCTAATGCAATAGTGACAAACCTATTAATCTCAAGTGTGTCCTCAGTGGAATTAATAATTCAGATTAAATAATCTCATAATAAACCTAACAAGAGCATCACTTGCCTCAACTTCCTGTGAATTAACTTAGCATCTCTTCTGGTTCCTCTCTCATTCGTTGAACAGTATGTTAAATGTTTCAGATTTGTGGGAGACAATCATCAGTATATATGCTGATTAAATGCCACAGCCAAGAAATGTAATTAAAAACTTAAGTTTCTTTGCCTGAAAGAGAGGTTGCCATCGTTATACTGTAATTTCAGATTTTAAATATTAATAATTTTGTTCTAATTCTTACCAACTAATTTGAGGTAAAAACATTTGATTTTAAGACAGTTTAGACATCAACTGGATTAATGCAAAATGACAAAAAGCCTGAGTTTACGGATTAAAATTAAGTTTCAAATGTTAACGCAAGGATTGCATGTCTTGTAGAATTCATTATTCAGTGACGTAGGTTAACAAAAGTTGAATAATAGTTTGATGAGATCTAGAATTTGTTTTAGTAGTTGCAAAGGACATCTAGAATAAAGTAAAAATAACCACCCAAAAAAGCAGAAGCAAAAAAGTGCATTTAAATGACTGAAATAGTCTCTTAAAATATAACACATGCAATGTAATAAGCAACCAAGCCTTGTGTTTCATGCTTACTTTAACTGCAGGGTGAATACTGCATGTCATTTTCTTCCAAATCAATTAAAAAAACTCTTGAATATATAACACTACATAGAAGTTGCATCCAAAAGTAAAGTAGATCCGCACATACCTGGACTCGAACTTCCATAGGAAGCCTGAAACAAAATGTGAAAATGCTGAATTAACAAGATTCACATTACATGCAAACATTGTACACAGTACATCAAACATTGAACATAGGGTGTAAGGTTTTCAACACCAGTGATAGGAATCTGCGCATTTGCAGCTGAAATTTGCTACTCAAAGTTATTTGCACATCCCCAAACATCATTGTTTTCATAATCATGTAATCGGGTAGTGTTTTGGAAAGCAGCTTGAAAAATTATTTTGTGCACAATATTCACTTATTTAATGTGTTAATTTTCTAAATTTAATAACAGAGCAAATAAACCCCACAACAATACGGATTAAAATCAGAATATCTAGTCCACATGCATAATCAACCTTTTATTTTTTTCAAATCGCAAGATTGTTATAGAACTATTTACCAATTTAAATGTGTTTTTTTAAATGACCCTTCAAAAGCCATTGAGCAGATGTACATAGTGGAAACTTCCCTCAACAATGAAAAATCAAGACAAACTTAATTTGCAAATGGAGCACATTTCATCATATTTCTCTAGTATAACTATGTTATCTGTCACACTGATTTGTACAATCTCTTTGAGTACTTTTGAAGTAATTTCTGATTCTTCCTCCCACTTTTTAAATTTCTTTCACTCTCAGCTGTTATTTTAAAGATATTAAGGGGGTTGTTTTGGCAGGTTTAGTGCAAATCACATGAAGTATCGCACAACCTTGCAAAAATCTTAAAATAATAATTTTCTTCTCATTATTTTATGACTGAATATAGCCCAATTTTAGTTATCGCTCCTCCCCTTCTGACCACATGACAAAAACACCCTGCTCTGCAATTTTGGTGCAAGGCACTTCTAATTAAATATCTCTGCCTAGCTTTGGTTTTAAAGTACTATCCCTGATCAGTTTTTCCTTGTATCACCTCATTTATGGAGAGGGATAGACAACCTCTTCCTGCTCTCAACCTTTAGCTGAAAATTATATTATCAAAGTAAAATAGTCCAATTACAGGAAATCTGAAAGAAAAAGGGCAAGTACTGAAAATATTGAGCAGGTCAAGTAGCCTATTCTGGAAAAAGAAACAGAACTAACATTTCAGGTTAATAACCTTTCGTCAGAAATGAGACATCAACAATGTGAAACTTTTTCTCTCAACAGATGCTACATGACCTGCTCTTTCCAGCCTTTTCAGTATTTAACTTAACTAAATGCAGCATTTAAAAAAAATATCCTGGTTAATTACTGTTGATTTATTTTTCCCTTACTGGCATCTCCCATTCCATGCAACATAATTTATATGAAACATTAACCGTTTTGTTCTCCCCAGTTGTTGTCTGACCTGCTGAGTATTTCAGGTATTTTCTTTTTTCGAATATAGGTAAAAAGCTTTAATTTCAGTCTCTCTGGCTGCTGCCACGCCTGGCTATTTTATCCATCATAATTCCAATTTCCTCATTTCACCTGCTCACCTCTGCTCATCATCCCTCCCTATCTAGTTGCTATTGTTCTTTCTTTGCTGCTTCAGAACTCCATTTGTATACCACAGACAAAGAAGGTCTTCGACACGAAACATCGCCCATTCCTTCTCTCCAGAGATGCTGCCTGACCCGCTGAGTTACTCCAACATTTTGTGTCTACCTTCGGTGTAAACCAACATCTGCAGTTCCTTCCTCCACAGACAAAAGCTCTCGTCCCACTCACCTGTGTTTCTTCCAAACTCTAACTATTGCTTCCTGTTTCCACATCTTTGATTTCCTTGGAGCACCTACCCTTCACATCCTTGGTAACGTTGGGCCTCAACTACTTCAAAGTTGGGCCTCAACTACTCTCAGCTTCTCTCGAAATCTTCTCTCCCTTTCCAGCTCTTCTCCTCTGCAGGAGAATCACCAGCTTCTTGTTCCATTACCACACCTTTCCTTAAGGATCCTGTTGCTCCAACCTCACTAATTCCTCTTTTTCATTCTGATTCTCAACAACCCGAGCCAAAACAATGCCAGATGCCGCAAGCAGGTAAAGTTCTCATACATCTTCTATACTCACATTTGTTAGGCTCTTTACCTGGCATGTCACAATAGATGAAATGTAAGGCTAATGCCATTATTTTCATTCTTCACCAGACTGAACCAGACCTTAAACATGATACCCCATGTGATCCCAAAGATAAACTTCATATTTTATCAGCCACACGAGCACCCAACTCTCTCACATAAGATGTGTTGCTGAGCCCATATCCCTACTTTAGTCAACCACAAGCTTGACTGTTCCAGTGTTCTAAAGGCCAATCAATCTTTTCTGCTCTTCAAAATTTCTAAGCTCATCCCATGCTTGTGTGTGAGCTTTACATCACACCTAATTTACCATGGTCCCCATACTCACTGACACTAGCTCTTAGTCCAGCAATGCCTTCATTCTTAACTTCATCAATCTGGCCTTCAAATCCCACCATGGCTTCTTCATCACCATATTTTCCTAACCTCTCTCAACCTTTTATAATGTTCCAAGATATTTGGGCTCCACCAAATACTTCCACTGGCAGACTGTGTCTTTGGTACTGAGACATAGAATGTTCTCCCTGTCCTTCGCGCATTTTAAAATAAAACACGTATCCTTCTTCAGTCTGAAGAAGGGTCTCGACCCGAAACGCCACCCATTTCTTCTCTCCAGAGATGCTGCCTGTCGGGACTGAGTTATTCCAGCAGTTTGTTTCTACCTTTGATTTAAACCAATATCTGTAGTTCTTTCCTACACACTTGTATCGTTGTTGTCTTGCATCTGTAGGCCTACCCCCCCCCCCAAAAATTCATTTTCATCTCCTTCTTTCCTCCGTGCCCGTTTTCCCTTCATTTTCTCTTTTGCTTTTCTCTGACACTTTTCTAGCATCTTACCTCGCCCAGTTTACTCTTCTACACTTTATCAGCTTCGCCTATTACTAATTCTTAATATACTTTCCCCTTCCTTGACAATGACTGGTTAACTCATAAGTGAGAGTTTAGTTTAGAAATACAGCACAGAAACAGGTCCTTCGGCCCACCGAGTCCACATCAACCAGCGATCCCCGCACACTAACACTATCCTACACACGCTAGGAATAATTTACAGCTATACCAAGCTAATTAACCTACACTTCTTTGAAATTGGTGGAAATTGAAGACTCGGAAAAAACCATGCAGGCCATGAGGAGAATGTACAAACTTCATACAGGCAGCACCCATAGTGGGGATTGAACCTGGGTCTCTGGCGCTGTAAGGCAGCAACTTTACCACTACGCCACTGCACTGCCCTATAACATCTATTACATGCCTAACATCTATCCCTTCACCTTCTCCCTCATCAAATCAAGGGACCTAAACAGCCCTTCCAGACAAGGCCCTTGCACCTCTTGACTTCCAACCTGGTCAACTGTATTCAGTGCTCACAATGTCATCTCCTCTACACTGGAGAAACCAAGCATAGACTAGGCGACCTTTGGCAGAACAACTGCACTGTCTACAATGGCCACCTCGAGCCTCCGATTGCATGTCATTTCAATTCTTCTTCCCACTCCGATATTGAAGTGTCTGTTCTTGTGCGGTAATAGACAATAGGTGCAGGAGTAGGCCATTCAGCCCTTTGAGCCAACACCGCCATTCAATGTGATCACGGCTGATCATCCCCAATCAGTACCGTTCCTGCCTCCACCCCATATCCCCTGACTGCTATTTTTAAAGATATCTAACCTATCTAGCTCTCTCTTGAAAGCAACCAGAGAACCTGCCTCCACCGCCCTCTGAGGCAGAGAATTCCACAGACTCACCACTCTCTGTGAGAAAAAGTGTTTCCTCGTCTTTGTTCTAAATGCCTTACTCCTTATTCTTAAGCTGTGGCCCCTGGTTCTGGACTCCCCCAACATCGGGATCATGTTTCCTGCCTCAAGCGTGTCCAAACCCTTAACAATCTTATATGTTTCTATGAGATCCCCCTCATCCTTCTAATCTCTACAAGCCCAGCTGCTCCATTCTCTCAGCATATGACAGTCCCGCCACCCCGGGAATTAACCGTGTAAACCTACGCTGCACTCCCTCAATAGCAAGAATGTCCTTCCTCAAATTAGGGGACCAAAACTGCACACAATACTCCAGGTGTGGTCTCACTAGGGCTCTGTAGAACTGCAGAAGGACCTCTTTGCTCCTATACTCGATTCCTCTTGTTATAAAGGCCAACATGTCATTTGCTTTCTTCACTGCCTACTGTACGTGCATGCTTACTTTAGAAGGGTTCCGGCCCGAAACATTACCCATCTCCTTCGCTCCATAGATGCTGCTGCACCCGCTGAGTTTCTCCAGCATTTTGTGTACCCTGCTTACTTTCATAGACTGATGTACAAGGCCAAACACTAATTGGAAGAACAATTTTTCATATTTATGTTGGATAGCTTCTAACCCAATGGTATTAAAATTGAATTTTCCAATTTCAAATACCACATCCCAGTGTTGTTCTGCGCACTTATTTGTCGATCTAGGTCTTTAATTTATTTCTTCACCTTATGTCTCCATTCCCATCTCTCTCCCATGGTTTATTTGTCCACCAATTCCACCCCCACCCCGCAAAATGGTTCCACATTCATCCACCAACCACTGTCCCATTCCTTCCTGGCAATCTTTCCTCTTCTCTCAATACTCTTTTTAGCCCAAAACGTTTGACCTCCAGGGACGTCGCATGATCCATCCAGTATTTGCTTTTTTTCACCTTATTTGATCTTTACCTGTGCCTTTTTCCTCAACTCCCGCTTTTCATTACCAGATGCAATTCCCTACCCGATTATTTCCCCAACTAACTAATTTCCCTCTCTGCCCTTTTCCCTTTTAACTGGAGATGCGGTGCCCGTGGACTACCCCACGGTCCCGCGGCCTTTTCTAAGCCTACTCCATCTCAAAGTGGCTTACTTTTGCCATCGCTCATCTTAACCGGTTTTCTGTGCTTCTTTCTAGCCGGATTTCATTTCATCTCCTTCTCCTTTTACCTTGGTTACACTGTTCACTTTTTACCTCCCACTAGTTCCCCGCCCCGCCCGTTTTCTCCCGTTACCTTGTCAGCATCTCCCAGCCCCCCTTCCCCGTCCTCTCCCGCTGCCCCCGCTGGATCGGCTTCCACTATCGGAAAGTTATTCGGCCCGGGCCCCGGACCAGCTGAGCCTCCTCCCCCTCCCCCTCCCCGTCCCCCTGCTGCAGCCGCCAACGGCGACTCGCTCCGGCTTCTTCCCCAAACAACTGCGCCTCCTCGGCTCGGCTCGGCACCAGCCGCACACCCAGGGGGCAGCGCTGGCTGGAGGAGCTCGTCAACGGCCTGCAGCGTCCCCCGGTTTCCACAGCCCGCACTCACCCTGCCGCCGGGCCGGGCCGGGCCGGGCGAACCCCTGCTCCCCCACCCTCCCACCGACCGACCGACCGGCGCTCAGCCGAGCCCAGCCCAGCCCCGGCCGCGTCCCGGCCATCTCCTGCGGGGAGGGAGGGAGCAGCCGGTGTGGGAGCTCCTCCGCTGACCCGCAGAAGGGAGCAGAGCGGCGGCGGCGGCGGCGGCGGCAGCAGCGCCCGGTCTCCCCGTCCAGCCCGGTCTGTCTGTCTGTCGGTCTGCTCACCTCCGCCATGTTGTTACCTCTCCCAGTCCCGGAGAGCGAGCGAGCGAGCGAGCTGGCCAGCCCGAGACCCGGATGGAGGCAGACGGAGCTTTGCAACATTTGTTGCAATTGGTGGAGCAGCCCCAAAAAAAAGAAAATGTCATTTCAACTTTACCGCTTTGATCCCCTCCCCTCTGCTGTCCTGTCCCGACGCAAGCATCATCTTCGCTCCAGCGCTCCCTCCAGCCAAGATTTAATTACCTTCCTCCTACCTCCAACTTACTCTTCAGGGGTATTCCGTGCACACGGCATGATCAAAACTCTCCAAAGTATGTTTTAAGGAATGAAAACAAAAACTAACAGTCATCTTGTCCATTTAAAACAATCGATGGCCAGTTAGTTGCGCTGTCGAACTGAAGTTAATCTTATATTTTGGTATTTCGATGTATTAGTTTTTTTTAAATAGATAGCTTTCAGGCAAACTTAAGGTGACTAGGGCTGACTTACCATCGTTTGGTACTGATAATTAAAGCACCGAGAGTTCAGTTTTGGGGAAAATGACACCATTTTATTCGTATTTTCTCGAAACAAGTATTCGGAGCGATCAATAAATATAATTGCATCGCGTAAGTGTGTGTATATTTATATATATTATATCAACATTTGATTTTCAGATAACGTAAACCTGATGGAAGAATTCCAAAAAAGGAAAGAACAGATATTTCCGTGGGTAAATTAATGTAATTATTCGGAGGAAGCAGGGGAGGTTGAAATGATAGTTGTAGAAGCACTGTGGATCTTACAGAGGCAAAGAGGGAGGGAGAAAACATTAGTTCTTTTAAAACGTTGCGTTGGCTACAACTGACGTACTAAATCCAACTTCAGATGCCACGATTTAGGAAAACATACAGAATTCAGAAAGGATGCAAAAGAAATATACTAAAATGATTACAGGAATGAGGACATTTTGTCAAGGCCACTAATAACAGAATCCGAGCTTGAATTAACATAGACATAGAAACATAGAAATTAGGTGCAGGAATAGGCCAATCGGCCCTTCGAGCCTGCACCGCCATTCAATATGATCATGGCTGATCATCCAACCCAGTATCCCGTACCTGCCTTCTCTCCATACCCTCTAATCCCCTTAGCCACAAGGGCCACATCTAACTCCCTCTTAAATATATCCAATGAACTGGCCTCAACTACTCTCTGTGGCAGAGAGTTCCAGAGACCCACCACTCTCTGTGTGAAAAAACATCGGTCCTAAAGGATTTCCCCCTTATCCTTAAGCTGTGACCCCTTGTCCTGGACCTCCCCAACATCGGGAACAATCTTCCTGCATCTAGCCTGTCCAACCCCTTAAGAATCTTGTAAGTTTCTATAAGATCCCCTCTCAATCTCCTAAATTCTAGAGAGTATAAACCGAGTCTATGCAGTCTTTGTTCATAAGACAGTCCTGACATCCCAGGAATCAGTCTGGTGAACCTTCGCTGCACTCCCTCTATGGCAATAATGTCCTTCCTCAGATTTGGAGACCAGAACTGTACGCAATACTCCAGGTGTGGCCTCATCAAGACCCTATACAACTGAAGTAGAACCTCCCTGCTCCTATACTCAAATCCTTTTGCTATGAAAGCTAACATACCATTGGCTTTCTTCACTGCCTGCTGTACCTGCATGCCTACTTTCAATGACTGGTGTACCATGACACCCAGGTCGCGCTGCATCTCCCCTTTTCCTAATCGGCCACCATTTAGATAGTAGTCGGTTTTCCTATTTTTGCCACCAAAGTGGATAACCTCACATTTATCCACATTATACTGCATCTGCCAAACATTTGCCCACTCACCCAGCCTATCCAAGTCACCTTGCATTCTCCTAGCATCCTCCTCACAGCTAACACTGCCACCCAGCTTAGTGTCATCCGCAAACTTGGAGATATTGCCTTCAATTCCCTCATCCAGATCATTTATGTATATTGTAAATAGCTGGGGTCCCAGCACTGAGCCTTGCGGTACCCCACTAGTCACTGCCTGCCATTGTGAAAACGACCCGTTAACTCCTACTCTTTGCTTCCTGTTTGCCAGCCAGTTCTCTATCCACATCAATACTGAACCCCCAATGCCATATGCTTTAAGTTTATATACTAATCGCTTATGTGGGACCTTGTCGAAAGCCTTCTGGAAGTCCAGATACAGCACATCCACTGGTTCTCCCCCATCCACGCTACTAGTTACATCCTCGAAAAATTCCACAAGATTCGTCAGACATGATTTACCTTTCGTAAATCCATGCTGGCTTTGTCCAATGATTTCACCACTTTCCAAATGTGCTGCTATCCCATCTTTAATAACTGACTCTAGCAGTTTCCCCACTACCGATGTTAGACTAACTGGTCTGTAATTCCCCGTTTTCTCTCTCCCCCCCTTCTTAAAAAGAGGGGTTACGTTTGCTACCCGCCAATCCTCAGGAACTACTCCAGAATCTAAAGAGTTTTGAAAGATTATCACTAATGCATCCACTATTTCCGGAGCTACTTCCTTAAGTACTCTGGGATGCAGCCTATCTGGCCCTGGGGATTTATCGGCCTTTAATCCATTCAATTTACCCAACACCACTTCCCGACTGACCTGGATTTCACTCAAGTACTCCTTTGACCTGCGGTCCCCTGCTATTTCCGGCAGATTATTTATGTCTTCCTTAGTGAAGACGGAACCAAAGTAGTTATTCAATTGGTCCGCCATATCCTTGTTCCCCATGATCAACTCACCTGTTTCTGACTGCAAGGGACCTACATTTGTTTTAACTAATCTCTTTCTCTTCACATATCTATAAAAACTTTTGCAGTCAGTTTTTATGTTCTCTGCCAGTTTTCTTTCATAATCTATTTTTCCTTTCCTAATCAAGCCCTTTGTCTTTCTCTGCTGGTCTCTGAATTTCTCCCAGTCCTCTGGTATGCTGCTTTTTCTGGCTACTTTGTACGCATCATCCTTTGCTTTGATACTATCCCTGATTTCCCTTGTTATCCACGGATGCACTACCTTCCCTGATCTATTCTTTTGCCAAATTGGGATGAACAATTTTTGTAGTTCATCCATGCAGTCTTTAAATGTCTTCCATTGCGTATCCACCGTCAACCCTTTTAGAATTGATTGCCAGTCAATCTTGGCCAATTCACGTCTCATACCCTCAAAGTTACCTTTCCTTAAGTTCAGAACCATTGTTTCTGAATTAACAATGTCACTCTCCATCCTAATGAAGAACTCGACCATATTATGGTCACTCTTGCCCAAGGGGGCACGCACAATAAGACTGCTAACTAACCCTTCCTCATTACTCAATACCCAGTCTAAAATAGCCTGCTCTCTCGTTGGTTCCTCTACATGTTGATTTAGATAACTATCCCTCATACTTTCCAAAAAATCCTCTTCCTCAGCGCCCCTGCCAATTTGATTCACCCAATCTATATGTAGATTGAAGTCACTCATTATAACTGTTTTGCCTTTGTCGCACGCATTTCTAATTTCCTGTTTTATACCATCCCCAACTTCACTACTACTGTTAGGTGGCCTGTACACAACTCCCACTAGCGTTTTCTGCCCCTTAGTGTTTCGCAGCTCTACCCATACCGATTCCACATGCTCCAAGCTAATGTCCTTCCTTTCCATTGTGTTAATCTCCTCTCTAACCAGCAACGCTACCCCACCTCCTTTTCCTTTCTCTCTATCCCTCCTGAATATTGAATACCCCTGGATGTTCAGCTCCCAGCCTTGGTCACCCTGGAGCCATGTCTCCGTGATCCCAACTATCCCAACTATATCATACTCATTAATGGCTATCTGCACGTTCAACTCATCCACCTTATTACAAATACTCCTTGCATTGAGACACAAGGCCTTCAGGCTTGTTTTTACTTTTTACTTCCTTGGGAGGGGAGTTTAAAAAGAGATCTAATAGAAGCATCAATAACATTGCAGTCAGCTGAGGCAAAGAGAAACCACTCCCATTGGCAGAGGGGTCAAGAGCTCTAGGATAAACTATAAAGGCGCAACCAAAAGGGGAGGGGGAGAGGGATTTATGCATGGAATAGTAGGTTCTGGGATGTTATAGTGGGGTATCAGTAAACACAGTTGCAATTAATGATTCCAAAGGAATCCTATTAAGTTCCTGAAATATGCAGGGCTATGGGCTAATAATGTGGGTGTGGCATGAACTGGATTGCTCTTAATGAAGGCTTGCATGGCTTCAATGGGTGAAATGACCTTCCACACTCCAATGTGGTCATTACGTTTGAATATTTTTGTTTGCAAGGGACTGACTAAATTGTTATAAATATAAAAAGAGATGAAATATAATTACAAAATTTTCCAAACTTCTCTATTATAATCCCTGGGTTTGATCAGGACTGTCTTCCCAGAAGGGGAAACCAGTGGCATACGTGTGGACGCAAATAGTCTCAGAAGTTGTCAACATTAAATCCAGACGCCAAAAATGTCAAATGAATCAAATCGAGGTGAAGAAACATACTTCTGATTAGCATCTATTGTCAGGAGTTTGTCAGAGCAGTATCCTGGGGACAACCATCTTCAGCTGCTTCATCAATGATATAGTTTGCATCATAGGGTCAGGGACGATTACACAATGTGCAATTCTATTTGCAACACTTTGGTAAACAAGGCAGCATATGCTTTCATGCAGAAAACATTCAATCATGGGTTGATAAATGGCAAGTCACATTCATGAAATGACAACCTTCGAAAGACAGAGTCTAATAACCCTTCTGTGTTATTCAATGACATTCCCTCATCATCAATAGATGATTCTAGATCAGCGTTAGCCAGAAACTTTTTCACACAGAGAGTGGTGGGTCTCTGGAACTCTCTGCCACAGAGGGTAGTTGAGGCCAGTTCATTGGCTATATTTAAGAGGGAGTTAGATGTGGCCCTTGTGGCTAAGGGGATCAGAGGGTATGGAGAGAAGGCATGTACGGGATACTGAGTTGGATGATCAGCCATGATCATATTGAATGGCGGTGCAGGCTCGAAGGGCCGAATGGCCTACTCCTGCACCTAATTTCTATGTTTCTATGAAACGCAACTGGACTGATCATTTATATACTGCGAACGGCCTTGTCGAGGGAAGTGCCTTGTGAGAAAAGTGCGAGTCTCTGGTTCGAGAGTCTTAGGCGAGGAGGCTGAGGTGAGGAGACTACGGCAAAAGTTGGAGAGGGTGAGACGCAGTGAAGAAATTACAGGTAAGCTGATTCAATGTGATGCTTGCACGATGTGGGAGGTCAAGGACACCACTAGTGCCTCTGGCTGCTACAAATGTGGAAAGTGTGTCCAGGTTTAGCTCCTGAAGGACTGTGTTGGGGCACTGGAGAGGCAACTGGATGAACTCAGGGTCATCCGGGAAAATGAGAGCGGATGACCTTCCTGGACCGGACCTACAGCTAGATCGTTACACTGAAGATACAGGAAGAGAGAAGGTGGGTGATGATGAGGAAGGGAAGGAAACTTGGAGTACAGGAGACCCTGGGGGATGTACTTCTTGAAAACAGGTTCACCCTCTTTGAAGTTGCCGGGACAGAAGACACTGCCATTCTGAAAGGGGGACAGGTCTGCGAGTCAAAATGTGGCGCTGAGGCAAATCCAAAGAGACAGACGTGAGGCATAGCCGTGATAGTCG
Source organism: Raja brachyura (assembly GCA_963514005.1). Next base: position 64,175,892 of record OY740781.1, read on the forward strand.
GGGACTCCATTGGCAACTATCGGGATTCAAGGATGGTGTGTTCCCTCCCCGGTGCCAGGATCCAGGAAATCACGGACCGATTGCAGAGCATCCTCAAGGGTGAAGATGAGCAAACCGGAAGGGGCAGCGCATGTCAGCACAAATGACGATTGGAAGAAGAGGAAAGAGATTCTGCCGAGTGACTTCAGAGAGCTCGGAAGATGGCTGAAAAGCAGGACCTCCAGGGTAGTTATCTCCTGTTTGCTTCCAGTTCCTCGTGCTTTTGAGGGCAAGAACAAGGAGATAGGGGGGATCTGAATGTGTGGCTGAGGAGCTGGTGCAGGGAGCAGGGATTTAGATTCTTAGACCACTGGGATCTGTTTTGGGGTAATTTGTATAATTTACTCTTACCCCAAAACAGATCCCAGTGGTCTAAGAATCTAAATTCTTGCGGAGACCCGTAAGTACTCTACCATTAAACACTGATGAGGGCTCCATGGTGTACGAAAATGTAGCCGTCGGGCAGGTAAGACTGAAGCGGAGGGGACACACCTTGAACATCTACCTTCCGAGGGAATTCACCTTCATCATCCTGACCGCGGTCTATATCCCACCTCAAGCAGACATCCATCTGGCACTGGAGGAGCTGCACGCCATGGTCAACAAACACCAGAGGTCTTACCCCGAGGTGTTTACCACCATAGCTGGGGACTTCAACAAAGCAAACCTCAAGAAATCGCTCCTTAACTTCCACTAACATGTCTCCTGCTGCACTAGAGGACCAAACACCCTCGATCACTGCTACACCGCTATATTTAAGAGGGAGTTAGATGTGGCCCTTGTGGCTAAAGGGATCAGGGGGTATGGAGAGAAGGCAGGTACAGGATACTGAGTTGGATGATCAGCCATGATCATATTGAATGGCGGTGCAGGCTCGAAGGGCCGAATGGCCTACTCCTGCACCTAATTTCTATGTTTCTATGTTTCTAACATCAAGGATGCCTATTGCTCTATCCCTCGCCCTCACTTCGGTAAATCCGACCATACCGCAGTGCTGCTTCTTCCTGCCGACAGGCAGCAATTAAAGAGCGCGCCCCCAGAGGTGAGGACTGTACAGAGCTGGTCGGGCGGGGAGGGGGGGGGGGGGGGGGGGCAGAGGGTCAACTCCAGGACTGTTTGGAATCTGTAGACTGGGTAATGTTCAGGGACTCGGCAACGGATCTGAATGAATACGCCACAGTCGTTACAGACTTCATAAAGAAATGTGGAGGACTGCATCCCAACAAAAACCTTCCAAGTGTTTCCCAATCCTTGGATGAACTATGAAATCCGCACTCTTCTGAAGTCCAGACACCGGCCATTCATGTCTGAAGATATCGAGGACTACAAGAAGTCCAGATACGTCCTTAGTAAGGCTATCAAAAAGGCCAAAAGGGACTTCTGCTCCAAGCTGGAGGATGAGACATATGTGCGGCAGCTGTGGCAGGGCCTGAATGCAATCACCTCCTACAAGGCGAAATCAGGAGGCAGCTCACATGTCAGTGAAACATTACTCCCTGACCAGCTCAATGTGTTTTATGCATGCTTTGATAGGGAGAACACTGATGTGCCTTCTTGAGCCCCCATTCGCCGTGATGTTATTTTGGGCATGGTCACAGAGGTGGATGAACCTTCAGAGGGGTGAACCCTCGGAAAGCTCCTGGACCTGATGGTATACCCAGTCATGTTCCAAAAACCTGTGCAGCCCAACTGGCTGGAGTTTTTACGGACATTTTCAACCTCTCACTGCTGAGGTCTCAGGTTCCCAACTGCTTTAAAAGGGTATCAACAATACCAGTGCCCAAGAGGAGCAAAGTGATGTGCCTCAACGACTATCGACCGGTGGTGATAAAGTGCTTTGAGAGGTTGATCATGGTGCAAATCAACTCCTACTTCGATAAAAACCTGGACCCACTGCAGTTCGCTTACCGCCACAACAGATCAACGGTGGATGCAATCTCGCTGGCTCTCCACTCCGCTCTGGACCACTCGGCCAACAAAAAAATCATATGTCAGGCTGTTATTAATTGACTACAGTCGGCATTTAACACAATCATCCCCTCCAAGCTGGTTACCAAACTCGCAGAACTGGGTCTCTGCGCATCCCTCTTCAATTGGATCCCCGACTTCCTCATTCACAGACCACAGTCTGTCCATATTGGTGGAAATGTGTCAGCCTCGATAACAATCAGCACGGGAGCACCTTAAGGCTGTATGCTCAGCCCCCTGATATACTCACTCTATACTCATGACTGCATAGCTGATCATAGTGCGAACTCCATCATCAAGTTCGCTGACGACACCACTGGTGTGGGACGTATCACTGATGGAGATGAGTCAGAGTATGGAGTGAGATCGACCGTTTGACCAAATGGTGCCAGCACAATAACCCGGCTCTCAACACCAGCAAAAACAAGGAACTGATTGTGGACTTTGGAAGGGGTAGGATGGGGACCCATAGTTCCATTTATATCAACCGGTCGATGGTGGAGATGGTCAAGAGCTTTAAATTCCTAGGTGTGCACATCTCTGAAGATCTCTCCTGGTCCCACGACAGAAAGCAAAGAACAAACGGCACTTAGCTGAGCCAGACATCTTGTGTCACGTTTATTCCAGAAGCCCCTTTTACCTACATTTTCACCAATCATAACCAGTGTGCAGATAAGGCCATTTTGTGCATCTGACCTTAGTGTTGTTCTTAAGCTCAAGTGGCTAGACCTTCTTGTGAGGCTGCTGGCGTGTCGCCAGCGGTGACAGGCTGTATGCAAACCAACATGGGCATGATGGTGCCACAACTTCACACAAATAATTCAGAGTAGAAATATTTTGCGACAGAGTGCTAGAGTGGCACAAAATCCACTTTGCTTTGTATACAATGTGGTGCCGGCACAATAACCTGGCCCTCAACACCAGCAAAACCAAGGAACTGATTGGGGACTTTGGAAGGAGTAGGATGGGGACCCACAGTCCCGTTTATATCTACGGGTCGATGGTTGGAGAGGTCAAGAGCTTCAAATTCCTGCGCGTGCATATCTCTGAAGATCTTTCCTGGTCCGAGAACACTGATGCAGTTATTAAGAAAGCACATCAGCGCCTCTACTTCCTGAGAATATTACGGAGAGTCGGTATGTCAAGGAGGACTCTCTCTAACTTCTACAGGTGCACAGTAGAGAGCATGCTGACCGGTTGCATCGTGACTTGGTTCGGCAACTTGAGCGTCCTGGGGCGGAAAAGACTACAAAAAGTAGTAAACACTGCCCAGTCCAATCCATCATTGGCTCTGACCTCCCTACCATCGAGGGGATCTATTGCAGTCGCTGGCTCAAAAAGGCTGGCAGCATCATCAAGGACCCACACCATCCTGTCCACTCACTCATCTCCCCACTGCCTTCAGGTAGAAGGTACAGGAGCCTGAAATCTGCAACATCCAGGTTGAGGAATATCTACTTCCCCACAGCCATCAGGCTGTTAAACTCAACAAATAAAACTTTGATCATTAATAGCCCATTGCACTTCATCTGTTTATTTATGTGTGTGTATATATTGATATACAGTCAGTTGAGAGATATATATATATATATATATATATATATATATATATATATATATATATATATATCTATCTATCAACTGCCAGTCCACCTTTGGCCTACGTGAAACCACTAATTTTGGGCAAAATGCCCGTATTAGCCCAGGAGAAACATTTTGGCCCAGGCCCAGTGCCAGGCCAGGAAAAGTCCAGAAAAAGTGCCTTTCACTGAGATTTCACTCAGATTTTTTTTTAAAAAGAGTATCTTCGGCCCATCAGTAAGTATTCCCCTTGTAAGTATTAAACTTCACCCCAGTATTTTTCTCCCTCCCTTCATAGGCTCCCTGTGAGATCCACTCCAGGTTAGACTTTCCTCCTTCATTGCTGTGATCTGTAGAAAAAGATGAAAAATGTATAAAATTGATTTACCACCCTCTCCCCCTTCTCTCTCACAGAGTCTCTCACCTGTTTTGGGCAGAATTTCTGGCAGTTTCCGAGCTGCCAGCGCACTAGCCCTGAGCTGCCAGCCCACCAGCTGTGTGATTGAGCTGCCAGCCCACCAGCCTGAGTGACTGAGCTGCGAGCCCACTAGGCCTGAGTGACTGACCTGCCAGCCTGCCAGGCCTCAGTGACTGAGCTGCCAGCCCAAGAATCCATTAGGCCCACAATGTCCATACTAGCCCTCTGGAACTTTGGCCCACAACACACATACTGGCGCTTCAGAAAGCACAACTGGTCCCACTTAGTCTAGTAAGATAACTAAAAAGGCAATATGGGGAGAAAAGATGAGGTACGAAGGTAAGCTAGCCAAGAATATAAAGGAGGATAGTAAAAGCTTCTTTAGGTATGTGAAGAGGAAAACTTAGTTAAGACCAAAGTTGGACCCTTGAAGACAGAAACAAGTCAATTTATTATGGGGAATAAGAAAATGGCAGATGTGTTGAACAGGTACTTTGGAGCTGCCTTCACTAAGGAGGACAAAAACAATCTCCCTGATGTACTAGTGTTCAGAGGTCCCAGGGTGATGGAGGAACTGAAGGAAATTCACATTAGGCAGGAAATGGTGTTGGGTAGACTGATGGGACTGAAGGCTGGTAAATCCCCAGGGCCTGATGGTCTGCATCCCAGGGTACTTAAGGAAGTGGCTCTAGAAATCATGGGTGCATTGGTGATTTTCCAATGTTCTATAGATTCAGGATCAGTTCCTGTGGATTCGAGGGTTGCTAATGTTATCCCACCTTTTTAGAAAGGAAGGAGAGAGAAAATAGATAATTATAGACCATTTAGACTGACATTGGTGGTGGGGAAGATGCTGGAATCAATTATAAAAGTTGAAATAGCGGTGCATTTGGAGAGCAGCAACAGGAGCCTACCAGGGGATTTACGAAGAGGAAATCATGTTTGACTAATATTCTGGAATTTTTTGAGGATGTAACTCGAAAAATGGGCAAGGGAGAGCCAGTGGATGTAGTGTACATGGACTTTAGGAAAGCCTTAAATTCACCGCTAATAAGGTCCCACATAGGAGATTAGTGGGCAAAATTGGAACACATGGTATTGGGGGTAGGGTACAGACATGGATAGAAAATTGGTTGGCAGACAGGAAACAAAGAGTAGGTCTCGACCCGAAACGTTGCCGATCTCCTTCGCTCCTAAGATGCTGCTGCACCTGCTGAGTTTCTCCAGCTTTTTGTGTAACCCCAGAGATTAACAGGTCCCTTTCAGAATGGCAGGCAGTTACTAGTGGGGTACCACAAGGCTCGGTGCTGGGACTGCAGCTATTTACAATATACATTAATGACTTAGATGAAGGGATTAAAAGTAGCATTAGCAAATTTGCAGATGATACAAAGCTGGGTGGCAGTGTGAACTGTGAGGAGGATGCTATGAGGATGCAGGGTGACTTGGACAGGTTGGGTGAGTTGCAGATGCATGGCAGATGCAGTTTAATGTGGATAAATGTGAGGTTATCCACTTTGGTGGCAAGAACAGGAAGGCAGATTATTATCTGAATGGTGTTAAGTTAGGAAAAGGGGTACAACGAGATCTGGGTGTCCTTGTTCATCAGTCAATGAAAGTGAGCATGCAGGTACAACAGGCAGTGAAGAAAGCTAATGGCATGTTGGCCTTCATAACAAGAGGAGTTGAGTAGAGGACCAAAGATGTACTTCTGCAGTTGTACAGGGCGCTGGTGAGACCACACCTGGAGTATTGTGTGCAGTTTTTGCCTCCAAATTTGAGGAAGAACATTCTTGCTATTGAGGGAGTACAGCGCAGGTTCACGAGGTTAATTCCCATGATGGAGGAACTGTCATATGTTGAAAGAATAGAACGACTGGGCTTGTGTACACTGGAATTTAGAAGGATGAGAGGGGATCTTATTGAAACATGTAAGAATGTTAAGGGATTGCACACGCTAGAGGGAGGAAACATGTTTACGATTTTCGGGGAGTCTAGAACCAGGGGCCACAGTTTACGAATAAGGGGTAGGCCATTTAGAATGGAGATGAGGAAAAACCTTTTCACCCAGAGAGTTGCGAATCTGTGGAATTCTCTGCTTCAGAAGGCAGTGGAGGACAATTCTTTCGATGCTTTCAAGAGATAGTTAGATGGAGCTCTTAAAGATAGCGGAGTCAGGGGATATGGCGAGATGGACATAATTGTGGGGTACTAATTGTGGATGATCAGCCATGATCACAGTGAATGGCGATGCTGGCTCGAAGGGCTGAATGGCCTCCTCCTGCACCTATTGTCTATTGTCAAGCTTCAATGTCTTCTGTATTTCTTGTGCTTCAATATTACTAATACATGGTTATGTGGCAAAAGACATGTGCATCACATTGACTTCATTTCTTGTTTAATAATGGCATCAAAGGTGATGGAAAGAAGGTAGGAGAATGGAGTTGAGTGGGAAATATAATTCAGTCATGATTGAATGGCAAAGAAGGCTCGATGGGTCGAATGGCCTGATTCTGCTCCTGTGTCATGGTCTTATTGCCCTCATCAATTCTATTTGAACCTTATCAAAAATTATATCAAATAGGTTTGGCACAATTTGCACTTAATAAAATTATTTGTCTCCATCAGACAAATCCTGTTTCAGATCAATACTTTGAAAAACGTTCCCACCATCAAGTTTAAACTGTGTGGCTTGCAATCGATGTGGTTATTTTTCCTTTTTTTTAAACAAGGAAGTACTCCCAATTATTCTGCTAAGATATATGCAAAGGGCTTTGAAAGATTACAATCAATACCAACTTGATTTCCTCGTGTACTTCCCTCAAAATCTGGGTTGCATTCTTGGTCATTTATCCTTTTAGCTTTTCCAAGCTATCAATGTTTGAGCTATTCTATTTTTAACATATTCAACTAGACTAAACGGGACCCGTTGTGTCCCAGTCACACGGAAAACCTGGTCACCTAACACAACCCATTCCCCAACGCAATATTCCACCACTCACCCATAGCCCATATCTGTGCAGGCGCGGCTGACGGGTTCCCGTTGTGACGCCCCCCGATTCTCCCTCCTCCCCTCAACTACCCCCACTCTGCCTCTTGCCCTCTCCCCCCCACGCACTCACTCCATCTCCTTCAACCACCCCCCCCCCCATCCACTCTCCAGCTGCACAGCCATTCCCGCCCATTGGGTTCTCATTGTGACGTAGAACACGCAAGTATTACTGCGCAGGCACAGCTGACAGGCATGGAAAGTGAAAAGGGATTAATTAATGCTTAAAATGTGATTAACTCTTAAAATATAACAACAATTTAAACGTTAAAGATGAGATTTATTTAGTCCATTCTTTTTTGTTGTGTCTCTTGTTGTGTTCTGCAGCCAGGGGAGGAGGACGGCTTCAGGCAGGGACTGTCTGCGGGCGGTAGGGTGTGGGGGAGTTCGGCCGTGGCCTACCACTGCCGCGGCCTGCTGCTACCTGCCGCTGCCTACCCCTGTCGCTGCCGTGGCCTACCACTGCCGTGGCCTGCTGCTGCCTACCCCTGTCGCTGCCGTGGCCGACCACTGCAGTGGCCTGCTGCTGCCTACCCCTGCCGCTGCTGTGGTACCGGTGGGGAGCATCCTGCAGCTGTGGACGGCTTCAGGCAGTGGTGGGGGAGAGTACTGCAGCTGGGGACAGGACGGCATCAGGTGGGGGCCGGGGGGGAGGGGGGGGCGAGCGCTGCCGTGGCCTACCACATGTGTGGCGGGGTGCTTGCGTGGCGGGGGATGGGGGGAGGGGTATGTGTGGGCTGGGATGGGAGGGGAGTGTGAGAGGAGGCGTGTGGGGGTGAGGGGAGTGGAGGGAGGAGGGGAGTGAGGGGTGTGGGGGAGGGGGGAGGGGGTTGTGGGGCTGTGTGTGTGTGTGTGGGGTGGGAAGGGAGGGGTGTGTGGGCAGGAGGCGTGTGGGGGGGACGGTGTGTGGGGGAGGGGATGGAGGGGTGTGGGGGAAGGGAGGGAGGGGTGTGGGGGAAGGGAGGGAGGGGTGTGTGTGTGTGGGAGGGGAGGAGGAGAGTGTGTGGGAGAGGTTGTGTGGGCGGGGGGATGTGTGGAGTAGGGGTGTGGTTGGGGGAGATGTGGTGGAGGGGTGTGTGTGGGCGGGGGTGGGGATGTGGGGGTAGGTGGGAAGAGAGCTCGGAGAAAAGACGGGGGTTGTGGGGGGTATTGTGGGTGGGGGGGGGGGGCAGGAGCCAGCAAGGGGGACCAGAGGGGAAGGGGCCAGAATGGACTCACAGCGGTCGTTGGACTGCCGTTTCCAGTCCCTCCGAAAATTGCGTCCGGTTGGAAACCTCCGCCAGCCATCCACAGCTCCAGAAAAGACGCGATGGCGCAGGAAGGGGCGGACCGTCCCGCAGAGTGTTAGGAAAAAAACCAATCCACGTGGCGCTGAACGGCAGGAGAGGAGACCGATCTGCACACGTGCGGTTTTTAAGATTTTTAAACCTCGCTAATGTTTACATCACGACCGATCAGAACGAAACGGTGCAATCGCAGCGCAGGAGAATGGTGAGTAAACTGGCAGAACATCGTAGCGCTATCGTGTAACGTTTTTGCGCAAATAGAATGAGCGTGCAACCGTTAGATAACAAGATCAGAGCTTTAGTTGTGTATAGATAGATAGATGGCATTACTATCCTCGTGGAGTTTAAAGTGGGCCAGAAACTCAATTGAACCACCTTTATACCTACTGTGTCAATGAGAACAGATCCAACATTGAATGTCCTATGATAATTTACTTATTTTATGAATCCCCCGTTCTTCTATCATCTACAAGGCACAAGTCAAGAAAAAAAATGGAACACACTTCATTTGCCTGCACAAGTGCAGCGACAACACACAAGGAACTCGGTGCAATCCAGACCATGCAGTCTGTATGGCTGCAAACCCATTTATCCTCCAAACATGAACCTTCTCTGTTACCAGCATTCAGGGGCTGCACTGAGAGTACCCTCTACAATAATGCACTGCAGTTTCTCACTAAGGTCAGTATCATAATACCTCCCAAACCTGTAAAAGGGAGCAAGTGCATGTAATATCGTCACTTGCAAGTTCCAGGTCACTCCCTTGATGCTCCTTCAAGATCATGAGGTGTAAATCTTGGAATCTCTATCTCTTCCCCGTTCTCTGTGCCCATTCCTCTCCCGCAGTCAAGCAGCCAAACTTGTGCTTAATGTAGAATCCTAACTTATATTCAGAACAAGAAGCCTCACTAAAACCAGAAGCATTGAAATAACATTTTCCAGATGGCAGCTATTCTCGTGAAAAGAAAGATGTACAAGATGATTGGATGTAGCTTCTTCAGTATTAGATTTCAATCTCAATTAGATTAAAGGTCTGGCAGGATTACATTTACAAACAGTTTACGAATGTATGTTTGAAGTATTGCCTACTGGCAAGAGAATTTAGAAAATCTAAAATAGCTGCAAAATGACTACAATTGGAGCTGCAGTTTAACTGAGGTCAAATGAATGGAAAAAATATCATCAAATAGAATATAAGGCTCAAAGAGAAAAGATTAACACAGCTGTGAAGAATCCTTCTGTTTGGATGTTTTTGTGACTTCAAATTTGCAGACCTGTACAGGAAAAACTATGTAGATCGAGAGGATGTTAGGTTGTGTATTACAGTTCAGGCATCACTCCACCCTATCCTAACCCTTGCTTGTATTGATTGTAACACTGTAGTTTCCATAATAAATTAGAAAAATACTTTTTTTTCCTGAATACCTTGGGCATGAAAGAGTCTCCAAAGTGGCAAGATAGTAGAATTGCTGCTTCAGCCTGTATTTAGTAGAAGACTTGATATTGGTAAAGGAATTGAATGTTGTGGTTAATGATTTTAACTGACTGATTGCCATTTAATTTGTCAGCAGTTATTTAGGAGTCTGCATTACATTTAGGTGAATGGTACTACAAATTCAGAGCAACAATCAGGTAATTTGAGGAGACAACAAGAGACTGCTGATACTGGAATCTGGATCAAAAACAAATTACCAGAAGAACTCAGCAGGTCAAGCACACACTCATCTCTCCACTGTCATCAGGTAGAAGGTACAGGAGCCTGAAATCTGCAACATCCAGTTTCAGGAACAGCCTCTTCCCCACAGCCATCAGACTATTAAACACAATTTCAAACAAACTCTGAACTATAACAGCCTATTGCACTTTATCTGTTTATTTATGTGTGTGTATATATATATTCTATGGTATATGGACACACTGATCTGATCTGTATTTATGCCTACAATATTCTGTTGTACTGCAGCAAGCAAGAATTTCATTGTCCTATTTGGGACGGTACCCGGGCACAGTGCCGACAGGCAAGAGGACGAAGCAAAGAAGCCATAGGCAAAGAACCAGATAGAAACGAGGTCGAAACGCGAATGAATCAAAATAGTCCGAAGACGACTACTAACCGAAAGGATGGGACGCCTAAATGCTAGCTAACCGAAAGCATGGGAAACCTAAACGCCTACGAACTGAAAGGCTGCGTCGCCTAAAAGCAAACTTACCGAATGGCCGCTCAGTCGATAGTCCACCTACCCGAAAGGCGGCGAAGCCTACAGGCCAACGGACCGACTCCCACTCAACAGAAAAGTCCAATAACGGACTTGGCGTTTTCGGGGGGCGGGACTAGTCAGCGATTGGTCCGGACCCCCTTGAAGGCATGAACATTGCCCCAAACCTCCGCTCCACCCAACCCACAGCCCGCGGAGGGTGGCCGTGGGAGAGTGGGGGCTGTCCCGAGGAAAGCACACCTTCGGCCGCTTTCAACTTGGTGCTTGGGTTCAGATTGCCCAGTCACCTATGGCTTGTGTGGGAAAATTAACCCCACGCTCCTGTCTCCCCCCCTCTCTCTCTCTCCCTCTCCCCCTTCTCTCTTCCCCGCCTTTGGCTGGGGAAGAGATGGCGTTTAGGCATCCCGCACTTTCGGTTAGCTTGCATTTAGGCGACCCATCCTTTCAGTTAGTAGGCGTTTCGTCTTCGGACTACTTCGGTTCATTCGCGTTTCAACCTCGTTTCTATTCAGTTCTTTGGCTTCGGCTTCTTTGCTTCGGCCTCTTGTCTGTCCGCGCCGTGTCCGCTCGCGATCTGGGACACATGACAATAAACTTTCTTGACTTGACTGGACTATCTATGGAGGTGAAGGGATTGTCATTTCTCCGGTTGAGACGCTGCACGAGCCCTGATGCAGAGTCATGACCCCAAACATAGACCATTCCTTCACCTCCATTGATACTGCTTAACCTGCTGAGTTCTTCCAACAGTTTGTAATTTGAGAAAAACCTGTTTGTTGTAGAGGATTTTTATGGCCGTATTGAAAGTTATTTCATCTTGGACCAATAAGGGTTTGCTAAGGACATTGATCTCAGAAAATATCTCTGTAAAAGTCCCATGACCTCAATACCATGCCATACATGTCTGTAAAATACAATTAGGAGTTTGTCTAAAAAGACCAAGTACTTGGCTAATCAAAATAGAGGTTACCAAGAGAAACGAAGAGCTTGATTGCAGCATCTTATCAATGGTGACCTTCATTCTGCAGGCAGGAAAGGAAGAAAAGAGGCTAGTCTAAGTCATACAGTTGTTGTAAGAGAGCAGACAAGAGAATGAACTGGGGTCTACTCACCTGTACTTCAGAATATCTATATAACTAAAAGTCTCATTGTAACCACTTCCTGCCTGCGCTGTAAATTGATTTTAGAAAAAACGCTACCATATAGCGCTATGATATTTGGCCATCTTACTCACAGTCCTCCTCCGATGAGGCAGCCGCGAGGATTTTTCTGATCGATTAAAAATAAAAAAATTATGAATGTATAAAAAATCTTGAGATCTGCTGATTGGTCTTCACTCACCATGATAAAGGTAACATCCCTTCCAGGGGGGCGGGAGTTAAAACCCTGGATACCTGGACGTGGGTCAGTCACTCTGGAAGATCACGAGGGAGAGGCCACAACTTTGATTCTGCTGTGAGTCTACTGAACTGTGAGTCTACCCTTTATGTGCTTTACGTGGTTATGTGCTTCATGTCGTTCTGTGCTTTATGTGATTAACCCTTTATGTGCTTGCAATAAATGATTTGTTAGCCAGTAATGTGCTTGCATTAAATTATGATATGTTAAGTAAGTAAGTTTATTGGCCAAGTATTCACATACAAAGAATTTGTCTTGGTGCTCCACCCACAAGTAACAACATGACATACAGTGAGTTACGAATGACTCAGAGAACACTAAACATAAAAAATAATAAGACATTAATGATAAAACACCATTGATTAAGCATGTGAACCAATGAAATACCAGATCAAAGGGAGGCTACAGATTTTTGGCTGTTGAGTAGAGCAACTACTCGTGGATAAAAACTGTTTTTTGATCTGGCTATGTCAGCTTTGACAATCTGGAGTCGCCTTCCAGAGGGAAGTGATTCAAAGAGTTTGTGGCCAGGGTGAGAGGGGTCAGAGATGATCTTGCCCACTCGCTTCCTGGCCCTTGCAGTGCACAGTTCATCAATGGAGGGAAAGTTGCAGCCAATAATCTTCTCTGTTGATCGGACGATTCGCTGTAGCCTCCAGGTGTCGTGCTTGGTGGCTGAGCCAAACCAGACCATGATGGAGGTGAGAACAGAGGTGAGTCTCTACGATGGCCGTGTAGAATTGGACCATCGTTGCCTGTGGCAGATTGTGTTTCCTCAGCTGCCGCAGGAAGTACATCCTCTGTTGTGCCATTTTGACTGTGGAGTCGATGGTAGCCCCCCACTTAAGGTCCTTGGAGATGATGGTTCCCAGGACCTTAAAAGACTGGTGGCAAACAAGGAGGTGAAGTTGCGCTATTGATCAGGGAGACTGTCACAGCAGAATGCAGAGAGGACAAAATGGAGGGTTTGTCTGCTGAGATGGTATGGATGGGGCTTAGAAATAGAAAAGGTGCTAGCACACTAATGGGATTCTACTATAGATCCCCCAATAGCAAGTGGAACATAGAGGAACAGATATGTAGATAGGTAAGTGAATTACGCCAAAGCAACAAGGTTTTCTTAGTGGGGGATTTCAATTTCAAGAATCAAGTGTCAATCTTTTATTGTCATATGTTCCAAGGGGCTCATGTTGTCGACCTCTCCGTGGTGAGCCCTGTCAACTGACCTCAGTCAGGCGATCGACAACAATGAAATTATTACTTGTAGCAGCAGCACAACAGGTTTATAAACACAGCATTCAATAGGTAATACAGTAAACAAAGAAAAAGCCCAATTGGTAAAAAAAAAAATAAAAAATTATACCGCAAAGAAACACAGCCAAACCTCCTTAGTGCAACCCAGGCAGTCTGTAGTTCAGAGTGTAGTTGGTGTTTGCAGTGCTCAATAGCCTAACAATTGTTGGGAAGAAGCTGCGCCTGAATCTGGAAGTTATCGTTTTCAGACATCTTTACCTTTTTCCTGATGGCAGGAGTGAAATGAGTGTGTGGCCAAAGTGATGTAGATCCTTGATGATATTGGCTGCCTCTCTGAGACAGTGCCTTCCATGCATTTCTGAGACTGATTCCTTCGATGGTGGGGAAGTCAGTACCCATGGCAGACCTAGCATTGTTCACTACTTTTTGTAATCTCATTCGTTCCTGGGCGTTCGAGTTGCCGAACCAGGCCGCGATGTAACCGGTCAATATGTTCTCTACCATTCACCTGGAGAAGTTCAAGAGAGTATTTGTCAACATACCAAATCCCCTCGTACTAACGAAGTAAAGGCGTTAATAGGCTTTCTTTATGATTGCTTCAATGGGCTGGGTCTCAATATTGACTGGGACTTGCTCAGTGCCAAAGGCTTAGAAGGGGCGGACTTTACGAGAGGGTTCTTTCAACAGTAAGCGGATAGCTCAACCTGAGAAGGGAACATACTGGACCTGTGTTAGGAAATGAACATGGAGTTCAGTCCTGACTTCCCAACTGCCTGATTAGAGACCTTTCAACAATCTTTAATCGGACTTTATCTTGCAGTAATTGTTGGACCTTTTATCCTTTTTCTGTACACTGTGGATGGCTTGATTGTAATCATGTATTGCCTTTTCTTGGACAGGATATCATGCAACATTAGCGTTTAATTGTACCTCAGTACACGTGACAATAAACTAAACTAGAATTAAGTGATACATTTGGCATCATATTTAGCACAGACATTGTGGGCTGAAGTGCATTTTCTTTGTGCAGTACTCTTCAATGTTCTCTAGTCATAACTATATAAAAGGAATCTTGTTATTCGAACTAGAACCTTGAACTTCATTCGGGCTATTTAGGAGAAAACGCAAGCTGTTGAAGAGGAATGTAACCAGGAAACGGCCTGCTTGTTGTAAAACTTAAGTGGTTCAGAAGTGTCCTTCATGAATTGAATGAGTTTGCTTATCCTGGTTTGTATCTGTTTCTAGCCTTAAGGGCCTGTCCCACTTGCGTGTCCTTGGCATGCAAATTAGATTATCCTTTATTGTCATTCAGACCTTTCGGTCTGAACGAAATTTCGTTACCTTGCAGTCATAACATATAATAAAAAACAAAACACACAATAAACACATATTTAACATCCACCACAGTGAGTTCACCAGGCACCTCCTCACTGTGGTGGAAGGCGAAAGTCTTAGAGTCTCTGTCTTCTTCCCTCCTTGTTCTCCCTCTGCGCTGAGGAGATCCAGGCCTCCGATGTTGCCGTCCACCAGGCCCGAAGCCGGGCTGCCGCTGTCGCCGGAATACCGGAACACCGCCACAGGGGCCGCCGCTGGAACGCTGGAGCACCACAGCTCTAAAGCCAGGTCACCGCTGGAATGTCGCTGGAGCACCGCAGCCCCGAAAGCCAGGTCGCCACTGTAGCACCGCTGCCCCGAAAGCCAGGCCACCGCCGGAATGCCGCTGGAGCACCGCAGCTCCGAAACCAGGTCGCCGCTGAAGCTCCGAAACCGTGCCGCCGCTGCTGGAAGCTGGAAGCTCGCCATAGCTCCAAGGCCGCCAGTTCCGCCATTAGGGCCTCAGCACAGACGGTGACGGGGGACACGACAAGAAAAGTCGCATCCCTCCGAAGGGAGAGACTAAAACCCTGTTTCTCCCACCCCCACACACATACACAGCTTAATAAACCAAAATAATCACTAAAACAGACTCAAGAAGACAAAAAAAATTTGCGCAACCTGGTGGTCGCGTTGAGCCGAGACGGTCGAGCGAAGGTCGGGCACGATTACATACGTACGCACAGTCGTCTGGAGCGCGTGACGTCATTTGATGATGGACACAAAGCTGGAGTAAGTCAGCGGGACCGGCAGCATCTCTGGAGAGAAGGAGAGAAGCTCCTGGCTGGAGAGAAGCTATATTTAAGAGGGAGTTAGATGTGGCCCTTGTGGCTAAGGGGATCAGAGGGTATGGAGAGAAGGCAGGTACGGGATACTGAGTTGGATGATCAGCCATGATCATATTGAATGGCGGTGCAGGCTCGAAGCGCCGAATGGCCTACTCCTGCACCTAATTTCTATGTTTCTATGAATGGGTGATGTTTCGTGTCGAGACTCTTTTCAGTCTGAAAGGAAGGGTCTCGACCCGAAACGTCACCCATTGCTTCTCTCCAGATATGCTGCCGGTCCCGCTGAGTTACTCCTGCATTTTGTGTTTTTCTTCAATTTTCTTGGCCCCGCTCTGGGAGTAGAAGTGGGGGCAGATCCGGACCTTGAGCTCCAGGCCGAGTTCGGCGATCGTTTGCCTGCTTCTGCTGCTGTTGAAGGTGAGACGTTGCATTGCGCCAGGGTCTTGGGCCTGTCCCACTTTGGCCTTCAGTTCCGCGACAGGCCATTGGCGTGCGAAGATTTAGTTCACTTCAAGAATTTCGGAGCCCCACGCGATGACTGGCCCCGCACAACTCCCTACCCCTCCGCTCTTCTAAGTGGGAATGGCCCTGCACGGCCATATGGTGCCCTTACGCCTCAAGCGACGACGAGGTTGCGTAATTTGCGAGCCAAGGACGCCCGTGGGAAAGGCCCTTTACATCAATATGTTAATTGCCCTTTGAAGTGGACAATTGTATCAAACTACAACAAGTGGTTCAACCAGGCCGTGTGACGGTGTTGTACAAAAATGCTGGCTATGAGAAATGATCAGTTGAGGAGAAACCTCCAAAGAAAGTTTGATAAGAGAACTGGAGGTAAAGGAACCGCTTGGAGGTAGTGATCATAATATGATTAGTTTTAATCTGCAATTTGAGAAGGAGAAGGTTAAATCGGAAGTGTCAGTGATGTAATGGAACAAATGGGACTATGAAGGCATGAGAGGGGAGCTGGCCAAGGTAGACTGGAAGGGGATCCTAGCAGGAATGACGGTGGAACAGCAATGGCAGGAATATCTGGGCATAATCTGGAAGACGCATGATCATTTCATTCCAAAAAGGAAGAAAGATTCTAAGGGGAGTAGGAGGCAACTGTGGCTGACAAGAGAAGTTAGGGATAGAATAAAACTAAAAGAAAAGATGTAATACACAGCAAAGAGTAGCCGGAAGCCAGAGGATTGGGAAACTTTCATAGGACAACAGAAAGAAACAAAACGGGCAATAAGGGCTGAAAAGATGAAGTACGAAGGGAAGCTGGCCAGGAATATAAAGAAGGACAGTAAAAGCTTATTTAGATATGTTAAGGGAAAAAGAGTAGCAAAGTCAAATGTGGGCCCCTTGAAGACAGACACGGGTGAAATTATTATGGGCAACAAGGAAATAGCAGAAGAGTTGAATAGGTACTTCGGATCTGTCTTCACTAAGGAAGACACAAACAATCTCCCAGATGTACTGGAGGACAGAGGATCTAAGGGGGTAGAGGAACTGAAAGAAATTTTCATTAGGCGAGAAATAGTATTGGGTAGGCTAATGGGACTGAAGGATGATAAATCCCCTGGGCCTGATGGTCTGCATCCCAGGGTCCTCAGGGAGGCTCTAGAAATAGTGGATGCATTGGTGATCTTTTTCCAATGTTCAATAGATTCAGGATCAGTTCCTGTGGATTGGAGGATAGCTAATGTTATCCCACTTTTCAAGAAAGGAGCGAGAGAGAAAACGGGGAATTACAGACCAGTTAGCCTGACCGATGGTGGGAAAGATGCTGGAGTCAATTATTAAAGACGTAATAATGGGGCATTTGGATAGCAGTAAAAGGATTAGTCCAAGTCAACATGGATTTATGAAAGGGAAATCATGCTTGACTAATCTTCTGGAATTTTTTGAGGATGTGACAAGTAAAATGGATGAAGGGGTGCCAGTGGATGTAGTGCATCTAGACTTTCAGAAAGCCTTTGATTAGGTCCCGCATGGATCTATAATTATACTGGTGACTATAATTAGAGCACATGCTATTGGGGGTAGGGTGTTGACATGGATAGAAAATTGGTTGGCAGACCGGAAGCAAAGAGTAGGAGTGAACGGGTCCTTTTCAGAATGGCAGGCAGTGGCGAGTGGAGTGCTGCAAGGCTCGGTGTTGTGGCCGCAACAGTTTACCATATATATTAATGATTTGGAAGAGGGAATGAGGAGCAACACTTGCACGTTTGCGTATGACACAAAGCTGGGTGGCAGTGTGAACTGTGAAGAGGATGTTAGGAGGTTGCAGGGTGACCTGGACGGGTTGAATGAGTGGGCAGATGCGTGGCAGATGCAGTATAATATAGATAAATGTGACGTTATCCAATTTGGCGGCAAAAACAAGGGGGCAGATTATTATCTCAATGGGGTTAGGTTAGGCAAGGGGAGGTGCAGCGAGACTTGGGCGTCCTTGTACACCGGTCACTGAAAGTTGGCTTACTGGTACAGCAAGCAGTGAAGAAAGCTAATGGAATGTTGGCCTTCATAACAAGAGGATTTCAATATAGGAGTAAAGAGGTTCTTCTGCAGTTGTATAGGGACCACATCCAGAGTATTGTGTACAGTTTTGGTCTCCTAATTTGAGGAAGGACATCCTTGTGATTGAGGCAGTGCAGCGTTGGTTCACGAGATTGATCCTTGGGATGGCGGGACTGTCGTATGAGGAAAGATTGAAAAGACCAAGCTTGTATTCACTTGAGTTTAGAAGGATGAGGGGGGATCTAATAGAACCATATAAAATTATAAATGGACTGGACAAGCTAGATGCAGGAAAAATGTTCCCATTGTTGGGCGAGTCCAGAACCAGAGGCCACAGTCTTAGAATAAAGGGGAGGTCATTTAAGACTGAGGTGAGAAAAAACGTTTTCACCCAGAGAGTTGTGAATTTATGGAATTCCCTGCCACAGAGATCAGTGGAGGCCAAGTCACTGGATGGCTTTAAGAGAGAGTTAGTTAGAGCTCCAGGAGCTAGTGGAGTCAAGGAATATGGGGAGGCAGGCAGGCACAGGTTATTATTAGGGGACAATCAGCGATGATCGCAATGATTGGCGGTGCTGGCTCGAAGCCCCATAGAAACCCCATTGATTTTCTGCAGCAAAAGCCACAGAACATTTCAAAAATAATGCTTAAAATTAGAATTGACAATTCAGACAGTGACAAAAAGAATATTAATGGATCCATTTCAACACAGCTTGATGTTGATTGATGATAAAAAATGTTTTTAATCCATCTTAAAATAAGGCTGTAACGTAACAAAATGTGGAAAAAGTGAAGGGGTCTGGATATTTTCTGAATGCACTGTAAGCATCCTAAAGTGATTAAATTTGGTATAGCCACATAAAGTGATGTTACAGCTGATAGTCAAAGCTTGATCCAAATTGCAGTTCTGAGGAGTGGCTTAATTGTTGAAGGAGAATGTAAGAGCTTGAGAAATAAAACTTTAGATATCGGAGAATGAGGGGGTTCTAATAGAAACATATACAATTCTTAAAGGATTGGACAGGCTAGATGTAGGAAAAATGTTCCAGATGTTGGGGCAAGTCCAGAACCAGGCATAACAGTTTAAGAATAAGGGGTAGGCCATTTAGGACTGAGATAAGCAAAAACTTTTCGACCCAGAGTTGTGAATCTGTGGAATTCTCTGCCACCGAAGACAGTGGAGCCCAATGGACTGGATGTTTTCAAGAGAGGGTTAGATTTAGCTCTTGGGGCTAAAGGAATCAACAGATATGGGGAAAAAGCAGAAATGGGGTACTGATTTTAGAAGATCAGCCATGCTCATATTGAATGGTGGTGCTGGCTCAAGCGGATGAATGGCCTACTCCTGTACCTATTTTTCTATGTTTCCATGTTTGGAGGGATATGGAGCAGCTGGGCTTGTACACTCTGCAGGTTAGAAGGATGAGATGGGAACTCATTGAAACATATAAGATTGTTAAGGGTTTGGACACGCTAGAGGCAGGAAACATGTTCCCGATGTTGTGGGAGTCCAGAACTAGGGACCACAGTTTAAGAATAAGGACTAAAGCATTTAGAACGGAGACAAGGAAACCCTTTTTCTCACAGAGAGTGGTGAGTCTGTGGAATTCTCTGCTGCAGAGGGCGGTGGAGGCAGGTTCTCTGGATGCTTTCAAGAAGAGCTAGATACTGTAGGGCTCTTAAAAATAGTGGAGTCGGGGGATATGGGAAGAAGGCAGGAATGGGGTACTGATTGGGGATGATCAGCCATGATCACATTGAATGGCGGTGGTGGCTCGAAGAGCTGAATGGCCTACTCCTGCACCTATTGTCTATTGTCTATTGATATGGATCAAACGCAGCCGATGTAGCTCGTTGGGCCGAAGGATCTGTTTCCACACTGTATCACTCAATGACTCTATAGTTTCCTTGGCAACAGCTTTAAGTTCGTGGACTGGTCCATATTCAAGTATTTTGCAGTCCACCTAAATGAACATTGTCGAGACACAGGTGCCAAATAGCACAATGCGAGTGTTTCCCGACAGGAAACAATGGATGTTACTCCCAAGTAAAGTTAAAATCTGCTGCATTCAAGTCAAATAATTCTGAGCAGCTCAAGAAAACTATATACGACCTTCACAAAGACATCAAGGATTCCAAAATTGGTTGGTGAGGGCGCTGCGAGATGGCTGCCCTGCCAGCAGCGTGTTCATTATTTTGAATTTTTTTGATTTTTTTTTTAGTGTGTCCAAATGTTTGTTTTAGTGTTTCTCGGTATGTCTTGTGTGGGGGCTGGTGAGGGCGGGAAGGGGGGAACCACTTTCGGTCATTTCCTCAACGGAGAGGCAACTTTTTCCATGTCACCTCCCTCACGACCTAACAGCATGATTTGGAGCGGCTTTCCCCGGAGTCGGGCCCGGAGTTTCAGCAGCGGGAGCAGCGTGGACTTTTCATCGCGGAGTGGGCGAGCCCTTGCCGGGGTTGCCAGAAGGGAGTGCTCTGATCGTTGGCCCGCGGACTGTTACACCCGGAAGCCACGGAGCTTCTAGCCGCGGGCGCAGCGTCCGGTGCCTGGAATCCCTCGCCGGGGATACCCGGAGAAGAGCTCCAATCATCGGCCCACGGCCTAGAACATCCTGAAGCTGTGGTCTGCGGAGCTTTTGGGTGCAGCGCGTACTTACCACATGGAGCCTGGGATCCCTCACCGGGGATAGCCAGGGAAAAGCTCCGTGTTAAACTGTCCCGACGAGAGGGCCTGTACATCCGGCCATCCGTAACGGTGAGGGGTGAACAAAGAGAAGGACTGATTGAACTTTGTGCCTTCCACCACATGAAGAATGCTGTGGTGGATGTTGTGTTACATCTTATTGTGTATTGTGTGTTCTTTTTTAATGTACTGCTGCTGGCAAATTCATTTCACTGCACCTTCGGGAGTATGTGACGAATAAAATTGACAATTGACTATTGAAGAGGGAATTCTGGACCAAACTAGCATCCCAAGATAACCACACAGTCACCCATTGATTGTGGCAAAGCTTGCCTCATATAATGGGCTTTTCACTGTACCTTGGTACACGTGACAATAAACTAAACTGAAGGGCTTAAAAATCAGTTTGTGTGCATTGCCGCCAACAGCACTTCTCTCCCTGATGAGCTTAATGCATTTTAGGCTCGCACAAACTAGCTGCCCAGCATCAACCCAATCTACACTTAAAACTGCCTTGGGAATTAAGGCAATATAATCAAGCACCTTTCTCACCCTCTTCTCCCCTCTTCCATTGGGCAGAAGATACAAAAGTTTGAAAGCATATAGGAACAGATTTAGAAACAGCTTCTCTTCTGTTATTGGACTACTGATCGGCCCTCAAATAAGCTAGGATGGTTCCCAATGGTCCCATTCTTGCAACCTCCTTCATTACAAATGTTGGACTATTTCTCTGTAACTGTAACGCTACATTGCTATAAAACTATATTCTGCACTCTGGCATTTTTCTCTTTGCACTATCTCCTTTACTTGTGTATGGCTTGATTGAACTTACTGTATATATTGCTTGATTTGATTGGATAACACAAAAATTCTGCTCAATAAAATAATGTTTCCATCTTAAATTTAAATCTCTTCCAGCATTGATCATGTCCTCTCCTTTACCAATATCTGTCAGCTTTTCCAATATTGGTAAAGTATTGTACATAATAATGTATCACTGAGGCAGCAGCAACATTACTTATCAAGCTTGTGTGAGAACTGCAGATGCTGGTTTAAACCGAAGATAGACACAAAAAGATGAAGTAACTCAGCGGTACAGGCAGCACCTCTGGAGAGGAGTGGGTGATGTTTTGGGTCGAGACCCTTCTTCAGACTGATTAGGGAGTCCAGCTTACTGGACTCCAGCTTTTGTGCCGATCTTATTTATCAAGCTTGTTTTGTTTCCGAGAGATGGCTACGATTCATAATTATCCCATGTATTCCGGTCCCTCCATTCTATTGACACTTCTTTTCACTTGCATCTCCACCCTTTTTAATAACTCTGTGTTTTGCACTTGAAGACAACATTTACTGATGCAGACTTCAATTCATTGTCATTGGAAACTATCAGATCTCTTATTTTCATTTTCATTTAATTAACAATCCTTCCCTGGGATGCACATAAGGCATCCTTTCTTTTCTCAGAGATTTGTGGATCTGTAAGGCAGATGCAGATTTGTATGGTGAATGTTTGTTCTTTGGATTGCCTAAAATGAAAGTTGAAATTGTTTCAGCTGGCATTAATTTATTCACCCAAGGGTGTCAGAGAAGAATTAATCTTTTTTTAAATCTCAAAATAGTCTTTTTTTTTTAACCTGGAGTTTTGCTTCTAATTGGGAGATCACGTGGCTTTAAGGTAAGCAATGAAAGTAAATATTGGAACACAACGGGTATCACTACATTGTGTAGGAAAGGCTGGAAAGCATTGTGTATCTTCTTCTATCTATAATTGTTCATATATTACATTGTTCAGTTTTGAGGTTCTCTGCCTGTAGGATCATGCTCCTCACCTTAGTTGTTTTCATTTTCAGGATTCTATCGGAATCTACAGCTGTTATAACGTTACATGTTATGTACATTTTCATCCAGCAGTTCTTTAGTGTTAAAATGGAAGAGTATTGTAATGCTATAAGAACTCCACCTATTCCAAATCTGGAACATCAAATTCAGATTCCCAGAAGACTAAATCAACATAACACATTAGAGACATGAACAATATTGTTGGATATTGGAGAGACAAGGAACTGCAGATGCTGGTTTACACAAAAGGAAATAAAGTACTAGAGTAACTCAGTGGGTCAGGCATCATCTCCGGAGGACATGGACAGATGAAGTTCCTCCCAAGCATGTTCCACGTGCATTTTTCTTTGAGATTATTGATATACTAATTCTCTAAATATTATACTCAGTTATAATTAATATGATTCGTATTATAATTTATATTTCCATCATCTCCCTGAAAAAATTCTGTTCTCCAGATTTAGCACATGCTCAATGAAATAATGTTTCCATCTTAAATTTAACTCTCTTTAAGCACAGAAGTCTGAAGGACAGCCCCGACCCAAATGCCCCCTATCCATGTTCTTTAGTTTAGTTTAGTTGATTATTATCATGTGTACTGAGGTACAGTGAAAGGTTTTTGTTGCGTGCTATCCAGTCAAAGAAAAGACTATATATGATTACAAACAAGCCGTCCATGTGGAGAGGATATATCCTCCCATGTGATAATCTAGAACCAGGCGTCAATGTTTAAAATTAGGGGGTTACGTGTGTGAGGTAGAGATGAGGCAACATTTTCCAATCTACTTTCGCCACTTGTCCCGCAAATGCAGGTTGCATTACTCAGATTTAAGAGTAATTTCTGCCTTAACTTTTGATAATTTTGATAATTTTTCAAAACTCTTTAGATTCTGGAGTAGTTCCTGAGGATTGGAAGGTAGCTAATGTAACCCCACTTTTTAAAAAAGGAGGGAGAGAGAAAATGGGGAATTACAGACCAGTTAGTCTAACATCGGTAGTGGGGAAACTGCTAGAGTCAGTTATTAAAGATGGGATAGCAGCGCATTTGGAAAGTGGTGAAATCATTGGACGAAGTCAGCATGGATTTACGAAAGGTAAATCATGTCTGACGAATCTTATTGAATTTTTTGAGGGTGTAACTAGTAGAGTGGATAAGGGAGAAGCAGTGGATGTGTTATATCTGGACTTTCAGAAGGCTTTCGACAAGGTCCCACACAAGAGATTAGTATACAAACTTAAAGCACACGGTATTGGCGGTTCAGTATTGATGTGGATAGAGAACTGGCTGGCAGACAGGAAGCAAAGAGTAGGAGTGAACGGGTCCTTTTCAGGATGGCAGGCAGTGACTAGTGGGGTGCCGCAAGGCTCAGTGCTGGGACCCCAGCTAGTTACATATATATTAATGATTTGGACGAGGGAATTAAATGCAACATCTCGAAGTTTGCGGATGACACGAAGCTGGGGGGCGGTGTTAGCTGTGACGAGGATGCTAGGAGGCTGCAAGGTGACTTGGATAGGCTGGGTGAGTGGGCAAATGCATGGCAGATGCAGTATAATGTGGATAAATGTGAGGTTATCCACTTCGGTGGCAAACACAGGAAAGTAGACTATTATTTGAACGATTAGGAAAAGGGGAGATGCAACGAGACCTGGGTGTCATGGTACACCAGTCATTGAAAGTAGGCATACAGGTGCAGCAGGCTGTGAAGAAAGCAAATGGTATGTTGGCATTCATAGCAAAAGGATTTGAGTACAAGAGCAGGGAGGTTCTACTGCAGTTGTACAGGGTCTTGGTGAGGCCACACCTGGAGTATTGTGTACAGTTTTGGTCTCCTAATCTGAGGAAAGACATTCTTGCCATAGAGGGAGTACAGAGAAGGTTCACCAGACTGATTCCTGGGATGGCAGGACTTCCATATGAAGAAAGACTGGATAGACTCGGCTTGTACTCGCTGGAATTTAGAAGATTGAGGGGGGGATCTCATAGAGACTTACAAAATTCTTAAGGGGTTGGACAGGCTAGATGCAGGAAGATTGTTCCCGATGTTGGGGAAGTCCAGGACAAGGGAAGTTTAGGATAAGGAGGAATTCTTTTAGGACCGAGATGAGAAAATCATTTTTCACACAGAGAGTGGTGAATCTGTGGAATTCTCTGCCACAGAAGGTAGTTAAGGCAAGTTCGTTGGCTATATTTAAGAG
Organism: Raja brachyura; assembly: GCA_963514005.1. The sequence goes on from OY740781.1 coordinate 64,200,498, forward strand.
GGAGTTAGATGTGACCCTTGTGGCTAATGGGATCAGGGGGTATGGAGAGAAGGCAGGTACAGGATACTGAGTTGGATGATCAGCCATGATCATATTGAATGGCGGTGCAGGCTCGAAGGGCCGAATGGCCTACTCCTGCACCTATTTTCTATGTTTCTATGTTTCTAACTCAATCATGATCATACTTGATATAAAACATTCTATAATGTAATCATTCTTCCCCAAGGGATCCACTGATATAAGACTGTAGGTTGAAACTCTGGTCCAGCACAGGGACCTGGCAGGTATAAGTCCACAGAAAATGTGGACCACAGAAATTGCCCCTGATCATCTTACATTGAGGAGAACTGATCTTTCAAAGGCCATTTCTGAACTGACCAGATCATGTAACGGTTCTGAGAATGGCCTGTTACCTCATGTTTCTGTTGACTGAGATTGCAAAAATTGCCTTAGTTGGTTAATTAACTACAGATTAGCACAGATCTTTTAGATCCTGGACTGCCAGCACCTAATCTTTTGTGGATATATTTCATGACATCATTACTCTACGTGAATTCTCCAGTTTCATTAACCTTCACCACAGAAAAGACTGAATTGAATTACATTGGTCTTAGTTCCTTCCAGACAGCCTCAGGTGACTTATCACATCAGCCAAGCCAATCCACACTATAAAGCCGACCAATGGTGTCATATTTGTGGAGATTATTTAATCCATGATTACTTTAGACACTGTTAAACAGAGATCAATAGACAATTTCCAGATCATTTATGTCCAACAGGTGCAGGGTGCTGTTGGACAACAGCACTCATGCTCCTGATAGACCCAAATAATAACCATTTCCCATCCTCAGTTTCACCAACTGTGATAGCTTCCAATTCCATCACGATGCACCTAATGCAGTTTTGTTCAACTGGTAGCATTAAATGGGGAATCCACATGAAGTAAATTGTATTCCTTCACTAAGTAAGAAATGAACATCAGATACTGTAATTGGGCAATTTGCCTCACTACACATGGTGTGTGCATCTATACTTTAACCACAGGGCTTAATGGACAATAGACAATAGGTGCACGAGTAGGCCATTCGGCCCTTTGAGCCGGCACCACCATTCAACGTGATCATCCCCAATCAGTACCCCGTTCCTGCCTTCTCCCCATATCCCCTGACTCCCCTATTTTTAAGATCCCTATCTAGCTCTCTCTTGAAAGCATCCAGAGAACCTGCCTAAGGCAGGTTAAGGGAGGTTTAGACTTAAGGTAGCAATGTTGCAAAATTTTGAGACTTTAAAAATCAAGTCTGCAATTTATCCCATCAGATAAAGCATGCAAAGAAGTTTAATTTGACACCTAATTAACTTTCATATCTTCAGTATTAAAGAAGTTATGGCCATTTTCAAACTCGGAAATTAGCATCTTGTTCCCCATTGCCTTTCCATTGACTTAACACAAAAGTTGTGATCAAGAGCAGTCAAAAGCCCATAACTTTCTTAAAAATTAAGAGAACTGAAAGAAATTTTCAGTTATTATAGATTGAAGCATTCTGAAACTAATATGAAACAATCTTACTTGGATGACCTGAAATTAAAGCATATAATTAGTTAGTTACCCAATTGTAGCTAATTACAAAATTCAATTACTAGATCTAAACATCTATCCGTTTCTTAAGAAAATATTAACATTTTTTTGAAAGCCTAAGTGTCCAAATAACATTCACACAAGAATTTACAATACAAATTAATTGTCATTAATTTATAGGCCAAATTGAAGGAATTTCGTGTTTAATGCCTGTAAATTAATGGCCATTTTAGACAGCTTGCGAGTGGGATTTTCTGGAACGCGTTGTATTGGAACGTTGCGGTTGCGGTGAATTAAAACCCAATATCGGCAGAACAAATTCTGCTTCATATGGGGACTAAATCACCGTTTCGCAACATGAAATATTGATTAAAGTCCTCTAAAGAAGCAAGTGTATATGCAAAAATAAACAGCTTTCACTTACCTGTCCCCTATGTAAAATCAGTCCCCGTTGTCGGCGTTCACGGCATTAGGAGCTAATTTTTATTTTACTGTAGCGCAGAAATAGTCGGGCGATTTAAAAAAAATTAACTTACCGGTAGTCGGAACGAATCTCCAGAAATAGATCGCACTCCGACAAAATATTATTCCGGATGGCAGGGGAAAAAACGCATTTTAACCCCGCCCCCCCCCCCCACCCCCTTAAAGGCGCCAAAATCGCGCACACGGCCAGCGGCAGAACTGCAGCACCGCTGAAGGTAAGTTTTGTAACATACCTACTTAAGGGAGCTAAGTAATTAAATTATAGTAACTTGCCAGACTTTGTCCTGCCACCTCTTTTCCAGCTTTTTCACAGACTAAAGTCCATAAAACAACATTCCTCGACCACCATCTTCCTACCATAAAGCCAATTCTGCATCGTTAGCAAACTCCCATGTATTCTAACCTTCCAAAGCAGCCAACATGCAGAATCTTATAAAAATACCTTGATGAAATCCATATAGATAATGTCTATGCCCCTGTCCTCTTCAATCTCCTCGGTAATTTCTTCAAAAAACACAATCAATTTGTGAGTCACAATCTCCTCCATACGAAACCATTTAAATGACCCCTGCCATTCCAAATGCATACAGCGCATCTTATCCCTCAAAATTCTCTCCAATAACGTTCCCACCATAGATGAGAGGCTTTACTGGTCTATTCATTCCCAGATTTTTCTTTTGTAGCCCTCTAGAAATAGAGGTATATTAGCCATCTTCCAGTTTTTAAAGCACCTTACCCATTTCAAACGTTCATATATCTCAGCTAGGGCTCCCACCATTTCTTATCTAGCTTCCAACAGTGTCACTGAATGTTACTGAGTGCAGAGCATGGTTTGGGAACAGCTGCATCCAAGACCACAAGAACTTGTAGAGAATTATGGACGCCGCCCAGACCATCATGCAAACCAACTTTCCTTCCATTGACTCCATCTACACTTAGAGTCATGGAGAGATACATTGTGGAAACAGGCCCTCTTCACATCGGCCAACATGTCCCAGCTGCACTAGTCCCACCTGCCCGTGTCTGGCTCATATCCCTCCAAACCTGTCCTATCCGAGTTCCTGTCTATCTGCTTCTTAAATGTTGGGATAGTCGCAGCCTCAACTACCTCCTTTTGCAGCTTGTTCCATACACCCGCCGAAAAATGACCCCTCAGATTCCTATTAAAGGGCCTGTCCCACTGTACGAGGTAATTCAAGAGCTCTCCCGAAAAAAATCAAACTCGTGGTAAGCATGTTGAATGTTCGTAGCGGGTACTTCGGAGCTCGGGACGTCTCTTAGTGGCTCGTAACGCTAGCGGCACGTATTCGGGAAACGCGATAAGCTCTTGAAGATTTTTCAACATGTTGAAAAAAGTGTTGAAAAAATGTCCACAAGAGCCCCGAGAACCTACGACCGGCTATTACCGTAATTCTCCGAGTTCGAATCGGGGGAAACTCGGGAGAACTCATGAATTAGCTTGTACAGTGGAACAGCCCTTTTAATCTTTTACCTTTCACCTTAAACTTATGTCCTCTGGTTCTTGATTCAACTACTCTGGGCAAAAGACACCATCTAAACCTTTCACGCTATGATTTTCCCAGTCAATATTGGGAAGGTTAAAAGCCCCTACTAAAAACAACGTTATTTGACTTGCAGCTGTCTGCAATCTCCTGGCATATGTGTTTCTAATTCCCATTGACTATTTGGGGGTCTGTAGTACACCCCCAACAAGGTGATCATCCTTTTCTTGTTCCGCAGCTCCACCCATATAGCCTCACTAGACGAACCGTCCTAAATGTCACCTCTGACGACTGCCGTGACATCCTCCTGAACCAATAACGCAACCACCCATCTCTTTCACCATCACCCCTATCTCTCCTGAAGTATCTGTATCCCGGAAAGTTCAGCTACCAGTCCTGCCCATCTCATGACTTCTTAATCTTAACTTCACTATGTCTCAACAAGCCCACCAGCATATTCAAGGACAAGTCTCACTCCAGATACTCCCTATTCTCCTCTCGCCTTTCAGGCAAGAGGTACAGAAGTGTGAAAATGCATACTTTCAGATTCAGGGACAGTTTTTCCCCAGCTGTTATCAGGCAACTGAACCATCCAACCACCAACTAGGGAGTGGTCCTAAAATACCGTCTACTTCATTGGAGACCCTCGGACTATCTTTAATTGGCTTTTACTGGACTTTATCTTACACTAAATGTTACTCCCTTTATCTCGTACTGTATCTGTACACTGTTACAGAGTAGACAATTACCAATTGTAATCATGTATAGTCCTTCCACTGACTGGTTAGAAAAAAAAATGTTCACTGTACCTCAGTGTACACGACAATAAACAAAACTAAACCTGATAAGGCCCCAGAGATTTATCAACTTTCACAAATTTTAGGGCATTCAGCATCTCCTTAAACACAGATGCAATTATTAAGAAAGCTCATCAGCGCCTCTACTTCCTGAGAAGATTACGGAGAGTCGGTCTGTCAAGGAGAACTCTAACTTCTATAGGTGCACAGTAGAGAGCATGCTGACCAGTTGCATCGTGGCTTGGTTCGGCAACTTGTGCGCCCTGGAGCGGAAAAGACTATAAAAAGTAGTAAACACTGCCCAGTCCATCATCGGCTCGGACCTTCCTTTCATCGAGGGGATCTATTGCAGTCGCTGCCTCAAAAAGGCTGGCAGCATCATCAAGGACCCACACCATCCTGGCCACACACTCATCTCCCTGCTACCTTCAGGTAGAAGGTACAGGAGCCTGAGGACAGCAACGACCAGGTTCAGTAATAGCTACTTCCCCACAGCCATCAGGCTATTAAACTTGGCTCGGACAAAACTCTGAACATTAATACCCCTTTATCTGTTATTTGCACTTTATCAATTTATTAATTCATGTGTGTATTTAGGTAAATAATGGTATTTGGACACACTGATCTGTTTTGTAGTCAATGCCTACTATGTTCTGTTGTGCTAAGCAAAGAAAGAATGTCATTGTCCTGTCAGGGACATATGACAATACACTTTTTTGACTTGACATTAACTGGAATACATAGCTATTGTAGCAGTACATATTGGAGTGGCGGCGCTGCCTTGGCAGCTGCGGCTCGCCTGCAGTCCGTCTGTTCTAACTACTTCGTGCAGGGTGCAAGGCCACCAAATTCAGTGCAGTTTCATACCACTTCAAGCAGGGTGCAAGGCCGCCAAATTCAAGTGCAGTTTCATTCCCCCTCCTACTTCATTGCACACCTTTTCCAGTGGGAGGGGGAGGGGTTATAAAACCCAGAAGTGTGGGTGTGGCTCAGTCTCTGCATGATGGGGGAGGGAGAGGTCACGACTCTGTCTGAGCTGTAAATCAACTGAACACACTGAATGTCTACTGAACTGTGAGTTTGGTGTTTTATGGTGGTTTTATGGTGGTTTCACCCTGCTTGAAATGGTATGAAACTGCATTTGAATGTGGTGGCCTTGCACCCTGCATGAAATGGTATGAAACTGCATTTGAATGTGGTGGCGTTGCACCCTGCATGAAATGGTATGAAGCTGCACTTGAATTTGGTGGCCTTGCACCCTGCTTGAAGTGGTATTAAACTGCACTTGAATTCGGTGGCCTTGCACCCTGCATGAAGTGGTTGGAAACTACACTTGAATTCGGTGGCCTTGTACCCTGCTTGAAGTGGTAGGAAACTGCAATTGAATTTGATGGCCTTGCACCCTGCTCGAAGTGGTAAGAAACTGCACGTGAATTTGGTGGCCTTGCACACTGCTTGAAATGGTAGGAATGGTAGGAAAATGGATTCTTGAAAACAGTCTGGATTATGAGTGTGTGAAGTCTACGGTATTAAGGGCTTATGAATTAGTTCCAGAGGCGTACTGGCAGAAGTTCCGGCGCTTTAGGAAGTTTGATAATCAGACTTATGTGGAGTTTGCTTGGGAGAAGGAGGTACTTTTGGACAGGTGGTGCGCTTCTCAAGGAGAGAAGGATTTTAAGCTGCTGCGGGCCTTGATGATTATGGAAGACTTTAAGAACTGTCTCCCTGAGAGGGTTGCTACTTACCTTAATGAGCAGAAGGTGACGGAGGTGTCTAAGGCTGCGGTGTTAGCAGATGAGAATGTATTGACTCATAAAACGGAGTTTGTTGGGCGATCCAATAGTTTTGGTGCACGGCCGGTTAATCGTGGTGGCAGTGTCAAAGCTGTTTCTGTGCCTGCAAGTGTCAGCACAGTAATACAGGGGGAGGTCCGAGCTGATAAGGTTGACTGAGGTCTCAGGACTAAGGAAGGTCCTGTGTGCTATTATTGTAAAGAGAGCGTGCACATCGTAAGGTCGTGTCCCGTCCTGCTCAAGAAAAATGCAAAGCCTGTGGTTTTGGTTGTTACATAAAAAGCACCTGTGGTTCCTGGGATGTCTGCGTCTGATGAGTGTAGTAATTATTCTGCGTTCATCACAAAAGGTTTTGTTTCTCTAGAGGATGGGGGTCATAGAGTTCCAGTATCCATCTTGCGTGATACTGGTGCTACTAAGTCCTTTATATTGGATAGTGTACTGCCGTATTCTGGGGAGTCATTGGTTGGGTCCAGTGTCTCTGTGGTAGGATTCGGGTTGGAGGACATGGTAGTGCCTCTACTGTGAGTTTCTACAGCATTTTTGTCTACCTTTGATTTTCCTGCATCTGCAGTTCCTTCTTGAACATATATCTCAAAGGATGGGACTACACATCGCGGATACATTGGTGGTAATATGCCAGTGTTCCTTGGATTCTGGAACGGTCGTTATGTTGTACAGCACAGAAACAAAACCACCCTGTCAATGCTGATGATTCTTCTCAGGCCCCCCTCGGTCATGGGTGTCTCCAGGGTTGGAGGACGCCTGCGTGTGACTTTGCTTAACGTGGGAAGACTGGTGCACAGACAGCCACCCCACGGTCCTTGACAGATCTGGGTCAGGATCCAGTGACATGGAGTCCAAGACGACCGGAGACCCTTTTCTGCTGCAGCCTTCATCCGCCTTCCCAGCCGTTGTGACGCTCCACTAAGGTCAGCCATCATCCCCCGCCTGTTCTTCCACCGTTGAGATCTTGGTTGGATTGCTCTTTGTCAGAGTCCTCCCCCTCGACCTTACCTTACCATATCTCCAGACGGCATCGCTCTCAGGATCTCAGGACTATACAAGCTTCTACTCCACGACAAGGTGACAATCCAAGGAGAAGAAGTTGATGATTATGCCTATTTATACTAATTTTAATCATCCATATCTCTTATTCAAATACCAAGCAAGATATCTCTTAAATGTTGTTACTGTTCCTGCTTCGACCATCTCCTGGGGCAGACTATTCCAGGTAGCAACCAATTTGTGTGAAAAGTTCATCTTAAACCTATGTGCTCTAGTTTTACACATGCCTCTACCAATGGAATAATTGGCTACTAGACTAAGTGTGACCCGTTGTGTCCCAGGTTCACACAGGAGGGCTGGTCCCCCAAAGCAATATTCCACCTCTCTATCAATTCCAATATCGGTGGCTGGTGGTGGGTTCCGGAGCGCTAGCATGGGTGTTGTGGGTCAAGTCAAGTCAAGCACAGGGCAGGCGGGGCCAACAATCCATTTCAAGTCAAGTCAAGCACAAGGCAGGCGGGGCCAGCCAACAATATAATCCATTTGTTTTCATTTCAGGTGAGCTCAAGCAAAGCAATGGCAAAGCAAAAGCACAGGGCAGGCCAAATAACTCATTTCATTTCATTAAGGGCTAACAAATCATTTATTGCAAGCACATGAAGGGTTAACTGCATAAAGCACATAACCACATAACAGGTAGACTCACAGTTCAGTAGACTCACAGCAGAATCAGAGTTGTGGCCCCTCCCTCACGATCTTCCAGAGTGACTGACTCGCGTCCAGGCATCTGGGGTTTTACAAGATACAAAGATACATTTATTTGTCACATGTACCAATTGGTACAGTGAAATGTGTGGTTGCCATACAGCCATACAAATAAATAATGAAGAGCACAGGATACGATAGTTTTTTTTTAACACAGACATCCTCATACAGTGGGATCAAATTCCTACTGTGAGGGAAGGCTCCAAAAATTCAGTCGTCCTCCTCTGTTGCCCTCCTGTGGTCGGGGTGGGGTGGGTGGGGGCTCCCGAACCCCCCGCTCTCGCCACTACGGGCGGCCCTATGTTCAGGCCCGCTCGCTGGGGTGATGGAAGTCCGACAGCGGGACTGGAGGACCTCCTCTGTGGCTTGGACACCCGAGTCGGGCACCTCCTACCAGAGTCCATGGCTCCCTAAGTCCGCAAAGCGCTGGGTGGAGATGCAACACTGGCGGCCCTCGGCAAAGGGCCCCAGGACTCCACAATGTTATTCAGCGCCGGCCGCGCTGGAAGCTCTCCAAACCACAGCTCAGTGATGGAGCAGCGGCCCAACGCTCCGGAGGTCCAAACGGCGATCCATGTAGGCATCGCCCGCTACGCGGTGACTCCAGCGCTGTGTTGCCGCTGTTGAAGCTCTGGTCCGGTCGCCGGCAGGAAAGGCTGCGTCAATCCAGGTGGTAGGCAGCCAGGAGGGGGTCGAGGATGCGACTCGGAGAATAGTCGCGTCCCCACCAGGAAGCGACTGGGAAACAGTTCCCCCTTACCCTACACCCCTCCCCCACATAAAAAAAGTTCAAGATTCTCCAAAATAAACTTTAAAACTGACGAAAAATTTAAAAAAAATTTAAAAACCAAACGGACTGTAGGCAGAGGCTGCCTTCAAAGCGGTGCCCCTAGTGATTTTATAGTCCTGCCCCCACCCCCCCGGAAGGGGCATTACCTTCATCATGGTGATTGACAGGCGAGAGGACCAATCAGCTGATCTCAAGATTTTTTAAACAATCATAACTTTTTTATTTTTCATCAATTTTTCATCGGGGTTGCCTCAGTGGAGGAGGACTGTAAGGATGGCCAAAATTCATAGCTATAATTGGTAGTGTTTTTTCTAAAATCACTATGGAGCGCAGACAGGAAGTGGTCAAGAAAGGAGGAAGACATTAAGTAGGAGACTATAGCCAGTTTACGTGGAAATTGCTGGAATACAATATTAAGGATGTTAGAGTAGAATGTGTAGAAAGTCATAATGTAGTTTTCTGAAAGATGAATTATGTTTGATGAATTTGCTATAGTCCTTTAAAGATTTTGGCAGATGAAGAAAAGGTGGGAAGTGGGAAGGGAGAATGGAAATGCTTCACGAGGGAGAAAGTCAAGCACGAGTGAGAAAAAGTGGGATTGAGGCCAAGATTTGATCATCAATAATCTTATTGAATGGTGAAGCAAGCTCGAGAGACTGTTTGGTCTCTCAGCTTATTTTAATTACTTAGGCTTGGCTTTTGACTGAATTATTTTGAAAGGTATTCTGTAATGGGAATTCCCGAACAGTCCATGGCTGATAGCGCTGTGGCTGGTAGAGCTATGTTTAAAGGCTCATGGTGCTGTGGCCGGTAGTGCCTTGTTCAATGGCTGATAGCGCTGTAACCGACAGTGCTTTGTTTAAATCTTTGCACGCCAAGCCAGTAGCGCTGTGTGTATTACCTTGCGGGTCAAGTCTGCAGCCGGCAGCGCTTTGTTTCTAAGGGGGGGGGGGGGGGGGGGGGGGTGCTCGCTCGGATGCAGGCCTCTGCTATTGGTTGCAGTTTGCTATTGGTCAGGACTTAACAGCAGTTATTTTCAACGGCTGATTTCTGCCTCTATAAAGGCAAGCGCCGGTGAGCCATAAGTTAGTTCTTGTACAAAAAGGGTTTACCGATGGACTGGGTTGCGATCTGCGCCACGGACAGAGGCAGGGAGAACTTAAAGGACGATATAATTTGCTCCTGTGAAACGGGCCCCATGCATACCGAGACAAGTATTGTTTCTGTTCTCTCTCTTGCCAATAAATCTGACTTGTAACTAAACAGACGAGTGAGCCTCTTTCTGTTCCACTAATCAGATCCTTGAACCTGTTCCCTTGTAAGATATGCACAAGGCACACTTTCCAAATTTACAGAGAAATCAAAACTATGATGTATAGTAAACAAGGGTCTTAAACGATGTGGATAGAGTGGAGAAATTGGGATTGTTCAATTTTGAACAGTGGAGGTTGTGAAAATATCTGATAACAGATAGAGATTAACACTTCCTAATAGCAGAGGGGGCAAGAATTATGAATACACAATGATAATGATTGGCCAAAGAATCAAAAATGGTGTGAGGAAGTTTTGTCTTTATGCAGTGATTGGTTATGGTCTAGAATGCAATGCTTGGAATGCTGGTGGAGGCAGATTTAAAGGAATGCAGTGTAAGTATCTAGAAGGAAAGCATTTGCCAGGCTATCGAAAGAGAGCAGGATAATGGGTCAACTGGATCATTCTTGCAAAGTCTACAGGAACTTAAAGGGCGATATGTTATTCTTCTGAGCTATAACCATTCTCCCATAGTTACTTAAAGGAGCAGAGATCTCAGGACATGTACTGTAAGTGCGGCTGTGATGAACATAGGGCGTGGATAGGTACCCGTGACTGGGACGTTGTGGCCATTACTGAAACCTGGTTAAGAGAGGGATCGGATTGGCAACTTAAAGTGCCAGGGTACAAATATTACAGGAGAGATAGAGGTAAAACAGGAGTGGGGTTTGCTTTATTAATTAAGGAGGATGTCACAGTACTGGTCAGAGATGACATTGCTGCTGGTTTGCCCAGTGAGGTATATGGGTGGAGCTAAGAGATAAGAAAGGGATGATCACCTTGTTGGATGGGAGTGGCGCCGACGGACGAAATGCCGAAGCAAGGAAGTGGAAGCCAAATAACCGAATGGAAACTTAGCCAAAACGCTAAATAACCGAATGGAAAGTAAGCCGAAAAGCCAACTAACCGAAAGGGTGGGACGCCTAAATGTAAACTAAGCGAAAGGGCGGGACGCCTAGAAGCCAACTAACTGAAAGGCTGCGTCGTCTAAAAGCAAACTCACCAAATGGTCGCTCTGCCAAAATGCCTACCCGAAAGGCGGAGTTGCCTACAAGCCAACAGACAGAATGCCGTTCAACAGAAAAGTTAAATAACGGACATGACTTTGCCGGGGGGCGGGACTTGTCAGCGATTGGTCCAGATCCCTATGTGCATCACATCACTGTGGAGGGATGAACATTGTCCCACACCTCCGCTCCACCCGACCCACAGCCCGCAGAGGGTGGCCGTGGGAGAGTGGGGGCTGTCCCAAGGGATGCGCACCTTCAGCCATTTACAACTTGGTGCTTGGCTTCTGATTGCTCAGTCACCTGTGGCTTGTGTGGGAAAATGACCCCCAATCCCGTCTTCCCCTTCTCTCTCCCCTCTTCTCTCTCCCCCCTCTCTCTCCCTCCCCCCTTCTCACCCACCCCCTCCCCTCTCTCTCCCCCTTCTCTCTCTCCTCCTCTCGCTCCTCCTCTCTCTCCCCTCCTCTTTCTCCCCATCCTCTCTCTCCCCCCTCTCTCTCCCTTCTCTCTTTCTCTCCACTTCTCTTTTTCTCTCCCCTCTTCTCTCTCTCCTCCTCTCTCTCCCCCCGCACACAAGCCAAAGGTGACTGGGCAATCTGAACCCAAGCACCAAGTTGTGCGCATCCCTCGGGACAGCCCCACTCTCCCTTGGAACGCACATAGCAAACTCCCACGCACAAAACACCAGTCTGAAGAAGGGTCTCGACCCGAAAAGTCGCCTATCTCCTTCGCCCCTTAGATGCTGCTGCACCCGCTGAGTTTCTCCAGTTTTTTGTGTAACCCTCGATTCTCCAGCATCTGCAGTTCCTTCTTTAACACCAGAATCCATAAGCTGTTTTAACTGAAGATGGACACAAAAAGCTGGAGTAACTCAGCGGAACAGGCAGCATTTCTGGAGAGAAGGAATGGATGACGTTTCCTATCAAGACCATTCTTCAGACCTGAAGACTCTCTGAAGAATCTCGACCCGAAACGTCACCCATTCTTTCTCTCCAGAGATGCTGCCTGTCCCACAGAGTCACTCCAGCATTTTGTGTCTCTTTGCTGTCAGTGCCAGTTTTCTCAACTTCCATAGCCACTCTGCATAAGTGGGAGAGTGAGAAAAGGGAGAGAGAGAGGGGGGAGAGAGAGAGAAAAGGGGAGAAAAAGAGAGAAGGGGAGGGGAGAGAGAGGGGGAGAGAGAGAGGGGGAGAGAAGAGGGGACAGAAAGAGAGAAGGGGAGAGAGATAAAGGATAGGTGACTGGGCAAGCCATAGGTGACTGGGCAATCCGTACCCAAGCACCAAGTTGTAAGCGGTCGAAGAGGCGCATCCCTCGGGACAGCCCCCACTCTCCCACAGCCACCCTCCGCGGGCTGTGGGTCAGGTGGAGCGGAGGTGTGGGACATTATTCATCCCGCCAGTGATGTGATGGACGTGGGGGTCTTGACCAATCGCTGACAAGTCCCGCCCCTGGCAATGTCATGTCCGTTATTTAACTTTTCTGTTGAGCGGCATTCGGTCCGTTGGCTTGTAGGCGACGCCACCTTTCGGGTAGGTGGCGTTTCGGCAAAGCGGCCATTTGGTGAGTTTGCTTTTAGGTGACGCAGCCTATTGGTTAGTTAGCTTTTAGGCGTCCCGCCCTTTTGGTTAGTATGCATTTAGGCGTCCCACCCTTTCGGTTAGTTGGCGTTTTGGCTTTGTTTCCATTCGGTTATTTGGCTTACACTTCTTTGCTTCTGCTTCTCGTCCGTCGGCGCCACGTCCGGGTACCGGGAGTGTACCACAGGCCTCCAAATAGTCAACAGTGATTAGAAGAACAAATATGCCAAGAGATTGCAGGCAGCTGCAGGATTAATAAGGTTGTCATAGTAGTGGATTTTAACTTTCCCACTATTGACTAAGACTGTCTTTGTGCAAAAACGTTTAGACAGGACAAATTTATCAAACGTTTTCAGGAATGTTTCCTCAGGCAATATGTAGAGGGCCCTACACAGGAGATGGCAAAGCTTGATCTAGTCTTATGAAATTGGAGGGGAAAGTGGATGAAGTGTTCATCATCCATAACAGGTTAATGTGCAACCAGTCTTCATTTAAGTGACTGTATGTCACTTAACTGTATTAAAACCTGCTTAACATTATGTTAGAAATATTTTCCCCAACAAACAACAGCCATGGCAATTAGGATTCAACTGAGTGTTTTAATGAGAAAATATCACAGACTGCAGAAGTCAGCGGGATTTACATACCCTTTTAGCAATGACATCTTGTATTTTGCTGTGTTTTTTCCAATATTAGTGATGTTCTATCCCACCACAAAGTATACATTGAGCTCCAGAATGTGCGAGTCACTGGAGCTCTCTAATTGCTGGATTTTACAATAACCTGACTGCATCTTTATGTGTCAATGGCAGCCAAAGTTGCATTACACATGCTACAGACTTGCCTCACTCGCATTATCCTTATTCAGGGATGGGACATTGTCACTCTTTTGTTTCGTTGGATGGGCCAACGACTCTCTCCATCATTAAATGTCACAACCATCCCCATCCCTTTGGATAGATCATGGATTCCCTTTCAACAACGAGTGATTACTATGTCCTACTGTTGATTCAGTCAATGAATCTCCACTCCTTGTTGGAGGGTCACTGGCTAGGCTTACTCTCCCTAAATCCACTGAAAGAATAAGTGAACCAACATCAATATCATGTGTATATTGATTCTGCTCTCTTGTCAGGTAGACCACTGAGCCTTTCTACCCATGTCTAGTGGATCATTGACCTTGTTGCCTAGTTCTTGGATAAGTAATTGTCTTTGTGCCTCAACACTATTTTTCTTCTTCGACATTCAAGGATAACTTGCTTCCACTCTTATTTTGTGAATTATAAGCCAATGTCGGAACCAAAGACTCTTCCAAAGATGGGTCAGAAGATATGGCAGCGTTGGTTTGTGAGGTGGTGCAATCCTTTCGCCACTTGCAATGAGCGAAAATGTGCTTCAAATTCATGATCTTGAAGTTCTCAGTTACACTTTATATGCTCCTCTTCAACTTTCACCAGTCTTGGCTCGTGATTCTCAGGAGGTAATGGGAGTCATGAATCTATATTACTAAAAGTAAGATCTTGACCACTTCCTGTTTTTCAGTTTCATGATTTTTGAACAAACGCTGCCACCTATGGCTGAAAATTTTGGCCATCTTACTCTGAGTCCCCCTCTGCTGCACAGGCCAAAAGGATTTTTCCCATCGATGAAAAATAAAAGAGTTATTAATGTTTTAGAAATGTTGACATTCTCTCTGCTGCCCCTGCTGGTGGGATGGACTATAAAACCCCAGAAGTGTTGTGCCTTTCCTATTATCTGCAAGACGGAGGAAGCGAGAGGATCATGTCTTTCTGCACTGTGAATAACACTGAACACATGTCTACTCAACTGTGAGTGCCCTTAATATGGTTTGAAAATGAAAATGTGGTTGCTTTGAATGGCTGCACAACAAATGGATGTTGGTGGTGGTAACTGCTTTGAAATGCTGCACTGCAAATGGCTGTTGGTGGTGTTAACTGCTTTGAAATGCTGCACTGCAAATGGCTGTTGGTGGTGGTAACTGCTTTGAAATGCTGCACTGCAAATGGCTGTTGTTGGTGGTAACTGCTTTGAAATGCAGCACGGCAAATGGCTGTTGGTGGTGGTAACTGCTTTGAAATGATGCACTGCAAATGGCTGTTGGTGGTGGTAAGAAAAACTGCACTTGAATTTGGTGGCCTTGCACCCTGTTTGAAATGGAATTTCAAGGAATAGCTGTGAGTCAACTTCTTGCCCACCAGCCTTGAGTGAGCTGCCAGCACATCAGGCTTGAGTGACTGAGCTGTCACCCCAAGATTTGATTTGGCCCACAATGTCCATACTAGCCCCCTGGAAACCAGTCCCTTCCGCCCACAATACCAATACTAGTGCTCCAGAAAGCCCCCCCCCACACGGGCCACCAATATTGGAATTGGTGGAGAGGTGGAATATTGCGTTGGGAGACCAGCCCTCCCGTGTGAACATGGGACCCAACGGGTCCCACTTAGTCTAGTATTTTCTTAAAATCTTTGAATCATTGTGTCTGTTTGCCTGGCAGTCTTGTCTGTGGCAGTGTTTGGGATACTGTGGGTTCGCACGATGGTCACATGAGCAAATTAGCCTGTCAACATATCCAGGTAAGTGTTCTAAAAATCTCAATACTGCAGAAGGTGGCTGGACACATGATGGTATTGGTGTTGGTGCCCTTATTTTTCCAAAAGATTTGGATGATATTGCAGTGACAGCATTAGCAGTATTTTCCCATTTTATAAGAAGCACATAGGAGAGCAGTGTTGATAGACACATAAAACAATAGAAGTTTGTCAAAGTTCTGCCATTCCGTGAGATCAACCATGATCACAAGACCATATTCCTGTTCTCTCCCCACATCCATTGGTGTATTTTGATTCTCATATAATTATATTATAAATAAATATAATTAAATATATTGAGGGAAATAGCTATTCAAAGGTCACTGACCTTTGAGAGAAATTTCTTCTCTTCCTCCCAATCTTAAAAGTTCAATCAAATATTCAGAGTAAGTGACTCCTTGTTCTAGACTCTCTTAGAAACATAGAATAATAGGTGCAGGAGTAGGTTATTCGGCCATTCGACCAAGCACCACCATTCAAATATTATTGTTGTCGTTCTTGGATTAGAGTCAAGTATTCTTGTGTCCACCGATTCTAAAAAAGATCTGCTATATATTGTAAATGTCTCCAACTGTGTTTAATGTAAAAAGTTTGCACAACTTGGTGATGACACTACTACCAGTGTTTTTTCCCCCATATCCTCTGATTCCTTTAGCCCGAGGAGCTAAATCCAACTGCCTCTTGAAAACATCCAGTGAATTAGCCTCTACTACCTTGTGTGGCAGAGAATTCCACAGATTCACAACTCTCTGGGTGAAGAAGTCTTTTCTCATCTCAGTCCTAAATGGCCTAGGTTGCATCGTGGCTTGGTTCAGCAAGTTGAGTGCCCAGGAGCGGAAAAGACTATGAAAAGTAGTAAACGCTGCCCAGTCCATCATCGGCTCTGACCTCCCTACCATCGAGGAGATCTATCGCAGTCGCTGCCTCAAAAAGGCAGGCAGCATCATCAAGGACCCACACCATGCTGGCCACACACTCATCTCCCCGCTACCTTCAGGTAAAAGGTACAGGAGCCTGAAGACTGCAACGTCCAGTTTCAGGAATAGCAGTTACCCCACAGCCATCAGGCTATTAAACTCAACTGAAACAAACCTCTGAACATTCATAGACCATTACCTGTTTATTTGCACTTTATCTGTTTATTTATTCATGTGTGCATATATTTATATATTGGTATATGGACACACTGATCTACTATATTCTGTTGTGCAGAAGCAAAGCAAGAATTTCATTGCCATATCTGGGACACATGACAATAAATTCTCTTGACTTGACTACCCCATATTCTTAAACTGTGACCCCTGATTCTGGACTCCCCCAAAATCAGGAACAGTTTTCCTGCATCTAGCCTGTCCAATCCTTTAAGAATTGTACATGTTTCTACAAGATCCCCTCTCATCCTTCTAAATTCTGCTGCATACAAGCCCAATCAACCCATTCTTTCATCATATATCAGTTCCGACATCCCGAGAATTAACCTGTTGAACCTTCGCTGCACTCCCTCAATTGAGTCCTTCCTCAAATTAGGAGACCAAAATTGCGGTCTCACCAGGGCCCTGTACAACTGCAGTAGAGCCTCCTTGCTCCTAAATTCAATTTTTCTCACAGTGAAGGCCAACATGCCATTAGCTTTCTTCACTGCCTGCTGTACCTGCATGCTTACTTTCAGTGACTGATGTATAAGCACACCCAGGTCTCGTTGCACCTCCCCTTTTCCTAATCTGACATGATTCAGATAATAATCTGCCTTCCTGTTCTTGCCACTAAAGTGGATAACCTCACATTTATCCACATTATACTGCATCTGCCCACTCACCCAACCTATCCAAGTCACACTGCAGCCTCACAGCAGTGTCCTTGCAGCCTACACTGCAACCCAGTTTTGTGTCATCCTCAAAATCTACCAATCTCCATTTAAAAAATATCTATTGATGGCCTCCAGTCATCTTGCAGGGTAAATATCCTCTCTGTATCCAGCTTGTTAAACCCTATCAGAACTATCAGTTTTCATGGAGATCATCTTTCATTCTTCTAAACTTAAGTGAATACAAGCTTAGTCAACTACTTTCCCTCGTCATGTGAAACTCCCCAGCATCCCAGGAATCAGTCCAGTGACCCTTTGTCCAAAGGCTGCGCTTATGCATGAAGGCGATGATAATCATTATCAGTTCATAGGTTCTAGGATCATAAAAAGGCCATTCAGCCCATCAATTCTACTCCGCCATTCAATCATGGCTGATCTATCTTCCCCTCTCAACGCACTCTCCCCATACCCGACACCCTTACTTGTCAAGAATTTGCCAATCTGCATCTTAAAAAATCATGGGCCGCGGAACCGGAGGGGGGGGGGGGGGGGGGGGGGCCTGCAGCCCCTCCACTTTTTGGGTGAGACATGCTTCATAACCCAAAATTATCCAGCCTGCAGGCGTATTCTTCTCTTCTTCTGAAGACCTCCGACATCCAGAATCTCAGAACAAGCGCACAGTGAGCGCGGCAAAACCATGACCAGCCGTGGTGGAAAACGACTGCCCCCCAAAACCCTCCCTCCCCTCCGCTCAACGGCCAATCACAGCGCGGTTCACAGTCGAGATATGGGGCAGTGAATGAAGCGCTGTGATTAGCCGCCAAGCGGAAGAGAGGAAGGACCCGAGAGAGAGAGAGAGACGGTCCCAAGAGGGAGGGAAAGAGAGAGAGAGAGAGAGAGGGGGATACATCCCCCACATTTTGAATTGGGGGATGGCCTGTATTATCCCCCAGCTTTTGGAGGTCGAGCAACAACAAAAAATAATAATTGTGCCACCCTCCACCCACTCGGTCGCTCCGCTCCCAGTGATCGCTCAGCCCCCCCACTTTCAAAAACGTAACGCGGCCCCTGAAAATATGGATTGACAACATCCAGTCATCTGTGCCAATTAATTCCAGATTCACCACCCTCTGACTAAAGAAATTCCTTCTCATCTCCTTTCTAAAGGTGCATCCTTTTATTCTCCCACTAGTGGGAACATTCTCTCTATCCACGATCACTCTATCCACACCTTTCAGTATTCGGTAGGTTTCAATGAGGTCTCTGCTCATCCTTCTAAACTCAAGTGTATGAATGAAACACAAAATGCTGGAGTAGCTCAGCAGGTCAGGCAGCATCTGTGGAGGGAATGGATAGGCAGCGTTTCAGGTCGGACCCTTCATCCATATCTGCCTTTATTGAGAAGAGGCTCCTGAAATATGCGACGTGATGCACATTTTCTAGTCTTGCATGTGAATCTTTGTTGCAAGATGCTAATGTTGTACAATTACTGGGAGGGTGGATGGAAAGGATCAGCAACACAAGAATTGCAGATTCTGGAATCTTGAGCAAAAGCACAAGGGGCTAGAGTAACTCAGTAGGTCATGCAACATCCCTGGAGAACATGGATAGGCAACTAGTTGTTAAAGAAGGAACTGCAGATGCTGGAAAATCGAAGGTACATAAAATGCTGGAGAAGCTCAGCGGATGCAGCAGCATTTATGGAACGAAGGAGATAGGCAACGTTTCGGGCCGAAAACCTTCTTCAGACTTCTTCAAACCCTTCTTCAGACCTGTCTGAAGAAGGGTTTTGGCCCGAAAAGTTGCCTACCTCCTTCACTCCATAGATGCTGCTGCACCCGCTGCGTTTCTCCAGCATTTTGTGTACCCTGGATAGGCAACTAGTTGGATTGAGATCCTTCTTCAGTCTCTCCTATTGGCTGACTAACTGACCTTCTGTCAATATTTTATTGACTTTCCACTAACCTCCCACTGGTTGTGTCAATCATTCTATGTCCTTCACTGCCCCCTGACCAGTGCAGTGTTTTGCCTTCCATTGCCACCAAATGCCCACTGGTTGTGTCCATCCCGTTCCCACTGTCATCACTTGTTCCCTCCTGCACCCAGTCTCAGCTCTGACTCCTCACCACTGGCACTGTCTGACACTCACTGTTCCTTTGGCCAACTGGTCCACTCCTGCCCTCAATCTCAGTTCTGACTCCCCACCATTGACAGTGCCACTCACTCTCTGTCCTTCACTGCCCCTTCCCAGTTCTCATTGCTGGGACTGGTCCCCTCCTGTTCTAGTTTCAACTCTTTAACCCTCCCCCACCCCAGCACTAGTAGTGTCACTAAGTCTCTGTCCCTCCCCAGTTCCCATTGCCATGAGTGCCCACCTCCTGCCCCCAGTCCCAGCTCTCACCACTGGCAGTGTCACTGAGTCCCTGTCCCATTAACTGATCAGTTCGATAGAGATATAGGAGTTGGATAGAGCTCTTAAAGATAGGAGTTAGATAGAGCTCTTAAAGATAGGAGTTAGATAGAGCTCTTAAAGATAGGAGTTAGATAAAGATCTTAAAGATAGCTCTTAAAGATAGGAGTTAGATGGAGCTCTGGAAGATAGTGGAGTCAGGGGATATGGGGAGAAGGCAGGAACGGGGTACTGATTGGGGATGATCAGCCATGATCACATTGAATGGTGGTGCTGTCTCGAAGGGCCGAATGGCCTACTCCTGCACCTATTGTCTATCCATTCCCAATTCCCGTGGCCTTGACAGCCCTCCCCCCTCCAGCCCACAACCCCGTCTCCATTCCTCAGCCCGAGGGGCCCCCAGTCTCCACCACCAGAGACGACGGAGACATCATCTGTGACCTTCTGCCCACCAACTGTCACCAAAGATCTCGCTCCAGTGTTTTTGATGGTGTCACTGCGAGCGCGAGATCCCGCCCCGGCGCCTCTCGCGAGAACCTGACAGCTTCCTCTCCGCATTGGCTGACCCCTGGCGTGACGTCACGGCGTCACGGCCTTGTGCCTCGCGCATCCTTCAGTCGTCAGCGCGAGAGGCGAGGAGGAGGCGGCGACGTCGCAACGGCGGCAGCAGCAGCAGCAATAGCGACGGCGGCAGCAGCAGCTGGCGCGTCGCGTTACGTCACGTCCCGTACCCACCCACCCCTCCCCCCCGGAGCTCCCTCCCTCCTCCCTCCCTCCGCCAGATGGAGGTTCCCACTCTCTCGCTTCGCAACTCCAGCAGCCGTGACGTCAGCCACGCGACCATCCAGGGGACGTCATCACCCGCTGCCCGCCCGAGGTCGCCCAACTTTCCGGATCGTGGAGGCGCTGCAAGAGTTTGAGGATTTAATTTAAAATCTACAACAACCTGCGCCTGGCTCTCGCCGCGTCTGCCTCTGCTGGAGTTGAATCGTCGTCGGCCGTGCGTTTACAGTTCACCCCCCCCCACACTCAGATTAGCAGATTTCCTCGATCTTTTCATTCATTCCGCTTTCCAAATATTTACAAATGTGAGACACTTCCGAGGCCTAATTATTGCTCTGGGAACAAGAATTGCGAAAAAAACATTGCTTTCGTTGTTAACACTTAACGTGCTGCTGGCGAGTACTTATCAGAACTTCCATGTGTTCAATCTGATTTTTGTTCCTGAATTCTCTGTTACTTACACTATATTATCGGTTCAGGTAATTCTGCTTCACTGTTATGCCGCGGGATATCTGCAGCAGTAAGTATAACGCTTTATATATATTCTTTTTTTAAAGGTTAAATGTTGTAAATAACATCTTCTATGTTGTGTAAATATTATAAAATTACTTGTTTGTCCAAATACGGAAAAAAACATGCCTGTTGGAATTAAACAATACAATGCATTAATTACTATCGACATGAAACTCGTCCAGATCAATTTGGAGAACCACTTATAATAATTGTAACCTGTACAATAAATTGTTTTTTCGTGGATTGGCCAAAAATATTAAATTTTGTTCCAATGAATTCATGCAGTCAAGACAAACAACTAAGAGTTTTATTGCACATCTTTTGTTTAATAGTCCATTACAATGAAATCTAACTTCAAATCTAACAGGCGATTTCAATTGACTGATTATGAATTATTCACAGTTTAAAAGGGCTGATGTGCACTGTACATTAATAAGATGGTCACTAGTGTCAGGGATGTCAGTATTCATATTTAGTATAACTGAGATGGAAAAGTATTCTGAGTTAATCACATGGATGAAACCGTGAATGAAATTGGGTAATCTCAGTTTAATTTCTATGTGATTTGTTTAATATAAACATTGAAGTATAGAATAGATGAAGAAATAGGAAATTCACACTGGTATATGTTAAGAATTTGTCATGTAAGTGAATTTTTTTTGCTTTTCAGTTTATTATGAGAAGAAATAAAGGGCAATCTCACTTAACAGCTTGATTTTATCCATGTAGGTTATTTTCTTTTCAAGTGCTAAATTAAATCTTTCCTTTGTGCGAAGGAAAATGACCACAGCCTAACAAATCTCTCCTCATCGTGCAACATTTTCAGCTTCCGAAACATCCTCCAGTACATCCTTTCTGTATAACTTTGACTCTGACTGTACTTAGTCATCTAATTCTGATTCGGTTTAATCAAGGACCATACATTTAGGTCCGAATCAGTGATGTGTATATACTTGAAGGACCTGATGCTGACTTGGATGGAATATGATACAATATGATAAAACTTTATTAATCTCAGGAGGGAAATTGGGCTGCCACAACAGGCAGATTTATGGTCACTAAACATTGTGTCAACCATGGCCTTTTATGCTTTTACTGTATTTTGTCTGGGTCTGGTGATCAACTCTTACTTTTAAAGGTTCACGAGCCTATTTGAATATTTTCAATTTATCATTAACATAATTTCCCACTAACAGCTATTTCTCATCACCTTGTTTTGTGAACACAAGCGAGGTATTAATTTGAGGAATATAGTGTTTTCCACTTCCACACACAGCTAACATAGAAAATAGGTGCAGGAAGCGGCCATTTGGCCCTTCGAGCCAGCACCGCCATTCATTGTGATCATGGCTGATCGTCCCCTATCAATAACCCGTGCCTGCCTTCTCCCCATATCCCTTGACTCCACTATCCCCTAGAGCTCTATCTAACTCTCTTAAATCCATCCAGTGATTTGGCCTCCACTGCCCTCTGTGGCAGGGAATTCCATAAATTCACAACTCTCTGGGTGAAAAAAGTTTTTTCTCACCTCAGTCTTAAATGACCTCCCCTTTACTCTAAGAGTGTGGCCCCTGGTTCTGGACTCGCCCAACATTGGGAATATTTTTCCTGCATCTAGCTTGTCCAGTCGTTTTATAATTTTATATGTTTCTATAAGATCCCCCTCATCCTTCTAAACTGCAGTGAATACAAACCTAGTCTTTTCAATCTTTCCTCATGTGAGTCCCGCCATCCCAGTGATCAATCTCGTTGATATCCGATGATCCTTACTCTTTCTGTGGTTAATCTCTATATGTATTTGAATATTATAAAACATTTTGGAATTTTCTTTGATTTTGCTTTTTTGAACTTTTTTTGTACTTTTTATTACCTTCCTGACTTTTTTTAAATTTATCCCGAGGACCATCTATATTTCTAATGATAGTAATCATCATAATTATAATCAGACTTTATTAGCCAAGTATCTTTTGGAGCATACGAGGAATTTGATTTGCCATACAGACATGCCAATAAAAAGCAACAAAACACACAAAATACAATTTAACATAAACTTCCACCACAGAGCTTCTAGATCTTTTTCTTGCAGTTTGAGCTCATTATATAGTTGTACGCTTTCATTTTATTTCTGTATTTTAGCTGCGCACTAGAGAAGTCTTGTTTAAGATTTGAAAGTTCTGCTCTTTTTCTAATTGGGAGCATTTTTGGTACGATCCACTACTTGCATTTAAAAAAATGGTGATGTTCTCCAAAAATCAAGTTGACAATTCTAAGACTTTGTTAGAAAGGCATACATGGAGAATTAATCTATCACATGTCTACCATTTGAATGCTTTGACATGATGAGAATGAGGAAAATCCTCTTGTTTATTGCTAATGAACACAAACAATTCATGAGCTCTTCCAGGCCAAATAAAAATGGAATTTGAGTAATTTTCTATACAGAAATGTAATATCAGTTGATGGTAGTGAGGAAGAGATTACAAAACATTTTCAGAGTGCTTCAGTTGACTCTTACTGATGATGCTTACAATGGTGTCTGATTATGGAACAGTTGGCATTTGTCTGTTTTGTAAGAACTGAAATGTTGAAGTGTATTTAAGTTCAATGTAATAATTACGGCATCTGAAATGTGTTTCTCTTTTTTGAATAATGTATGCTATGGAGGTATTTGTATTTGAAATATCTCATGCAACAATACATTTTATTGAAATTGCATCATTTAGTTTAATTCACCCTTTTGGGGAGGCTGGATATCACTGCCATGGCCAGTCCTTATTGTCCATCCCTCAGGTCATCAAAGTTGTAATAATCTGTCACATAGAACTGCTGGATTCCTCTGGTGAATATAAATGAGCTAGTTATAGAATTGTGGTAAATTGTCTGATGCTATGATGCTTATGGATGAAGGAAAATTGTCAATCACAATATTTTCCATTGCCAGTTTTAATTGACAGTAAGCTCCACAGTTAATTGTAGACTTGGTCTACTGTAGATTTAATGATATTTCAACTTGAATATGGTTCACATTGTATGAATTTTCTTACCCAGTTCCTTTTTATTAATTGAAGATAGACACAAGAAGCTGGAGTAACTCAGCGGGGCAGGCAGCATATCTGGGGAAGGAATGGGTGACATTTCGGGTCGGGACCCTTCTTTAGACTGGTGTCATGGGGAGAGGGAGATATAAGGAAGTGTAAGGTGTGAATATAGGAAAAAAAGGAATGGAGATCAGGGAAAATCTAGAATAGATCATTGTTAGCTGGAAGAAGATATACTAGGATGTCCTCATTCTTTAGGGAATGGGGATTCCCCTCTTCCATCATAGATGTGGCCCTTACTTGGGTCTCCTCGATATCCGGCAGCTCTGCTCTTGCTCCCCCTATCCCCCCAGTCGTAATAGGGGCAGAGTTCCCCTAGTCCTCACCATCTACCCCATCAGCTGTCGCATAGAGCACATAAGTCTCCAACATTTTCACCACGTCCAATGGGATCCCACCACTAGCGACAACTTGCCATCTCCTCCGCTTTCCATAGAGACCGTTCCCTCTGTAACTCTCTAGTCAACTCGTGCCTTCCCACCCAAACCACCCCCTCCCCAGATACTCTACCCTGCAATCGCAAGTGATGCAACACCTGTCCCTATACCTCCCCCCTCAACGCCGTCCAAGGACCCCAACTGGTGAGGCAGAGGTTTAACTGCTCCTCCTCCAAACTCATCTACTGAAGATGTGGACTTCTATATATCGGCGAGGCAATCGCAGGTTCGGTGATCGTTCCGCTGAATGCCTCCACTTAGTCCGCCTAAACCTTCAAAGTCAAAAGTCAAACAAACTTTATTGTCATTTAGAAATACATCGATATATGCAGTTCCAAATGAAATTCCTGAACTCCCGGTTGGAAAATACTTTAATTGCCCCTCCCATTCCCAGACTGACCTTTCTGTCTTGTGCCTCCCCCATTGTCAGAGTGAGGCTCGGCACAAATTGGAGGAATAGCACCTCATATTTCGCTAGGGCAGCTTACACCCCGGCGGTTTGAACATTGACTTTTAACTTCAAGTAATCCTGCTTTCCCTCTCTCCATCCCTCCCCTTCTGAGTTCTGCGACCAGTCTTACTGTGTCCGACTACATTTTATCTCTGCTTTGTTGTTGCCTTCTCTCAGCTAACAATGATCTATTCTATTTTTTTCCCTTGGTCTCCATTCCCTTTGATCTATTTTCACACATTTCCTTATCTATGCAACGCCCTCTCCCCTGACATCAGTCTGAAGAAGAGTCTTGACCCGAAATTTCACCCATTCCTTATCTCCAGAGATGCTGCCTGTCCCGCTGAGTCATTCCAGCATATTGTGTCTATCTTTGGTTTAAACCAGCATCTGCAGTTCCTCCTACACCCTTTTATTAATTGTTTGGTATATTTTAAACCTTTTTTTTCTTCTTGATTCCTAAACTTGATAGTTTAATTAAAATGAAACTTAATTTGTAAATTAATTTTATATATTTTTGGTGTTTTATGCTTTAATGAGATAAATATTTTGCATGATGCAGTTGTTTTTTTTGTTTTGCTATAAACATACATAACATTATCTGGAAATAAACAATTTAACTGTCCCTTATTTTGTTAAAGTATAATTGCCACATTTCTCTTTTAAGAAGAATTGAGGATTATTCCTGCAATGGTGGGATTACCATATGATGAAAGAATGGATCGACTGGGCTTGTATTCACTGGAATTTAGAAGGATGAGAGGGGATCTTATAGAAGCATATTAAATTATTAAGGGATTGGACAGGTTAGATGCAGGAAAAATGTTCTTGGTGTTGGGGGAAGTCCAGAACCAGGGGTCACAGTTTAAGAATAAGGGTAGGCATTAAGGATGAGATGAAAATTTTTTCACCCAGAGTTGTGAATCTGTGGAATTCTCTACCACAAAAGGCAGTGGAGGCCAATTCACTGGATGTATTCAAGAGAGTTGGATATAGCTCTTAGGGCTACCGGAATCAAGGGATAAGAGGACAAAGCAGGAATGGGGTACTGATTCTGAATGATCAGTCATGATCATATTGAATGATCATGGGGCTCGAAGGGCCAAATGGCCTACTCCTGCACCTGTTTTCTATGTATTGTTTGGTGTATGTTTGTATAAAATGTGCACACTAACATTTTTAGTTGAGAAGATGTTAGATATTTTCCCTTTTCAAATTAGAATTTTGTGGCTTAAAGGGAGGGTAATGATTGTGTAAATAAGTGTTCAATAAAAGAGCAGAGAGCATAATAAGTTTCATAACATCTCCAAATATTACAGCATCAACATACTATGTTTATAGAATGTTGATGGTGTGATATTTGAAGATGTTCGCCACTTGTATGCTGCAAATTATGCAGCGTGAATATAAGTCTCGTAACAATGATGGCTTTCTCTCCTTTGTCATTAGTCATTAAGGTGCAGTAAAATACTCACAATTTACAGATGAAATCCTATGTAAATAAGCACATTTTCACATAGTTTTTGATGTAAAAAATGAAATGCAGTAGAATTATATGGAAAAAAAAACGAATGTAATTTTAAAATTGTATATTTCTATAGTTTTCAGACTGTTTGCCAGGCTCGTACAGCAATAAGTGCTGACATGCATAAAACTGGAAAAATGAACCTTTGAATGACCCTTATGTTGTGCTGCAATGAAAAGAAGCAGAGTCTTGTGCTGCTGTTGCTGGGAAGTTCACATTGTGGGATTCCTTCCTTTTTGGAGAAAGGTATGTTGATGGATCCTCAATTATGTCTAATGCATTGGTTTTGTAGCTATTTATCAGTAATTCAAAATCATGTTTCATGAGTGAATTGGGTAAAATAAAAGCCTTTTATTTTTGTTTGGAAAATTTGCATAAAGGAACTAACAAGCAGATTTTAAGATAATGGACATCTTTCACTTTTCTTCAGGGATTCGCCATGAGGTGTTGATACCTTATTTTAAAATTTGGAGACATAGGACCTAAATGGCGCAGCATGACTTTGCTCCAGCCTGGCTTAATTTTCCTACTCCACCTTCATCAACCAAGGTATTGCAATAAAATTAAGTTTTGAAGTTTCTAAATGTTTGAATATTTGTGGACTTTTTTTTCTTCTACCTGCTTTTTGTGGACTTGTACCTGAATATTGGTGGATTTTTTTCCTTTCACCTGCTTTTGTATTTTGGTGTGTGCATGCACAAGATTTTTCACAATGAAATGTGTTCTTTTAGTTCGGGATCAAATGTTGGTTATCATTACTGGCTTTGATTAAACTGTTTTTCCATATAGTCAGATTTGCCAAGCATCTATCTTGGCGTCAGCATGCTATTGGTTATCATAATTATGCAGAGTCCTTTGGGTTTAGGTTTGTTATTATTGTTAGTTTTACATGCCATCCAAACAGATGAGATATACCATGCATAAATACAATCAAGTTAAACTCTAGTACAATAGAGCAAAGGAGAAGATACAGTGCAGAATCTAGTTCTTAGCATTGTGCCACATTTTAGTGCATCAGTTGCATAGACAAAGTCCAATGTCCACAATGGGATAAAGGTTAATCGATAGTACCCTAGCTTATGGAAGGACCATTCAGAAACTTGATAACAGAGGGGAAGAAGCTGTTCCTAAGTCTGGAGGTGCGTGATTTCAAGATTCTGTTCTTTCTGTCGGATGGGAGAAAGTAAAGAAGTTACCTAACAGCACTGAGACCTGGTTCAATGCTGATCTCAGATGCTGTTTATGTAAAGATTGCATGTTCTGTCTGACTGGATGTGGTTTTTCTCCTTTGTTTGTTATTTAATTGCCTTCCAATATTGACAATTGAATATGTACAACCTAAGAGCTTTGATCTGATTGGCTGCAATATCACTGGGCTTCAGCGGCAGTTGAATAAACGTGGTCCTGTTGTTGCTGCTTCACCAGCTTGGTGCACAACACAGCTCTTGCCATGTTCTTTCATTCTTTCTGTTGGACGTGATGATTGTAAAGGGACCGATATGCTGAACTCTGGGATTCAGATAGTGTTGCTTCTGATGGTGCATGAGCAAAGTGGTTGTGATATGCAGCACAAAAGGGAAGCATCCTCTGTGTGAAGACAGAATCTAGTCTTCACATGGATCATTCTGTGGTCATTCATACCAAAAGTTATGGATAGATCCATCCACAATAATTGTTGGGTCTTACCCTCCTGGTCTATTTTACCTCGTTCACTGCAGACCCCAACAGGTACTCTGGGGCTGTTTAATTGGTGGTGCGTACCAGTAAGTTTGGTGCTAGATGTTGAATGAGTGGTTGCCTCCCAAATCTGTTATTGGTATTCCTGCAAGAAGTTTGAATCTATTTTTCAAGTTTCTGCTTTAGGCAATACACTAAACATCCTGAATCAAAATGCAATGAACAGTCCCCCAGGATACGACTGTTCGAGATGTGCAGCCTTTAACTGCTGGGGAGACCATGCAACATTTTCTGTGTGGGAATTTGTTTCGTAGCAATATCTGAATCCTTCAGTCAAATGCCTTGCATTAGCTACATATTCACCTTGGTTGGCGTACGTTCTTGTTTAAAAATATTGCCAGGCAGCTGCGTTTCTGACTTGCATTGGGTTATAGAAACATAGAAACATAGAAAAATAGGTGCAGGAGGAGGCCATTCGGCCCTTCGAGCCTGCACCACCATTCAATGTGATCATGGCTGATCATCCAACTCAGTATCCCATACCTGCCTTCTCTCTATACCCCCTGATCCCTTTAGCCACAAGTGCCACATCTAACGCCCTCTTAATATAGCCAATGAACTGGCCTCAACTACCTTCTGTGGCAGAGAATTCCAGAGACTCACCACTCTCTGTGTAAAGAATGTTTTCCTCATCTCGGTCCTAAAGGAATTCCCCCTTTAGGTTATTATGACTTGACTACGGACTGACTTGGGTTATGAACAGTGTGTGGACACAGAACCTGCCATAGGCTGGAGAGGACATGTACTTAACTGACTTTTGGCCTTGATGTGCAGTCAAGCTCCATTCCTACTCTTGGAGCAGCGAGAAGAAGGAATGGCCGGTGTGGGGCAACTTTTTGATTCTGTTGGCCTCTTTTCTGAGGCAGCGTGAAGTGTTGCTGGAGTTTTAGATTTGTGTTCAACTAACAGATAATGCAGCTCAATAAAAATCAAAACGTTTTACAGTCGTACAAACAGAGCCATAACATATCCAAATCAAAAGTGGAATTGGCTTGGTCTACTTGTGCTAGGATACACAAATAATCTGTTTTCATCAAGGAGAAGGACATGGAGGATAGTGAAATCAGTGTGAAGAATATTCATGTTCAAGGGCAGTTTCGGATTAAGAAGGAGGATGTCGTGCGGTGCTTGAAGAACATCAAGGTGGATTAAGAAATGAGATTGCTGTAGCTTTGGTGAAGATCTTTGCATCTCCTCTAGCCACAGGCAAGGTCCCAGAGGACTGGAAAGTAGCTCATGTTGTTTGTTTATTCAAGGTGGAAATAGAGAGAATCTAGGAAACTGAAACCGATGAACATCACGTCAGTGTTAGGGGAAACTACTGGAGAGGATTCCTTGGGCCAATAGCTTATACTCCCATTTAGAAGAGAATGGGTTATTTAGGGACAGTCTTTGACACGGCAGTTTGTTTCTTGCTAATGATCAAGTTTTTTGAGGGGAGGACCTAGGTGATTGATGAGGGTAGAGTGGTGGAAATGGTCTGCATGGGTTTCAATAGTGATAAAGATGGCATATAGTATGCTTGCTTCCATCGGTTGGGGCATTGAGTATAAGAATCAGGAAATTACGATGCAGCTTTGTAGAACTTTGCTTTGGCTGCATTTGGAGTATTGTGCGCAGTTTAGGTCACCCCTTTACAGGAAGGATGTGGAGGATTTGTAAAGGGTGCAGAGGAGATTACCAGAATTATACCTGGATTTTG
Organism: Raja brachyura; assembly: GCA_963514005.1. The sequence continues at coordinate 64,230,179 of OY740781.1, forward strand.
GGGTATTAGCCACAAGGAGAACTTGGACAGGCTCTGGATTGTTTTCTCTGGAATGCCTGATGTTGGAAGTATGTAAAATTATAAGAGGTGTAGATAAGGTGGAGAATCTTTTTTTCAGGATGGAAAAATCAAATACTGGAGAGCATAGCTTCAAGGTGAGAGGCGCAAACTTTAAATGAGTTGCGTGGGGGAAGTTTTGCTTTACTCAGAGGGTGGTGAGTGCCTGGAACGCGCTGCCAGGGATGGTGGCATTTAAAAGACTTTTGGATAGGCATATGGATATGGAGGGGGATGGGTTATGCAGGTTGACCGGGTGCCAATGGCAACCTACAGACCCGCCGGGCAACCTAAAAGCCATGCCATTTTGCCCGACTTGGCAAGCAACTGGGACACCCGGCTCGGTGCTAGGCTCTCGGGTCTCGACGCTGGCTCTCGGCTCTCGGGTCGGTGCTCGGCTCTCGGTCTCGGCTCTCTGCTCGGCGCTAGGCTATCTGGTCTACTCTCAGCACGGCCGGCCGCCGAGCACATCATCGGCCGTGGTTGTGCGCATGCGCACTGCCACGGCAACTGGTCGGCGTCAGCCACTTTCTCCCTTCCTTTGCATTGTGGGAGTTCTGGCCGCCATTGCTGTCCAGTCGCTGCCTCACCGTGACCGCTGAAAAACAACGCAGAATCACTCCCTGGAGCTGAAGTAACTCCCTGGAGTAACTCTTGCTTCTTGGTTTCCTGGTCCTCCAAAAATATTCAAAATGGAATTTAAACTGGTGGACCCACCACCACCAAACTCCAAACTCTGGAAAAATAACAGCCTATTGCATTTTATCTGTTTATTTATTGTGTATATATATATGGTCTATAGTATATAGACACTGAACTTTTATCTCCTGTTCTGTATTATGTTTACATATTCTGTTGTGCTGCAGCAAGCAAGAATTTCATTGTCCTATCTGGGACACATGACAATAAAACTCTCTTGATTCTTGACTTGGACTTAAGCAAAAAAGGGTTCTTGGGAAAAATAAAGCTACCTTAAATTTCGTTGTGTCTGGTTGGTACCTATGGTAGGGTGAAGACTATTCCATGCTTTAATTGTGTGGGGGAACGCCATAGAGCAGCCGGCATCTCTGGATAGAAAATATTGGGTGCCATTTCGGGTAGAGACCCTCCTTTACATTTCTTCTGGTTTTAATGTTTTTAGTTTAATTTAAAGATACAGCGTGGAAACAGGCCCTTGGGCCACCGAGTCCACACTGACCATCGATCACCCATACTATCCCACACATCAGCGACGTAAGCCAAGAGTATTTTATTCTCTCTCGTCCCAGTTAGAACAATGAAATCCTTACTTGCAGCAGCACAACAGAATATGTAAACATAGTACTCTGTAAACAATGTTATAAACGTGAAAACAAAACTCCATACAGACAGCAGTCATATTCAGTGCTGGGTCTCTGTCAATTTTAGGCAGCAAATTTATGGCCAATGTACTGCCCCAATAGCCTTGAACTGAATTAAAACATACAGTAGCTGTGAAGGGGGACATAGCGTCACTTAGAGATTTAAGACTGAAAATTGAAATTTTTTTTAGTAACCAATGTATAACTCAACGTATAATTTTTTGTTTGTTGGAAAATAAAATATAGTGGCACAGTTGGTGGACTTGCTGCCTCACACGCCAGAGATCTGTGTTCGATCCTGTTCTCGGCACTGTCTGTGTTGAATTTGCACATTCTCCCTGCAAGCATATATTTTATAGAGACACATTGTCTCTATAAAATTGCCCCTAATGTGCAGGGAGTGGGTGAGGAAAGTGGGATAACAGAACTTGTGTGAATGGGCAGACAAAAATGCTGGAGAAACTCAGCAGGTGAGGCAGCATCTATGGAGCGAAGGAAATAGGCGACGTTTCAGGTCGTGACCCTTCTTCAGACTGATATCGGGAGGGGTGGGGGGGGCAGGAAAAAGAAAGGAAGAGGCGGAGACAGTAAGCTGTGGGAGAGCTGGGAATGGGAGGGGAAGGAGGGAGAAGGCAAGGACTATCTGAAATTGGAGAAGCCAATGTTCATACCGCTGGGGTGTAAACTATGAAATATGAGGTGCTGTTCCTCCAATTTACGGTGGGCCTCACTCTGGCCATGGAGGAGGTCCAGGACAGAAAGGTCGGATTCGGAATGGGAGGGGGAGTTGAAGTGCTGAGCCATCGGGAGATCAGGTTGGTTATTGCGAACTGAATGGATGTGTTGTGCGAAGCGATCGCCAAGCCTGCGCTTGGTCTCACCGAAGTTGATCATATATGCTGAATAACCATATTTTTGTTTGAAAGTGGAAAGAGATAATAGAAATTGCATTCATTGCAACGTATAAAAATAGATGAGATGCTGTATTGTAATTTTGCTGCATGTTATTGTGGTATATATCATGTCTTGATTGGTGCATATATTTAGTTTAGGACTTTATTTGAAGCAGAAATAAATATGTGAATGCTTCATTGACCATAATTCCGACTGGTAACTACGCACTTCGTCTGAGCACATTATCCCATGCGTCATGCAAGCCATCTTAAATGACCACCTAAACTGTCATTTGGCAACCTAAAAACCTGCCGAGGTTGCCCGGCTGGCTACAAGGGAAAAAAAGTTAAGCGAGAGCCCTGGTTATGTGCAGGTAGATAAATAATGGCCATGGCATCATGTTCAGCACTGACATTGTGGGCTAACGAGCCTGTTGTTGTGCTGTACTGTTTATGTTCTATGTTGATCCCTTTCCCTGTGTTTACTTGTTCTGTTCCTTCATTTGCTTCAAGTTCCAACATTGTAGCATGTTGAATTTAATATAACTTTTTTATAGAAAGAATGTTATTCTCAAGTTTTGTTAATATGAATCTATCATATCATTTGGAGAAAAAAAATATCGGGTTCAGGGAGGAAATCTGCTTCTGTTTTATCAGGGTTGGCCTATACAGTACCCTCCATAATGTTTGGGACAAAAACCCATCATTTCTTTATTTGACTCTGTACTGCACAATTTGATATTTGTAATAGAAAAAATCATATTTGGTTAAAGTGCACATTGTCAAATTTTAATAAAGGCCATTTCTATACATTTTGGTTTTATCATGTAGAAATTACATCAGTGTTTATACATAGTCCACCCATTTCAGGGCACCATAATGTTTGGGACACAGCAATGTCATGTAAATGAAAGTAGTCATGTTTAGTATTTTGTGGTATACCCTTTGCATGCAATGACTGCTTGAAGTCAGCGATTCATGGACATCACCAGTTGCTGGGTGTCTTCTCTGGTGATGCTCTGCCAGACCTTTATTGCAGCCATCTTTAGCTTATATTTGTTTTGAGGGCAAGTCCCCTTCAGTTTTCTCTTCAGCATATAAAAGGCATGCCCAATTGGGTTCAGATTGGGTGATTGACTTGGCCACTCAAGAATCGACCATTTTTTAGCTTTGAAAAACTCTTTTATTGCTTTAGCAGTATGTTTGCAGTATTCAATATTCAGGATAGAGAGAAAGGAAAAGGAGGTGGGATAGCGTTGCTGGTTAGAGAGGAGATTAACGCAATGGAAAGGAAGGACATTAGCTTGGAGCATGTGGAATCGGTATGGGTAGAGCTACGAAACACTAAGGGGCAGAAAACTGGTGGGTGTTGTGTACAGGCCACCTAACAGTAGTAGTGAAGTTGGGGATGGTATCAAACAGGGAATTAGAAATGCGTGCGACAAAGGAAAAAGAGTTATAATGGGTGACTTCAATCTACGTATAAATTGGGTGAATCAAATTGGCAGGGGCGCTGAAGAAGAGGATTTTTTGGAATGTATGCAGGATAGTTATCTAAATCAACATGTAGAGGAACCAACGAGAGAGCAGGCTATTTTAGACTGGGTATTGAGTAATGAGGAAGGGTTAGTTAGCAGTCTTGTTATGCGTGCCCCCTTGGGCAAGAGTGACCATAATATGGTTGAGTTCTTCATTAGGATGGAGAGTGACATTGTTAATTCAGAAACAATGGTTCTGAACTAAAAGAAAGGTAACTTTGAGGGTATGAGAGGTGAATTGGCCAAGATTGACTGGCAATCAATTCTAAAAGGGTTGACGGTGGATACGCAATGGAAGACATTTAAAGACTGCATGGATGAACTACAAAAATAATTCATCCCAGTTTGGCAAAAGAATAAATCAGGGAAGGTAGTGCATCTGTGGATAACAAGGGAAATCAGGGATAGTATCAAAGCAAAGGATGATGTGTACAAAGTATCCAAAAACAGCAGCATACCAGAGGACTGGGAGAAATTCAGACACCAGCAGAGGAGGACAAAGGGCTTGATTAGGAAAGGAAAAATAGATTATGAAAGAAAACTGACAGGGAACATAAACTGACTGCAAAAGTTTTTATAGATATGTGAGGAGAAAGAGATTAGTTAAAACAAATGTAGGTCCCTTGCAGTCAGAAACAGGTGAGTTGACCATGGGGAACAAGGATATGGCGGACCAATTGAATAACTACTTTGGTTCCGTCTTCACTAAGGAAGGCATGAATTATCTGCCGGAAATAGCAGGGGACCGCGGGTCAAAGGAGAATCGAGTGAAATCCAGGTTAGTGGGGAAGTGGTGTTGGGTAAATTAAATTGATTTAAGGCCGATAAATCCCCAGGGCCAGATAGGCTGCATCCCAGAGTACTTAAGGAAGTAGCTCCGGATGCATTAGTGATAATCTTTCAAAACTCTTTAGATTCTGGAGTAGTTCCTGAGGATTGGCGGGTAGCAAACGTAACCACTCTTTTTAAGAAGGGAGGGAGAGAGAAAACGGGGAATTACAGACTAGTTAGTCTAACATCGGTAGGGGGGAAACTGCTAGAGTCAGTGATTAAAGATGGGATAGCAGCACATTTGGAAAGTGGTGAAATCATTGGACAAAGTCAGCATGGATTTACGAAAGGTAAATCATGTCTGAAGAATCTTGTGGAATTTTTCGAGGATATAACTAGTAGCGTGGATAGGGGAGAACCAGTGTATGTGGCGTTTCTGGACTTCCAGAAGGCTTTCGACAAGGTCCCACATAAGAGATTAGTATATAAACTTAAAGCATACGGCATTGGGGGTTCAGTATTGATGTGGATAGAGAACTGGCTGGCAAACAGGAAGCAAAGAGTAGGAGTAAATGGGTCGTTTTCACAATGGCAGGCAGTGACTAGTGGGGTACCGCAAGGCTCAGTGCTGGGACCCCAGCTATTTACAATATACATTAATGATCTGGATGAGGGAATTGAAGGCAATATCTCCAAGTTTGCGGATGACACTAAGCTGGGGGGCAGTGTTAGCTGTGAGGAGGATGCTAGGAGACTGCAAGGTGACTTGGATAGGCTGGGTGAGTGGGCCAATGTATCGCAGATGCAGTATAATGTGGATAAATGTGAGGTTATCCTCTTTGGTGGCAAAAATAGGAAAGCAGACTGTTATCTAAATGGTGGCCGATTAGGAAAAGGGGAGATGCAGTGCGACCTGGGTGTCATGGTACACCAGTCATTGAAAGTAGGCATGTAGGTGCAGCAGGCAGTGAAGAAAGTGAATGGTATGTTAGCTTTCATAGCAAAAGGATTTGAGTATAGGAGCAGGGAGGTTCTACTACAGTTTTATAGGGTCTTGGTGAGACCACACCTGGAGTATTGTGTACAGTTCTGGTCTCCAAATCTGAGGAAGGACATTATTGCCATAGAAGGAGTGCAGAGAAGGTTCACCAGACTGATTCCTGGGATGTCAGGACTGTCTTATGAAGAAAGACTGTATAGACACGGTTTATGCTCTCTAGAATTTAGGAGATTGAGAGGAGATCTTATAGAAACTTACAAAATTCTTATGGGTTGGACAGTCTAGATGCAGGGAGATTGTTCCCGATGTTGGGGAGGTCCAGGACAAGGGGTCACAGCTTAAGGATAAGGGGGAAATCCTTTAGGACTGAGATGAGAAGGACTTTTTTCACACAGAGAGTGGTGGGTCTCTGGAACTCTCTGCCACAGAGGGTAGTTGAGGCCAGTTCATTGGCTATATTTAAGAGGGAGTTAGATGTGGCCTGTGGTTAGGGGGATCAGAGGGTATGGAGAGAAGGCAGGTACGGGATACTGAGTTGGATGATCAGTCATGATCATATTGAATGGCGGTGCAGGCTCGAAGGGCCGAATGGCCTACTCCTGCACCTAATTTCTATGTTTCTATGTTTGGTATCATTGCTGTAAAATGAACCGCCGGCCAATGAGTTTTGAGGCATTTGTTTGATAGAATGTGTCTATACACTTCAGGATTCATTATGCTACTACCATCAGCAGTTGTCTTATCAATGAAGATAAGTGAGCCAGTACCTTCAGCAGCCATACTTGCCCAGGCCATAACACCCCCACCACCGTGTTTCACAAATGAGGTGATATTCTTTGGATCTTCGGCAGTTCCTTCTCTCCTCCATACTTTGCTCTTGCCATCACTCTGATATGTTAATCTTCATCTTGTCTATCCGCAAGACCTTTTTCCAGAACTGTGGTTGCACTTTTAAGTACTGCTAGGCATCTTAACCTGGCCATCCTATTTTTGTTGCTACCACTGGTTTGCATCTTGCAGTGTAACCTCTGTATTTCTGTTCATGAAGTCTTCTGTGGTCGTTGACAAATCCACTCCTGAAGAGTGTTTCTGATCTGTGGGACAGGTGTTTGTTTCTTTTTTCTTTATTATAGAGAGAATTCTTCTGTCATCAGCTGTGGAGGTCTTCCTTGGCCTGCCAGTCCCTTTGCGATTTGTTAAAGTGCTGAGCAACCGTGAGGTCAAGTAGGTTAAGGCGGACTGAGCAGAGAGTTCAGTCAAACGATCGCCGAGCCTGCGCTTGGTCTCGCTAATGCACAGAAGTTGACACCTGGAACAGCGGATACAGTAGATGAGGTTGGAGGAGGTGCAAGTGAACCTCTAGCTCACCTGAAAAGACTGTTGGGGTCCTTGGATGGAGTTGAGTTGGGAGGTAAATGGACAGGTTGTGCATCTCCAGCAGTTGCAGGGGAAAGTACCTGGGGAGGGGGTGGTTTGGGTGGGAAGGGATGAGTTGACCAGAGAGTTGTGGAGGGAACGGTCTCTGCGGAAAGCAGAAAGGGGTGGAGATGGGAAGATGCGGCCAGTAGTAGGTTCACATGGTTAATTCCTGGGATGGCGGGACTGTCATATGATGCCTGAATGGAGAGACTGGGCTTATATATACTGGAATTTAGAAGGATGTGAGGGGATCTTATAGAAACATATAAATTATTAAGGGATTGGACATGATAGATGCAGGAAACATGTTCACGGTGTTGGGGGTGTCTAGAACCAGGGCTCACAGTTTAAGAATAAGGAGTAGGCCATTTAGAACTGAGATGAGGAAATTTTCACCCAGAGAGTTGTGAATTTGTGGAATTCTCTGCCTCAGAAGTTCATTGGATGCATTGAAAATAGAGTTAGATGGAGCTCTTAGGGCTAGCGGAATCAAGGGATATAGGGAGAAGGCAGGAACAGGGTACTGAATGTGGATGATCAGCCTTGATCACATTGAATGGTGGTGCTGGCTCGAATGGCCTAAAGACCTACTCCTGCACCTATGTTTTATGTATCTGTAATCCTTAATTGATTGTTTGAGCTTCTGTGGAACTAATTCTGTGATTGGGACCATCTATAATTTCTCACTTTGAGTATCATTGCAATGAAACGACATTGAATGGAGACAATATTAAGCCCGGCAGTTGCGCTGCTTGCTCGTTGTTTTGGCTGACAAGTCAAAGGCTTAGTGAGTCGTGTTTTTTGGCCTAATAAATCTGCGCGTATGTTGCTTGCAAGTTTGATAGGGCTTTGGTCCACCTCTTTTTGTCTCGCCTAGCTGGCAATAATGTATTAAGTGATCGGGTGAGGTCACCTCTCTTCAGGGAGTGGATGGGTGCATGGAAGAACAGGTCATTTCTTCAGAAAACCTACATTGCTGTGATTTTATTGGAGTGACTCTTCCTGACCTTTCTGCTGGGCCTTTCATAACAATACTTTCTTTAATATTCTTTCCATAATTGGGCTGTACATGATAATCAATTGAGCGACATGGTGGCGCAGCAGCTAGCGATACTGCCTCACAGCACCAGACACCTAGGTTTACTCCTGACCTCAGTGCTGTCTGTGTGGAGTTTGTACGTTCTCCCTGAGACTGCATGGGTTTTCTCTGGGTGCACATCCCAAAGGGGTTTGTGGGTTAATTGGCCTCAGTAAATTGCCCCTAATGTATAGGGAGTGGTTGAGAAATTGGGATAACATGGAACCAGTGATAATTGGCGATGAACAGTCAGTATGGACTTGGTAGGTTGAAGGGCCAGTTTTCATGTTGTACCTCTAAACTGAGTTTCTCAAGTCATGGCATCGGCTGCATGTGTTTTTGTGCTGACATTGAGAGACACACTTTTTCTGAATAGAACCGTGGGGAAATTCCTGTCAAGGTGCAGCTTGCATAATTCATTGAAAAGTGCGTTGGTGCTCCACTTTAAATAGTTTGAGAATCCCTTAAGTTATCTGAGCACAGTGATATATCTTCGTACTCAAAGGTACTTTACCAAATCCAAGGAATCGAAAAATGGTAACACTATAGAGACGGCCAATTGGCCCATCAAATCTGTATTGGCTATATGCAAGAGCAGTTCAGTTAGTTCCCCTCCTTGCAAATTATTTTTCTTTCACTCAGTTATACTGTTCCTTTTTGAACTTTACAATTGATCCTGCATCCATACTTCCCCTGGCAGTATTGTGGCCGTAAAAAAAAATAGTAAAAAACATTTATTTCACTTTGGACTTTTTTTGTATTTGTTCTTCATTTTCAAGTCACTTTTATATAGCACATTTAAAAAAAAAACTCTTGTTGGCCAAAGTGCTTTACATTGGTGGAGGTACTAACGTTATACAACAGTGGTTCATAGATTAAATACAAACATCACTGCATACATATAGCCCTCGCTCAGAGGACGTTAAGAAAGGCTTGGGAGTAGAGATGAGTTTTAAGTCTTGACTAAAAGGAGTCGATGGAGGGGGCAGTTCTGATGGGAAGCGGAATGCTGATACGGTTAAGCAGATTTGATTGTTTTTTGGGCTTCAGGGGGAGATAGAGTTGTGTATCGTCTGCGTAGCAATGGAAGGAAATGCTGTACCTTTGAATGACTTGGCCTAAGGGGAGCATATACAGGGAGAAGAGAATGGGGCCAAGGATGGAACCTTGTGGAACCCCACAGCAGAGGCGAGCTGGGGAGGAGAAAGAGTTGCCTATGTTAGTAGAGAAACTCCTCCCTTTGTGGTAAGAGATGAACCAGCTAGGGCAGTGCCATCAATACCAACCCCGTACCGGAGACGGTCAATTAGATGGTGTGGTCGACAGTATCAAATGCTGCACTGAGGTCGAGAAGGAGCAGGATTGCACAGTCGCCGGAGTCAACGGTGAGCAGTAGGTCATTATGTACCTTCAACAAGGCAGACTGTGCTGTGGTGGGCCCTGAAACCTGATTGGAAAGTTTCCAAGGTAGCATTTTGGTGAAGGTAAGGCATAAGTTGACTTAAAATTACCTTTTCAAGGGCTTTTGAAAGGAAAGGCAGTTTTGAAATGGGTCTGTAGTTGCTTGGCAAGTGGGGTTGAGGTAGGTTTTTTTCAGGAGGGGCTGGACCACCGCATGCTTGAAGCAGGTAGGAACAGTGGCAGTGGCCAGAGAACTGTTGAAGATGGCGAGGATGATGGGACCGGCTATTGTAATGACATCATTTAGAAGGGCAGAGGGGACAGTGTCGAGGGGGCAGGTGGTAGGTTTCATGGTGGTGATCAGTTTTACAAGGGAGGGTAGAATAATGGGTTGGAAACAGTCTAATTTTGAAGAACAGATGAATGAGACAGCCAAGTCACGGATGGGAGGGGAAATATTCGTTCTGATGTTCTTTGCTGGTAAAAAATGTAGTAAATTCCTCGCACTTAGCACAGGACCCAGTTAAGCTGGTGCTGGGGGCAGGACATGTGATGGAGGTGATGGTGCTAAAAAGGACCTTAGAGTTATGAGCGTTTTTGGAGATAAGGGTGGAAAAGTATTTTATTCTTGCAGATTTTACTGCTTTCTGGTATTTGTGAAGATTGTTTTTCAGGCGTTCAAAGGAAATTTGAAGCGTATCAGATTTGAACTTCCGTTCTGATTTTCTGCATTCTCTTCTTATGGCTCTGGTGGTGTCATTGAGCCACGGCCAGTCTTTAGGTTTAGGCTTTTTCATTTTAAGAGGAGCAACAGAATCCAGAATGGAAGAACAAGTGGTGTTGAATAGAGAAATTAGGTCGTCGGTGCTGAGATGGAGGGGAGACGCCTCAATAGTGCAGATGTCGGGGGCGGCTATGAGAGCCTCAGAGAACTTACTGGCCATCGTGGAATTAACGTAGCGGGAGTAGCGAGCGGGGAGATGGGATTTTGAGGGAGAGAAAGGCAGAGATATATCTAATATAATAGCATTATGATCAGACAGACAATAATATCTGTGTTACCAATTGGGAGACCAGACGAAAGCACTAGGTCTAGTGTATGGCCAAGCTTGTGCGTGGGTCCAGTGGTGAGTAGAGACAGATTGAAGGAATCAACCAGGTTCATAAATTCACTCACAAGAGGCTTTGTGGGACAACAGACATGAATGTTAAAATCACCAAAAATCAGAACCCGGTCAAATTTGGGCAACAAGCTAGCGATAAGATCACCAAATTGTGAAATAAAGTCATTATTCATTTTTGGTGGGCGATACACAAGAACAATTAAAAGCGGACAGATTAGACCAACTATGATAAGTTGATGTTCAAAACTGGAGACGTGATCAGCGTTCAGAAGGCGGCAGTTGAAATGCTTCTTAAACGCCGTGGCTAGGCCCCCACCGCGACCTGAGATCTTAGCGAGCTGAAAAAGTTACAGGTATCAGGACAGAGTTCCACGAGTGGAGCAAGCTCACCAGGATTTAGCCAGGTTTCTGTGATCAGTAGGAAGTCCAATCCACGTGCGATGAAGAAGTCATTGAGGACGAAGGTTTTGTTCAGCACTGATCTCGCGTTGATCAGGGACTGCAGGTGAGTTGTGGTCCGGTAGCGGTTCCCACGCCAGCGGGCGGCGGTTCAGGGAGACCACGCTGCTGCGCTTCACACAGGGCCTGGCTGGGAGCCCGCGTGCCGACAGCCCTGGGACCGGGAGGATCGACCAGAAAGAAACACACCTGGGCTCAAGGGACCGCCGATGGATGGAGCGGTAGGGCCAACCAGGTCCGTCCTGAGAGCGCTGGGCAAGGTAAGCTGATGTTAAACGGCCTGGGCGAGGTTCTTCAACCTTACCAGGGCGCCCGCGCGTTTACCCAACCTCCTGGCTTGTCTCGTGTGGCGGCGGCCGCAAGGCCAAGCCCATACATCTCTCAGCAGCCGAGCGAGGAGCGAACGGTAAGGGAAGCCTTGTCCGGGGGCTCAGTCCTTGGGTCGGTCCAGGGCTCAGTCCGGGGTCTTGTCCGGTGCCATGGATGAAAATCCCGATGACAGAGGCTCGGCTTCGTCCGGGGCTTCGTCTGGAGCACGGTGCGGGGCTTTGTCCGGGGCTTCGTCCAGGGGTCGGTCTGGGGCCTCGGGTTAAGACCTCAACGACGAAGGCTTGCATGTCCAATAGTGCTTGCTGTTCATACGCTAACTTTGACTGCAGGCCATACGAACGGTAGAGATTACCTGGATTGGGGCTTTGTCCAGGCGGGAGACGACGGGCAGTCAAACACAACGGCGCAGCCATCTTGGACAGGACTGGCCATTTCCTGTCCCCTAATTCATGACCAATCTGCCATATGAGCAATTTCTGCCTATCGACATCTGCTTTGACCTTTCATGGCTTTTAATAGCTCAATTGATCTCTGCAACCTCCTCCATTATTGGAACAACCTCAACTTGTCATTTATTCACATAAATAGCCCCTAAACCATGAAATCACTGACTATTTTCTGAACCCTCTCCAAAGCCTTCGCATCTCTCCTTGTTTGATGCTAGATTTGCAAGAATACTCTAGTTGTGTTCAAACCAATGTTTTTAATAGCTTCCAAATGACTTTTTTGCTCTTGCACTCTATGCCTCTATTTATTTGGTGCTCTTTGTTTCAGATTTTTTTTTGTCTGTTTTTTGTTTATTTGAGTTCACGGGAATATATCTAGATTATGGCTGAAATATCTGCTCTTTTAAGGGTCTCCTATTGTTCAACCACAGTATTGGCTGCCAAGCTTTGATTTCAGTTTATCCAGGTCTGATGTTTTCATCCTATCTCCAATTGGAGTGGTCTATAACCTTTTCTCCAGCTATTGCAACCATATCATGTTCCACCCCCATCAACACTTGGCTTGTTTCCCAGAACCTCGTAAGGTTGGTCAAGAAGTGTACTGATGAAGACATTTCTCCTGAAGGCAACTCTCCCCCTCTTTTTCCGTTTGTGATTGCAATCCCAGTTTATATTTGGCTAATTGACGACTCCTGTTGTTACTACTTTGCGTTTTTGTGCACATGCTTGCAATTTTCCAGCAAATTTGCTCCTCAATATCAATATCCTTTTCTATATTGGTGGCCAGTAGAATAGTCCAACTAGTGTACTTGTTAAATTATAAACACATAGATTGTCATTGAATCATAGAGGGATACAGCATGGAAACGGGCCCTTCTGCCCAACTTACCCACACTGGCCAATATGTCCCAGCCATGCCAGTCCCACCTGCCTGTGTTTGGTTCATATTCCTCCAAACCTGTCCTTTCCATGTGTCAAAGTTCATCTTTTAAAAACCAGACAGCAACAAACTGGTTAAAGGTGAACCATGGCAATTGCTAATCGATTCGTCAGGCGGGAGTGGCAAGTCTACAATGAGCACAAACGTTGCTCAGTGCTTCTTGGGCTCCACTCACAGAACAAAGGAAAGTTAGCGCAATTATACATTTTTTTAAATCAGTAAAACACTCATACCGTCTGAATATGGTATGATTGAAAGATTCTATAACCTTTCAGAATATAGGAAAAGCTGGGTCCAAATCAAGTTCATCCAATAACAAGTTATTACTTATCTCTGGAGCTTCAGCTATTTTTTCAATCTTGTGAGGCAGCATCTCTACCTGTTTCTTTGTGGCCTTGATAGAAACACATGTTATTACGCAGGTTTCCATTTTAATGTCTTTATTTAAAAGATAACCTGTCCTCCGTATTGTGTTCCATATAATTTGAAAAGTCATTCAGACTTGGCACCGAGCCATTCTTTTGTTCTATTAGACCATGTTTTTGTAGAAGAACGACTCCATTTTGTAAACTATATTAGATTTGACTATTTTCTCTTTCACATGTTCCTACCTAACTGTTTCTTAAACATTGGGATACTCCCAGTCTCAACTACCTCCTCTGGCAGCTTGTTCCATACACACACCTCCAAGGAATAGAGTCCCAGCCTACTCAATCTTTAATCTACATATAGATTGGGCCAACCAAATTGGTAACAGTGCTGTGGAGGAGGATTTCTGAAATGTATATGGGATGGGTTTTTAAACCAATATGTAGAGAAACTGACCAGAGGGCAGGCCATCTTAGACTGGGTATTGTGTAATGAGGAAGGATTGGTTAGTGCTCTTGTTGTGCAAGGTCCCTTGGGCAACAGCAACCATAGAATGGTGGAATTCTGCATCAGGATGGAGAGTGACAGTTAATTCAGAGACTAGGGTCCTGAACTTGAATAAAGGAGACTTTGGAGGTATGAGACAGGAATTGGCTAGGATAGACAGGCAAATTATACTTAAAGGGTTGACAGTGGAGATGCAATGGCGAAGATTTAAAGACCGCATGGATCACCTTCAGAAATTGTTCATCCCTGTCTGACGAAAAAAAATAAAACTGGGAAGGCTGGGAATGTGGCTGACGAGGGAAGTCAAAGATAGTGTTAAATCCAAGGAAGAGGCATATAAATTGACAGAAAAAGCGGCAAACCAGAGGACTGGGAGAAATTTAGAACTCAACAGAGGAGGACAAAGGAATGTCCACGAGAGCCCGCGGAGTACCTACAAGTGGCTGTTACCGTAATTCTCCGAGTTTGAATCGGGGGAAACTCGGGTGAACTCTTGAATTACCTCGTATAGTGTGACAGGCCCTTTACATCTGTAGTGGGGAAGATGCTGGAGTCAATTATTAAAGATGTTACAGCAGCGTATTTGGAAAGCAGTGACTGGATCGGTCAAAGTCATCATGGCATTATGAAGGGGAAATCATGGTTGACTAATCTTTTGGATGTTTTTGAGGATGTAACAAGTAGAATGGATAAGGGAGAGCCTATGGATGTGGTATATCTGGACTTTCAAGAAGCCTTTGACAAGGTCCCATGCGAGATTAGTGTGCAAAATTAGAGCTCATGGTACTTGGGGATACGATATTGACTACGGTACTATGGATAGAGAACTGGTTGGCAGACAGGAAGCAAAGAGTAGGAATTACCAGGTCCTTTTCAGAATGGCAGGTAGTGACTAGTGGGGTGCCACAAGGCTCGGTGCTGGGACCCCAGTTATTTACAATATATATTAACGATTTAGAGGAGGGACTTATATGTAACATCTCTAAGTTTGTGGATGACACAAAACTGGGTGGCAATGTGAGCTGCGAGGAGGATGCTATGAGGCTGCAGGGTGATGGATAGGTTGGGTGAGTGGGCAGGAGCATGGCAAATGCAGTATAATGTGGATAAATGTGAGGTTATCCTCTTTGGTGGCAAGAACAGGGAGGCAGATTATTATCTGAATGGTGTCAGATTAGGATAAAGGGATGTGCAACGAGACGTGGGTGTGTTTGTACATATGTCACTGAAAGTAAACATGCAGGAACAGCAGTGAAGAAAGCCAATGGCATGTTGTCCTTCATTGCAAGAGGATTTGAGTTTAGCAACAAGGAGGTCCTACTGCAGTTGTACATGGCCCCGGTGAGACTGCACCTGGAGTATTGAGTGCAATTTTGGTCTCCTAATTTGAGGAAGGACCTTATTGCTATTGTGTTTGAAATAGGTGGCTTTAGAGATTTTAGAAATAGTGATATTTCAAGAATCAGTAGTCAAGAGTGGTTCCAGACGATGGAAAATTGCCAATATTACACCGCTGTACAAAAAACAGAGCAAAGCAGAATAGTGGGAACTGTAGGCCGGTTAGACTGACATCAGTGGTTGGTAGTTTTTTTAGAGTCCATTATAAAGGATGAGGTTTCAGAGTACTTAGGTTCATGATAAAAAGGCCAAAGTCAGCATGGTTTTGTGAAGGGGAGATCTTGCCTGACAAATCTGCTGGAAATTTTTGAAGAAGTAAATAGTAGGACAGACAAAGGAGAGTCAGTGGACGTTGTTCAACTAGATTTTCAGGAAGCCTTTGATAAGGTGCCATATGCAAGGCTGCGAAGGAAGGAAGAAAGATAAGAGCGCTTGATATCAAAGGGAAGATACTAGCAATGATAGTTTGGCTGGATGGCAGAAGGCAAAGCGTGGCAATAATGTTTTTCTTTTTTCTGGTTGGTTGCCAGTTCCGCAATGGTCGGTGCTGGGGCCACCACTCTTCACGTTGTATATTAATGATTTGAACGAGGGGTTTGAAGGCTTTGTGGCCAAGTTTGCGGATGATACAAAAATAGGTGGAAGGGCAGGTAGTGTAGATAAAGCAGGGACTTTGCAGAAGGACTTGGACAGGTTGGGAGGGAAGTGGCAGATGGAATATATTGTAGCAAAGTGTGGAGTCATGCATTTTGCTAGTAATAAAGGTGTAGACTATTTACTAAAAAGGGGAGAGAGTCCAGAAAATTGAGGTGCACAGGGACTTGGGAGTGATGGTACAGGATTCCTTAAAGGCTAATCTGCAAGTTGAAGGCAAATGCGATGCTTGCATTTATTTAAAGAGGGATGGAATACAAAATCCTGGATGTAATGTTGAGGCTATATGAGGCACTGGTCAGGCAGCATTTGGAGTATTGTGAGTAATTTTGGCCGCCATATCTGAGGAAGGATGTGCTGCGCCTGGAGAGGGTCCAGAGGAGGTTTATCAGGAATGCTTCCAGAACTGAGTGAGTTAATTTATGATGAGCGTTTGATGGCACTGGGCCTGTATTTGCTGGTGTTTCAACGAATGAGGGGGACCTCATTGAAATGTACCAAATAGTGAAAAGTTTGCATAGAGTGGATGTGGAGAGGATGTTTCCACCAGTGGGAAAATATAGGGCTAGAGAACATAGCCTCAGAATTAAAGGACATTCTTTTAGGAAGGAGATGAGAAGGAATTTCTTTAGTCAGAGGGTGGTGAATCTGTGTCACAGAAGGCTATGGAGGCCAAGTCAATGGATATTTTTAAAGAAGAGATAGATTCATGATTCATGGGAACAAGGAAATGGCAGATGAGTTGAAAAGGTACTTTGGATCCATCTTCACTAAGGAGAACACAAACAATCTTCCTGATATAGTAGTGGCCAGAGGATCTGGGGTGACGGAATAACTGAAGGAAATCCATATTAGGCAGGAAGTGGTGTTGGATAGACTGATGGGACTTAAGACTGATAAATCCCCAGGGCCTGATGGTCTGCATCCCAGGGTACTTAAGGAAGTGGCTCTAGAAATCGTGGATGCAATGGTGATAATTTTCCAATGTTCTATAGACTCGGGATCAGTTCCGGTGGATTGCAGGGTAGCTAATGTTATCCCACTTTTTACGAAAGGCGGGAGAGAGAAAACAGGGAATTATAGACCAGTTCGCCTGACATCGGTGGTGGGGAAGAAGCTGGAGACAATTATAAAAGATGAAATAGCCGCACATTTGGAAAGCAGTAACACGATCGGTCCGAGTCAGCATGGATTTACGAAGGGGAAATCATGCTTGACTAATCTTCTGGAATTTTTTGAGGATGTAACTAGGAAAATGGACAAGGGAGAGTCAGTGGATGTACCTGGACTTTCGGAAAGCATTTGATAAGGTCCCACATGGAGATTAGTGGGCAAAATTAGGGCACATGGTATTGGGGGTAGAGTGCTGACATGGATAGAAAATTGTTTGGCAGACAGGAAACAAAGAGTAGGGATTAACGGGTCCCTTTCAGAATGGCAGGCAGTGACTAGTGGGGTACCGCAAGGCTCGGTGCTGGGACTGCAGCTATTTACAATATACATCAATGATTTGGGTGAAGGGATTCAAAGTAACATTAACAAATTTGCAGATGACACAAAGCTGAGTGGCAGTGTGAACTGTGAGGAGGATGCTATGAGAATGCAGGGTGACTTGGACAGGTTCGGGGAGTGGGCAGATGCATGGCAGGTGAAGTTTAATGTGGATAAATGTGAGGTTATCCACTTTGGTTTCAAAAACAGGAATGCTTCCAGAACTGAGTGAGTTAATTTCAAAATTGTGTCAAGTTGGGGAAAGGGGAAATACGATGGGATCTGGGGGTCCTTGTTCATCAGTCTATGAAAGTAAGCATTCAGGTACAGCAGGCAGTGAAGAAAGCGAATGGCATGTTGGCCTTTATAACAAGAGGAGTCAAGTATAGGAGCAAAGAGGTCCTTTAGCAGTTGTACAGAGTCCTAGCGAGACCTCACCTGGAGTATTGTGTGCTGTTTTGGTCTCCTAATTTGAGGAAGGACATTCTTGCTATTCAGGGAGTCCAGCGTAGATTTACAAGGTTAATTCCCGGGATGGAAGGACTGTCATGTGTTGAGAGAATGGAGCGGCTGGGCTTGTACACTCTGGAGTTTAGAAGGATGAGAGGAGATCTTATTGAAACATATAAAATTGTTAAGGGTTTGGAGACGCTAGAGGCATGTTCCCGATGTTGGGGGAGTCCAGAACCAGGGGCCACAGTTTAAGAATAAGGGATAAGCCATTTAGAATGGAGACTAGGAAACACTTTTACTCACAGAGTTGTGAGTCTGTGGAATTCTCTGCCTCAGAGGGCGATGGAGGCCGGCTCTGGATACTTTCAAGAGAGAGCTGGATGGGGCTCTTAAAGATAGTGGAGTCAGGGGATATGGGTAGAAGGCAGGAATGGGGTACTGATTGGGGATGATCAGCCATGATCACATTGAATGGCGGTGCTGGCTCGAAAGGCCGAATGGCCTACTCGTGCACCTGTTGTCTATTGTAAGGGTGTCATGGGTTATGGGGAGAAGGCAGGAGAATGGGGTTAGGAGCGAGAGATCGATCAGCCATGATTAAATGGTGGAGCGGACTTGATGGGCCGAATTTTGCTCATTTTACTTACAGTGCCCTCCATAATGTTTGGGACAAAGACCCATCATTTATTTATTTGCCTCTGTACTCCACAATTTAAGTAAGCAAGTAAGTTTATTGGCCAAGTATTCACATACAAGGGATTTGCCTTGGTACTCCGCCCACAAGTAACAACATGACATACAGTGACAGTTACGAATCACTCAGAAAACACTAAACATTAATAATAATAAAACATTAATGATAAAACACCATTGATTAAGCTTGTGAACCAACAAAATACCAGATCAAAGGGAGGCTACAGATTTTTGGCTGTTGAGTAGAGCAACTACTTGTGGATAAAAACAGTTTTTATGTCTGGCTGTGGCAGCTTTGACAGTCCGGAGTCGCTTTCCAGAGGGAAGTGATTCAAAGAGTTTGTGGCCAGGGTGAGAGGGGTCAGAGATGATCTTGCCCGCTCGCTTCCTGGCCCTTGCAGTATACAGTTCATCAATGGAGGGAAGGTTGCAGTCAATAACCTTCTCTGCTGATCGAACGATTCGCTGCAGCCTCCAGGTGTCGTGCTTGGTGGCTGAGCCAAACCAGACCATGATGGAGAAGGTGCGAACAGACTCTACGATGGCCGTGTAGAATTGGACCATCATTGCCTGTGGCAGATTGTGCTTCCTCAGCTGCTGTAGGAAGTACATCCTCTGTTGTGCTTTTTTTGACTGTGGAGTCGATGGTCGCCACCCACTTAAGGTCGGAGATGATGGTTCCCAGGAATGTAAAAGACTCCACAGATGTGACTGTGGTGTTGTTGATGGTGAGTGGGGTGAGGGGAGAGGGAGATCTCCTAAAGTCTACAATCAGTTCCACTGTCTTAAGAGCATTGAGCTCTAGGTTGTTGCGACGGCACCAGGACCAGAGCTGTGACACTTCCTGTCTGTAGGCAGATTCCTCCCCATCTGGAACAGTCCAATCAGGGTTGTATCGACCGCAAACTTGAGAAGCTTGGCAGAGGTGTCTGTGGAGGTGCAGTCGTTGGTGGAGAGGAGAGAGTACGCAGCCTTGCGGTGCTCCTATGCTGAGCGTTTGTGGGTTTCTAGATGTGCTTTCCCAGCCTCACATGCTGCTTCCTGTCTGTCAGGAAGTTGGTGATCCACTGACAGAGGGGTTCAGGCACAGTCAACTCAGAAAGTTTGGAGTGTAGTAACTCTGGCACAATGGTGTTGAATGCAGAGCCAAAATCAACAAACAGGATCCTTGCATAGGTCCCCTGGCGGTCTAGGTGCTGTAGGTTAAAGTGTAGGCACAAGTTGACTGCATCATCCACGGATCTATTGGCCCGATATGCAAACTGCAGAGGGTCCAGCAGGGGGTTTGTGATATTTTTCAGCTTGGCCAGCACAAGCCTTTCGAGTGTCTTCATGACCACAGAGGTCAGTGCGACAGGCTTGTAGTCATTAAGACAATACCCTTTTTGGGTACAGGGACAATAGTGGAGGCTTTGAAGCAGGCAGGGACTTCATGTTTGCAGGGACTGGTTAAAAATGTCTGTATAGACCCGTGCCAGCTGTTTGGCACAGAGCTTAAGAGTAGAGCGAGAAACATTGTCAGGTCCAGGAGATTTCCTGCTTTTTTGTCCTCTGAAAAGCCTCTCCGCCCCTCTATTTTTATTGTTGATATTTGATAAGTGATGTTTTGCAGCAGAGAGGGTGTGGGTGATTGGGTGTGAAGTGGTGATTGGAGGGGTGATTTGAGATTTGTAAATGAAAAAAACCACACATGGTTAAAGTGCACGTTGTCAGATTCTAATAAAGGCCATTTTCATACATTTTGGTTTCACCATGTAGAAATTACAGCAGTGTTTATACATAGTCCGTCTGTTCCCCCCCCCCCCCCCCCCCCATTTCAACGCACCATAATGTTTGGGACACAGCAAAGTCATGTAAATGAAAGTAGTCATGATTCGTAATTTGTTGCATATCCTTTGAATTGCAGATTGCTTGCAGTCTGCGATTCATGGACATCACCAGTTGCTGGGTGTCTTCTCTGGTGATTGGTTTCAGATCTGGTGATTAACTTCGCCATTAAGAATTGACCATTTCTTAGTTTTGAAAAACTCCTTTGTTGCTTTAGCAGTTTTGGATCATTATCTTGCAGTAGAGTGAACCACCGGCCAATGGGATTTGAGGCATTTGTTTGAACTTGAGCAGATAGGATGTGTCTATACACTTCAGAATTCATTATGCGGCTACCATCAGCAGTTGTGTCATCAATGAAGATAAGTGAGCCAGTACCTTCAGCAGCCATACATGCCCAGGCCATAACACCCCCACCACCATGTTTCACAGATGAGGTGGTATGCTTTGGATCTTGGGCAGTTGCTCCTCTCCTCCAGACTTTGCTTTTGCCATCACTCTGAGAGCAGTTATTCTTCATCTCATCTGTCCTTTTTTCCAGAACTGTGGTTGCTCTTTTAAGTACTTCTTGACAAACTATAACCTGGCCATCCTATTTTTGCAGCTAACCAGTGGTCTGCAACTTGCAGTGTAGCCTCTGTATTTCTGTTCATGAAGTCTTCTGCGGACAGTGGTCATTGACAAATCCACACCTGACTCCTGAAGAGTGTTTCTGATTTGTCGGGAAAGGTGTTTGGGGATTTTTCCTTATTATAGAGAGAATTCTTCTGTCATCAGCTGTGGAGGTCTTTCTTTGCCTGCCAGTCCCTTTGAGATTAGTAAGCTCACCAGTGCTCTCTTTCTTCTTAATGACATTCCAAACAGTTGATTTTGGTAAGCCTAAGGTTTGGCTGATGTCTCTATAGGGCCTGTCCCACTTGCCGATTTTTTTTCAGCGACTGCCGGCGTCATTAACTGACGTAACAGGTCGCCGAAAGATTTTGAACATTTCAAAATGCAGCAGTGACAAAAAAAATCTTGCAACACTTGTGGAGACACCGTGCGTCAATACGTCATCACGCCGCGACTTTGTCAGCAGCCCGATACGTCAGTCAATGATGCCGATAGTCGCCGAAGGAATTACCAAGTAGGACAGGCCCTTAACAGTTTTATTCTTGTTTCTCAGTCTCATAATGGCTTCTTTGACTTTCATTGGCACAACCTTGGTCCTCATGTTGCTAAAAAGCAATAAAAGTTTCCAAAGGTGATGGAAAGACTGGAGGAAAGACTAAGTGCTGAGAGCTCTCTTATACCTGCATTAAAGAGGCAAATTAAACACACTACAAACGCCTGTGAAATCATGTGTCCCAAACATTATGATGCCCTGAAATGGGAGGACTCTATAAACACAACTGTATTTTCTAAATGGTGAAACCAAAATGTATAAAAATGGCCTTTAATAAAATCTGACAATGTGTACTTTAACCACATGTGACTTTTTTCTATTACAAATCTGAAATTGTGGAGTACAGAGGCAAATAAATAAATGGTGGGTCTTTGTCCCAAACATTATGGAGGGCACTGTATGACCTTATGAAACAATTGCATTTGCTGTTTTATTTCTGCCAATCATTCCACATCTTCTCCAAGTGTATCTACATTTTATTTGAAAAAGATGTTCAGAATGTATTATTTTTGGCTTGACTATGCTCTTCAAAATTATCCATGAAATGTGTTTCTCTTACAAAGTTCATTTTAGAAGCCTGTTTATTCAGCAAACCTTGTTCCAAGGAGAAAAAACTTGGATCAAAGTTCGGAATTCCTGACAAACACAGAAATGCAGAGCTAATGTGCAAATGAATGTTATGAGCATCAAGGAGATCTGTTAAATCTGAAGTTAATTGGCATCACGGGGTGAATAGTCCATGGGATCCTAGGTTTAATCCTGACCTTTGGTGCTGCCTGTGTGGAGTTTGTGCATTTTCCTTGTGACTCCCATGATTCCTACAGGTGATCTAGTTTCTTTCCACCCCACTCCTAATATTCCAAGGACATGCAAGTTGGTTGGTTATTTGGCCCTTGAAAATTTCTCCTGAGTGAGTGGCTGGTATAATCCGGGACAATGGATCATACGCGCCATGATTCAAATTATAGTCTGAATAGATCATCATGATCCATAAGTCATTACAGATAGGGTTGTTGGCCGTAGGATGTCAATAGACAATAGGTGCAGGAGTAGGCCATTCAGCCCTTCGAGCCAGCACCACCATTCAGTGATCATGGCTGATCATCCCCAATCAATACCCCGTTCCTGCCTTCTCCCCATATCCCATGACTCTGTTATTTTTAAGAGCCCTCTCTCTTGAAAGCATCCAGAGAACCTGCCTCCACCGCCCTCTGAGGCAAAGAATTCCACAGACTCACCACTCTTTGTGAGAAAAAGTGTTTCCTCGTCTCCGTTCTAAATGGCTTACTCATTCTTAAACTGTGGCCCCTGGTTCTGGACTCCCCCAACATTGGTAACATGTTTCCTGCCTTTAGCGTGTCCAGACCCTTAACAATCTTATATGTTTCAATTAGATCCCCTCTCATCCTTCTAACCTCCAGAGTGTACAGGCCCAGCTGCTCCATTCTCTCAGACTATGAGTCCCGCCATCCCGGGAATTAACCTGGTAAATCTACTCTGCACTCCCTCAATAGTAAGAATGTCCTTCCTCAAATTAGGGGACCAAAACTGCACACAGAACTCCAGGTGTGATCTCACTAGGGCTCTGTACAACTGCAACAGGACCTCTTTGCTCCTATATTCGATTCCTCTTGTTATAAAGGCCAACATGCCATTCGCTTTCTACAAGGTCTGCTGTACCTGCATGCTTACTTTCATGTATAAGGACCCCCAGATCCCGTTGTACTTCCCCTTTTCCCAACTTGACACCATTCAGATAATAATCTGCCTTCCTGTTTTTGCTACCAAAGTGGATAACCTCACATTTATCCACATTAAACTTCATCTGCCATGCATCTGCCCACTCCTCCAACCTGTCCAAGTCACCCTGCATTCTCAAAGCATCCTCCTCACAGTTCACACTGCCACCCAGCTTTGTGCCATCTGCAAATTTGCTAATGTTACTTTGAATCCCTTCATCCAAATCATTGATGTATATTGTAAATAGCTGCGGTCCCAGCACCGAGCCTTGCGGTACCCCACTAGTCACTGCCTGCCATTCTGAAAGGGACCCGTTAATCCTTACTCTTTGTTTCCTGTCTGCCAACCACTTCTCTATCCATGTCAGCACTCTACCCCCAATACTGCTGGAGTTCTAAAGGGGGCATGTCCTATTCCCAACTAACTGTTGCTTCATGAGTCAGGCAGCATCTCTGGAGGAAAAATAGGTGATTTCTCAGGTTTGGACTTTCTTTAGATTCATACATGGTTCAGACTGGATAAAGATGCCACTTTTGATTCCCTGATGGACACTAGTAAACCACGTTTTTACAATAATTAGCAATGTTACAACATTTTGAGATTTAAAAAATCAAGTCTGCAATTTATCCCATCAGATAAAGCATAAAAAGAAGTTTAATTTGACACTTAATTCATTTTCATACCTTCAGTATTAAAGAAGTTATGGCCATTTTCATACTCGGAAATTAGCATCTTGTTCCCTATTGTTTTTCCATTGACTTAACACAAAAGTTGTGATCGTGGACAGTCAAAAGCCCATAGCTTTCTTAAAAATTAAGTGAACTGAAAGAAAACATTCAGTTATTATAGATTGAAGCATTCTGAAACAAATATGAAACAATCTGACTTGGAAGACCTTAAATTAAAGCATATAATTGGTTAGTTACAAGAATTCACAATATAACATGATTTTTAAATCTAATTGTCATTAATTTATAGGCCAAATTGAAGGAATTTAGTGTTTAATGCCTGTAAATTAATGGCCATTTAAATCAGCTTGCAAGTGAGATTTTCTGGAACGCGATGGATTGGAACGTTGCGGTTGCGGTGAATTTAACCCCAATATCGGCAGGAAAAATACAGCCGGTTCATGTGGGGAATAAATCACCGTTTCGCAACATGAAATGTTGATTAAGGTCATCTAAACAAGCAAGTTTATGTGAAAAAATAAACAGCTTTCATTTACCTGTCCCCTACGTAAAATCCGTCCCCGTTGTCGGCGTTCACGACAATAGGAGCTAATTTTTATTTTACTGCAGCGCTGAAATAGTCGGGCGATTTAAATTTTTTTTTCACTTACCGGCAGTCGGAACGAATCTTTAGCAAAAGCTCGCGCTCCGAGAAAATATAATTCAGGATGGCAAGGGAAAACCGCATTTTGACCCCCCCCCCCCCCCCCCCCCCCCAAAGGCACCAAAGTCGCGCACACTGCCAGTGACAGAGCTGCAGCGCCGCTGAAGGTAAGTTTTGTAACATACCTAGAATAATCAGAAAGTTTCACTGTACGACAGCACAGGAGGCTGCCATATGGCCCATGCGGCTTATGATGTTCCTAATGTCCTTTACACTGGAAATATTCATCATATGGAGAGAGAGTGAGGGAGAGAAAGAGAAAAAAGATTATTAATATTTTGATTCTTTGAATTTGTTGTCTCTGATTTTCTGTCTACTTGGCTTCACCTGGACCACTACAGTATACAGAAGCAAAAAGCTCCTGGATGTATTTATCTCCAACGATAGAGAAAAGTGCCTTTAAGAGTCCAGCTAACTATTTCATTTCCAACAATAGCCCCAATATTTTTAATGGATCCACAATGAGTTTGATATTTTCCCAGCTAAGGCAAACAGCTTTGCAAACAAAGCCAAGGTAAACAAAAATGATTATCACCTGGTAACATTTGCCAATTTTGGAATGTCATCTTTCAGACTTTCTTCAAAATTCCTGTCAAAAATATGGATATGCATTCTCTTCCAAAACTAAAGCAATGGTTGCAGGAAATGACATGGTCATTGTTTTTTGCTGTTCCTTATTGCTGTTGATTGTGGCGTATGCACCCTTAAACCAGTGTTATTAGTTCCAGGGACGTGACTCGCTGACATCTGTACATCGGCGAGACCAAGCGCAGGCTCGGCGAACGTTTCACTGAACACCTCTGCTCAGTCTGCCTTAACCAACCTGATCTCCCAGTTGCTCAGCACTTTTTAATACCTCCTCCCATTCCCAATCAGACCTTTCTGTCCTGGGCCTCCTCCATTGTCAGAGTGAGGCCCAGCGCAAATTGGAAGAACAGCACCTCGTATTTCACTTGGGCAGCTTAAACCCCAGCGGTATGAACATTGACTTCTCTAACTTCAAATAGCCCTTGCTTTTCCTCTCTCTCCATCCCCTCCCCTTCCCAGTTCTCCCACCAGTCTTACTGCCTCCAACTGCATTCCATCTCTGTCCCGCCCTCTCCCTTGACGTCAGTCTGAAGAAGGGTCTCGACCCAAGGTACTTTGGATCCGTCATCACTAAGGAGGACACAAACAATCGTCCTGATTTGCTAGTGGCCAGAGGATCTGGGGGTGACGGAGGAACAGAAGGAAATCCACATTAGGCAGGAAATGGTGTTGGGTAAACTGATGGGACTGAAGGCTGATAAATCCCCAGTGTCTGATGGTCTGCATCCCAGGGTACTTAAGGAAGTGGCTCTAGAAATCGTGGACGCATTGGTGATCGTTTTCCAATGTTCTATAGATTCAGGATCAGTTCCTGTGGATTGGAGTGTTGCTAATGCTATCGCACTTTTTAAGAAAGACGGGAGAGAGAAACAGGGAATTATTGACCAGTTAGCCTGACATTGGTGTTGGGGAAGATGCTGGTGTCAATTATAGAACATAAGATAGCAGCACATTTGGATAGCAGTCCGAGTCAGCATGGATTAATGAAGGGAAAATCATGCTCGACTAATCTTTTGGAATTTCTTTTAGGATGTAACTAGGAAAATTGATAAGGCTAGCCAGTGGATGTAGTGTACCTGGACTTTCAGAAAGCATTTGATAAGGTCCCACATAGGAGAGTAGTTGGCAAAATTAGGGCACATGGTATTGGGGATAGAGTGCTGACATGGATAGAAAATTGGGTGGCAGACAGAAAACAAAGAGTAGGGATTAATGGGTCCCTTTCAGAATGGCAGGCAGTGACTAGTGGGGTGCTGATCATCCAACTCGGTATCCTGTACTTGCCCTCTCTCCATACCTCTTTATCCCTTTAGCCACAAGGGCCACATCTAACTCCCTCTTAAATATAGCCAATGAAGTGGCCTCAACTACTTTCTGTGGCAGAGAATTTCAGAGATTCACCACTCTGTGTGAAAAAATGTTTTTCTCATCTCGGTCCTAAAAGATTTCCCCCTTATCCTTAAACTGTGACCCCTTGTTCTGGACTTCCCCAACATCGGGAACAACCTTCTTGCTTCTAGCCTGTCCAACCCCTTAAGAATTTTGTAATTTTTGTGTCTATAAGATCCCCCCTCAATCTTCTAAATTCTAACGAGTACAAGCTGAGTCTATCCAGTCTTTCTTCATGAAAGTCCTACTATCGCAGGAATCAGTCTGGTGAACCTTCTCTGTACTCCCTCTAAGGCAAGAATGTCTTTCCTCAGATTTGGAGACCAAAACTGTATGCAATATTCCAGGTGTGGTCTCACCAAGACCCTGTGCAACTGCAGTAGAACCTCCCTGCTCCTATACTCAAATCGTTTTGCTATGAATGCTAACATACCATTCACTTTCTTCACTGCCTGCTGCACCTGCATGCCTACTTTCAATGACTGGTGTACCATGACACCCAGGTCTCGTTGCATCTCCCCTTTTCCTAATCGGCCACCATTCAGATAATAGTCTACTTTCCTGTTTTTGCCACCAAAGTGGATAACCTCACATTTATCCACATTATACTGACTTCTGATTGGAAATTTGTTTTCCCCAATTCCCTAGAAATTCTGTAAATTAACAAATGTATGACCTTGAAGGGTAATAGGTCCTTGTCATCCTGTCTAATCTTATACTTTTTCCTGCTCCATTAATTTTCCTATGTTCTTATGAATTTGCCGGCCTTAGTAATATCCTTATAAATATTTTTTCATTCGGCATGACTAAAACTACACAGTACTTGAACGATGGTTTAACTAACATTTTATGCTATTCCATCATGATCACCCTGCACGAGTGTTCTTTACTCCAGTCAATAACCGCAAGTATACCATTAAGCTGCTTCTACCTACCTATACTTCTACATTCGGGAATTTCTAGATATTGATCTCTCCATTCCTTTGTACTTCTAGGTATCCTTATATCTTGCATTCACTTGCCATGTTTGCCCACCCCAACTGAAATTATATTTTGCTTGATAACATTCCATTTGTTACTGTATTTATTTAAGTTTATTTAAACATCGTTGATGTTTTCCTTTGGCCTAGAATCATCTCCATCTTGTACTGCCAGATTTGGTATCCTTGACATTTATTTTCCTTGAAAGTGGCATGACAGGTAGATGGGATGGTCAAGAAGGCTTTTGGCACATTGGCCTTGATCAGTGAGTATTAAATATCGAAGTTGTGAGGTCATGTTACAGTTGTACCAGCGAATGGTACCAGCCACATTTAGAGTATTGTGTTCTGTTTTGGTCACCCTGTTATAGGAAAGGTGTTGTTAAGCTGGAAAGGATGCAGAGAAGATTTACGAGGATGTTGCCAGGACTTGAGGACCAGAACTATAGGGAGAGGTTGAGAGGCGAGGACTTATTCCTTGGAGCACAGGAGGATGAGGGATGATCTTTTGGAGGTGTATAAGATTATGAGAGGAATTGATGGGGTGAATGCACAGTCTTTTACCCAGATTGGGGGAATCAAGAACCAGAGGACATAGGTTTAAGGTGAGAGGGGGAAAGAACCCGAGGGGCAACTTGTTTTATGCAAATGGTAGTAGGTATTTGGAACGAGTTGACACCAGAGGAGGTGGTTGCAGCAGGTGCTATCAGAACCGTTCAAAAACATTTGGACAGGTACACAGATAGGATTGGTTTAGAGGGATAATTGCGAAATGCAGGCAGGTGGGACTTGTGTAAATGGGCATGTTGGTTGGTGTGACAAGCTGGGCCGAAGGGCCTGTCTCCACCCTGTATGACTCAATGACTTGACAAATTTAATGGTTTTGGGCTAAAATAAATAAATAGGGATGTGAGTGTGGTAGCTCTACTAGAATTGGTGGAGCTAGTTTGGGATTATAATTCTTCAGCTTTACAGCTAGAAAGGTGTCAGGGACAGTCTTGTTTTTTTGTAATATAATCCCTCAGGATAGAGAATGACTTGTTTGCACTCGGGCTTTGTCAGAACCCTGAAAATCAATGGGGAAACTGCTGATTCTCCTTCCGATTGCCATTCGGTAAGATCCTGACCTCTGTGCCTTTAGTTGGACAGGATCTACGTTTTGATTTGGGGCACACATC
Source organism: Raja brachyura (assembly GCA_963514005.1). The sequence continues at coordinate 64,258,799 of OY740781.1, forward strand.
TAGCTGGGAGGAGTGCCTGTGGTGTGGCAAATGCTGCTGCCTCCCAACTCTGAGAACTACCTCAATACTGATCTTGGATGCTGTCCACGTAGAATTGTCATGTTCTCTCTGTGACTGGAGGTCATTTAATTGCCTGCTTGCTACTGTTGACATTTGGATATGCACAGCTTGGTGCACAACTTGCAGACCTGTTGTCTCACAGCACTGTTGACCTGGGTTCACCTACTTGACCTCTGGTGCAGCCAATAAGAAGTTTGCACAATTTCCCTTTGACCGCATGGGTTTCTTTCATGTGCTTCAGTCACTGGGTACTGACCTCCCCATCTATGAAGGTGGCACTATACGAGGCACTTGCTCAAAAAAACAGCCAGTATCATCAAGGAGCCACACCACCTTGGCCCCACTTCACTCCCTCCATCGGGAAGAATGTACAGACGTCTGAAAACCATAACCTCCAGCTTCAGGAACAACATCTTCCCAGCAGCCATCAGACCCTTGAACACCACAAACAAACTAAACTATAAACTACAAACTAACTTTGTTGCATTGAGGACTTTGGGCTTTTTGCACTCATTTATTGATTTGTAATAAATTAAATTTGTGATTTATTGATTTTTGTTTATTATGTTGTTTATGAGTACTGTGTTTACAGACCTATTATGCTGCTGCAAGTAAGCATTTCATTGTTTGATTTTTGGTACATATGACAAATGCTCTTAACTTGACTATTGGCTTCAGTGCCTTTTTTTTCACCATCTGTTACCATTTTTTTATATAGCAGTCTCTCAGCGTCGAGAAGAATCCCGAAACATTTGTCCGACCGGAAAATCGTTATGATGTGAATCGCAGGCGACACAATTCTTCAGATAGTTTGGAGTCTGCTGGGGCCCGTTCTGGTGGAGGTGTGTTAATTCATCATCTAGTAAGTGTGGTGCGAGAATTAAAATGTGCTTGGAGGTACTACGGGGTGGTTAGTGAAAATAGCTTTTTTAAGTATTATCAGGTTTTGAAGATGTTGGAATTGATACTTAAATGTATAACGTATTTTAAACATTTGATTCTGTACATAATTTATTTTCTATGTACAACCCTCTGGTGCTTAGTTAATTCCATGCATGAAAGGGTTGTACACAAATATAACTTGTTCAGGATTGCTGTGAAATGTGGCCAGGCCTGCATAACAGGGTGGATTAAAAATCATTTCCTGAAGTTTTATCTGTGTGATATCTTGATTTATTTGGTATCATATTAATTTTCTGAGAATACATTATTTGGTATATTTAAACATCTTATTCTATACATGTTCAATGTATTCTATTTATTAGCCCTATCTCTGTTGTTTATGTAATGTTTGGTTGGGTTTGTTGTGGATAAACATTGATCCATTGCAAAACCTGCACATTTCAAAGGATTGTAATTATTTGGTGTTTTCTTTTTATTCCCTAAACTGAAATTGGATAAAACAAATTAGCTGGAATTAATTGAATTGTTCCATATGTCCACAAGTGGTTTGTTTCCCTTGAAGACAAAAGACTAGGAGGTATAAGGATAGGAGTAAGGCAAATAGCCCTAAAAGCCATTTGATAAAATTAAGGCCAACATTCTGCCTCCATTCACTTTTATTTCACTTTACCTAAATTCCTTGATTCATTCAGCAACCAAAGTTCAGTTCATACCTTAAATGCAACCGGAGACTGCTCTCAGCGATAGCAAATTCCTAAGATTATTACTTCTTTGAATAAATAATTTTCTCACCCTTTTACAAAATGCTAAATGGATGCAATTTTGCTGCCTACTGATTCTTTTGATCTAGATACAGCAGATGCAATAAATTGTTTAAAAGCAGCTAACCTGCTGAACCTTGAGGCTTTTGTTGCAATTCAAGGGCCTGTCCCCCTTGGGCGTCATTTGCGCGCCACGCAATTGGCGAGCGAAGATTTTGTACATCCCAAAATACTGGGGCACCGTGCGGGACCACACATCACTGCCTACGTCACCACGCACCATGCGCGCGTAATGTGCTCGTCGTGCGCCGTGATGCGTAAATGATGTCAAGTCACGTTTATTTGTCACATACACATACACAGATGTGCAGTGAAATGAAAAGTGGCAATGCTTGCGGATTGTGCAAAAAAACTACAAAACAGAATGGAACAGAATCACATATTACATATTTGTGGGAGGAAAAATAAGAAAAAACAGCAATTTTAAAAAGATACCACACAACAATAAATTGGTACAATAAAGTTAATCCCAGGTGAGATAGGAGTTTACAGTCCTAATGGCCTCTTGGAAGAAACTCCTTCTCATCCTCTCTGTTTTCACAGCATGGCAACGGAGGCGTTTGCCTGACCGTAGCAGCTGATACAATCTGTTGTTGGGGTGGAAGGGGTCTCCCATGATCTTGTTGGCTCTGGAGTTGCACCTTCTGATGTATAGTTCCTGCAGGGGGGCTAGTGTAGTTCCCATAGTGCATTCAGCCGAACGCACTACTCTCTGCAGAGTCTTCTTGTCCTGGGCAGAGCAGTTCCCAAACCAAATTGTGATGTTTCCGGACAAGATGGAAACTTGCAATAAATTATGCGCAAATGACGCCCAAGTGGGACAGGCCCTTAAGTAACTTTCCTTTTTCTAAATTCCAGAGAACAAGAAGCTCAATCTACCAAATTTCATGCGGCACTGCCGTTTCAGCCGTGAAATCATTGTTGTTGCGTTTTCTGAAAGTTAAGGACGTCCTTCCTTGGATAAAGTAGCATTAAATGGTTACAGCGCGGAAGGGGTCCATTTGGCTTGCTGTATCTGTGTTGTCCACAAATGCAATTCAGCTAATCTCACTTCTCTTGCCCTTTCCAGAAAGCCCCACAATTTATATCCTTAATTAGCTATTTTCAGTGTTGTAATTGAATCTCGGCCTAAAGCAATTGCTGTGTAAAGAAAAATATTTAAAACAATTATTTGTCAGTTATCATTCCAGGTCTGCAAGTTGTTGACCTATCTACCAATGTGAATATCTTATTTCTATGCAGTTCATTCAGAAAGTATTCAGTCCCATTAACTTTTTCCACATTTTGTTACGTTACAGCCTTATTTTAAAATGATTAAATCTTTTTTATCGTCAATCTACACACAATACCCCAGAATGAAGAAGCGAAAACAGGCGTTTAAAAATTTTGAAAAGTAATTAAAAATAAATAACTGAAATATCACATTTACATAAGTATTCAGACCCTTTGCTATGACACTCAAAATTGAGCTTAGGTTCATCCTGTTTCCGTTAATTATCCTCGAGAAGTTTCTGCAACTTGATTGGAGTCCACCAGTGGTAAATTAAATTGATTGGACATGATTTGGAAAGGCACACACCTGTCTATATAAGCTCCCACAGTTGACAGTGCATGTCAGAGCAAAAAGGAAGCCATGAAGATGAAGGCGTTGTCCGTAGACTTCCGAGACAGGATTGTGTCGAGACACAGATCTGGGGAAGGGTATGAAACAATTTCTGCAGCATTGCACATCCCGAAGAGCACAGTGGCCTCCGCCATTCTGAAATGGAAGAACTTTAGAACCAACAGGACTCTTCATAGAGCTGGCCGCCGGCCAAACTGAGCAATAGGGGGAGAAGTGGGCCTTTGTAAGGGAGGTGACCAAGAACCTGACAGAGCTCCAGAGTTCTTCTGTGGAGATATTAGAACCTTCCAGAAGGACAACTATATCTGCAGCACTCCACCAATCAGGCCTTTAGTGGCCTGACGGAAGCCACTCCTCAGTAAAAGGCACACGACAGTCACTTGGAGTTTGCCAAAAGGCACCTAAAGGACTCTCAGACCATGAGATACAAGATTCTCTGGTCTGATGAAACCAAGATTGAACTCTTTGGCCTGAATACCAAGCGTCACGTCTGGAGGAAACCAGGCACCGCTCATCACTTGGCCAATACGATACCTACTGTGAAGCATGGTGGTCGCAGCATCATGCTGTGGGGATGTTTTTCAACGGCAGGAACTGGGAGACTAGTCATGATTGAGGGAAAGATGAATGGAGCAAAGTGATGAAAACCTGCTGCAGAGCGTTCTGAACCTCAGACTGGGGTGGAGGTTCACCTTCCAACAGGACAATGACCCTTAGCACACAGCCAAGACAACGCAGGAGTGGCTTTGTGACAAGTCTGTGAATGTCCTTGAGTGGCCCAGCCAGAGTGTGGACTTGAACCCGATCGAACATCTCCGGAGGGACCTGAAAATCGCTGTGCATCGACGCACCCCATCCAACCTGAAAGAACTTGAGAGGATCTGCAATGGGAGAAATTGCCTAAATACAGGTGTGCCAAGATTGTAGCGTCATACCCAAGAAGACTTGAGGCAGTAATCACTGCCAAAGGTGGCTCAACAAAGTACTGAATACTTATGTAAATGTGATATTTCAGTTATTTATTTTTAATTACTTTGCAAACATTTCTAAATACCTGTTTTGCTTTTTTATTATGGGGTATTGTGTGTAGATTGATGATTTTAAAAAATATATAATTTAATCCATTTTAGAAAAAGGCTGTAACGTAACAAAATGTGGAAAAGGTAAAGGGGTCTGAATACTTTTTGAATACATTGTATGTATCTATGCATGCTACCTATACTTTGTATTTGACGCCTCCTATTTGGTCTCTTTACAACCACATCTATTCTGAGGAGAACAATCCCAATCCATCTAGCCACATAACTGAAGCTCACTCATCCCTGTAATCATTTAGTAATCATCTGAGCCGTCTCCAAAACGTTCTCATCTTTCCTAAAGTATGGAACCATGAACTGTATACAATACTCCAAATGTTGCTGAACTAGTGTTGTGTAACATCTTATTATGACTTCCTTGTCCTGGAACTATTTATTAAGCCCAGAATCCTCAATGCTGCTCGAAGCATTTTCTTAACCTGCCGAGCTGCTTCAATAAACTTGTCTCGCACACCTCCTTTTGCTCCACTTTTAGAATGGCACGCTCTAATTTATTTACCTCTTCTCATTCTTCCCAGCATTTTATCAGACCCGTTTGTCAGCATGGAAGTTGACTTTTATCCCTCCACCCATTCTAAAAGCTTGTCCAAATTTACTGATCTGTACTATCCCCTGTGCAAACCAATTTTGTGTAATCTACAGATTTGGACATGGTTTGCTATACATCCAAATTTCCAAATCAATGTGCAATAATAGTCTTAGTAGTGACCCCAGAAAAAAAATTGTATTTCTCTTCAGGCCAATAAAAAGCCCATTTCACTTTTACTTTATTTCCTGCCACTTCGGGCAACTTTCTAACAATGACACTTTAGTTGTAACAATTCTATGACCTTCAGTCTTGATGGCATATATTTTCTGTGGCATCTCATCAATTGCTTTTTGTAAGACCATATATACTTTTCACAAAGCATTTCACTCAACTGTCTCTTTTAGTTAGATAGAGCTCTTAAAGTCAAAGGAAATGGGGAGAATAGACAATAGGTGTCGGAGTAGGCCAATTGGGCTCTTCGAGCCAGCACCGCCATTCACATTGATCATGGTTGATCATCCACAATCTGTACCCCGTTCCTGCCTCCTCCCTCTGACTCCGCTATTTTAAAGAGCTCTATCAAACTCTCTTGAAAGCATCCAGACAATTGTCCTCCAGTGCCTTCTGAGGCAGAGAATTCCACAGATTCACAACCCTCTGTGAAAAGGTTTTTCCTCATCTCCGTTTTAAATGGCTTACCCCTTATTCTTAAACTGTGGCCCCTGGTTCTGGACTCCCTCAACATCGGGAACGTGTTTCCTGCCTCTAGCGTGTTCAAACCCTTAATAATCTTTTATGTTTCAATAAGATCCCCTCTCATCCTTCTAAATTCTAGAGTATACAAGCCCAGCCGCTCCATTCTATCAACATATGGCAGTCACGCCATCCCGGGAATTAACCTCGTGAACCTACGTTGCACTCCCTCATTAGCAAGAATGTTCTTCCTCAAATTTGGAAACCAAAATTGCATACAATACTCCAGATGTGGTCTCACTCGGGCCCTGTACAACTGCAGAAGGACCTCTTTGTTCCTATGCTCAACTTCTCTTGTTATGAAGGCCAATATGCCATTTGCTTTCTTCACTGCCTGCTGTACCTGCATGCTTACTTTCAGTGACTGATGAACAAGGACTCCCAGATCTCGTTGTACTTCCCCTTTTCCCAATTTGACACCATTCAGATAATAATCTGCCTTCCTGTTTTTGCCATCAAAGTGGATAACCTCACATTTATCCACATGAAACTGTATCAGCCCACTCACCCAACCTGTCCAAGTCACCCTGCATCCTCCAAGCATCCTCCTCACAGTTTACGCTGCCACACAGCTTTGTGTCATCTGCAAATTTGCTCATGTTAATTTTAATCCCTTCATCTAAATCAATAATGTATTTTGTAAATAGCTGCGGTCCCAGCACCGAGCCTTGCAGCACCCCACTAGTCGCTGCCTGCCATTCTGAAAGGGACCTGTTTATCCCTACTCCTTGATTCCTGTCTGCCAACCAATTTTCTATCCAGGAACGAGGTACTGATTAGGGATGATCAGCCATGATTACAGTGTATGATGGTGCTGGCTGGAAGGGCCGAATGGCCTACTCCTGCACCTATTGTCTATTGTCCATTTACTTCAAAATAGAACTCTTGAATTAGATAATTATGATTTAATTGCCAACAAATTCTGCTGGCTTTCACTAATTAGCTCCATATGATTACTTACTCTGTCCCAGATTTTGTTTCCAGTACTTTGCCCATCACTGAGGTTAACTGGGCTTTAGTCACACAGTCTGAAAAAGGATTGCAACCCAAAATGTTGCCTGTGTGACCCACTGAGTTCCTCCAGCACTTTTGCATTGATCAATGGTGTAACACTTGTTTCCAAGTCCTCGGGCATCAGCCTGAACATTCGGCAAATTACGGCCAAGGTCACTTATAATTTCCTCTCTTTTGTCTCAATGTTGGATACGTCCCATTGATTTATCCACTTCAACTTCTAATTGGTTTTCTCATAGCACCTCCTCTCAATATTTAGCTGCACCAAGCTGACATTTCTCAGCAGCAAAATATCATGCCCATATCGACTAAGATGCCCCATCTACACTAGTCCCGCCTGCCTGTGTTTGACCCATATCCCTCTAAACATTTCCTCTCTGTGTATCTGTCCAAATGTCTTTTAAATGTTGTTATAGCACGACACTCAACTACCTTCTCTGGCAGCTCGTTCCATTTACCCACCACCCAAAGTGTGGAAAAAGGTGCTCCTCGGGTTCCTGTTAAATCTTCCCCTTTCCAGCATCCTTTAATTGAGATTAATGTAATGTATTTAATTCGTTCCTCAACTATACCTTCTGCCTCCATGAGTACATTTCTCTTTTGGTTTCTAATTGGCCCTATCTCTCTTATAATATCTTTCCTGTCAACTTGCTTAGAGAATATTTTTGGATTTTGTTTTTTAATGTTTACTGCCTTTTCTTGCAAGGCTGTTGCATTTCCCAACTGAACTTTCTGGAATCAAGTTGTTTGTTTCTGTGCTAACCATCTTGTAAGCACCATGTTTGGAATGGTCTTTTCATTCAAATCATTGGTAGATAACACAAGTAACAATGCCAGGACCTGGCCCATGTGAGCCTTAATTGGAACCTGCTAATACTAAAGTTTCCGGTTGATTCCCAGATTTTATTTATTGCAGTTAATCAATCTTCAATTCATACTTGGTAATGCAGTATTCCAGACTTTATGAACTCGACTCCTCATACAAGCTCTTCTGTGCAACTCCACAAAGATATTTTTGAAAATCTAAACATCAGCTGACTTCCTTCATCCAGTCTGCTAATAAGATGGTTGTATGATACATAATCGCATTTGAAGCATTACAACTTCTAATCGATTAATTTCTTTATCTGAGGTAAATTATAAGGTCATGTCAAAAGGCATAGGAGTAGATTTTGGCCATTTGGCCCATCAAGCCTCTCTGCCATTGAATCATGGCTGATCTATCTCTCTCTCCCATTCTCCTGCCTTCGCCCGTAACGTCTGACACCTGTACGAATCAAGAATCTATTTATCTCTGCCTTAAAATTATCTACTAACTTGCCCCCCGCAGATTTCTGTGGTAAAGAATTGCACAGATTCACTACCCTCTGACTAAAGAAATGTCTCCTCATCTCCTTTTTAAAAGAACGTCCTTTAATTCTGAGGTTATGACCTCTAGTTCTAGACTCTCCACATCCATTGTACATTTGTAAAATTGTCCTAAATTTTTAATTGTGAGATAAATACTGCATAAAATCGAAGTAGGAAATAAACACAGAAAGAGTACATCTTGCCTTCTGGTTCATGTGCGATATTTGGCCACCTTTGTAAGCCCAAGCAATTGACGCAGTTACAATTTGTGGAGTGCTTTGGTTGAGTTCGATGTTGCACAGCCAATCCAATCCACTTCACTTTAGGCCTTTAATTATCTCTCTGGCTTCTGTCCTGGCTATGCACTTCATGGCATTTTAAATTAATTTAATGCATCTTCCCTTTCGGACGGGCAATCTTTTCCAAGCCTCTTGAAGAACAGTATTGTGGGATTATCTACCTTGTGTAAATTGCTTTGTTTATTGTTTGCCGATTGGGAATAAATTATGTTTGATTTGTAGGAAACTTTGGAAGAAAAGAGAAGAATGGTTGGCGGACACACACACGGGGCACAGACACAGTAAATCCAAGAAGTGGCTACCATGGAGGAAATTCCCGTGCCCGAAGTGGCACTTTTCATGGAGGAAAAGCTCCACCGTTGCACGAAAATAACTTAACGGAAGAAGAAAATGCAAAGAGGGAAGAAAAGGAGAAGACTAAACAATTTGAGGCTGAGGATTTTGTAGGTTGATTTTTAAAAATAAATATCTCACTATTTAATGTTAAATTATTTTATTCTAATTTTTTTTGTAAATTCATCAAATAATCATAGATAATTATGTCAATGGTGATGCATTAGGCCATCACCATCTCACTTAAGATGTTGCATATGCATTTTCAAGCTATTTCTAAAACATGTTGCAATAAATTGTATAATTTTAAGTTCAATTTTGTTTACCTTCTTACAAAAATATTATGCTTGGTCTCGCATTGTTTTCCCCCCTGTCAATCTGATGCACAAGCTGGTAATATGAGAAATTGATCTTGTGTTTGTTGGTGTGATCATTTCACATTCACGATCATATTTGAAACTTCAGTGCTCGCAGCGCCACGGTTTCTGGGCCAATATTCCAAATTATTTGAAGTTTACGTTATTGATCAGTACCCTGGTTGTGCTCTCTTTGACATGCATAAAGATAGAATATTGTCCTTATTCTTTAAATCTGTAAGTCAGTTATGGAAATCCGATAGTTTTTTTGGGGGGGGGGGGTGGTGAGTTAAATGCCACAAAGTATCATCTATGTAATCGATAGTTATATTTTAAGAATATTACAATTTTGTTCCAGGCGTTGGTGCCAATATGATTTCAATTGTAAATCTTGCGGTATTTGAACATTGTTCATTTGAACATTGTTCAAAATTGTTTAATCAATACTCATTCTCAATGAGTGCAGCGTAGGTTCACAAGGTTAATTCTCGGGATGGCGTGATTGTCATATGATGAACGAATGGAGCGACTGGGCATATTCACTTAAAGGATGAGAGGGGATCTTATAGAAACATATAAAATTATTAAGGGACTGGACACGCTAGATGCAGGAAACATGTTCCCGATGTTGGGGGAGTCTAGAACCAGGGGCCACAGTTTAAGAATAAGGGGTAGACCATTTAGAACTGAGATGGGGAAAAACTTTTTCACACAGAGTTGTGAATTTGTGGAATTCTCTTCCTCCGAAGGCAGTGAGGCCGATTCACGGGATGCATTCAAAAGAGAGTTAGATAGAGCTCATGGGGCTAGCGGAATCAAGGGGTATTGGGAGGGCAGGAACGGGATACTGAATGTGGATGATCAGCCATGATCACATTGAATGGCGGTGCTAGCTCGAAGCATGGCCTACTTCTACACCTATTGTCTATGTATCAGTGAGGTCATGTGCCTCAGGTTTTTCAGAAATATCATCTTGTAGAAACAAGGAACCGCAGATGCTTGGTTACAAAAAAAACAAAGTGCTGGCGTAAATGAGCTTTTATGAAAGAACTGCAGATGCTGGAAAAATCGAAGGTAGACTAAAATGGTGGAGAAACTCAGCGGGTGAGGCAGCATCTATGGAGCGAAGGAATAGGTGACGTTTCGGGTCGAGACCCTTCTTCAGATTGATTGTGGGGATGGGGGGAAGAATGCTAGGATGGGGCAGGACAAAGCATGGCATGTGAACACTGGCAAGTTGGAGTTTGATGGACAGATGGTTGGACAAAGGCCAGAGATGGAATAAAAAGCTGTATGACAAAAGGATTGAAGAGTGTGACGTGGAGCCAGAGAGGAAAAAAAATGTATGAGCGGGGAGAAATAGGTGAGTCTCGGCGGTGCACAAGGGTGGGGGGGGGTTGTTGGGAGGGAAGAAAGGGGGCTCGTGGGGTAGAAATGGGTGAGGGGGGGGTGCGGTTGTTCAAGGCTATCTAAAATTGGACAATTCAATGTTCATTCCATTGGGTTGTAAGCTACCCAAACGGAATATGAGGTGCTGTTCCTCCAGTTTGTGTGCAACCTCACTGGCAATGGAGGAGGCCGAGCACAGAAATATTAGTATGGGAATGGAATGGGGAGTTTAAATGTTTAGCAACCGAGAGATCACGGTAGGTCTTGGCTGACTGAGCAGAAGTGTTCAGTGAAATGTTTGCCGTGTCTACAATTGGACTTCGCAATGTACAGGAGTCTGGGTGCATTAGATGAAGTTAAATAATATCTTGCTGTAAATCCAGGAAACACTCTTGGGTGTAATGCTTTAGAAATCTTATTGGGATGCCACAGGAATAGACCCTTCGACCCACAATGTCCATTGCCAATGGGCTAGATATTTCCAGTAATAGGAGAGTCCAAAACCAGAGGGCATTGCCTTAGAATAAAAGGATGCAACCACAGAATGGAGATAAGGGGGAATTTCTTTATAAGACAGTGAATCGGTGGAATTCATTGTCGTAGGCTGCAATGGAGGCCAAGGTATTTTAAGGCGGAGATTGATAGGTTCGTGATTAGGAAGGTTATGGGGAGAAGACAGCAGAATGGGGTTGAGAAGGAACAAATAGATTAGTCATGATTGAATGGCAGAGTAGACTTGATGGGCAGAATGGTTAACTCTGCTCCTATATTTTATGGTTAAACATGATATGAAAATCAACACTTCTTTCTGCACATAATTCATGAACCCATGGTTTTGTGCATATCCATGTGTCTATCTAAAAGCTACTTAAATACCATTATTATACACAGTTAATGGCAAGACCCTTAACAATGTTGTGCAGAGGAATCACAGTCCAAGTGCATAACTCACTGAAGGTGGTAGCTCTTGTAGATAGGGTGGTAAAGAATGCGTATGATATGCTTGCCTTCATTGCTAGGGGAATTGAATATAAGAGTCAGGAAGTCATCATGCAGCTCTATGGGACTTTTAGTTGGGTTTATTTTGGTGTATTGCGTGCCGTTATGGACACCCCATTATAGTAATGACGTGGAAGATTTGGAGGGAGTGCAGAGGAGGTTTTACCCGAATGCTGCCTCGATTAGAGGGTTTCAATGACAGGGAAAGGTTGGATAAACTTTGATCATTATCTCTGGAACATCGGAGGCTGAGGGAAGATTTGATAGAAGTAAATTATGAGAGGCATAGATAGGATTGAGAGTCAACTTTTTAACCAGTTTAGAGAGTTTGGAGAAATGTTCAACACTGGAGTACACAGCTATAAGGTGAAAAGATTCTACAGTTAAAGTATGTCTGATTCCACAATTTTTGGAAAGTTGAGTGGACTTATTTCACTGGATGTGGAGCAATAAAACTGCTGGAAGAACTTTGTTCTTCTACCTCTACAGAAGAGGCCAATCAACAAACCCTCTATTGTAATTGCTTAGCCTCCACAGATGACCCCTGACTAGCTACAGTGCCCTCAATAATGTTTGGGACAAACGCCCATCATTTATTTATTTGCCTCTGTACTCCACAATTTGAGATTTGTAATAGAAAAAAAATCACATGTGGTTAAAGTGCACATTGTCAGATTTTAATAAAGGCCATTTTTATACATTTTGGTTTCACCATGTAGAAATTACGGCAGTGTTTATACATAGTTCCCCCATTACATGGCACCATAATATATGGGACACAGCAATGTAATGTAAATTAAAGTAGTCATGTTTAGTATTTTGTTGCATATCCTTTGCATGCAATGACTGCTTGAAGTCTGCGATTCATGGATATCACCAGTTCTGGGTGCCTTCTCTGGTGATGCTCTGCCAAGCCTGTATTGCAGCCAACTTTAGCTTATGCTTGTTTTGGGGCTAGTCCCCTTCAGTTTTCCCATCAGCATTTAAAAGTCATGCTCAGTTTGGTTAAGATCGGGTGATTGACTTGGCCACTCAAGAACTTATCATTATTTAGCTTTGAAAAACTCCTTTGTTGCTTTAACAATATGTTTGGGATCATTATCGTGCTGTAGAATGAACTGCCGGCCAATATGTTTGATGCATTTGTTTGAACTTGAGCAGATAGGATGTGTCTATACATTTCAAAATTCATTATGCTACTACCGTCAGCAGTTGTATCATCAATGAAGATAAGTGAGCCAGCACCTTCAGCAGCCATACATGCACGGGCCATAACACCCCCACCACCGTGTTTCACAGATGAGCTGGTATGCTTTAGATCTTGGGCACTTCCTTCTCTCCTCCATACTTTGCTCTTGCCATCACTCTGATATGTTAATCTTCATCTCATCTGTCCACAAGACCTTTTTCCAGAACTGTGGTTGCTCTTTTAAGTACTTCTTGACAAACTCTAACCTGGCCATCCTGTTTTTGCGGCTAACCAGTGGTCTGCACCTTGCAGTGTAGCCTCTGTATTTCTGTTCATGAAGTCTTCTGTGGACAGTGGTCATTGACGAATCCACACCTGACTCTTGAAGAGTGTTTCTGATCTGTCATACAGGTGTTTGGGGATTTTTATTATAGAGAGAATTCTTCTGTCATCAGTTGTGGAGGTCTTCCTTGGCCTGCCAGTACCTTTGCAATTAGTAAGCTCACCAGTGCTCTCTTTCTTCGTAATGCTGTTCCAAGCAGTTGATTTTGGTAAGCCTAAGGTTTGGCTGATATCTCTAACAGTTTTATTCTTGTTCCTCAGTCTCATAATGGCTTATTTGACTTTCATTGGCACAATTTGTCGTCACGTTGATAAATAGCAATAAAATGGTGATGGAAAGATTGGAGGAAAGACTAGATGCTGAGAGCTCTCTTATAACTGCATTAAGGAGGCATTTAAACACACCTGAGCAATTACAAATGCCTGTGAAGCCATGTGTCCCAAACATTATGGTGCCCTGAAATGGGAGGACTATGTATAAACATAGCTGTAATTTCTATATGGTGAAACCGAAATGTATAAAAATGGCCTTTAATAAAATCTGGCAATGTGCACTTTAACCAGATGTGATTTTTTTCTATTACAAATCTCAACCTGTGGAGTACAGAGGCAAATAAATAAATGATGGGTCTTTGTCCCAGACATTATGGAGGGCACTGTAAGTTCCTCCAGCAGTTTTATTTTTATTTTTTTGTTCCTCTGCATTCCAACATTTGCAGTCTCTTGCATCTTCAAAGATAGTCTAGTTATTTTCAGATCACCACCAAGCCATTCAAAAGAGCACATTATGAAAAGATAAAGAATGTAGGTGCAACTTATAGTATCATGCTAAAGAAATTGTATCCAGCAGACCACAAATTGTGAATGTGGAATGCTGTAAGAAGATTGTTAATTCAGATGCTGTTAATGACCTCCTTGCAACAGAATCCAATATTTTCTAATCTGAGATTTTATGGTGGTCTATTTGAACAACTTTCCAAAGGCAAATTTTATGTTGTGAGTTATCTTAAAGTAACTCATCAAAGATTCTGTATATTACTTTTAGTTCCAATGCCTCTGGGGAGAGTGGTGTGCTGCTTCCACAAGCCACTGTTGTCCAGCTGATGATGATGCACTTGCAGTGCCATTAGATATCATGTACTAAGACTTTGATCCAGCTGCTATAAAGTGATGAAACAAAAAAAAACAGTGCTGGAGTAACTCAGCAGTCAGTTAACATCTCTGGAGAACATGGATAGGTGACCTATCAGGTTGGGACCCTTCTTCAGAATCAGGAGTCTGAAGAGGTGTCCCAACCCAAGACATCACCTGTCCATGTTCTCCAGTGATGCTTCCTGACCCGCTGAGTTACTCCAGCACTATGCCTTTTGTACAATAAAGTGATTATGTGCATAACTCAGATAGGGCATTTGGTGATTGTTGTATACATCCACTGCCCTCGACCTGGTGAGATGTTGCCAAGATACCTCAAGTGATCTTCTTGCCCATTATCTCCTTGCAATCTCAATATCCCATTTGACTGAGGTGAGAATGCCATCCAGGTGAACAACTTCCATTCATTTGTGAAATCTTTATCCAAGCTTTTTAGTGCTTTCAGATTTGGTGCTTTTAAATTCTTTCTGTTTCCTGTTATCCACTTTTGCTCTTCTGCTTTCCATCTCTCCTTTATATTATGCTCGTACATTACCCCTGTGCACACTGACCTGCACTGGTCTTTAGTCCTAAGTGAATGTCTTAATCTTAAAATTGCCATTCTCTTATTTGGAATCTTTTAGTGTCCTTGGAGAATTTTGTTCTTTTGCATTGCATACCTTCTTCACTGAATTATTAGCTGTACTTAGTTCTCTGCATCACAGGGTTTGCAATTTCCTCTCTTAAATCCTTTTGATTATTTGAAACAAAAAAATCTTTGCATTTTAAACGCTTTAAAATCTTTAGACTTGAATGCTCATGCTCCTTTGTTTCCCCAAGTCCTTTCAGTACTTGTCTGGAGGGCTTTGTGACATATTTCCCTTTTTTTAAAGTGTGAGCCGAATGCGAGTTGTTTGGTATTTATCTGTGTAAGTTTTTAATACACCTCTTGAACAAAATGAACATCACATAATTAAAACATCTGTCGTCGCATCTTTCATTTCAAGTCCATTTTTAGGTTGAATACTGTGAAGCAAAACATTGCATCAAGCACATGTACAAGCATCATTGTGCTAATTTAGATGATTTAAAGGATAAATATTTTAATTTTGCTGGTCATAGTGGATTATTTATAATAATACAGGTATTGAATAGACAAATTCATGCTATGTTTTATCAAATGTTTTTACATTGAGATGCAGATTTAAAAATCCAAAGTTATGACTTCCAATTATCTCGATCTACAGCGACGCATCTGCAGTGTTTATTCAGGCAGACTGTTGAGTAACTGTTTTCTGCACAAAATTCACATAGGCCTGGAAATTTGATGCTTACCTGCATCTTTCGTCCCACTGGCTATAACCTCCATTTATTTCCTTTTCAAAATTTAAGTGAAGGTAAAACTGTGTGTACTTGCATACATGAAGAGAAAATGATAACCCCCTGATTTAATTCCTTCCCCATTATCTTTACCTTTTGGAGAATGGGCACAGAACCCAAGGAAATTTGGACTTGCCTCTCCAGCTGATGTGCATGTTATATGCTTCTTCAGTTATTCTCAATTTTAAAGATAATAAAATATTAATACGGTGGATATTTAAAAATTGTTTTACTAAATAATAGACGTGTGATTTGAGCATTAAAGCAGAAATGAGATTGTAGGTTGCAAATATCCTCGAATTTGCAGTGAATTCATTCTGTGTTAATCACATTTGGTGACTTGTTAAGCATAGCCATAATTTATAACCTTGGATGTCTAACTGAGATTGTTATTTTGCTGTATGTTTTTGTATGTGCTCTGACTTGCTCTGAGAGAGGCCTTCGAAAATCTACGAATAAATTGAAATTTAAAGATACAGCAATGTTGAAAATTCACCTCGCCTTGTTTGTTTTTTTTTAATCATTTTCCGCAAACAGGACATTCGATTCTAAGTTACCATAATGATAATTTAAAAAGATTTAACCCATTATGTTTGACAGTAAAATGTCAGTTTTGATTTTTGTATTATGATTCAAATTAACAGTGTACTAAACTAATTTTAGAATTATTAAAGTGATGATTGCAATAAAGGAAAAAAGATGTTAATGTCCTAAATTTGAAATTGAGTCAAATTCTGGAGAGAATCTGTTTCACTCTTTCCTATTCTGTGGATGACACTAAGCTGGGGGGCAGTGTTAGCTGTGAGGAGGATGCTAGGAGACTGCAAGGTGACTTGGATAGGCTGGGTGAGTGGGAAAATGTTTGGCAAATGCAGTATAATGTGGATAAATGTGAGGTTATCCAATTTGGTGGCAAAAATAGGAAAGCAGACTATTATCTAAATGGTGGCCGATTAGGAAAAAGGGAAATGCAGCACGACCTGGGTGTCATGGTACACCAGTCATTGAAAGTAGGCATGCAGGTGCAGCAGGCAGTGAAGAAAGCGAATGGTATGTTAGCTTTCATAGCAAAAGGATTTGAGTATAGGAGCAGGGAGGTTCTACTTCAGTTGTATAGGGTCTTGGTGAGACCACACCTGGAGTATTGCGTGCAGTTCTGGTCTCCAAATCTGAGGAAGGACATTATTGCCATAGAGGGAGTGCAGAGAAGGTTCACCAGACTGATTCCTGGGATGTCAGGACTGTCTTATGAACAAAGACTGCATAGACTGGGTTTATACTCTCTAGAATTTAGGAGATTGAGACGGGATCTTATAGAAACTTACAAAATTCTTAAGGGGTTGGACAGGCTAGATGCAGGAAGATTGTTCCCGATGTTGGGGAGGTCCAGGACAAGGGGTCGCAGCTTAAGGATAAGGGGGAAGTCTTGTAGGACTGAGATGAGAAGGACTTTTTTCACACAGAGTGGTGTGTCTCTGGAACTCTGCCACAGAGGGTAGTTGAGGTCAGTTCATTGGCTATATTTAAGAGGGAGTTGGATGTGGCCCTTGTGGCTAAGGGGACCAGAGGGTATGGAGAGAAGGCAGGTACGGGATACTGAGTTGGATGATCAGCCATGATCATATTGAATTGCGGTGCAGGCTCGAAGGGCCGAATGGCCTACTCCTGCACCTAATTTCCATGTTTCTATGTTTCTATTGCCAAGGATTCTGCTTGGCCTGCTATTGCCAGAATTGTCTGTTCTTATTTACGAAGATCAATTGAATATAGCCGTTCATTCAAATAGCTTCTGTTCACAGATATACTGGTGATTCATGAGCAAGGGAGATCCTCTTCAATGATTTCACATGACAACAGGCAATTGTTCTGTAATGAAAATCAAGTCAGTGCCTGTGGATGTTATCTAAAATTTTGGTTAGCCTTCATAAATTTACTGTAGTTTAATAATTGGTGTAGTAAGTTGATTCTTGATAACATTATGCAATAATAAATCTTTGATAATAGTTTTGTTGAGAGTGAACTACCAATCATGGTGGCAGGTCTAGTCCTGCAGATGGATTGGGAATAGTTCCCTTTCCCCAATGCCTGTCAGCAATGGTGCACGATTTATAGAAATGGAAGAGGACTGAACAGCTATTTAGCTAGATTGTTTGATTCCTAATGGAGTATCATATTCAAAATCTAGTTTCTTCCTATATTTCCATTGGACTGTCAAGAAGAGTTTTGCTTTCACATCAGTACTTTGTGGAAGGCAAGTGGTATTTTGGTGTTTATTGAAAGTGGGTTTCGACTACAAGAGTAAATATGTTTTGTTCCACTCATTTAGGCTTCTGATGAGGCTGCACATGGGATGATAGTTGTCTTACCCAAGGAGGAAATTTGTGATGGGATTAGTGCAGCAAAGGTTCACAAGAGTAGAAATCTGCCAGCTTTCTCTGGGTTGGGGGTGCTATTAAGGATAATGGGATTTTGCTTTCTAGAGCTTTGGGATGATGTCATTGAAAATTAAGAATACTCCCAAGCTTTGACAGGGTAGGTGTAGGGATGAAATGTTAGTGATTCTGGTGTTACCTCAAGAAGAATAGAAGTCATGGTCTCAAAATAAAAGGGACTATCTTTTGGGCAATGGGTGAAGAGAATTGTGATCGTCCGGAAGATAATAAATCCATCGACTCTTTGTACCCAAGAGGGCTCTGAAGGCTCAGTCACTGAATATAGTCAAGATGGCAATGGATTGTTTTTAAGATGATAAAAGGAAACAAAATATTAGGTTTATGCCAGAAGGTGATGCTGAAGTGAAAGATCAACTATGCTCCAATTCCTAATGTCAACTATGTCTTTTTTTATGATCCAGTTTCACTGTGTAATCAACCATGCCCACTTCTATGGGGCACCAAATAAATATAATTAGTGTTTGTTTTGTCCGAGGATTGGAAATCTTTGGTATTCTTAATTCAATAGAGTTGAAGATGCTTAATCATTGAGTAGATTTGTGGCTGGTTTATTTTTTTGTGACTGTAAGAATTTATATGGAACAAACTCGAAGACTTGAGTAGAGGGTAAGCCATGGTTCCATTGATGATGTGGGCGACGTGTGCAGAATTTATTTTATTGCATTTCTGAAATTCCTATGGACAGCACTGCCTTGGCTGAGTCATAATAACCAAAAACATTGCATTGATGTATTGAGGGTTAGTGTTCTTTTAAGTGAGTGTCCCATGTTTTTCATAATTTATTATTTTTTTAATGATGTATGTTCTACTGGAGGAAACAAAGAAAACTGGTTCCTTGTTAAACTTTATCTTTTATTTTCCTTTCTCCAGCCATCTCTCAATCCTGAGGCAAAAAAAGAACTTGGCAAGAACAAATCCATTGCTGGAGTATGGGGTGAGTTACTGAATATTGCTGGCAATAACAAAAATGTGAGTAGTGCAAAAAAACAACAGATAATAGAAGTGGTTACATTCTTACAGAGCAAGAACGTCCAAGTCCTTTTTCAGCTGCATATCTGTGTACTGTTCTCTCTGTTGGACGCATAAAATATTTAACATTCCACTTTATTAGTCAATGAAACAATATCAATTACAAATAGTCTGAAATGTGTATATATAATTGTTGCAGTTTTAAAGACATTAGTTTGGGTGCAAGGACTACAACACTAGTTTGGACAAAAAGTTTGAGGAATGTCAACAAGATCTCATTTAATCTTGCATACCTCATGGAAAACAAATCTTTTCAAACAACTAATACAATTGCCATAGCTGAATGATTGGAAATATAATTTTTTTAATCGTACGATTACACATTATCAATAGGTAACAGAAAATGATACAAAGCTTTCTGAATTTGTTTTCTATTTTAGCATTTGGCATGTTCGATATAACAATTAGGGCTAACGGAATCAAGGGATATGGGGAGAAGGCAGGAATGGGGTACTAATTTTGGATGATCAGCCACTATCATATTTAATGGCGGTGCTGGCCCGAAGGGCCAAATGGTCGACTCCTGTACCTATGTTCCATATAAGAACTGATATGAAGAATCCTATTACTATCAAACTTACAGAATGTAGTAGTAATCCAAAAAGTATGGGAGATGAATAAACTAAGAAGGAAAGCAAAACCTTTTATAGCAAGATTTCTCGGGATATCTGTAACAATGAAAAGTGACTTAATGTTTACACTTAAAAATAAATTGGAAGAAGAAAATAATTGTTCAACCCTTCAGCCATGTGTAATTGTTTATTTTATCTAAATCCACTAACATCTCAATTGATTCTCTTATTCTTCTTTGCCATGAGGAGTACAATCAATTTTCCAATGTGTCTACTGTTTTAGTTCTTGGAATCATTCTAGTAAATATCTCATGTATCCCTATTGTCTATGTTTCTATTATATATTTGCGATTATCACATTTTCTGATGTGTTTAAATTATCTTTATTAGCTGCATGTGTAAGCATAGGAATGTTAATGTTTAACTATGCTAATTATGTTTTTCAAATTGTCCACCTTTTTAATCCTTTTAAATGTGGAATATTCTTCAATTTGTGAGCAGGTTTCTAACTTTGGCATTGTTTGAAATCTCCACTGTAATTATAATGTTTGCATAACCTAGACATTTTTGGACTGCAGGACATGTTCTTATGCTGTATTTTGAGGTATAAATATTGAATTATATCAAATCATCAGGAAACTCTGCCAGTCTGACATCATTGAAATCCTGAAGTCTGGAGTTACTGAATTTTTACTGTATTTGGGATCATATTATTGTGTCAGGCAAGCAGCACACTCAGATATCTATGAAAATATCATGGAACTATTTGTAATAACATTTTTTCCTCTCTATTGTTTGTCAACATGGCATAGAATACAACAATGGTTTGAGTTGTGCCTACTATTGCCTTCTGATCTTTCAGCTTTCAATAACCATAAATTATCTGAGAATTCTGGAAATACTCTGCAGGCCAGGCCACATCAGTGGGTAGAACTAACACTTCATGTTGAGCAACCTTGGTCAGTTCACAGATGCGACTTGACCTACTACGTATTTTCAGCATATTCTGTTTTTCATTTTGGATTTCCAGCATCTACAGTTTTTTTTAATTTTATTGCTTTCGTGTTCAGGAACTCTCATTTTTAGATCTGCCTTGTGTTTCTATTTTGTTGCTGCCACCTATGGCAAGGATGTGGGTTTGCCAGGCTTTTGATTGTGAAGCTTTTGAAGCAAGGGTGTTTTGCCTTTAAAGGTATTTTTGAGGCTGTGTGGGCCCTGATCTCTGAAAAAACTCTCATTAAATGTCCATCTTTTTTACTTCATTTTACTTAAAGTTGCACTAAAAGCTCCCAGAAATTTTATTCTATATCTTGACAAATAAAGGCAAGCATCCCTATGCTACCTTAACCCTTTAATTTATCTTCTGCTGTCTTTAGGTATTTTAGGACCTGTACACAAGTGTTTACTAATCTGCTCTCATCTTCGGTGTCTCTTTTATTTGGTTTAATTTTAGTCTTCATTATTGATCTGGAATCAATCCTGCTTCCTGCCCTTTACCTTTGATTTTTACTCCATTATATTATCAGGTAATGTGCAATGGCTTGAAGGGGCATTATTCCTTAATGCAGAAAAAGGAAAGATGCTGGTAGAACTCCAATGGGTTAGGTAGCAGCTGTGGTGGGAAATGGATTTTGACATTTAGGATGGACTCAACTGAAGTGAAATAATAGAGGGGAAACAGTCAGCAGAGATCGATGGGGCAAGGCTGGCATGCAGAATGTGGATATAGTTGAGAAGGGCTTGATGGGCAGCTAATAGACAGGTGGAGCAGAGATAGCAACAGAGGCTGAGTGGTGATAAGTGGAGGACCCTTCCACTCAATTTCTCTGTGTCCGCCACATCCATTCACACGATGAGGCGTTACACTCCTTGATATCTGAAATATCTCACCTTTATGCCCTGCTCTCCTCACCTTTCCTCTCTTCCCCCCCCCCCCCCCCCCCCCCCCCCCACCAAACAAACTCTGGCTGACCAGCACCTCATTCTTCAACATTTCTGCTAGTTACAATGTGATTCTACCATTATTCACATCCTACCTTCACCACCCTTTTTGGCTTTTTGTGGGAACAGCTTTCTCTCCTTGATTCTCTGGTTCTCTATTCTCTCCCTACCCAACACCCCAGGCACTTTCCCCTGTAATCATAGGAGTGTAACACCTGTCTCTATGCCATCTCTCTCACCTCCATGCAGACACATACACAGCCTGTCCAGGTACAACAGAGATTTACCTGAACCTTCTCCAACATCTTCTGATCGTATGTCATCTCTTGCTCAGGATCGAATTTCATTCCTTATCAGCAGAGCCACGCCATCCCCTCTGCCCACCTGCCTATCTTTTCGATAGGATGTGTATTCTTGGATGTTCATCTCCCAGCTCCGATCCTCTTTCAGCTACGTCTCTGATGCCCACAACATTGTACCTACCAATTTCTAACTGCGCAATAAGCTCGTCCAACATGTCCTGTATACTGCATGCACTCAAATATAACACCTTTCGTTCAACATTCACCACCCTTTTTCTCAGAGTTCCTCCAGCAGCTCTGCATTTTTTTTTTGTTCCTAATTTCAGCCTCAGCACTCATGCCTTTGTACCTAAATACCTTCACCAAGTTAAAAAAAATATTTTGAACTGCATCTTGTTATAGTTAGAGTCATAGAGTCGTACAGCATTGTGTTAAGTCACAGGGTTTTCATAAACAGTTATTGATAACAATTTTGCATTAAAGTTCAAATGTGTTTTCCTTGTAGAAAATCCTCCAAATCCAAAATCTAGAATGTCTAAAATGCTGGTCATTAAAAAGGTCCTTAAAGAAGAACCAATACTCCCAGGTTACCCTCTGACAGGGGTTTCTCATCCCCAGCCCGTGAAGAATGGGACAGGACCCAATGTGTATAAGGGATTGGTTCCCAAAGCCACTGGTCCTCCTGCAAAGGTAAGTAGAGACAAACCGACAATAACTATTTCAATTTAGTTTGCAATATGAGAAGCTACTTACTATTTCCCCTCTTTACTGATTTAAATATATTCATCATTTCAGCGTTCAGTATTTTAGTATCTTCACTCCGGTTACCTATATAAATGTAGCCTGGATCTCATATCTATAGTATTGAGCTTCACAATGGAATGCTAAATTAAGCTATTTGATCACTTTAGTAACTGGATTTGGAAAAAAAATATCCTGTTTAAGAAAACAGTATTGAGGCCATATCATAATTTAGTCAGTCTTTCATCATTTACAGGACAATAGAGACTGTATAATAGAGACAGGATATTTTTAAGAGAGAGTTAGAGTTGGGTCTTGGGGCTAAGGGATATGGGGTAAAAGCAGGAACGGGATACTGCTTTTGGATGATCAGCCATGATCATATTAAATGGTTGTGTTGGCTCGAAGGCCAAATGGCCTACTCTTGCACCTAAGTTTCTATATAAGAACTGATATGAAGAATCCTATTACTGTCAAACTTACAGAATTTAGTAGTAATCCAAAAAGTATGAGGGTTGAATAAACTGAAAAGCATGCAAAACCTTTAAAACTAAGTTTTCTCTGGATGTCAATAACAATGAAAAATGACTTCATGTTTTCACTAAAAATAAATTCGAAGAAGAAAATAATTGTTCAACCCTTTAGCCATGTGTAATTGTTTATTTTATCTAAATCCACTAACATCTCAATTGATTCTCTTATTCTTCTTTGCCTTGAGGAGTACAATCAAGTTTCCGCTTTGTCTACTGTTTTAGTTCTTGGTACCAATCTAGTAAATATCTCTTGTATTTGCTCCAAAAGCTTTTATTTCCACTTTAGAAGTGATATCCACAATTGTATGCAATACTCTAGTGCAGCTAATGCTGAACAAAATATGTACTTTTGTGATTTATGCCTTTTTTATAATAATTGCCGTTAATCTATTTATTCTTCTTATTACTTCTTTGCAAGTTTTTTTTCAAGCGTGCACAAACTTGTGATTCATCTGTTTCTCTTAATAATTTCTGCTCTATCTTTCCTACCTGTCCACCACAGTCTGCACTTAATTATTCTCTTTATAAATTGCCACTTTGCCACTTACTGATTTTTCTATTTAGCCAGCGCAATGGAAAGGCTCAGCAAAGGAGAACAAACATGGAACTCCCTTTGTCAGCTTCAATGCGCTTCTGAAACCTGTACCTCAGACCTTCAGTTCATCACCAAACTCTTTGAAGGAGGTATTTTTTTTTTAAACCTATGTATTGAACACATTTGAAAATGTGGAAATATCGTTTAAGATAATTTCTATTTGATGCATCATGTAAGAGAATGTTTTAATTTCAAATATTTTATATTGGCTCTAATGAGTTACTGGATTACAAATCTTGCAGCTAATAACAATCATTTATTTACCATAACCACAGAAAATCCTGGAAATTCTCAGCAGGTCATGTGGCATCGAAGGAAGAAAAAGGGCAACATTTACTATTCAGGTCATCGATCTGAAATGATACCTCTATTTTTCTTACTAAGGATGCTTTCTACTGATATACTTTCAATTTTCTTTTTAAACATTCCAAGTTCCCACTATCCCTGGTATTTTATTGTGAGCCATAAATTGACTTTTATTCCTCCTGGAATTAATTTTTCTAAAATGATAGATTGAATATTGAAAGGCACAGCATGAAAACTAGCCCTGTGCACATCGGCCATTGATCACCTGTTCATGCTAGTTCCATGTTATCCAACTTTTGCATCATTCCTTACATGTTAGGAGTAATTTTATGCAGGCCAATTGAACTACAAACCCGCATGTCTTTGGGATGTGGGAGGAAACTGGAGGATTTCGAGTAAACCCACGTGATCACGGAGAATGTGCAGACTCCACACAGACAACACCCGAGGTTGGGATTGAACCTGGGTCTCTGGTGCTGTGGGGCAGCAGCTCTTCTGCTGTGCTGTCCATAAAGAATTATTGAAGACATATTTTGACGACTGATATAATTGGCTGTGGTTTTCTCCTGGCTGCGTGATGATACTAAATAATCACTTAAATCTGATGTCAACAAATCAATGTCTCTCTCCTTGATGTAACCCAATCCTTGAAGTTTGATAATTTTTGGCCTGTGGTATACCAAGATCTAACATTTTTTTGCTTAATATCAAACTAGATTTCTTGTGAGATACTGAGATTGTGGATCTGAAGCATTTCATTCATGTTTAATGATCGTGACACAATTCCCATACAGATGAATGACATTGAAAAATAGATGTGAACTTTTACAATGTCTGGAAAGCTTGCTGGTCGTCTGCCCTCAGACTATGCTGTGTTTTCCTAGGCTAAATTTCTGCATGCAAATTAAATGTTTTTTTTCTCAATGATTTTGATATCACATGAACCAAAACCTCCCCAGGCTCACTGGCCATTACAGCTGTCACAGATGTTGGCAGTCTAAACTCGAAGACATTGCTGCAAATCATATTCTGCTGTCCTATTATTCATACCATGCATGGATTTTTAAGAATTAATACGTTTATGTAACCTTAAACCTAATAATTAGTCCTTTACAAATCCCCTCTCTGGCAACCAAAGATCTCTTTGAGCCCATGGTTATTCACAAAGGGTCAAACTGAGGAATGTGTGTGTATGTCTGCTCGCAAGTATATAATACCTTTGTTATGGTGCCCTGTGAAGATCTTCGTCAAATTCAGAACAGTGTGCATGACTTCTTCACTTTTGCAAAAAGAAGTGTTTTAAGCGATTGTCTTATTCACAATAATTTGTGAATGCTGCTCCTTCACCTCCGGTGTGTGAAACAAGTTGGTGCAGGCCGATTTGACACAGGCAGGATAAGTGCATGGGCAGCTAGTTTGCAGGATCACAATGACATTTATTAGGAGCTCAGTGTTGCAGTATGGGGTCAATCATCATCCTCCAGCAAACCTGGTGATCAGCACCCAAGTATAGGCCAGTGCCTAAGTTAGAGTGAAGAGTTTCCAAGTGCATTATCTTTACCATTGTAGTGATTACCTCTGCTCAGCAGAAAGACATAGGTGGTAATTGTAACATTCTGATATCACTCGCATAAATAATTTACAAATAACATTCTGGTAGAAATGTCAGAATGTTGATGCACATTGATATTTCTTTCGAGAATTTGGTTCTAAGATTTTCTTTCGTAGGTTACAAAGGAGCAATTACAATACATAATATAAATATCTGTGTTTTAAAAGAAAAGATAATGAGCAGATGTGCAGGCGAGCCAGGCGTAGCAATTATTTGAGATTAGAAATTTATGCTCATAGAATTCACGAATTACTGATCCAAAATTTGAAGTACAGAATAAAATTCGCTCTCACAGAATATCTGTTTAAAAAATATATAGTGACAGTTGTAAAAAAAGAATTCCACCTGGTGCTTCATGACGCAGTGCGGTTGATATGGGTTTATGTTATGAGAAATCGCTTTATTGGCTGTGTTTCTAGGAATGCGGTCACTCGTGGTGGAAATTTGCGAGCAAAGCTTAATACAAATTTGTCCAGAACTTTGAGAATCTCAGAATTCCATAGCCCTAAAATATTTAGTAAATAAAATCTATTTTTGACAACATCAAATGATAAGACGAAGTGTAACATATTTTGTGATTCAGCTAAGATATTAAAACACCAGATTTCTATATTTGTGTTTTCAAATCTAAACTTGCATCATATGCATGAAAGTGCTTTTGTCTGCACATTATCAGTGGATTAATTAATTTTAGTTTACTCAGCATGGGAGCAGGCCATTCGGCCCTCCGGGTCTACGCCAACCAATGATCACCCGTACACTAGTTTTATCCCACATTCTAAGGATAATTTACAGAAGCCAATTAATCTACAAAACCTGCACGGAATCTGCCGAACCAAAGCACCCAGAGAAAACCCAGGAGGTCATGTGGAGAATGTACAAACTTCGTACAGACAGCGCCTGTAGTCGGGATCGAACTCGGGTCTCTGGCACTGTGAGGCAGCAACTCCTTCATTGTGCCGCATTAATTCTTAAATTTCAAGTCCTATCCAGGTTTTAATTGCTTATTTAATTTTTAAGACCTACATTTTTTGTACTCCCTACGTGAAAATGTAGGTGAAGTTGCCACTTTTACCTCGGGTTGTTTAAGCATTTGCTCAATATTTATGTTTATTGTTGTATTTGCAGCATTTTTTTTTTAAGTTTGTTGAAATATAATCCATATCAATATAATTTAGTACATTCCTTGCCTGATTCTGCATGTTAAATGTGTTGTTATTCAACCATAAATTAACTTAATTCTATTTCTTTAAACAGAGTAGTCGCTCAAATTCCTCTTCACCAATTGATATAGCAAGTCAACCACGTCTGTTGAAACTGACACGCATGCGATCTGACAAGAAAAGTGAATTTCTGAAGACTTTGAAACAGGACAAGCCTGGTGAAGGGTATCAAGATGATGGAGATAATGTGGATAAAGAAAAGGTAACACTGCCTCTATTATTGGAATGTTACTGTATTGCATATATGGACTTTTGACAGATGTGATGAGAATGAACAAGAGGCTTATTATGATGATTAATGCATGCAACTATGATATGGTTGCTGCATTTGCTGTAATAGAAAGCATAAACCTTTGGTGAAGGTTTAAGTCTCAAACGCTTCAAAATACGCTTATAGCCCCACAGCAGCCAGGAAATTAATCCTGTCGGTCTCCCAATCACTTTGTATGTAAGGGCTGTATATAAGTCAGGCGTTTGTAACTAAGGGAGGACCTAGACTTGTAAGTCTCTGATAAAAGCTGGTGGAGATGCTGCTCACAGTGACAGAGAACCAGGTTTGATCCTGACCTCAGTGTTTGCATGTAGAGCTTGCATGTTCTCCCTGTGACTGCATAGTTTCCTCCCGGTGCTCCTGGTTCCTCCTACATCCCAAAGAGGTGCTGGTTATAGGTTAATTGTCCCTGTACATTGCCCCTAAGTGTGCAGGGAATGTGTGAACGTGGGATAACATGAAACGATTGTGAATTGGTGAACGATGTTTAGCGTGGACTCAATGGGCCAAGGGGTTTGATTCCATGCTGTATCGATGCTCCATCATTTAATCAAAATAAATTTATTTGAATGTCAAGCGACCAGTCTATTATCGTGTGGCACACACGCTTATGCGCGCACACACATGCTCACGCACCCACACACACTCACGCACACTCACGCGCGCTCACACACGCTCACACAGGCACACCCACACACACCCGGAAATTATGCAATCAGCGCGACCTCTGCACTCGCCAGAAATTACGCAATCAGCACGACCTGTCCACTAAGCGGACGTCATGAAATGAGCGGGACTTTTTGACTAAACACAGTCGGACCTAATAAACCATTTATTCCTTCCAAACACAGTCGGACCTAATAAAGCATTGCAGTTTCAAGCACAGGCAGGGCAGCAGGCCAAACAACTCATGGCATTGCCATTAAGGGCTAACAAATCATTTATTTGCAAGTACATTGCAGACTCACAGTTCAGTTGATTCACAGTTTAGAATGACAGCCATGGCCTCTCCCTCGCAAACTTGCAAAGTGACTCTCACGTCCAGGCATCCGTGGTTTTATAGTCGTGCCGCGTTCCCCCCCCCCGGGGCGTTACCTTCATCGTGGTGATTGACAGGCGAGAGGACCAATCAGCTGATCTCAAGATTTTGTTTAAACACTCATAACATAATTTTTAATCAATGGGAAAAATCCTCGGGGCTGGCTCAGCGGAATAGGATTGAGTAAGATGGCCAAAAATCACAGCGATACAGGGTAGCATTTTTTTCTAAAATCAATATGCAGTGCAGACAGGACGTGTTCAAGATGAGACTTTTAATTATATAGCTTTTTATTGTGCAATCAAATTTTCTGAATTTGTTTGCAGTATGCAATTGAAATATATATATTTTTAAAGATTCAATTAAGATTTTAATTATATTTCAAGCAAGGACAAAAACTAGGCTGGTACAGTCTTGATAGAGTAGATGTGGTAAGAATGTTTCCAGCAGCGGGAGTGTCTACAGCCTCAGAATAAAAAGGCTTACCATTAGAATGGAGATGAGGAGGAATTTCTTTTGTCAGAGGGTAGTGAATCTGTTGAATGCGTTACCACAGATGGCTGTGGAGGCCAAGTCAGTGGCACTAACGTCGGTGGTGATGAAGTGCTTTGAGAGGTTGATCATGGCGCAAATCAACTCGTACCTTGACAAAACCCTGGACCCACTGCAGTTCGCTTACCGCCACAACCGATCAACGGTGGATGCGATCTCGCTAGCTCTCCACTCTGCTCTGGACCACTTGGACAACAAAAACTCATATGTCAGGCTGTTATTCATTGCCTACAGCTCAGCATTTAATACAATCATCCCCTCCAAGCTGGTTACCAAACTCTCAGAACTGGGTCTCTACGCATCCCTTTGCAATTGGATCCTCTACTTCCTCATTCACAGACCACAGTCTGTCCGTATTGGTGGAAATGTGTCAGACATGATAACAATCAGCATTTGAGCACCTCAAGGCTGCTGCTGTACTCTATACTCATGCCTGCGTAGCCGGTCATAGTGCGAATTCCATCATCAAGTTCGCTGACGACACCACTGTTGTGGGATGTATCACTGATGGAGATTAGTCGGAGTATAGAAGTGAGATCGACCTTTTGACCAAATGGTGCCAGCACAATAACCTGGCTCTCAACACCAGCAAAACCAAGGAACTGATTGTGGACTTTGGAAGGAGTAGGATGGGGACCCATAGTCCTGTTTATATCAACAGGTCGATGGTGGAGGGGATCAAGAGCTTCAAATTCCTGGGCGTGCATATCTCTGAAGATCTCTCCTGGTCCGAGAACACTGATGCAATTATAAAGAAAGCACATCAGCGCCTCTATTTCTCTCTCGAACCTCTACAGGTGCACAGTAGAGAGCATGCTGACCGGTTGCATCGTGGCTTGGTTCGGCAACTTGAGCGCCGAAAAAACTGCAAAAAGTAGTAAACACTGCCCAGTCCATCATCGGTTCTGACCTCCCTACCATCGAGGGGATCTATCGCAGTCGCTGCCTCAAAAAGGCTGACGGCATCATCCAGGATCCACACCATCTTGGCAACTCACTCATCTCCCCGCTGCCTTCAGGTAGAAAGTCCAGGAGCCTGAAATCTGCAACATCCAGGTTCAGGAATAGTTGTTTCCACACAGCCATCAGGATATTAAACTCGACTCAAACAAAACTCTGAACATTAATAGCCCATTGCACTTTATCTGCTTATTTATGTGTTCCTGCATTTATTTATGCCTACTATATTCTGTTGTGCTGAAAGAAAGAATTTCATTGTCCTATCTGGGACACATGACATGAAAATCGCTTCAATCTTGAAGTAATTGGGTATTGTTAAAGTGGAAATTAATAGGTTCTTGAGCTGTAAGGGCATCAAAGGTTACTGGGAGAATGGGTTGGGAGGGAGAAATAGATTAGTCATGATCAAATCAATGGGCCGAATGGCTTAATTCTGCTCCAATGTCTTATGATCAAAAATTCTTATGCTGCTCATTACTTAACAATTAGTTTGGAATCTTTTGTCTTGAGAACTATTTTATAGTAAAATATTTGTGCAATAATACTTGTTATATTTTCAAAGTGGAACTTTAAATATGAGAACTTGTTCATTGCTCCAGAAATGCACTGTGATTTTTCGGAAATGAGAGGTAACAAACAGCTGGTCTACTAGATATTTTATCTGCCTTGATCCTCAGGATTATGAAATGTTTAACATGCAACACAACAAGAATACTCACCAAGAGAGAGACAAAAACAGAAATTTTGATAAAAATGGCGATTCCAGGGATAATGGAAATTCTCGACTTCTATCCCAGACAACTATTCGCTCTTCAGCATTCCCCCAATCTAATATTTTATCAAGTTCGTTGGAAGCTGAGCATAGGTATGTGTACAGAATTATAGGTTAAAGATATCTTCTATTGATTTAGATGCAGTAAAAATGCAGCCAAATGATTTACAAGTTACTGTAAACATCCTGCAGCATTTGATCAGTATGATGCTGCTTTTGACTATGATTATCCACGTGCGGGTCTTGCTACAGTTTCCATTTCGTTCATTTGCTGTTAAGAGTGTGCAGTTTGTGGTTTAAGCATGATCTGAGAATAAATGTATATCCTAACCCCCACCCATCCCCACTTACACAGTTATGCTAACAGGAATGAAAAATACATATTGTTTCCCATATTGTTTTTAGTTGCAATATTTTGACCTATCTTGGATGCTGTGAAGCCTCCTTGTGTCTACTTTGCAGCCTACATTCCTGTCTATCTTTCGCAACCATCGCTTTTGTTGCCTCCATACAGGTTATTTGCCCTCATGCAATCCCCGTGACAAAGCACTCTACATCTTGTTGTCCAGAAAAAAACCCATTTATGCCTATTCATGTCAATATTTAGTAACCATCTGTCTTGTTGCCTTCATACAGGTCATATGCCTTCATGCAATCTCTGTGACAAAGCACTCCACATCTTGTTGACTAGATTCCAGGGAGAATGGAATCTCCTGATGCCTATTCTCCCGGTTCCTCTTAGTCAGCCAATCTTCTGTTCATGATTTTCCTTTCACAAATTCAGGACTTTCCCTGATTTCTTTGAATGTTTCCAAATTCCCAGCTGTGACATTAATTATAGCTTTCACTATTTTCCCAAAGGTAGATGTGAAGCTAATTGGCCCATGTTCTTGATCTCTCTTTCTATCTCAGGAAACTGTTTACTATTTTCAATCTAACAACATCTTCCTCAAATGTAAGGAATTTGGGGAAACTGAAACCAATGCATCAGCTCTTTAAACAACCACTTTTAGGACCCTTAGGCCTCGGGGATTTGTTTGCCAGCAGCTCCATCATTTTGTTCACCCTGACTTGCCTGATGATCGTAAGTTCCTGACGTCCTCCTTCCTTCTAAATACCAATTCCCTGCCATTTCACTTGTATTATCTGCAGTGAAGGTTTAGTTCATCTGCTCTCTCCTTATTAATTTCTTTGCTTAAGATCAAATTTGATTTCATGTGAGATACCGAGCTTCTCTGTGATCAGAGAACTTTCTGTAGTTGTGTGGATCTGAAGCATTTCATTCATATTTAATGATCATGACACAATTCCCATGCAGATGAATTACATTGAAAAGTAGATGTGGACTTTTACAATGTCTGGAAAGCTTGCTGGTCATTATATCTAAGGATCAATATCCACTTTGTTTTCATTTAATTTTCTGTATACACTTTTCATCTATAAACAAACTGTGTAATATTTTACTTTTAGCTAAAAAATAAAGTGGTGAAGGAAGAAATCTCCTCAAAATAATAATTTGTTATTGTCTTCATTAACCATTTAATACGTAATAGATTTTCTGCGTTTGCAAAAATGTATTGTTCTCGATACTTTATTTCCTGTAGGCTGCTCAAGGAGATGGGTTGGCAGGAAGAAAGTGAAAATGATGAAACGTGTGCTCCGTTAACAGAGGATGAGATGAGGGAATTCCAGGCCATCAGTGAACAGGTAACAACATATGTTCAGTACTATTTGGAATTTGATCTATTCTCCAGTCACCTAATATTCCCCTTTTTTCCCTTTATGCTGTTCTGCCTTTAATCATGTATCTTGTTGGATATTAATGAGATTGTATGTTTAACATAGAAACGTAGAAAATAGGTACAGGAGTAGGCCATTCGGCCCTTCGAGCCTGCCCCGCCATTCAATATGATCATGGCTGATCATCCAACTCAGTATCCTGTACCTGCCTTCTCTCCATACCCCCTGATCCCTTTAGCCACAAGGATTCCAGAAATTCACCACTCTCTGTGTGAAAAATGTTTTCCTCATCTCGGTCCTAAAGGAATTCCCCCTTATCCTTGGGCTGTGACCCCTTGTTCTGGACCTCCCCAACATCGGGAACAATCTTCCTGCATCTAGCCTGTCCAACCCTTTAAGAATTTTGTAAGTTTCTATAAGATCCCCCCTCAGTCTTCTAAATTCTAGCGAGTACAAGCCGAGTCTATCCAGTCTTTCCTCATATGAAAGTCCTGACATCCCAGGAATCAGTCTGGTGAACCTTCTCTGTACCCCCTCTATGGCAAGAATGTCTTTCCTCAGATTTAGAGACCAAAACTGTACGCAATACTCCAGGTGTGGTCTCACCAAAACCCTGTACAACTGCAGTAGAACCTCCCTTCTCCTATACTCAAATCCTTTCACTATGAATGCTAACATACCGTTTGCTTTCTTCACTGCCTGCTGCACCTGCATGCCTACTTTCAATGATTGGTGTACCATGACACCCAGGTCTCATTGCATCTCCCCTTTTCCTTATCTGCCACCATTCAGATAATAGTCGACCCTCCTGTTTTTGCCACCAAAGTGGATAACCTCACATTTATCCACATTATACTGCATCAGCCATGCATTTGCCCACTCACCCAGCCTATCCAAGTCACCTTGCAGCCTCCTAGCATCCTCCTCACACCTAACACTACCCCCAGCTTAGTGACATCCGCAAACTTGGAGATGTTGCATTCAATTCCCTCGTCCAAATCATTAATATATATTGTAAAGAGCTGGGGTCCCAGCACCGAGCCTTGCGCTACCCCACTAGTCACTGCCTGCCATTCTGAAAAGGACCCATTTACTCCTACCCTTTGCTTCCTGTCTGTCTGCCAGTTCTCTATCCACATCAATACTGAACCCCCAATACCATGTGCTTTAAGTTTGTGTACTAATCTCTTACGTGGGACCTTGTCGAAAGCCTTCTGAAAGTCTAGATATAACACATCCACTGGTTCTCCCTTATCCACTTTACTAGTTACATCCTCAAAAAAATCTACAAGATTCGTCAGACATGATTTACCTTTCGTAAATCCATGCTGACTTTGTCCAATGATTTCACCACTTTCCAAATGTGCTGCTATCCCATCTTTAATAACTGACTCTAGCAGTTTCCCCGCTACCGATGTTAGACTAACTGGTCTGTAATTCCCCGTTTTCTCTCTCCCTCCTTTTTTTAAAAGTGGGATTACATTAGCTCTGAGTTAAGATTTGAGTTTTGCCAGAGGTGCATTGATCAAACTCCGCTCTGGATTTTGCAAATGGAAATGGGCTCAATTTGTAAATTATGGTACACAGTTGGATACTATAGTCTCACAAGTGTTAATGCTACCCTTGTAACTCTCATTCATAACTTTGAGCTTTTAACAACTTAGAGTAACCATTATTAATACCAACTTCACTTCTTGATATAATACTTACTATTCTCCTATAAAAAGATCATGTGGCTGCAGAATAAGGTGGGTTTTTACAACTTGATAACTTATAAATTGTCTGTTACAAATTTGTCTGTTACTTCTGATAGTTGTCTAAGTGACTTCTGTGACCACCACTATCACTCAAAGCAGTTTCCAGCCACTTCCAAATGATTTCAAAACAGCTGAGATAAGTGGAGACAGGAAAGGCTATGGGACCAGATATCTGGACTACAGTACCTAATATATGTTGGCCAGAACTAGCCTGTGTTTAAAGGTTTTTTAATATATTTATGCCAGCATGTAAGGGACAAAGACAAAGTAGAAATTTTGACTGGTTATCCCCTGGCCATAAATCAGAACAAATCTACTATGACTCAATACATCTACTCTCCATTATCAGCAAATTGGAAGATGATGTTAATAGCACTGTTAAGTGGTACTGGCCCACAGAAACCTGCATGTCTTTACCTAGTATGGGTTTTGCCAAGAATCCTCTGCTCCAATTTCCAGCAAAACCTTGGTGAAAGCATGGACCAAAAGGTTGTATTTCACGTGAAAGTGTTTTCATAAGTGCAAAGTTGTATTTCACAAGTGAAAAGTTGTATTTCCAATGCCTTTCAAGTAAGCATTTGACTGAGGCACCAATGTGCTCTGGTAAATGTTTAGTCAGTGGGCATGAATGAACCTCTCACACAAAGGGTAATAGATGTGTTTGATGGAGATCAATCAATCCAATTGCAACATATCATTCCGGATAGTGCCTCGGCAATATCATATGCCTAAATCGTTTTTGTTTGTAAATGGGGAGTGATATCAATAAAATGCATGCTTTGGCTGCAATGATTGAACTAACCCAGCATAAGGTAAACAATTGCACATAAGCTTCCCTGGTTCGACTGCTTTTGGCTCATTCATAAGCGATCTCTTTTCCCTTATCTTGTCATAAGTAGGGATATTTATGTATTACGCAATAATTCACACGTTTTCAGAAAATGAAGATGTTAATACCTATATGAAACAAAACCATGACGAGGGAGAGAGAAAATCTAATTGCCTACCCTTCGATATTATGCCAAACTCCCTTGATGGTTAGCATGCTGATGGTTACCATTAATTGGAGATTCAACTAGGCCACTTAAATGCTGTGTATGACGGAATACTCAAATACTGTGGCTCACGTTCACAAGTTATAAGAGTGCAATTAGGCCATTTGTTCCATTGAGTCTACTCCGTCATTCAATCATAGCTGATCTCTGCCTCCGAATCGTATTTTCCTGCCTTCTCCCCATAACCCATGACACGCGTTCTAATCAGGAATTTTTGTATCTCTGCCTTAGAAATATCCATTGACTTTGGCTCCACATTGCCTTCTGTGGCAATGTGTTCCACAGATTAACTACCCTCTGACTAAAGAAGTTCCTCCTCACCTCTTCTCTAAAAGAGCGCCCTTTAATTCTGAGACTGTGACCACTGGTCTAAGACTCCCACCAGTGGAAGCATCCTTTCCACATCCACTCTATCTATGCCTTTCATTATTCTGTAAGTTTCAATGCCCCCCCCCCTCCAACCTTCTAAACTCCAGTGGGTACAGGCCCACTGCAGTCAATCGCTCATCATTCCCTCTCATTCCTTGTAAACCTCCTCTGGACCTTCTCCAGACCCAGCACATCATTCCTCAGGTATGGGGCCCAAATTTGCTAACTGTAACTTCAAATGCAGCCTGATGTGCCTTATAGAGCCTCAGCATTATATCTGTGATGAGCCTCCAACAGCTGCAAGGCTTAAGGCAGGAGCATGATGGAATATTCTCTGCTTGCCTGTGTGAGTGTATCTCTATTACCCTAAAGAATCATCACCTCCACCACCATTCTCACACCCCATAGCCATGGTGAATCTACAAAATGTTCTGCAGTTATTTGTCTTGACTATTCTAGCAGAACCTTCCAAACATTTGGTCTCTAGTACCAAACTGGACAGGCTAGTAGGTACATGTATATGGATGACTTGGAAATATATTACAGTTGTGCCATCGTTGCTGGTCTAGCTTCATGAATCTCGCACACAACTGCATCCTTGCATACCATCACCTGTTATCCACCTCCATTACCACAATAAATGAAAGGTAATGAATTCTGACCTTGTCGCTCCTGCATCCTTGGAGAGAGTTAAGACACAATTTGTTTTCTTCAATGACCAGTTGGGACGAATGAGCAAGTTGGGCCAAAGGACCTGTTTCCATGCTGTAAGACTTTATGACCCTCGTATGATAATTAATCTGACTCTTAATCGAACTCCCAGTGTACAACACTTGGAATTTGATTAATTATAGTTTTTATTGGCTGATTCAGTTTGTGCAGGGGGTTTGTTTTAGTAAATATTGCAGGTTAACTTTTAACTCATTTTCTTTATTTCAGCTCCAGAAAAATGGCCTTCGCAAAAATGGTCTTCTGAAAAATGGCCTGACTTGCAACTTCACTTGGAAGAGCACTTACAAGCCTACTGTTAATGATGATACAGAGACAAGCAGCAGTGATACATCTGATGATGATGTGTGAGAGGTTAAAGAGACGTAAAAATGATTTGGGTATAATTATTATCGTTGTGGTAAACTGCCAAAAATAAACAGCATTAAAAGCAGTACAATACCCCACCCAGAAGAGATTTGAGGGGGCTTCTTTGTTCCAGAATG